>OV050030.1:234620356-235220356 GCA_920105625.2 Clusia tigrina
AAATCCTTGAAATTTTGTAACAATAAAGTACTCGAGCCTCTTGTCAATTTAAAATATCGCTGAAAGCTATGCTACCCTTGAGTCCCAAATCAAACATAGATAAAACTTCAAATGGCCCTAACTTCTATACGGTACGTCCTACACCTATCCAAGTTTGCAACATACAAATGCTTGTAACTTTTTACTGGAGCGTCATAAAACCTTGAAATTTTGTAACAATAAAGTACTCGAGCCTCTTGTCAATTTAAGCTATCGCTCATAGCTATGCTACCCTTGAGTCCCAAATCAAACACTGATAAAACTTCAAATGGCCCTAACTTCTATACGGTACGTCCTACACCTATCAAAGTTTGCAACATACAAATGCTTGTAAGTTTTTACTGGAGCGTCATAAAACCTTGAAATTTTGTAACAATAAAGTACTCGAGCCTCTTGTCAATTTAAGCTATCGCTCAAAGCTATGCTACCATTGAGTCCCAAATCAAACACTGATAAAACTTCAAATGGCCCTAACTTCTATACGGTACGGGCTACACCTATCCAAGTTTGCAACATACAAAAGCTTGTAACTTTTTACTGGAGCGTCATAAAACCTTGAAATTTTGTAACAATAAAGTACTCGAGCCTCTTGTCAATTTAAGCTATCGCTCAAAACTATGCTACCCTTGAGTCCCAAATCAAACACTGATAAAACTTCAAATGGCCCTAATTTCTATACGGTACGTCCTACACCTATCAAAGTTTGCAACATATAACCGCTTGTAACTTTTACCTGGAGCGTCATAAAACCTTGAAATTTTGTAACAATAAAGTACTCGAGCCTCTTGTCAATTTAAGCTATCGGTCATAGCTATGCTACCCTTGAGTCCCAAATCAAACACTGATAAAACTTCAAATGGCCCTAATTTCTATACGGTACGTCCCACACCTATCAAAGTTTGCAATATACAAATGCATGATACTTTTTACTGGAGCGTCATAGAACCTTGAGATTTTGTAACAACAAAGTACTCGAGCCTCTTGTCAATTTAAGTTATCGCTCAAAGCTACGCTACCCTTGAATCCCAAATCAAACTCTGATAAAACTTCAAATGGCCCTAACTTCTATACGGTACGTCCTACACCTATCAAAGTTTGCAACATATAACTGCTTGTAACTTTTACTTGGAGCGTCATAAAACCTTGAAATTTTGTAACAATAAAGTACTCGAGCCTCTTGTCAATTTAAGCTATCGCTCAAAACTATGCTACCCTTGAGTCCCAAATCAAACACTGATAAAACTTCAAATGGCCCAAGCTTCTATACGGTACGTCCTACACCTATCAAAGTTTGCAACATACAAATGCCTGTAACTTTTTACTGGAGCGTCATAAAGCCTTGAAATTTTGTAACAATAAAGTACTCGAGCCTCTTGTCAATTTAAGCTATCGTTCAAAGCTATGCTACCCTTGAGTCCCAAATCAAACACTGATGAAACTTCAAATTTCCCAAACTTCTATACGGTACGTCCTACACCTATCAAAGTTTTCAACATACAAATGTTTGTAACTTTTTACTGGAGCGTCATAAATCCTTGAAATTTTGTAACAATAAAGTACTCGAGCCTCTTGTCAATTTAAGCTATCGCTCATAGCTATGCTACCCTTGAGTCCCAAATCAAACACTGATAAAACTTCAAATGGCCCTAACTTCTATACGGTACGTCCTACACCTATCAAAGTTTGCAACATACAAATGCTTGTAAGTTTTTACTGGAGCGTCATAAAACCTTGAAATTTTGTAACAATAAAGTACTCGAGCCTCTTGTCAATTTAAGCTATCACTCAAAGCTATGCTACCATTGAGTCCCAAATCAAACACTGATAAAACTTCAAATGGCCCTAACTTCTATACGGTACGTCCTACACCTATCCAAGTTTGCAACATACAAATGCTTGTAACTTTTTACTGGAGCGTCATAAAACCTTGAAATTTTGTAACAATAAAGTACTCGAGCCTCTTGTCAATTTAAGCTATCGCTCAAAACTATGCTACCCTTGAGTCCCAAATCAAACACTGATAAAACTTCAAATGGCCCTAATTTCTATACGGTATGTCCTACACCTATCAAAGTTTGCAACATATAACTGCTTGTAACTTTTACCTGGAGCGTCATAAAACCTTGAAATTTTGTAACAATAAAGTACTCGAGCCTCTTGTCAATTTAAGCTATCGGTCATAGCTATGCTACCCTTGAGTTCCAAATCAAACACTGATAAAACTTCAAATGGCCCTAATTTCTATACGGTACGTCCCACACCTATCAAAGTTTGCAATATACAAATGCATGATACTTTTTACTGGAGCGTCATAGAACCTTGAGATTTTGTAACAACAAAGTACTCGAGCCTCTTGTCAATTTAAGTTATCGCTCAAAGCTACGCTACCCTTGAGTCCCAAATCAAACACTGATAAAACTTCAAATGGCCCTAACTTCTATACGGTACGTCCTACACCTATCAAAGTTTGCAACATATAACTGCTTGTAACTTTTAGTTGGAGCGTCATAAAACCTTGAAATTTTGCAACAATAAAGTACTCGAGCCTCTTGTCAATTTAAGCTATCGCTCAAAACTATGCTTCCCTTGAGTCCCAAATCAAACACTGATAAAACTTCAAATGGCCCTAGCTTCTATACGGTACGTCCTACACCTATCAAAGTTTGCAACATACAAATGCTTGTAACTTTTTACTGGAGCGTCATAAAGCCTTGAAATTTTGTAACAATAAAGTACTCGAGCCTCTTGTCAATTTAAGCTATCGTTCAAAGCTATGCTACCCTTGAGTCCCAAATCAAACACTGATGAAACTTCAAATTTCCCAAACTTCTATACGGTACGTCCTACACCTATCAAAGTTTGCAACATACAAATGTTTGTAACTTTTTACTGGAGCGTCATAAATCCTTGAAATTTTGTAACAATAAAGTACTCGAGCCTCTTGTCAATTTAAAATATCGCTGAAAGCTATGCTACCCTTGAGTCCCAAATCAAACATTGATAAAACTTCAAATGGCCCTAACTTCTATACGGTACGTCCTACACCTATCCAAGTTTGCAACATACAAATGCTTGTAACTTTTTACTGGAGCGTCATAAAACCTTGAAATTTTGTAACAATAAAGTACTCGAGCCTCTTGTCAATTTAAGCTATCGCTCATAGCTATGCTACCCTTGAGTCCCAAATCAAACACTGATAAAACTTCAAATGGCCCTAACTTCTATACGGTACGTCCTACACCTATCAAAGTTTGCAACATACAAATGCTTGTAAGTTTTTACTGGAGCGTCATAAAACCTTGAAATTTTGTAACAATAAAGTACTCGAGCCTCTTGTCAATTTAAGCTATCGCTCAAAGCTATGCTACCCTTGAGTCCCAAATCAAACACTGATAAAACTTCAAATGGCCCTAACTTCTATACGGTACGGGCTACACCTATCCAAGTTTGCAACATACAAATGCTTGTAACTTTTTACTGGAGCGTCATAAAACCTTGAAATTTTGTAACAATAAAGTACTCGAGCCTCTTGTCAATTTAAGCTATCGCTCAAAACTATGCTACCCTTGAGTCCCAAATCAAACACTGATAAAACTTCAAATGGCCCTAATTTCTATACGGTACGTCCTACACCTATCAAAGTTTGCAACATATAACTGCTTGTAACTTTTACCTGGAGCGTCATAAAACCTTGAAATTTTGTAACAATAAAGTACTCGAGCCTCTTGTCAATTTAAGCTATCGCTCATAGCTATGCTACCCTTGAGTCCCAAATCAAACACTGATAAAACTTCAAATGGCCCTAATTTCTATACGGTACGTCCCACACCTATCAAAGTTTGCAATATACAAATGCATGATACTTTTTACTGGAGCGTCATAGAACCTTGAGATTTTGTAACAACAAAGTACTCGAGCCTCTTGTCAATTTAAGTTATCGCTCAAAGCTACGCTACCCTTGAATCCCAAATCAAACACTGATAAAACTTCAAATGGCCCTAACTTCTATACGGTACGTCCTACACCTATCAAAGTTTGCAACATATAACTGCTTGTAACTTTTACTTGGAGCGTCATAAAACCTTGAAATTTTGTAACAATAAAGTACTCGAGCCTCTTGTCAATTTAAGCTATCGCTCAAAACTATGCTACCCTTGAGTCCCAAATCAAACACTGATAAAACTTCAAATGGCCCAAGCTTCTATACGGTACGTCCTACACCTATCAAAGTTTGCAACATACAAATGCTTGTAACTTTTTACTGGAGCGTCATAAAGCCTTGAAATTTTGTAACAATAAAGTATTCGAGCCTCTTGTCAATTTAAGCTATCGTTCAAAGCTATGCTACCCTTGAGTCCCAAATCAAACACTGATGAAACTTCAAATTTCCCAAACTTCTATACGGTACGTCCTACACCTATCAAAGTTTTCAACATACAAATGTTTGTAACTTTTTACTGGAGCGTCATAAATCCTTGAAATTTTGTAACAATAAAGTACTCGAGCGTCTTGTCAATTTAAGCTATCGCTCATAGCTATGCTACCCTTGAGTCCCAAATCAAACACTGATAAAACTTCAAATGGCCCTAACTTCTATACGGTACGTCCTACACCTATCAAAGTTTGCAACATACAAATGCTTGTAAGTTTTTTCTGGAGCGTCATAAAACCTTGAAATTTTGTAACAATAAAGTACTCGAGCCTCTTGTCAATTTAAGCTATCGCTCAAAGCTATGCTACCCTTGAGTCCCAAATCAAACACTGATAAAACTTCAAATGGCCCTAATTTCTATACGGTATGTCCTACACCTATCAAAGTTTGCAACATATAACTGCTTGTAACTTTTACCTGGAGCGTCATAAAACCTTGAAATTTTGTAACAATAAAGTACTCGAGCCTCTTGTCAATTTAAGCTATCGGTCATAGCTATGCTACCCTTGAGTTCCAAATCAAACACTGATAAAACTTCAAATGGCCCTAATTTCTATACGGTACGTCCCACACCTATCAAAGTTTGCAATATACAAATGCATGATACTTTTTACTGGAGCGTCATAGAACCTTGAGATTTTGTAACAACAAAGTACTCGAGCCTCTTGTCAATTTAAGTTATCGCTCAAAGCTACGCTACCCTTGAGTCCCAAATCAAACACTGATAAAACTTCAAATGGCCCTAACTTCTATACGGTACGTCCTACACCTATCAAAGTTTGCAACATATAACTGCTTGTAACTTTTACTTGGAGCGTCATAAAACCTTGAAATTTTGCAACAATAAAGTACTCGAGCCTCTTGTCAATTTAAGCTATCGCTCAAAACTATGCTTCCCTTGAGTCCCAAATCAAACACTGATAAAACTTCAAATGGCCCTAGCTTCTATACGGTACGTCCTACACCTATCAAAGTTTGCAACATACAAATGTTTGTAACTTTTTACTGGAGCGTCATAAATCCTTGAAATTTTGTAACAATAAAGTACTCGAGCCTCTTGTCAATTTAAAATATCGCTGAAAGCTATGCTACCCTTGAGTCCCAAATCAAACATTGATAAAACTTCAAATGGCCCTAACTTCTATACGGTACGTCCTACACCTATCCAAGTTTGCAACATACAAATGCTTGTAACTTTTTACTGGAGCGTCATAAAACCTTGAAATTTTGTAACAATAAAGTACTCGAGCCTCTTGTCAATTTAAGCTATCGCTCATAGCTATGCTACCCTTGAGTCCCAAATCAAACACTGATAAAACTTCAAATGGCCCTAACTTCTATACGGTACGTCCTACACCTATCAAAGTTTGCAACATACAAATGCTTGTAAGTTTTTACTGGAGCGTCATAAAACCTTGAAATTTTGTAACAATAAAGTACTCGAGCCTCTTGTCAATTTAAGCTATCGCTCAAAGCTATGCTACCATTGAGTCCCAAATCAAACACTGATAAAACTTCAAATGGCCCTAACTTCTATACGGTACGGGCTACACCTATCCAAGTTTGCAACATACAAATGCTTGTAACTTTTTACTGGAGCGTCATAAAACCTTGAAATTTTGTAACAATAAAGTACTCGAGCCTCTTGTCAATTTAAGCTATCGCTCAAAACTATGCTACCCTTGAGTCCCAAATCAAACACTGATAAAACTTCAAATGGCCCTAATTTCTATACGGTACGTCCTACACCTATCAAAGTTTGCAACATATAACTGCTTGTAACTTTTACCTGGAGCGTCATAAAACCTTGAAATTTTGTAACAATAAAGTACTCGAGCCTCTTGTCAATTTAAGCTATCGGTCATAGCTATGCTACCCTTGAGTCCCAAATCAAACACTGATAAAACTTCAAATGGCCCTAATTTCTATACGGTACGTCCCACACCTATCAAAGTTTGCAATATACAAATGCATGATACTTTTTACTGGAGCGTCATAGAACCTTGAGATTTTGTAACAACAAAGTACTCGAGCCTCTTGTCAATTTAAGTTATCGCTCAAAGCTACGCTACCCTTGAATCCCAAATCAAACACTGATAAAACTTCAAATGGCCCTAACTTCTATACGGTACGTCCTACACCTATCAAAGTTTGCAACATATAACTGCTTGTAACTTTTACTTGGAGCGTCATAAAACCTTGAAATTTTGTAACAATAAAGTACTCGAGCCTCTTGTCAATTTAAGCTATCGCTCAAAACTATGCTACCCTTGAGTCCCAAATCAAACACTGATAAAACTTCAAATGGCCCAAGCTTCTATACGGTACGTCCTACACCTATCAAAGTTTGCAACATACAAATGCTTGTAACTTTTTACTGGAGCGTCATAAAGCCTTGAAATTTTGTAACAATAAAGTACTCGAGCCTCTTGTCAATTTAAGCTATCGTTCAAAGCTATGCTACCCTTGAGTCCCAAATCAAACACTGATGAAACTTCAAATTTCCCAAACTTCTATACGGTACGTCCTACACCTATCAAAGTTTTCAACATACAAATGTTTGTAACTTTTTACTGGAGCGTCATAAATCCTTGAAATTTTGTAACAATAAAGTACTCGAGCCTCTTGTCAATTTAAGCTATCGCTCATAGCTATGCTACCCTTGAGTCCCAAATCAAACACTGATAAAACTTCAAATGGCCCTAACTTCTATACGGTACGTCCTACACCTATCAAAGTTTGCAACATACAAATGCTTGTAAGTTTTTTCTGGAGCGTCATAAAACCTTGAAATTTTGTAACAATAAAGTACTCGAGCCTCTTGTCAATTTAAGCTATCGCTCAAAGCTATGCTACCATTGAGTCCCAAATCAAACACTGATAAAACTTCAAATGGCCTTAACTTCTATACGGTACGTCCTACACCTATCCAAGTTTGCAACATACAAATGTTTGTAACTTTTTACTGGAGCGTCATAAAACCTTGAAATTTTGTAACAATAAAGTACTCGAGCCTCTTGTCAATTTAAGCTATCGCTCATAGCTATGCTACCCTTGAGTCCCAAATCAAACACTGATAAAACTTCAAATGGCCCTAACTTCTATACGGTACGTCCTACACCTATCAAAGTTTGCAACATACAAATGCTTGTAAGTTTTTACTGGAGCGTCATAAAACCTTGAAATTTTGTAACAATAAAGTACTCGAGCCTCTTGTCAATTTAAGCTATCGCTCAAAGCTATGCTACCATTGAGTCCCAAATCAAACACTGATAAAACTTCAAATGGCCCTAACTTCTATACGGTACGTCGTACACCTATCAAAGTTTGCAACTTACAAATGCTTGTAAGTTTTTACTGGAGCGTCATAAAACCTTGAAATTTTGTAACAATAAAGTACTCGAGCCTCTTGTCAATTTAAACTATCGCTGAAAGCTATGCTACCCTTGAGTCCCAAATCAAACACTGATAAAACTTCAAATGGCCCTAATTTCTATACGGTACGTCCTACACCTATCAAAGTTTGCAACTTACAAATGCTTCTAAGTTTTTACTGGAGCGTCATAAAATCTTGAAATTTTGTAACAATAAAGTACTCGAGCCTCTTGTCAATTTAAGCTATCGCTCAAAGCTATGCTACCATTGAGTCCCAAATCAAACACTGATAAAACTTCAAATGGCCTTAACTTCTATACGGTACGTCCTACACCTATCCAAGTTTGCAACATACAAATGCTTGTAACTTTTTACTGGAGCGTCATAAAACCTTGAAATTTTGTAACAATAAAGTACTCGAGCCTCTTGTCAATTTAAGCTATCGCTCATAGCTATGCTACCCTTGAGTCCCAAATCAAACACTGATAAAACTCCAAATGGCCCTAACTTCTATACGGTACGTCCTACACCTATCAAAGTTTGCTACATACAAATGCTTGTAAGTTTTTACTGGAGCGTCATAAAACCTTGAAATTTTGTAACAATAAAGTACTCGAGCCTCTTGTCAATTTAAGCTATCGCTCAAAGCTATGCTACCATTGAGTCCCAAATCAAACACTGATAAAACTTCAAATGGCCCTAACTTCTATACGGTACGTCCTACACCTATCCAAGTTTGCAACATACAAATGCTTGTAACTTTTTACTGGAGCGTCATAAAACCTTGAAATTTTGTAACAATAAAGTACTCGAGCCTCTTGTCAATTTAAGCTATCGCTCAAAACTATGCTACCCTTGAGTCCCAAATCAAACACTGATAAAACTTCAAATGGCCCTAATTTCTATACGGTACGTCCTACACCTATCAAAGTTTGCAACATACAAATGCTTGTAACTTTTTACTGGAGCGTCATAAAACCTTGAAATTTTGTAACAATAAAGTACTCGAGCCTCTTGTCAATTTAAGCTATCGCTCATAGCTATGCTACCCTTGAGTCCAAATCAAACACTGATGAAACTTCAAATGGCCCTAATTTCTATACGGTACGTCCCACACCTATCAAAGTTTGCAATATACAAATGCATGATACTTTTTACTGGAGCGTCATAGAACCTTGAGATTTTGTAACAACAAAGTACTCGAGCCTCTTGTCAATTTAAGCTATCGCTCAAAGCTATGCTACCATTGAGTCCCAAATCAAACACTGATAAAACTTCAAATGGCCTTAACTTCTATACGGTACGTCCTACACCTATCCAAGTTTGCAACATACAAATGCTTGTAACTTTTTACTGGAGCGTCATAAAACCTTGAAATTTTGTAACAATAAAGTACTCGAGCCTCTTGTCAATTTAAGCTATCGCTCATAGCTATGCTACCCTTGAGTCCCAAATCAAACACTGATAAAACTTCAAATGGCCCTAATTTCTATACGGTACGTCCTACACCTATCAAAGTTTGCAACTTACAAATGCTTGTAAGTTTTTACTGGAGCGTCATAAAATCTTGAAATTTTCTAACAATAAAGTACTCGAGCCTCTTGTCAATTTAAGCTATCGCTCAAAGCTATGCTACCATTGAGTCCCAAATCAAACACTGATAAAACTTCAAATGGCCTTAACTTCTATACGGTACGTCCTACACCTATCCAAGTTTGCAACATACAAATGCTTGTAACTTTTTACTGGAGCGTCATAAAACCTTGAAATTTTGTAACAATAAAGTACTCGAGCCTCTTGTCAATTTAAGCTATCGCTCATAGCTATGCTACCCTTGAGTCCCAAATCAAACACTGATAAAACTTCAAATGGCCCTAATTTCTATACGGTACGTCCTACACCTATCAAAGTTTGCAACATATAACTGCTTGTAACTTTTACCTGGAGCGTCATAAAACCTTGAAATTTTGTAACAATAAAGTACTCGAGCCTCTTGTCAATTTAAGCTATCGGTCATAGCTATGCTACCCTTGAGTCCCAAATCAAACACTGATAAAACTTCAAATGGCCCTAATTTCTATACGGTACGTCCCACACCTATCAAAGTTTGCAATATACAAATGCATGATACTTTTTACTGGAGCGTCATAGAACCTTGAGATTTTATAACAACAAAGTACTCGAGCCTCTTGTCAATCTAAGTTATCGCTCAAAGCTACGCTACCCTTGAGTCCCAAATCAAACACTGATAAAACTTCAAATGGCCCTAACTTCTATACGGTACGTCCTACACCTATCAAAGTTTGCAACATATAACTGCTTGTAACTTTTACTTGGAGCGTCATAAAACCTTGAAATTTTGTAACAATAAAGTACTCGAGCCTCTTGTCAATTTAAGCTATCGCTCAAAACTATGCTACCCTTGAGTCCCAAATCAAACACTGATAAAACTTCAAATGGCCCTAGCTTCTATACGGTACGTCCTACACCTATCAAAGTTTGCAACATACAAATGCTTGTAACTTTTTACTGGAGCGTCATAAAGCCTTGAAATTTTGTAACAATAAAGTACTCGAGCCTCTTGTCAATTTAAGCTATCGTTCAAAGCTATGCTACCCTTGAGTCCCAAATCAAACACTGATGAAACTTCAAATTTCCCAAACTTCTATACAGTACGTCCTACAGCTATCAAAGTTTGCAACATACAAATGTTTGTAACTTTTTACTGGAGCGTCATAAAACCTTGAAATTTTGTAACAATAAAGTACTCGAGCCTCTTGTCAATTTAAGCTATCGCTCAAAGCTATGCTACCATTGAGTCCCAAATCAAACACTGATAAAACTTCAAATGGCCCTAACTTCTATACGGTACGTCCTACACCTATCCAAGTTTGCAACATACAAATGCTTGTAACTTTTTACTGGAGCGTCATAAAACCTTGAAATTTTGTAACAATAAAGTACTCGAGCCTCTTGTCAATTTAAGCTATCGCTCAAAACTATGCTACCCTTGAGTCCCAAATCAAACACTGATAAAACTTCAAACGGCCCTAATTTCTATACGGTACGTCCTACACCTATCAAAGTTTGCAACATATAACTGCTTGTAACTTTTACCTGGAGCGTCATAAAACCTTGAAATTTTGTAACAATAAAGTACTCGAGCCTCTTGTCAATTTAAGCTATCGGTCATAGCTATGCTACCCTTGAGTCCCAAATCAAACACTGATAAAACTTCAAATGGCCCTGATTTCTATACGGTACGTCCCACACCTATCAAAGTTTGCAATATACAAATGCATGATACTTTTTACTGGAGCGTCATAGAACCTTGAGATTTTGTAACAACAAAGTACTCGAGCCTCTTGTCAATTTAAGTTATCGCTCAAAGCTACGCTACCCTTGAGTCCCAAATCAAACACTGATAAAACTTCAAATGGCCCTAACTTCTATACGGTACGTCCTACACCTATCAAAGTTTGCAACATATAACTGCTTGTAACTTTTACTTGGAGCGTCATAAAACCTTGAAATTTTGTAACAATAAAGTACTCGAGCCTCTTGTCAATTTAAGCTATCGCTCAAAACTATGCTACCCTTGAGTCCCAAATCAAACACTGATAAAACTTCAAATGGCCCTAGCTTCTATACGGTACGTCCTACACCTATCAAAGTTTGCAACATACAAATGCTTGTAACTTTTTACTGGAGCGTCATAAAGCCTTGAAATTTTGTAACAATAAAGTACTCGAGCCTCTTGTCAATTTAAGCTATCGTTCAAAGCTATGCTACCCTTGAGTCCAAATCAAACACTGATGAAACTTCAAATGGCCCTAATTTCTATACGGTACGTCCCACACCTATCAAAGTTTGCAATATACAAATGCATGATACTTTTTACTGGAGCGTCATAGAACCTTGAGATTTTGTAACAACAAAGTACTCGAGCCTCTTGTCAATTTAAGCTATCGCTCAAAGCTATGCTACCATTGAGTCCCAAATCAAACACTGATAAAACTTCAAATGGCCTTAACTTCTATACGGTACGTCCTACACCTATCCAAGTTGGCAACATACAAATGCTTGTAACTTTTTACTGGAGCGTCATAAAACCTTGAAATTTTGTAACAATAAAGTACTCGAGCCTCTTGTCAATTTAAGCTATCGCTCATAGCTATGCTACCCTTGAGTCCCAAATCAAACACTGATAAAACTTCAAATGGCCCTAATTTCTATACGGTACGTCCTACACCTATCAAAGTTTGCAACTTACAAATGCTTGTAAGTTTTTACTGGAGCGTCATAAAATCTTGAAATTTTGTAACAATAAAGTACTCGAGCCTCTTGTCAATTTAAGCTATCGCTCAAAGCTATGCTACCATTGAGTCCCAAATCAAACACTGATAAAACTTCAAATGGCCTTAACTTCTATACGGTACGTCCTACACCTATCCAAGTTTGCAACATACAAATGCTTGTAACTTTTTACTGGAGCGTCATAAAACCTTGAAATTTTGTAACAATAAAGTACTCGAGCCTCTTGTCAATTTAAGCTATCGCTCATAGCTATGCTACCCTTGAGTCCCAAATCAAACACTGATAAAACTTCAAATGGCCCTAACTTCTATACGGTACGTCCTACACCTATCAAAGTTTGCAACATACAAATGCTTGTAAGTTTTTACTGGAGCGTCATAAAACCTTGAAATTTTGTAACAATAAAGTACTCGAGCCTCTTGTCAATTTAAGCTATCGCTCAAAGCTATGCTACCATTGAGTCCCAAATCAAACACTGATAAAACTTCAAATGGCCCTAACTTCTATACGGTACGTCCTACACCTATCCAAGTTTGCAACATACAAATGCTTGTAACTTTTTACTGGAGCGTCATAAAACCTTGAAATTTTGTAACAATAAAGTACTCGAGCCTCTTGTCAATTTAAGCTATCGCTCAAAACTATGCTACCCTTGAGTCCCAAATCAAACACTGATAAAACTTCAAATGGCCCTAATTTCTATACGGTACGTCCTACACCTATCAAAGTTTGCAACATATAACTGCTTGTAACTTTTACCTGGAGCGTCATAAAACCTTGAAATTTTGTAACAATAAAGTACTCGAGCCTCTTGTCAATTTAAGCTATCGGTCATAGCTATGCTACCCTTGAGTCCCAAATCAAACACTGATAAAACTTCAAATGGCCCTAATTTCTATACGGTACGTCCCACACCTATCAAAGTTTGCAATATACAAATGCATGATACTTTTTACTGGAGCGTCATAGAACCTTGAGATTTTGTAACAACAAAGTACTCGAGCCTCTTGTCAATCTAAGTTATCGCTCAAAGCTACGCTACCCTTGAGTCCCAAATCAAACACTGATAAAACTTCAAATGGCCCTAACTTCTATACGGTACGTCCTACACCTATCAAAGTTTGCAACATATAACTGCTTGTAACTTTTACTTGGAGCGTCATAAAACCTTGAAATTTTGTAACAATAAAGTACTCGAGCCTCTTGTCAATTTAAGCTATCGCTCAAAACTATGCTACCCTTGAGTCCCAAATCAAACACTGATAAAACTTCAAATGGCCCTAGCTTCTATACGGTACGTCCTACACCTATCAAAGTTTGCAACATACAAATGCTTGTAACTTTTTACTGGAGCGTCATAAAGCCTTGAAATTTTGTAACAATAAAGTACTCGAGCCTCTTGTCAATTTAAGCTATCGTTCAAAGCTATGCTACCCTTGAGTCCCAAATCAAACACTGATGAAACTTCAAATTTCCCAAACTTCTATACAGTACGTCCTACAGCTATCAAAGTTTGCAACATACAAATGTTTGTAACTTTTTACTGGAGCGTCATAAATCCTTGAAATTTTGTAACAATAAAGTACTCGCGCCTCTTGTCAATTTAAACTATCGCTGAAAGCTATGCTCCCCTTGAGTCCCAAATTAAACACTGATAAAACTTCAAATGGCCCTAATTTCTATACGGTACGTCCTACACCTATCAAAGTTTGCAACTTACAAATGCTTGTAAGTTTTTACTGGAGCGTCATAAAACCTTGAAATTTTGTAACAATAAAGTACTCGAGCCTCTTGTCAATTTAAGATATCGCTCAAAGCTACGCTACCCTTGAGTCCCAAATCAAACACTGATAAAACTTCAAATGGCCCTAACTTCTATACGGTACGTCCTACACCTATCAAAGTTTGCAACATATAACTGCTTGTAACTTTTACTTGGAGCGTCATAAAACCTTGAAATTTTGTAACAATAAAGTACTCGAGCCTCTTGTCAATTTAAGCTATCGCTCAAAACTATGCTACCCTTGAGTCCCAAATCAAACACTGATAAAACTTCAAATGGCCCTAGCTTCTATACGGTACGTCCTACACCTATCCAAGTTTGCAACATACAAATGCTTGTAACTTTTTACTGGAGCGTCATAAAACCTTGAATTTTTGTAACAATAAAGTACTCGAGCCTCTTGTCAATTTAAGCTATCGCTCATAGCTATGCTACCCTTGAGTCCCAAATCAAACACTGATAAAACTTCAAATGGCCCTAACTTCTATACAGTACGTCCTACACCTATCAAAGTTTGCAACATACAAATGCTTGTAAGTTTTTACTGGAGCGTCATAAAACCTTGAAATTTTGTAACAATAAAGTACTCGAGCCTCTTGTCAATTTAAGCTATCGCTCAAAGCTATGCTACCATTGAGTCCCAAATCAAACACTGATAAAACTTCAAATGGCCCTAACTTCTATACGGTACGTCCTACACCTATCCAAGTTTGCAACATGCAAATGCTTGTAACTTTTTACTGGAGCGTCATAAAACCTTGAAATTTTGTAACAATAAAGTACTCGAGCCTCTTGTCAATTTAAGCTATCGCTCAAAACTATGCTACCCTTGAGTCCCAAATCAAACACTGATAAAACTTCAAATGGCCCTAATTTCTATACGGTACGTCCTACACCTATCAAAGTTTGCAACATATAACTGCTTGTAACTTTTACCTGGAGCGTCATAAAACCTTGAAATTTTGTAACAATAAAGTACTCGAGCCTCTTGTCAATTTAAGCTATCGGTCATAGCTATGCTACCCTTGAGTCCCAAATCAAACACTGATAAAACTTCAAATGGCCCTAATTTCTATACGGTACGTCCCACACCTATCAAAGTTTGCAATATACAAATGCATGATACTTTTTACTGGAGCGTCATAGAACCTTGAGATTTTGTAACAACAAAGTACTCGAGCCTCTTGTCAATTTAAGTTATCGCTCAAAGCTACGCTACCCTTGAGTCCCAAATCAAACACTGATAAAACTTCAAATGGCACCTATCAAAGTTTGCAACATATAACTGCTTGTAACTTTTACTTGGAGCGTCATAAAACCTTGAAATTTTGTAACAATAAAGTACTCGAGCCTCTTGTCAATTTAAGCTATCGCTCAAAACTATGCTACCCTTGAGTCCCAAATCAAACACTGATAAAACTTCAAATGGCCCTAGCTTCTATACGGTACGTCCTACACCTATCAAAGTTTGCAACATACAAATGCTTGTAACTTTTTACTGGAGCGTCATAAAGCCTTGAAATTTTGTAACAATAAAGTACTCGAGCCTCTTGTCAATTTAAGCTATCGTTCAAAGCTATGCTACCCTTGAGTCCCAAATCAAACACTGATGAAACTTCAAATTTCCCAAACTTCTATACAGTCGGTCCTACACCTATCAAAGTTTGCAACATACAAATGTTTGTAACTTTTTACTGGAGCGTCATAAATCCTTGAAATTTTGTAACAATAAAGTACTCGAGCCTCTTGTCAATTTAAACTATCGCTGAAAGCTATGCTACCCTTGAGTCCCAAATCAAACACTGATAAAACATCAAATGGCCCTAATTTCTATACGGTACGTCCTACACCTATCAAAGTTTGCAACTTACAAATGCTTGTAAGTTTTTACTGGAGCGTCATAAAACCTTGAAATTTTGTAACAATAAAGTACTCGAGCCTCTTGTCAATTTAAGATATCGCTCAAAGCTATGCTACCATTGAGTCCCAAATCAAACACTGATAAAACTTCAAATGGCCCTAACTTCTATACGGTACGTCCTACACCTATCAAAGTTTGCAACTTACAAATGCTTGTAAGTTTTTACTGGAGCGTCATAAAACCTTGAAATTTTGTAACAATTAAGTACTCGAGCCTCTTGTCAATTTAAACTATCGCTGAAAGCTATGCTACCCTTGAGTCCCAAATCAAACACTGATAAAACTTCAAATGGCCCTAATTTCTATAAAGTACGTCCTACACCTATCAAAGTTTGCAACTTACAAATGCTTGTAAGTTTTTACTGGAGCGTCATAAAATCTTGAAATTTTGTAACAATAAAGTACTCGAGCCTCTTGTCAATTTAAGCTATCGCTCAAAGCTATGCTACCATTGAGTCCCAAATCAAACACTGATAAAACTTCAAATGGCCCTAACTTCTATACGTTACGTCCTACACCTATCCAAGTTTGCAACATACAAATGCTTGTAACTTTTTACTGGAGCGTCATAAAACCTTGAAATTTTGTAACAATAAAGTACTCGAGCCTCTTGTCAATTTAAGCTATCGCTCATAGCTATGCTACCCTTGAGTCCCAAATCAAACACTGATAAAACTTCAAATGGCCCTAACTTCTATACGGTACGTCCTACACCTATCAAAGTTTGCAACATACAAATGCTTGTAAGTTTTTACTGGAGCGTCATAAAACCTTGAAATTTTGTAACAATAAAGTTCTCGAGCCTCTTGTCAATTTAAGCTATCGCTCAAAGCTATGCTACCATTGAGTCCCAAATCAAACACTGATAAAACTTCAAATGGTCCTAACTTCTATACGGTACGTCCTACACCTATCCAAGTTTGCAACATACAAATGCTTGTAACTTTTTACTGGAGCGTCATAAAACCTTGAAATTTTGTAACAATAAAGTACTCGAGCCTCTTGTCAATTTAAGCTATCGCTCAAAACTATGCTACCCTTGAGTCCCAAATCAAACACTGATAAAACTTCAAATGGCCCTAATTTCTATACGGTACGTCCTACACCTATCAAAGTTTGCAACATATAACTGCTTGTAACTTTTACCTGGAGCGTCATAAAACCTTGAAATTTTGTAACAATAAAGTACTCGAGCCTCTTGTCAATTTAAGCTATCGGTCAATGCTATGCTACCCTTGAGTCCCAAATCAAACACTGATAAAACTTCAAATGGCCCTAATTTCTATACGGTACGTCCCACACCTATCAAAGTTTGCAATATACAAATGCATGATAATTTTTACTGGAGCGTCATAGAACCTTGAGATTTTGTAACAACAAAGTACTCGAGCCTCTTGTCAATTTAAACTATCGCTGAAAGCTATGCTACCCTTGAGTCCCAAATCAAACACTGATAAAACTTCAAATGGCCCTAATTTCTATACGGTACGTCCTACACCTATCAAAGTTTGCAACTTACAAATGCTTGTAAGTTTTTACTGGAGCGTCATAAAACCTTGAAATTTTGTAACAATAAAGTACTCGAGCCTGTTGTCAATTTAAGATATCGCTCAAAGCTATGCTACCATTGAGTCCCAAATCAAACACTGATAAAACTTCAAATGGCCCTAACTTCTATACGGTACGTCCTACACCTATCCAAGTTTGCAACATACAAATGCTTGTAACTTTTTACTGGAGCGTCATAAAACCTTGAAATTTTGTAACAATAAAGTACTCGAGCCTCTTGTCAATTTAAGCTATCGCTCATAGCTATGCTACCCTTGAGTCCCAAATCAAACACTGATAAAACTTCAAATGGCCCTAACTTCTATACGGTACGTCCTACACCTATCAAAGTTTGCAACACACAAATGCTTGTAACTTTTTACTGGAGCGTCATAAAACCTTGAAATTTTGTAACAATAAAGTACTCGAGCCTCTTGTCAATTTAAGCTATCGCTCAAAGCTATGCTACCATTGAGTCCCAAATCAAACACTGATAAAACTTCAAATGGCCCTAACTTCTATACGGTACGTCCTACACCTATCCAAGTTTGCAACATACAAATGCTTGTAACTTTTTACTGGAGCGTCATAAAACATTGAAATTTTGTAACAATAAAGTACTCGAGCCTCTTGTCAATTTAAGCTATCGCTCAAAACTATGCTACCCTTGAGTCCCAAATCAAACACTGATAAAACTTCAAATGGCCCTAACTTCTATACGGTACGTCCTACACCTATCAAAGTTTGCAACATATAACTGCTTGTAACTTTTACCTGGAGCGTCATAAAACCTTGAAATTTTGTAACAATAAAGTACTCGAGCCTCTTGTCAATTTAAGCTATCGCTCAAAACTATGCTACCCTTGAGTCCCAAATCAAACACTGATAAAACTTCAAATGGCCCTAATTTCTATACGGTACGTCCCACACCTATCAAAGTTTGCAACATACAAATGCATGATACTTTTTACTGGAGCGTCATAGAACCTTGAAATTTTGTAACAACAAAGTACTCGAGCCTCTTGTCAATTTAAGTTATCGCTCAAAGCTACGCTACCCTTGAGTCCCAAATCAAACACTGATAAAATTTCAAATGGCCCTAACTTCTATACGGTACGTCCTACACCTATCAAAGTTTGCAACATATAACTGCTTGTAACTTTTACCTGGAGCGTCATAAAACCTTGAAATTTTGTAACAATAAAGTACTCGAGCCTCTTGTCAATTTAAGCTATCGCTCAAAACTATGCTACCCTTGAGTCCCAAATCAAACACTGATAAAACTTCAAATGGCCCTAATTTATATACGGTACGTCCTACACCTATCAAAGTTTGCAACTTACAAATGCTTGTAAGTTTTTACTGGAGCGTCATAAAACCTTGAAATTTTGTAACAATAAAGTACTCGAGCCTCTTGTCAATTTAAGCTATCGCTCAAAGCTATGCTACCATTGAGTCCCAAATCAAACACTGATAAAACTTCAAATGGCCCTAACTTCTATACAGTACGTCCTACACCTATCCAAGTTTGCAACATACAAATGCTTGTAACTTTTTACTGGAGCGTCATAAAACCTTGAAATTTTGTAACAATAAAGTACTCGAGCCTCTTGTCAATTTAAACTATCGCTGAAAGCTATGCTACCCTTGAGTCCCAAATCAAACACTGATAAAACTTCAAATGGCCCTAATTTATATACGGTACGTCCTACACCTATCAAAGTTTGCAACTTACAAATGCTTGTAAGTTTTTACTGGAGCGTCATAAAACCTTGAAATTTTGTAACAATAAAGTACTCGAGCCTCTTGTCAATTTAAGCTATCGCTCAAAGCTATGCTAGCATTGAGGCCCAAATCAAACACTGATAAAACTTCAAATGGCCCTAACTTCTATACGGTACGTCCTACACCTATCCAAGTTTGCAACATACAAATGCTTGTAACTTTTTACTGGAGCGTCATAAAACCTTGAAATTTTGTAACAATAAAGTACTCGAGCCTCTTGTCAATTTAAGCTATCGCTCATAGCTATGCTACCCTTGAGTCCCAAATCAAACACTGATAAAACTTCAAATGGCCCTAACTTCTATACAGTACGTCCTACACCTATCCAAGTTTGCAACATACAAATGCTTGTAACTTTTTACTGGAGCGTCATAAAACCTTGAAATTTTGTAACAATAAAGTACTCGAGCCTCTTGTCAATTTAAGCTATCGCTCATAGCTATGCTACCCTTGAGTCCCAAATCAAACACTGATAAAACTTCAAATGGCCCTAATTTCTATACGGTACGTCCTACACCTATCAAAGTTTGCAACATATAACTGCTTGTAACTTTTACCTGGAGCGTCATAAAACCTTGAAATTTTGTAACAATAAAGTACTCGAGCCTCTTGTCAATTTAAGCTATCGCTCAAAACTATGCTAACCTTGAGTCCCAAATCAAACACTGATAAAACTTCAAATGGCCCTAGCTTCTATACGGTACGTCCTACAGCTATCAAAGTTTGCAACATACAAATGCTTGTAACTTTTTAATGGAGCGTCATAAAGCCTTGAAATTTTGGAACAATAAAGTACTCGAGCCTCTTGTCAATTTAAGCTATCGTTCAAAGCTATGCTACTCTTGAATCCCAAATCAAACACTGATGAAACTTCAAATTTCCCAAACTTCTATACGGTACGTCCTACACCTATCAAAGTTTTCAACATACAAATGTTTGTAACTTTTTACTGGAGCGTCATAAATCCTTGAAATCTTGTAACAATAAAGTACTCGAGCCTCTTGTCAATTTAAACTATCGCTCAAAGCTATGCTACCCTTGAGTCCCAAATCAAACACTGATAAAACTTCAAATGGCCCTAATTTCTATACGGTATGTCCTACACCTATCAAAGTTAGCAACATACAAATGCTTGTAAGTTTTTACTGGAGCGTCATAAAACCTTGAATTTTTGTAACAATAAAGTACTCGAGCCTCTTGTCAATTTAAGCTATCGCTCAAAGCTATGCTACCATTGAGTCCCAAATCAAACACTGATAAAACTTCAAATGGCCCTAGCTTCTATACGGTACGTCCTACACCTATCCAAGTTTGCAACATACAAATGCTTGTAAATTTTTACTGGAGCGTCATAAAACCTTGAAATTTTGTAACAATAAAGTACTCGAGCCTCTTGTCAATTTAAGCTATCGCTCATAGCTATGCTACCCTTGAGTCCCAAATCAAACACTGATAAAACTTCAAATGGCCCTAACTTCTATACGGTACGTCCTACACCTATCAAAGTTTGCAACATACAAATGCTTGTAAGTTTTTACTGGAGCGTCATAAAACCTTGAAATTTTGTAACAATAAAGTACTCGAGCCTCTTGTCAATTTAAGCTATCGCTCAAAGCTATGCTACCATTGAGTCCCAAATCAAACACTGATAAAACTTCAAATGGCCCTAACTTCTATACGGTACGTCCTACACCTATCCAAGTTTGCAACATACAAATGCTTGTAACTTTTTACTGGAGCGTCATAAAACCTTGAAATTTTGTAACAATAAAGTACTCGAGGCTCTTGTCAATTTAAGCTATCGCTCAAAGCTACGCTACCCTTGAGTCCCAAAGCAAACACTGATAAAACTTCAAATGGCCCTAACTTCTATACGGTACGTCCTACACCTATCAAAGTTTGCAACATACAAATGCTTGTATTTTTTACCTGGAGCGTCATAAAACCTTGAAATTTTGTAACAATAAAGTACTCGAGCCTCTTTTCAATTTAAGCTATCGCTCAAAACTATGCTACCCTTGAGTCCCAAATCAAACACTGGTAAAACTTTAAATGGCCCTAGCTTCTATACGGTACGTCCTACACCTTTCAAAGTTTGCAACATACAAATTTTTGTAACTTTTTATTGGAGCGTCATAAAACCTTGAAATTTTGTAACAATAAAGTACTCGAGCCTCTTGTCAATTTAAGCTATCGCTCATAGCTATGCTACCCTTGAGTCCCAAATCAAACACTGATAAAACTTCAAATGGCCCTAACTTCTATACGGTACGTCCTACACCTATCAAAGTTTGCAACTTACAAATGCTTGTAAGTTTTTACTGGAGCGTCATAAAACCTTGAAATTTTGTAACAATAAAGTACTCGAGCCTGTTGTCAATTTAAGATATCGCTCAAAGCTATGCTACCATTGAGTCCCAAATCAAACACTGATAAAACTTCAAATGGCCCTAACTTTTATACGGTACGTCCTACACCTATCCAAGTTTGCAACATACAAATGCTTGTAACTTTTTACTGGAGCGTCATAAAACCTTGAAATTTTGTAACAATAAAGTACTCGAGCCTCTTGTCAATTTAAGCTATCGCTCATAGCTATGCTACCCTTGAGTCCCAAATCAAACACTGATAAAACTTCAAATGGCCCTAACTTCTATACGGTACGTCCTACACCTATCAAAGTTTGCAACACACAAATGCTTGTAACTTTTTACTGGAGCGTCATAAAACCTTGAAATTTTGTAACAATAAAGTACTCGAGCCTCTTGTCAATTTAAGCTATCGCTCAAAGCTATGCTACCATTGAGTCCCAAATCAAACACTGATAAAACTTCAAATGGCCCTAACTTCTATACGGTACGTCCTACACCTATCCAAGTTTGCAACATACAAATGCTTGTAACTTTTTACTGGAGCGTCATAAAACATTGAAATTTTGTAACAATAAAGTACTCGAGCCTCTTGTCAATTTAAGCTATCGCTCAAAACTATGCTACCCTTGAGTCCCAAATCAAACACTGATAAAACTTCAAATGGCCCTAATTTCTATACGGTACGTCCTACACCTATCAAAGTTTGCAACATATAACTGCTTGTAACTTTTACCTGGAGCGTCATAAAACCTTGAAATTTTGTAACAATAAAGTACTCGAGCCTCTTGTCAATTTAAGCTATCGCTCAAAACTATGCTACCCTTGAGTCCCAAATCAAACACTGATAAAACTTCAAATGGCCCTAATTTCTATACGGTACGTCCCACACCTATCAAAGTTTGCAACATACAAATGCATGATACTTTTTACTGGAGCGTCATAGAACCTTGAAATTTTGTAACAACAAAGTACTCGAGCCTCTTGTCAATTTAAGTTATCGCTCAAAGCTACGCTACCCTTGAGTCCCATATCAAACACTGATAAAATTTCAAATGGCCCTAACTTCTATACGGTACGTCCTACACCTATCAAAGTTTGCAACATATAACTGCTTGTAACTTTTACCTGGAGCGTCATAAAACCTTGAAATTTTGTAACAATAAAGTACTCGAGCCTCTTGTCAATTTAAGCTATCGCTCAAAACTATGCTACCCTTGAGTCCCAAATCAAACACTGATAAAACTTCAAATGGCCCTAATTTATATACGGTACGTCCTACACCTATCAAAGTTTGCAACTTACAAATGCTTGTAAGTTTTTACTGGAGCGTCATAAAACCTTGAAATTTTGTAACAATAAAGTACTCGAGCCTCTTGTCAATTTAAGCTATCGCTCAAAGCTATGCTACCATTGAGTCCCAAATCAAACACTGATAAAACTTCAAATGGCCCTAACTTCTATACAGTACGTCCTACACCTATCCAAGTTTGCAACATACAAATGCTTGTAACTTTTTACTGGAGCGTCATAAAACCTTGAAATTTTGTAACAATAAAGTACTCGAGCCTCTTGTCAATTTAAACTATCGCTGAAAGCTATGCTACCCTTGAGTCCCAAATCAAACACTGATAAAACTTCAAATGGCCCTAATTTATATACGGTACGTCTTACACCTATGAAAGTTTGCAACTTACAAATGCTTGTAAGTTTTTACTGGAGCGTCATAAAACCTTGAAATTTTGTAACAATAAAGTACTCGAGCCTCTTGTCAATTTAAGCTATCGCTCAAAGCTATGCTAGCATTGAGGCCCAAATCAAACACTGATAAAACTTCAAATGGCCCTAACTTCTATACGGTACGTCCTACACCTATCCAAGTTTGCAACATACAAATGCTTGTAACTTTTTACTGGAGCGTCATAAAACCTTGAAATTTTGTAACAATAAAGTACTCGAGCCTCTTGTCAATTTAAGCTATCGCTCATAGCTATGCTACCCTTGAGTCCCAAATCAAACACTGATAAAACTTCAAATGGCCCTAACTTCTATACAGTACGTCCTACACCTATCCAAGTTTGCAACATACAAATGCTTGTAACTTTTTACTGGAGCGTCATAAAACCTTGAAATTTTGTAACAATAAAGTACTCGAGCCTCTTGTCAATTTAAGCTATCGCTCATAGCTATGCTACCCTTGAGTCCCAAATCAAACACTGATAAAACTTCAAATGGCCCTAATTTCTATACGGTACGTCCTACACCTATCAAAGTTTGCAACATATAACTGCTTGTAACTTTTACCTGGAGCGTCATAAAACCTTGAAATTTTGTAACAATAAAGTACTCGAGCCTCTTGTCAATTTAAGCTATCGCTCAAAACTATGCTAACCTTGAGTCCCAAATCAAACACTGATAAAACTTCAAATGGCCCTAGCTTCTATACGGTACGTCCTACAGCTATCAAAGTTTGCAACATACAAATGCTTGTAACTTTTTAATGGAGCGTCATAAAGCCTTGAAATTTTGGAACAATAAAGTACTCGAGCCTCTTGTCAATTTAAGCTATCGTTCAAAGCTATGCTACTCTTGAGTCCCAAATCAAACACTGATGAAACTTCAAATTTCCCAAACTTCTATACGGTACGTCCTACACCTATCAAAGTTTTCAACATACAAATGTTTGTAACTTTTTACTGGAGCGTCATAAATCCTTGAAATCTTGTAACAATAAAGTACTCGAGCCTCTTGTCAATTTAAACTATCGCTCAAAGCTATGCTACCCTTGAGTCCCAAATCAAACACTGATAAAACTTCAAATGGCCCTAATTTCTATACGGTATGTCCTACACCTATCAAAGTTAGCAACATACAAATGCTTGTAAGTTTTTACTGGAGCGTCATAAAACCTTGAATTTTTGTAACAATAAAGTACTCGAGCCTCTTGTCAATTTAAGCTATCGCTCAAAGCTATGCTACCATTGAGTCCCAAATCAAACACTGATAAAACTTCAAATGGTCCTAGCTTCTATACGGTACGTCCTACACCTATCCAAGTTTGCAACATACAAATGCTTGTAAATTTTTACTGGAGCGTCATAAAACCTTGAAATTTTGTAACAATAAAGTACTCGAGCCTCTTGTCAATTTAAGCTATCGCTCATAGCTATGCTACCCTTGAGTCCCAAATCAAAAACTGATAAAACTTCAAATGGCCCTAACTTCTATACGGTACGTCCTACACCTATCAAAGTTTGCAACATACAAATGCTTGTAAGTTTTTACTGGAGCGTCATAAAACCTTGAAATTTTGTAACAATAAAGTACTCGAGCCTCTTGTCAATTTAAGCTATCGCTCAAAGCTATGCTACCATTGAGTCCCAAATCAAACACTGATAAAACTTCAAATGGCCCTAACTTCTATACGGTACGTCCTACACCTATCCAAGTTTGCAACATACAAATGCTTGTAACTTTTTACTGGAGCGTCATAAAACCTTGAAATTTTGTAACAATAAAGTACTCGAGGCTCTTGTCAATTTAAGCTATCGCTCAAAGCTACGCTACCCTTGAGTCCCAAAGCAAACACTGATAAAACTTCAAATGGCCCTAACTTCTATACGGTACGTCCTACACCTATCAAAGTTTGCAACATACAAATGCTGGTAACTTTTTGCTGGAGCGTCATAAAACCTTGAAATTTTGCAAAAATAAAGTACTTGAGCCTCTTGTCAATTTAAGTTTTGGCTCAAAGCTATGCTACCCTTGAGTCCCAAATCACACACTGATAAAACTTCAAGTGGCCCTAACTTCTATATGGTACGTCCTACACCTATCAAAGTTTGCAACATACAAATGCTTGTAACTTTTTACTGGAGCTTCATAAAACCTTGAAATTTTGTAACAATAAAGTACTCGAGCCTCTTGTCAATTTAAGTTATCGCTCAAAGATATGCTACCCTTGAGTCCCAAGTCAAACATTGATAAAACTTCAAATGGCCCTAACTTCTATACGGTACGTCCTACACCTATCAAAGTTTGCAACATACAAATGCTTGTAAGTTTTTACTGGAGCGTCATAAAACCTTGAAATTTTTTAACAATAAAGTACTCGAGCCTCTTGTCAATTTAAGCTATCGCTCAAAGCTATGCTACCATTGAGTCCCAAATCAAACACTGATAAAACTTCAAATGGTCCTAACTTCTATACGGTACGTCCTACACCTATCCAAGTTTGCAACATACAAATGCTTGTAACTTTTTACGGGAGCGTCATAAAACCTTCAAATTTTGTAACAATAAAGTACTCGAGTCGCTTGTCAATTTAAGATATCGCTCATAGCTATGCTACCCTTGAGTCCCAAATCAAACACTGATAAAACTTCAAATGGCCCTAGCTTCTATACGGTACGTCCTACACCTATCAAAGTTTGCAACATACAAATGCATGATACGTTTTACTGGAGCGTCATAAAACCTTGATATTTTGTAACAACAAAGTACTCGAGCCTCTTGTCAATTTAAGTTATCGCTCAAAGCTACGCTACCCTTGAGTCCCAAATCAAACACTGATAAAACTTCAAATGGCCCTAACTTCTATACGGTACGTCCTACACCTATCAAAGTTTGCAACATACAAATGCTTGTAACTTTTACCTGGACCGTCATAAAACCTTGAAATTTTGTAACAATAAAGTACTCGAGCCTCTTGTCAATTTAAGCTATCGCTCAAAGCTATGCTACCCTTGAGTCCCAAATCAAACACTGATAAAATTTTAAATGGCCCTAGCTTCTATACAGTACTTCCTACACCTATCAAAGTTTGCAACATACAAATGCTTGTAACTTTTTACTGGAGCGTCATAAAACCTTGAAATTGTGTAAAAATAAAGTACCCGAGCCTCTTGTCAATTTAAGCTACCGGTCAAAGCTATGCTACCCTTGAGTCCCAAATCAAACACTGATAAAACTGCAAATGGCCCTAACTTCTATACGGTACGTCCTACACCTATCAAAGTTTGCCACATACGAATGCTTGTAACTTTATAATGGAGCGTCATAAAACCTTGAAATTTTGTAACAATAAAGTAATCGAGCCTCTTGTCAATTTAAGCTATCGCTCAAAGCTATACTTCCCTTGAGTCCCAAATCACACACTGATAAAACTTCAAGTGGCCCTAACTTCTATATGGTACGTCCTACACCTATCAAAGTTTGCAACATACAAATGCTTGTAACTTTTTACTGGAGCTTCATAAAACCTTGAAATTTTGTAACAATAAAGTACTCGAGCCTCTTGTCAATTTAAGTTATCGCTCAAAGCTATGCTACCCTTGAGTCCCAAGTCAAACACTGATAAAACTTAAAATGGCCCTAACTTCTATACTGTACGTCCTACACTTATCAAAGTTTGCAACATACAAATGCTTGTAACTTTTTACTGGAGCGTCATAAAACCTTGAAATTTTGTAACAATAAAGTACTCGAGCCTCTTGTCAATTAAAGCTATCGCTCAAAGTTATGCTACCCTTGAGTCCCAAATCAAACACTGATAAAACTTCAAATGGCCCTAACTTCTATACGGTACGTCCTACACCTATCAAAGTTTGCAACATACAAATGCTTGTAAGTTTTTACTGGAGCGTCATAAAACCTTGAAATTTTTTAACAATAAAGTACTCTAGCCTCTTGTCAATTTAAGTTATCGCTCAAAGCTATGCTACCATTGAGTCCCAAATCAAACACTGATAAAACTTTAAATGGCCCTAACTTCTATACGGTACGTCCTACACCTATCCAAGTTTGCAACATACAAATGCTTGTAACTTTTTACTGGAGCGTCATAAAACCTTCAAATTTTGTAACAATAAAGTACTCGAGCCGCTTGTCAATTTAAGATATCGCTCATATCTATGCTACCCTTGAGTCCCAAATCAAACACTGATAAAACTTCAAATGGCCCTAGCTTCTATACGGTACGTCCTACACCTATCAAAGTTTGCAACATACAAATGCATGATACGTTTTACTGGAGCGTCATAAAGCCTTGATATTTTGTAACAACAAAGTACTCGAGCCTCTTGTCAATTTAAGTTATCGCTCAAAGCTACGCTACCTTTGAGTCCCAAATCAAACACTGATAAAACTTCAAATGGCCCTAACTTCTATATGGTACGTCCTACACCTATCAAAGTTTGATACAAATGCTTGTAAATTTTTACTGGAGCGTCATAAAGCCTTGAAATTTTGTAACAATAAAGTACACGAGCCTCTTGTCAATTTAAGTTATCGCTCAAAGCTATGCTACCCTTGAGTCCCAAATTAAACACTGATAAAATTTCAAATGGCCCTAACTTCTATACGGTACTTCCGAAACTTATCAAAGTTTGCAACATACAAATGCTTGTAACTTTTTACTGGAGCGCCATAAAACCTTGAATTTTGTAACAATAAAGTACTCGAGCCTCTTGTCAATTTAAGCTATCGCTCGAAGCTATGCTACCCTTGAGCCCCAAATCAAACACTGATCAAAATTCAAATGGCCCTAACTTCTATACGGTACGTCCTACACCTATCAAAGTTTGCAACATACAACTGCTTGTAACTTTTTACTGGAGCGTCATAAAACCTTGAAATTTTGTAACAATAAAGTACTCGAGCCTCTTGTCAATTTAAGTTATCGCTCAAAGCTATGCTACCCTTGAGTCCCAAATCAAACACTGATAAAACTTTAAATGGCCCTAGCTTCTATACGGTACGTCCTACACCTATCAAAGTTTGATACAAATGCTTGTAAATTTTTACTGGAGCGTCATAAAGCCTTGAAATTTTGTAACAATAAAGTACACGAGCCTCTTGTCAATTTAAGTTATCGCTCAAAGCTATGCTACCCTTGAGTCCCAAATTAAACCCTGATAAAATTTCAAATGGCCCTAACTTCTATACGGTACTTCCGAAACTTATCAAAGTTTGCAACATACAAATGCTTGTAACTTTTTACTGGAGCGCCATAAAACCTTGAATTTTGTAACAATAAAGTACTCGAGCCTCTTGTCAATTTAAGCTATCGCTGAAAGCTACGCTACCCTTGAGTCCCAAATCAAACACTGATAAAACTTCAAATGGCCCTAACTTCTATGCGGTACGTCCTACACCTATCAAAGTTTGCAACATACAAATGCTTGTAACTTTTACCTGGAGCGTCATAAAACCTTGAAATTTTGTAACAATAAAGTACTCGAGCCTCTTGTCAATTTAAGTTATCGCTCAAAGCTATGCTACCCTTGAGTCCCAAATCAAACACTGATAAAACTTTAAATGGCACTAGCTTCTATACGGTACGTCCTACACCTATCAAAGTTGGCAACATACAAATGCTTGTAACTTTTTACTGGAGCGTCATAAAACCTTGAAATTGTGTAAAAATAAAGTACCCGAGCCTCTTGTCAATTTAAGCTACCGGTCAAAGCTATGCTACCCTTCAGTCCCAAATCAAACACTGATAAAACTGCAAATGGCCCTAACTTCTATACGGTACGTTCTACACCTATCAAAGTTTGCCACATACAAATGCTTGTAACTTTATAATGGAGCGTCATAAAACCTTGAAATTTTGTAACAATAAAGTATTCGAGCCTCTTGTCAATTTAAGCTATCGCTCAAAGCTATGCTACCCTTGAGTGCCAAATCAAACACTAATAAAACTTCAAGTGGCCCTAACTTCTATATGGTATGTCCAACACCTATCATAGTTTGCAACATACAAATGCTTGTAACTTTTTACTGGAGCGTCATAAAACCTCGAAATTTTGTAACAATAAAGTACTCGAGCCTCTTGTCAATTTAAGCTATCGCTCAAAGCTATGCTACCCTTGAGTCCCAAATCAAACACTGATAAAACTTCAAATGGCCCTAACTTCTATACTGTACTTCCTACACTTATCAAAGTTTGCAACATACAAATGCTTGTAACTTTTTACTGGAGCGCCATAAAACCTTGAAATTATGTAACAATAAAGTTATCGAGCCCCTTGTCATTTTAAGCTATCGCTCAAAGCTATGCTACACTTGAGTCCCAAATCAAACCCTGATGAAACTTAAAATTTCCCAAACTTCTATACGGTACGTCCTACACCTATCAAAGTTTGCAACATACAAATGTTTGTAACTTTTTACTGGAGCGTCATAAATCCTTGAAATTTTGTAACAATAAAGTACTCGAGCCTCTTGTCAATTTAAGCTATCGCTCAAACCTATGCTACCCTTGAGTCCCAAATCAAACACTGATAAAACTTCAAATGGCCCTAACTTCTATACGGTACATTTTATACCTATCAAAGTTTGCAACATACAAATGCTTGTAACTTTTTACTGGAGCTTCATAAAACTTTGAAATTTTGTAACAATAAAGTACTCGAGCCTCTTGTCAATTTAAGTTATCGCTCAAAGCTATGCTACCCTTGAGTCCCAAGTCAAACACTGATAAAACTTCAAATGGCCCTAACTTCTATACGGTACGTCCTACACCTATCAAAGTTTGCAACATACAAATGTTTGTAATTTTTTACTGGAGCGTCATAAAACCTTGAAATTTTGTAACAATAAAGTACTCGAGCCTTTTGTCAATTAAAGCTATCGCTCAAAGTTATGCTGCCCTTGAGTCCCAAATCAAACACTGATAAAACTTCAAATGGCCCTAACTTCTATACGGTACGTCCTACACCTATCAAAGTTTGCAACATACAAATGCTTATAAGTTTTTAATGGAGCGTCATAAAACCTTGAAATTTTTTAACAATAAAGTACTCGAGCCTCTTGTCAATTTAAGTTATCGCTCAAAGCTATGCTACCATTGAGTCCCAAATCAAACACTGATAAAACTTCAAATGGCCCTAGCTTCTATACGGTACGTCCTACACCTATCAAAGTTTGCAACATACAAATGCATGATACGTTTTACTGGAGCGTCATAAAACCTTGAAATTTTGTAACAATAAAGTACACGAGCCTCTTGTCAATTTAAGTTATCGCTCAAAGCTATGCTACCCTTGAGTCCCAAATCAAACACTGATAAAATTTCAAATGGCCCTAACTTCTATACGGTACGTCCGAAACTTATCAAACTTTGCAACATACAAATGCTTGTAACTTTTTACTGGAGCGTCATAAAACTTTGAATTTTGTAACAATAAAGTACTCGAGCCTCTTGTCAATTTAAGCTATCGCTCGAAGCTATGCTACCCTTGAGTCCCAAATCAAACACTGATAAAACTTCAAATGGCCCTAACTTCTATACGGTACGTCCTACACCTATCAAAGTTTGCAACATACAACTGCTTGTAACTTTTTACTGGAGCGTCATAAAACCTTGAAATTTTGTAACAATAAAGTACTCGACCCTCTTGTCAATTTAAGCTATCGCTCAAAGCTATGCTACCCTTGAGTCCCAAATCCAACACTGATGAAACTTCAAATGGCCCTAATTTCTATACGGTACGGCCTACACCTATCAAAGTTTGCAACATACAAATGCTTGTAACTTTTTACTGGAGCGTCATAAAACCTTGAAATTTTGTAACAATAAAGTACTTGAGCCTCTTGTCAATTTAAGCTATCGCTCAAAGCTATGCTACCCTTGAGTCCCAAATCACACACTGATAAAACTTCAAGTGGCCCTAACTTCTATATGGTACGTCCTACACCTACCAAAGTTTGCAACATACAAATGCTTGTAACTTTTTACTGGAGCGTCATAAAACCTTGAAATTGTGTAAAAATAAAGTACCCGAGCCTCTTGTCAATTTAAGCTACCGGTCAAAGCTATGCAACCCTTGAGTCCCAAATCAAACACTGATAAAACTGCAAATGGCCCTAACTTCTATACGGTACGTCCTACACCCATCAAAGTTTGCCACATACAAATGCTTGTAACTTTATAATGGAGCGTCATAAAACCTTGAAATTTTGTAGCAATAAAGTACTCTAGCCTCTTGTCAATTTAAGCTATCGCTCAAAGCTATGCTACCCTTGAGTCCCAAATCAAACACTAATAAAACCTCAAGTGGCCCTAACTTCTATATGGTACGTCCTACACCTATCAAAGTTTGCAACATACAAATGCTTGTAACTTTTTACTGGAGCGTCATAAAACCTCGAAATTTTGTAACAATAAAGTACTCGAGCCTCTTGTCAATTTAAGCTATCGCTCAAAGCTATGCTACCCTTGAGTCCCAAATCAAACACTGATAAAACTTCAAATGGCCCTAACTTCTATACTGTACGTCCTACACTTATCAAAGTTTGCAACATACAAATGCTAGTAACTTTTTACTGGAGCGCCATAAAACCTTGAAATTATGTAACAATAAAGTTCTCGAGCCCCTTGTCAATTTAAGCTATCGCTCAAAGCTATGCTACCCTTGAGTCCCAAATCAAACACTGATAAAATTTCAAATGGCCCTAACTTCTATATGGTACGTCCTACACCTATCAAAGTTTGCAACATACAAATGCTTGTAACTTTTTACTGGAGCGTCATAAAACCTTGAAATTTTGTAACAATAAAGTACTCGAGTCTCTTGTCAATGTAAGCTATCGCTCAAAGCTATGCTACCCTTGAGTCCCAAATCAAACACTGATAAAACTTCAAATGGCCCTAACTTCTATACGGTACGTCCTACACCTATCAAAGTTTGATACAAATGCTTGTAAATTTTTACTGGAGCGTCATAAAGCCTTGAAATTTTGTAACAATAAAGTAAATGAGCCCCTTGTCAATTTAAGCTATCGCTCAAAGCTATGCTACCCTTGAGTCCCAAATCAAACACTGATAAAATTTCAAATGGCCCTAACTTCTATACGGTACGTCCTACACCTATCAAAGTTTGCAACATACAAATGCTTGTAACTTTTTACTGGAGCGTCATAAAACCTTGAAATTTTGTAACAATAAAGTACTTGAGCCTCTTGTCAATTTAAGCTATCGCTCAAAGCTATGCTACCCTTGAGTCCCAAATCACACACTGATAAAACTTCAAGTGGCCCTAACTTCTATATGGTACGTCCTACACCTATCAAAGTTTGCAACATACAAATGCTTGTAACTTTTTACTGGAGCTTCATAAAACCTTGAAATTTTGTAACAACAAAGTACTCGAGCCTCTTGTCAATTTAAGTTATCGCTCAAAGCTCTGCTACCCTTGAGTCCCAAGTCAAACACAGATAAAACTTCAAATGGCCCTAACTTCTATACGGTACGTCCTACACCTATCAAAGTTTTCAACATACAAATGTTTGTAATTTTTTACTGGAGCGTCATAAAACCTTGAAATTTTGTAATAATAAAGTACTCGAGCCTCTTGTCAATTAAAGCTATCGCTCAAAGTTATGCTACCCTTGAGTCCCAAATCAAACACTGATAAAACTTCAAATGGCCCTAACTTCTATACGGTACGTCCTACACCTACCAAAGTTTGCAACATACAAATGCTTGTAACTTTTTACTGGAGCGTCATAAAACCTTGAAATTGTGTAAAAATAAAGTACCCGAGCCTCTTGTCAATTTAAGCTACCGGTCAAAGCTATGCTACCCTTGAGTCCCAAATCAAACACTGATAAAACTGCAAATGGCCCTAACTTCTATACGGTACGTCCTACACCTATCAAAGTTTGCCACATACAAATGCTTGTAACTTTATATTGGAGCGTCATAAAACCTTGAAATTTTGTAGCAATAAAGTACTCTAGCCTCTTGTCAATTTAAGCTATCGCTCAAAGCTATGCTACCCTTGAGTCCCAAATCAAACACTAATAAAACTTCAAGTGGCCCTAACTTCTATATGGTACGTCCTACACCTATCAAAGTTTGCAACATACAAATGCTTGTAACTTTTTACTGGAGCGTCATAAAACCTCGAAATTTTGTAACAATAAAGTACTCGAGCCTCTTGTCAATTTAAGCTATCGCTCAAAGCTATGCTACCCTTGAGTCCCAAATCAAACACTGATAAAACTTCAAATGGCCCTAACTTCTATACTGTACGTCCTACACTTATCAAAGTTTGCAACATACAAATGCTAGTAACTTTTTACTGGAGCGCCATAAAACCTTGAAATTATGTAACAATAAAGTTCTCGAGCCCCTTGTCAATTTAAGCTATCGCTCAAAGCTATGCTACCCTTGAGTCCCAAATCAAACACTGATAAAATTTCAAATGGCCCTAACTTCTATACGGTACGTCCTACACCTATCAAAGTTTGCAACATACAAATGCTTGTAACTTTTTACTGGAGCGTCATAAAACCTTGAAATTTTGTAACAATAAAGTACTCGAGTCTCTTGTCAATGTAAGCTATCGCTCAAAGCTATGCTACCCTTGAGTCCCAAATCAAACACTGATAAAACTTCAAATGGCCCTAACTTCTATACGGTACGTCCTACACCTATCAAAGTTTGATACAAATGCTTGTAAATTTTTACTGGAGCGTCATAAAGCCTTGAAATTTTGTAACAATAAAGTAAATGAGCCTCTTGTCAATTTAAGTTATCGCTCAAAGCTATGCTACCCTTGAGTCCCAAATCAAACACTGATAAAATTTCAAATGGCCCTAAATTCTATACGGTACGTCCGAAACTTATCAAAGTTTGCAACATACAAATGCTTGTAACTTTTTACTGGAGCGTCATAAAACCTTGAATTTTGTAACAATAAAGTACTCGAGCCTCTTGTCAATTTAAGCTATCGCTCGAAGCTATGCTACCCTTGAGTCCCAAATCAAACACTGATAAAGCTTCAAATGGCCCTAACTTCTATTCGGTACGTCCTACACCTATCAAAGTTTGCAACATACAAATGCTAGTAACTTTTTACTGGAGCGCCATAAAACCTTGAAATTATGTAACAAAAAAGTTCTCGAGCCCGTTGTCAATTTAAGCTATCGCTCAAAGCTATGCTACCCTTGAGTCCCAAATCAAACACTGATAAAATTTCAAATGGCCCTAACTTCTATACGGTACGTCCTACACCTATCAAAGTTTGCAACATACAAATGCTTGTAACTTTTTACTGGAGCGTCATAAAACCTTGAAATTTTGTAACAATAAAGTACTCGAGTCTCTTGTCAATGTAAGCTATCGCTCAAAGCTATGCTACCCTTGAGTCCCAAATCAAACACTGATAAAACTTCAAATGGCCCTAACTTCTATATGGTACGTCCTACACCTATCAAAGTTTGATACAAATGCTTGTAAATTTTTACTGGAGCGTCATAAAGCCTTGAAATTTTGTAACAATAAAGTACACGAGCCTCTTGTCAATTTAAGTTATCGCTCAAAGCTATGCTACCCTTGAGTCCCAAATTAAACACTGATAAAATTTCAAATGGCCCTAACTTCTATACGGTACTTCCGAAACTTATCAAAGTTTGCAACATACAAATGCTTGTAACTTTTTACTGGAGCGCCATAAAACCTTGAATTTTGTAACAATAAAGTACTCGAGCCTCTTGTCAATTTAAGCTATCGCTCGAAGCTATGCTACCCTTGAGCCCCAAATCAAACACTGATCAAAATTCAAATGGCCCTAACTTCTATACGGTACGTCCTACACCTATCAAAGTTTGCAACATACAACTGCTTGTAACTTTTTACTGGAGCGTCATAAAACCTTGAAATTTTGTAACAATAAAGTACTCGAGCCTCTTGTCAATTTAAGCTATCGCTCAAAGCTATGCTACCCTTGAGTTCCAAATCCAACACTGATAAAACTTCAAATGGCCCTAATTTCTATACGGTACGGCCTACACCTATCAAAGTTTGCAACATACAAATGCTTGTAACTTTTTACTGGAGCGTCATAAAACCTTTATATTTTGTAACAACAAATTACTCGAGCCTCTTGTCAATTTAATTTATCGCTCAAAGCTACGCTACCCTTGAGTCCCAAATCAAACACTGATAAAACTTCAAATGGCCCTAACTTCTATGCGGTACGTCCTACACCTATCAAAGTTTGCAACATACAAATGCTTGTAACTTTTACCTGGAGCGTCATAAAACCTTGAAATTTTGTAACAATAAAGTACTCGAGCCTCTTGTCAATTTAAGTTATCGCTCAAAGCTATGCTACCCTTGAGTCCCAAATCAAACACTGATAAAACTTTAAATGGCCCTAGCTTCTATACGGTACGTCCTACACCTATCAAAGTTTGATACAAATGCTTGTAAATTTTTACTGGAGCGTCATAAAGCCTTGAAATTTTGTAACAATAAAGTACACGAGCCTCTTGTCAATTTAAGTTATCGCTCAAAGCTATGCTACCCTTGAGTCCCAAATTAAACCCTGATAAAATTTCAAATGGCCCTAACTTCTATACGGTACTTCCGAAACTTATCAAAGTTTGCAACATACAAATGCTTGTAACTTTTTACTGGAGCGCCATAAAACCTTGAATTTTGTAACAATAAAGTACTCGAGCCTCTTGTCAATTTAAGCTATCGCTGAAAGCTACGCTACCCTTGAGTCCCAAATCAAACACTGATAAAACTTCAAATGGCCCTAACTTCTATGCGGTACGTCCTACACCTATCAAAGTTTGCAACATACAAATGCTTGTAACTTTTACCTGGAGCGTCATAAAACCTTGAAATTTTGTAACAATAAAGTACTCGAGCCTCTTGTCAATTTAAGTTATCGCTCAAAGCTATGCTACCCTTGAGTCCCAAATCAAACACTGATAAAACTTTAAATGGAACTAGCTTCTATACGGTACGTCCTACACCTATCAAAGTTGGCAACATACAAATGCTTGTAACTTTTTACTGGAGCGTCATAAAACCTTGAAATTGTGTAAAAATAAAGTACCCGAGCCTCTTGTCAATTTAAGCTACCGGTCAAAGCTATGCTACCCTTGAGTCCCAAATCAAACACTGATAAAACTGCAAATGGCCCTAACTTCTATACGGTACGTCCTACACCTATCAAAGTTTGCCACATACAAATGCTTGTAACTTTATAATGGAGCGTCATAAAACCTTGAAATTTTGTAACAATAAAGTATTCGAGCCTCTTGTCAATTTAAGCTATCGCTCAAAGCTATGCTACCCTTGAGTCCCAAATCAAACACTAATAAAACTTCAAGTGGCCCTAACTTCTATATGGTATGTCCAACACCTATCATAGTTTGCAACATACAAATGCTTGTAACTTTTTACTGGAGCGTCATAAAACCTCGAAATTTTGTAACAATAAAGTACTCGAGCCTCTTGTCAATTTAAGCTATCGCTCAAAGCTATGCTACCCTTGAGTCCCAAATCAAACACAGATAAAACTTCAAATTGCCCTAACTTCTATACTGTACTTCCTACACTTATCAAAGTTTGCAACATACAAATGCTTGTAACTTTTTACTGGAGCGCCATAAAACCTTGAAATTATGTAACAATAAAGTTATCGAGCCCCTTGTCATTTTAAGCTGTCGCTCAAAGCTATGCTACCCTTGAGTCCCAAATCAAACACTGATAAAACTGCAAATGGCCCTAACTTCTATACGGTACGTCCTACACCTATCAAAGTTTGCAACATACAAATGCTTGTAACTTTATAATGGAGCGTCATAAAACCTTGAAATTTTGTAACAATAAAGTAATCGAGCCTCTTGTCAATTTAAGCTATCGCTCAAAGCTATACTTCCCTTGAGTCCCAAATCAAACACTGATAAAACTTCAAATGGCCCTAACTTCTATACGGTACATTTTATACCTATCAAAGTTTGCAACATACAAATGCTTGTAACTTTTTACTGGAGCGTCATAAAACCTTGAAATTTTGCAAAAATAAAGTACTTGAGCCTCTTGTCAATTTAAGCTATCGCTCAAAGCTATGCTACCCTTGAGTCCCAAATCACACACTGATAAAACTTCAAGTGGCCCTAACTTCTATATGGTACGTCCTACACCTATCAAAGTTTGCAACATACAAATGCTTGTAACTTTTTACTGGAGCTTCATAAAACTTTGAAATGTTGTAACAATAAAGTACTCGAGCCTCTTGTCAATTTAAGTTATCGCTCAAAGCTATGCTACCCTTGAGTCCCAAGTCAAACACTGATAAAACTTCAAATGGCCCTAACTTCTATACGGTACGTCCTACACCTATCAAAGTTTGCAACATACAAATGTTTGTAATTTTTTACTGGAGCGTCATAAAACCTTGAAATTTTGTAACAATAAAGTACTCGAGCCTCTTGTCAATTAAAGCTATCGCTCAAAGTTATGCTACCCTTGAGTCCCAAATCAAACACTGATAAAACTTCAAATGGCCCTAACTTCTATACGGTACGTCCTACACCTATCAAAGTTTGCAACATACAAATGCATGATACGTTTTACTGGAGCGTCATAAAACCTTGAAATTTTGTAACAATAAAGTACACGAGCCTCTTGTCAATTTAAGTTATCGCTCAAAGCTATGCTACCCTTGAGTCCCAAATCAAACACTGATAAAATTTCAAATGGCCCTAACTTCTATACGGTACGTCCGAAACTTATCAAAGTTTGCAACATACAAATGCTTGTAACTTTTTACTGGAGCGTCATAAAACCTTGAATTTTGCAACAATAAAGTACTCGAGCCTCTTGTCAATTTAAGCTATCGCTCGAAGCTATGCTACCCTTGAGTCCCAAATCAAACACTGATAAAACTTCAAATGGCCCTAACTTCTATACGGTACGTCCTACACCTATCAAAGTTTGCAACATACAACTGCTTGTAACTTTTTACTGGAGCGTCATAAAACCTTGAAATTTTGTAACAATAAAGTACTCGACCCTCTTGTCAATTTAAGCTATCGCTCAAAGCTATGCTACCCTTGAGTCCCAAATCCAACACTGATAAAACTTCAAATGGCCCTAATTTCTATACGGTACGGCCTACACCTATCAAAGTTTGCAACATACAAATGCTTGTAACTTTTTACTGGAGCGTCATAAAACCTCGAAATTTTGTAACAATAAAGTACTTGAGCCTCTTGTCAATTTAAGCTATCGCTCAAAGCTATGCTACCCTTGAGTCCCAAATCAAACACTGATAAAACTTCAAATGGCCCTAACTTCTATACTGTACGTCCTACACTTATCAAAGTTTGCAACATACAAATGCTTGTAACTTTTTACTGGAGCTTCATAAAACCTTGAAATTTTGTAACAACAAAGTACTCGAGCCCCTTGTCAATTTAAGCTATCGCTCAAAGCTATGCTACCCTTGAGTCCCAAATCAAACACTGATAAAACTTCAAATGGCCCTAACTTCTATACGGTACGTCCTACACCTACCAAAGTTTGCAACATACAAATGCTTGTAACTTTTTACTGGAGCGTCATAAAACCTTGAAATTGTGTAAAAATAAAGTACCCGAGCCTCTTGTCAATTTAAGCTACCGGTCAAAGCTATGCTACCCTTGAGTCCCAAATCAAACACTGATAAAACTGCAAATGGCCCTAACTTCTATACGGTACGTCCTACACCTATCAAAGTTTGCCACATACAAATGCTTGTAACTTTATAATGGAGCGTCATAAAACCTTGAAATTTTGTAGCAATAAAGTACTCTAGCCTCTTGTCAATTTAAGCTATCGCTCAAAGCTATGCTACCCTTGAGTCCCAAATCAAACACTAATAAAACTTCAAGTGGCCCTAACTTCTATATGGTACGTCCTACACCTATCAAAGTTTGCAACATACAAATGCTTGTAACTTTTTACTGGAGCGTCATAAAACCTCGAAATTTTGTAACAATAAAGTACTCGAGCCTCTTGTCAATTTAAGCTATCGCTCAAAGCTATGCTACCCTTGAGTCCCAAATCAAACACTGATAAAACTTCAAATGGCCCTAACTTCTATACTGTACGTCCTACACTTATCAAAGTTTGCAACATACAAATGCTAGTAACTTTTTACTGGAGCGCCATAAAACCTTGAAATTATGTAACAATAAAGTTCTCGAGCCCCTTGTCAATTTAAGCTATCGCTCAAAGCTATGCTACCCTTGAGTCCCAAATCAAACACTGATAAAATTTCAAATGGCCCTAACTTCTATACGGTACGTCCTACACCTATCAAAGTTTGCAACATACAAATGCTTGTAACTTTTTACTGGAGCGTCATAAAACCTTGAAATTTTGTAACAATAAAGTACTCGAGTCTCTTGTCAATGTAAGCTATCGCTCAAAGCTATGCTACCCTTGAGTCCCAAATCAAACACTGATAAAACTTCAAATGGCCCTAACTTCTATACGGTACGTCCTACACCTATCAAAGTTTGATACAAATGCTTGTAAATTTTTACTGGAGCGTCATAAAGCCTTGAAATTTTGTAACAATAAAGTAAATGAGCCTCTTGTCAATTTAAGTTATCGCTCAAAGCTATGCTACCCTTGAGTCCCAAATCAAACACTGATAAAATTTCAAATGGCCCTAAATTCTATACGGTACGTCCGAAACTTATCAAAGTTTGCAACATACAAATGCTTGTAACTTTTTACTGGAGCGTCATAAAACCTTGAATTTTGTAACAATAAAGTACTCGAGCCTCTTGTCAATTTAAGCTATCGCTCGAAGCTATGCTACCCTTGAGTCCCAAATCAAACACTGATAAAGCTTCAAATGGCCCTAACTTCTATACGGTACGTCCTACACCTATCAAAGTTTGCAACATACAACTGCTTGTAACTTTTTACTGGAGCGTCATAAAACCTTGAAATTTTGTAACAATAAAGTACTCGAGCCTCTTGTCAATTTAAGCTATCGCTCAAAGCTATGCTACCCTTGAGTCCCAAACCCAGCACTGATAAAACTTCAAATGGCCCTAATTTCTATACGGTACGGCCTACACCTATCAAAGTTTGCAACATACAAATGCTTGTAACTTTTTACTGGAGCGTCATAAAACCTTGAAATTTTGTAACAATAAAGTACTCGAGCCTCTTGTCAATTTAAGTTATCGCTCAAAGCTATGCTACCCTTGAGTCCCAAATCAAACACTGATAAAACTTCAAATGGCCCTAACTTCTATACGGTACGTCCTACACCTATCAAAGTTTGCAACATACAAATGTTTGTAACTTTTTACTGGAGCGTCATAAAACCTTGAAATTTTGTAACAATAAAGTACTCGAGCCTCTTGTCAATTTAAATTATCGCTCAAAGCTATGCTACCCTTGAGTCCCAAATCAAACACTGATAAAACTTCAAATGGCCCTAACTTCTATACGGTACGTTCTACACCTATCAAAGTTTGCAACATACAAATGCTTATAAGTTTTTAATGGAGCGTCATAAAACCTTGAAATTTTGTAACAATAAAGTACTCGAGCCTCTTGTCAATTTAAGCTATCGCTCCAAGCTATGCTACCATTGAGTCCCAAATCAAACACTGATAAAACTTCAAATGGCCCTAACTTCTATACGGTACGTCCTACACCTATCCAAGTTTGCAACATACAAATGCTTGTAACTTTTTACTGGAGCGTCATAAAACATTGAAATTTTGTAACAATAAAGTACTCGAGTCTCTTGTCAATGTAAGCTATCGCTCAAAGCTATGCTACCCTTGAGTCCCAAATCAAACACTGATAAAACTTCAAATGGCCCTAACTTCTATACGGTACGTCCTACACCTATCAAAGTTTGATACAAATGCTTGTAAATTTTTACTGGAGCGTCATAAAGCCTTGAAATTTTGTAACAATAAAGTACACGAGCCTCTTGTCAATTTAAGTTATCGCTCAAAGCTATGCTACCCTTGAGTACCAAATCAAACACTGATAAAATTTCAAATGGCCCTAACTTCTATACGGTACGTCCGAAACTTATCAAAGTTTGCAACATACAAATGCTTGTAACTTTTTACTGGAGCGTCATAAAACCTTGAATTTTGTAACAATAAAGTACTCGAGCCTCTTGTCAATTTAAGCTATCGCTCGAAGCTATGCTACCCCTGAGTCCCAAATCAAACACTGATAAAACTTCAAATGGCCCTAACTTCTATACGGTACGTCCTACACCTATCAAAGTTTGCAACATACAACTGCTTGTAACTTTTACCTGGAGCGTCATAAAACCTTGAAATTTTGGAACAATAAAGTACTCGAGCCTCTTTTCAATTTAAGCTATCGCTCAAAACTATGCTACCCTTGAGTCCCAAATCAAACACTGATAAAACTTGAAATGGCCCTAGCTTCTATACGGTATGTCCTACACTTTTCAAAGTTTGCAACATACAAATGCTTGTAAGTTTTTACTGGAGCGTCATAAAACCTTGAATTTGTAACAATAAAGTACTCGAGCCTCTTGTCAATTTAAGCCATCGCTCAAAGCTATGCTACCATTGAGTCCCAAATCAAACACTGATAAAACTTCAAATGGCCCTAACTTCTATACGGTACGTCCTACACCTATCCAAGTTTGCAACATACAAATGCTTGTAACTTTTTACTGGAGCGTCATAAAACCTTGAAATTTTGTAACAATAAAATACTCGAGCCCCTTGTCAATTTAAGCTATCGCTCATAGCTATGCTACCCTTGAGTCCCAAATCAAACACTGATAAAACTTCAAATGGCCCTAGCTTCTATACGGTACGTCCTACACCTATCAAAGTTTGCAACATACAAATGCTTGTAACTTTTTACTGGAGCGTCATAAAACCTTGAAATTGTGTAAAAATAAAGTACCCGAGCCTCTTGTCAATTTAAGCTACCGGTCAAAGCTATGCTACCCTTGAGTCCCAAATCAAACACTGATAAAACTGCAAATGGCCCTAACTTCTATACGGTACGTCCTACACCTATCAAAGTTTGCCACATACAAATGCTTGTAACTTTATAATGGAGCGTCATAAAACCTTGAAATTTTGTAGCAATAAAGTACTCTAGCCTCTTGTCAATTTAAGCTATCGCTCAAAGCTATGCTACCCTTTAGTCCCAAATCAAACACTGATAAAACTTCAAATGGCCCTAACTTCTATACTGTACGTCCTACACCTATCAAAGTTTGCAACATACAAATGCTTGTAACTTTTTACTGGAGCGTCATAAAACCTTGAAATTATGTAACAATAAAGTTCTCGAGCCCCTTGTCAATTTAAGCTATCGCTCAAAGCTATGCTACCCTTGAGTCCCAAATCAAACACTGATAAAATTTCAAATGGCCCTAACTTCTATACGGTACGTCCTACACCTATCAAAGTTTGCAACATACAAATGCTTGTAACTTTTTACTGAAGCGTCATAAAACCTTGAAATTTTGTAACAATAAAGTACTCGAGTCTCTTGTCAATGTAAGCTATCGCTCAAAGCTATGCTACCCTTGAGTCCCAAATCAAACACTGATAAAACTTCAAATGGCCCTAACTTCTATACGGTACGTCCTACACCTATCAAAGTTTGATACAAATGCTTGTAAATTTTTACTGGAGCGTCATAAATCCTTGAAATTTTGTAACAATAAAGTAAATGAGCCTCTTGTCAATTTAAGTTATCGCTCAAAGCTATGCTACCCTTGAGTCCCAAATCAAACACTGATAAAATTTCAAATGGCCCTAAATTCTATACGGTACGTCCGAAACTTATCAAAGTTTGCAACATACAAATGCTTGTAACTTTTTACTGGAGCGTCATAAAACCTTGAATTTTGTAACAATAAAGTACTCGAGCCTCTTGTCAATTTAAGCTATCGCTCGAAGCTATGCTACCCTTGAGTCCCAAATCAAACACTGATAAAACTTCAAATGGCCCTAACTTCTATACGGTACGTCCTACACCTATCAAAGTTTGCAACATACAACTGCTTGTAACTTTTTACTGGAGCGTCATAAAACCTTGAAATTTTGTAACAATAAAGTACTCGAGCCTCTTGTCAATTTAAGCTATCGCTCAAAGCTATGCTACCCTTGAGTCCCAAACCCAACACTGATAAAACTTCAAATGGCCCTAATTTCTATACGGTACGGCCTACACCTATCAAAGTTTGCAACATACAAATGCTTGTAACTTTTTACTGGAGCGTCATAAAACCTTGAAATTTTGTAACAATAAAGTACTCGAGCCTCTTGTCAATTTAAGTTATCGCTCAAAGCTATGCTACCCTTGAGTCCCAAATCAAACACTGATAAAACTTCAAATGGCCCTAACTTCTATACGGTACGTCCTACACCTATCAAAGTTTGCAACATACAAATGTTTGTAACTTTTTACTGGAGCGTCATAAAACCTTGAAATTTTGTAACAATAAAGTACTCGAGCCTCTTGTCAATTTAAATTATCGCTCAAAGCTATGCTACCCTTGAGTCCCAAATCAAACACTGATAAAACTTCAAATGGCCCTAACTTCTATACGGTACGTTCTACACCTATCAAAGTTTGCAGCATACAAATGCTTGTTAGTTTTTACTGGAGCGCCATAAAACCTTGAAATTTTGTAACAATAAAGTACTCGAGCCTCTTGTCAATTTAAGCTATCGCTCCAAGCTATGCTACCATTGAGTCCCAAATCAAACACTGATAAAACTTCAAATGGCCCTAACTTCTATACGGTACGTCCTACACCTATCCAAGTTTGCAACATACAAATGCTTGTAACTTTTTACTGGAGCGTCATAAAACCTTGAAATTTTGTAACAATAAAGTACTCGAGTCTCTTGTCAATGTAAGCTATCGCTCAAAGCTATGCTACCCTTGAGTCTCAAATCAAACACTGATAAAACTTCAAATGGCCCTAACTTCTATACGGTACGTCCTACACCTATCAAAGTTTGATACAAATGCTTGTAAATTTTTACTGGAGCGTCATAAAGCCTTGAAATTTTGTAACAATAAAGTACACGAGCCTCTTGTCAATTTAAGTTATCGCTCAAAGCTATGCTACCCTTGAGTACCAAATCAAACACTGATAAAATTTCAAATGGCCCTAACTTCTATACGGTACGTCCGAAACTTATCAAAGTTTGCAACATACAAATGCTTGTAACTTTTTACTGGAGCGTCATAAAACCTTGAATTTTGTAACAATAAAGTACTCGAGCCTCTTGTCAATTTAAGCTATCGCTCGAAGCTATGCTACCCTTGAGTCCCAAATCAAACACTGATAAAACTTCAAATGGCCCTAACTTCTATACGGTACGTCCTACACCTATCAAAGTTTGCAACATACAACTGCTTGTTACTTTTTACTGGAGCGTCATAAAACCTTGAAATTTTGTAACAATAAAGTACTCGAGACTCTTGTCAATTTAAGCTATCGCTCAAAGCTATGCTACCATTGAGTCCCAAATCAAACACTGATAAAACTTCAAATGGCCCTAACTTCTATACGGTACGTCCTACACCTATCCAAGTTTGCAACATACAAATGCTTGTAACTTTTTACTGGAGCGTCATAAAACCTTGAAATTTTGTAACAATGAAGTACTCGAGCCTCTTGTCAATTTAAGATATCGCTCATAGCTATGCTACCCTTGAGTCCCTAATCAAACACTGATAAAACTTCAAATGGCCCTAACTTCTATACGGTACGACCCACACCTATCAAAGTTTGCAACATACAAATGCATGATACTTTTAACTGGAGCGTCATAAAACCTTGAAATTTTGTAACAACAAAGTACTCGAGCCTCTTGTCAATTTAAGCTATCGCTCCAAGCTATGCTACCATTGAGTCCCAAATCAAACACTGATAAAACTTCAAATGGCCCTAACTTCTATACGGTACGTCCTACACCTATCCAAGTTTGCAACATACAAATGCTTGTAACTTTTTACTGGAGCGTCATAAAACCTTGAAATTTAGTAACAATAAAGTACTCGAGCCTCTTGTCAATTTAAACTATCGCTGAAAGCTATGCTACCCTTGAGTCCCAAATCAAACACTGATAAAACTTCAAATGGCCCTAATTTCTATACGGTACGTCCTACACCTATCAAAGTTTGCAACATACAAATGCTTGTAACTTTTTACTGGAGCGTCATAAAACCTTGAAATTTTGTAACAATAAAGTACTCGAGTCTCTTGTCAATGTAAGCTATCGCTCAAAGCTATGCTACCCTTGAGTCCCAAATCAAACACTGATAAAACTTCAAATGGCCCTAACTTCTATACGGTACGTCCTACACCTATCAAAGTTTGATACAAATGCTTGTAAATTTTTACTGGAGCGTCATAAAGCCTTGAAATTTTGTAACAATAAAGTACACGAGCCTCTTGTCAATTTAAGTTATCGCTCAAAGCTATGCTACCCTTGAGTCCCAAATCAAACACTGATAAAATTTCAAATGGCCCTAACTTCTATACGGTACGTCCGAAACTTATCAAAGTTTGCAACATACAAATGCTTGTAACTTTTTACTGGAGCGTCATAAAACCTTGCATTTTGTAACAATAAAGTACTCGAGCCTCTTGTCAATTTAAGCTATCGCTCGAAGCTATCCTACCCTTGAGTCCCAAATCAAACACTGATAAAACTTCAAATGGCCCTAACTTCTATACGGTACGTCCTACACCTATCAAAGTTTGCAACATACAACTGCTTGTAACTTTTTACTGGAGCGTCATAAAACCTTGAAATTTTGTAACAATAAAGTACTCGAGACTCTTGTCAATTTAAGCTATCGCTTAAAGCTATGCTACCATTGAGTCCCAAATCAAACACTGATAAAACTTCAAATGGCCCTAACTTCTATACGGTACGTCCTACACCTATCCAAGTTTGCAACATACAAATGCTTGTAACTTTTTACTGGAGCGTCATAAAACCTTGAAATTTTGTAACAATAAAGTACTCGAGCCTCTTGTCAATTTAAGCTATCGCTCATAGCTATGCTACCCTTGAGTCAAAAATCAAACACTGATAAAACTTCAAATGGCCCTAACTTCTATACGGTACGACCCACACCTATCAAAGTTTGCAACATACAAATGCATGATACTTTTAACTGGAGCGTCATAAAACCTTCAAATTTTGTAACAACAAAGTACTCGAGCCTCTTGTCAATTTAAGTTATCGCTCAAAGCTACGCTACCCTTGAGTCCCAAATCAAACACTGATAAAACTTCAAATGGCCCTAACTTCTATACGGTACGTCCTACACCTATCAAAGTTTGCAACATACAAATGCTTGTAACTTTTACCTGGAGCGTAATAAAACCTTGAAATTTTGGAACAATAAAGTACTCGAGCCTCTTTTCAATTTAAGCTATCGCTCAAAACTATGCTACCCTTGAGTCCCAAATCAAACACTGATAAAACTTGAAATGGCCCTAGCTTCTATACGGTATGTCCTACACCTATCAAAGTTTGCAACATACAAATGCTTGTAAGTTTTTACTGGAGCGTCATAAAACCTTAAAATTTTGTAACAATAAAGTACTCGAGCCCCTTGTCAATTTAAGCTATCGCTCATAGCTATGCTACCCTTGAGTCCCAAATCAAACACTGATAAAACTTCAAATGGCCCTAACTTCTATACGGTACGTCCTACACCTATCAAAGTTTGCAACATACAAATGCTTGTAAGTTTTTACTGGAGCGTCATAAAACCTTAAAATTTTGTAACAATAAAGTACTCGAGCCTCTTGTCAATTTAAGCTATCGCTCAAAGCTATGCTACCATTGAGTCCCAAATCAAACACTGATAAAACTTCAAATGGCCCTAACTTCTCTACGGTACGTCCTACACCTATCCAAGTTTGCAACATAAAAATGCTTGTAACTTTTTACTGGAGCGTCATAAATCCTTGAAATTTTGTAACAATAAAGTACTCGAGCCTCTTGTCAATTTAAACTATCGCTCAAAGCTATGCTACCCTTGAGTCCCAAACCAAACACTGATAAAACTTCAAATGGCCCTAATTTCTATATGGTACGTCCTACACCTATCAAAGTTTGATACAAATGCTTGTAAATTTTTACTGGAGCGTCATAAAGCCTTGAAATTTTGTAACAATAAAGTACACGAGCCTCTTGTCAATTTAAGTTATCGCTCAAAGCTATGCTACCCTTGAGTCCCAAATCAAACACTGATAAAATTTCAAATGGCCCTAACTTCTATACGGTACGTCCGAAACTTATCAAAGTTTGCAACATACAAATGCTTGTAACTTTTTACTGGAGCGTCATAAAACCTTGCATTTTGTAACAATAAAGTACTCGAGCCTCTTGTCAATTTAAGCTATCGCTCGAAGCTATCCTACCCTTGAGTCCCAAATCAAACACTGATAAAACTTCAAATGGCCCTAACTTCTATACGGTACGTCCTACACCTATCAAAGTTTGCAACATACAACTGCTTGTAACTTTTTACTGGAGCGTCATAAAACCTTGAAATTTTGTAACAATAAAGTACTCGAGACTCTTGTCAATTTAAGCTATCGCTTAAAGCTATGCTACCATTGAGTCCCAAATCAAACACTGATAAAACTTCAAATGGCCCTAACTTCTATACGGTACGTCCTACACCTATCCAAGTTTGCAACATACAAATGCTTGTAACTTTTTACTGGAGCGTCATAAAACCTTGAAATTTTGTAACAATAAAGTACTCGAGCCTCTTGTCAATTTAAGCTATCGCTCATAGCTATGCTACCCTTGAGTCAAAAATCAAACACTGATAAAACTTCAAATGGCCCTAACTTCTATACGGTACGACCCACACCTATCAAAGTTTGCAACATACAAATGCATGATACTTTTAACTGGAGCGTCATAAAACCTTGAAATTTTGTAACAACAAAGTACTCGAGCCTCTTGTCAATTTAAGTTATCGCTCAAAGCTACGCTACCCTTGAGTCCCAAATCAAACACTGATAAAACTTCAAATGGCCCTAACTTCTATACGGTACGTCCTACACCTATCAAAGTTTGCAACATACAAATGCTTGTAACTTTTACCTGGAGCGTCATAAAACCTTGAAATTTTGGAACAATAAAGTACTCGAGCCTCTTTTCAATTTAAGCTATCGCTCAAAACTATGCTACCCTTGAGTCCCAAATCAAACACTGATAAAACTTGAAATGGCCCTAGCTTCTATACGGTATGTCCTACACCTATCAAAGTTTGCAACATACAAATGCTTGTAAGTTTTTACTGGAGCGTCATAAAACCTTAAAATTTTGTAACAATAAAGTACTCGAGCCCCTTGTCAATTTAAGCTATCGCTCATAGCTATGCTACCCTTGAGTCCCAAATCAAACACTGATAAAACTTCAAATGGCCCTAACTTCTATACGGTACGTCCTACACCTATCAAAGTTTGCAACATACAAATGCTTGTAAGTTTTTACTGGAGCGTCATAAAACCTTAAAATTTTGTAACAATAAAGTACTCGAGCCTCTTGTCAATTTAAGCTATCGCTCAAAGCTATGCTACCATTGAGTCCCAAATCAAACACTGATAAAACTTCAAATGGCCCTAACTTCTCTACGGTACGTCCTACACCTATCCAAGTTTGCAACATAAAAATGCTTGTAACTTTTTACTGGAGCGTCATAAATCCTTGAAATTTTGTAACAATAAAGTACTCGAGCCTCTTGTCAATTTAAACTATCGCTCAAAGCTATGCTACCCTTGAGTCCCAAACCAAACACTGATAAAACTTCAAATGGCCCTAATTTCTATATGGTACGTCCTACACCTATCAAAGTTTGCAACATACAAATGCATGTAAGTTTTTACTGGAGCGTCATAAAACCTTGAATTTTTGTAACAATAAAGTACTCGAGCCTCTTGTCAATTTAAGCTATCGCTCAAAGCTATGCTACCATTGAGTCCCAAATCAAACACTGATAAAACTTCAAATGGCCCTAACTTCTATACGGTACGTCCTACACCTATCCAAGTTTGCAACATACAAATGCTTGTAACTTTTTACTGGAGCGTCATAAAACCTTGAAATTTTGGAACAATAAAGTACTCGAGCCTCTTGTCAATTTAAGCTATCGCTCATAGCTATGCTACCCTTGAGTCCCAAATCAAACACTGATAAAACTTCAAATGGCCCTAACTTCTATACGGTACGTCCTACACCTATCAAAGTTTGCAACATACAAATGCTTGTAAGTTTTTACTGGAGCGTCATAAAACCTTGAAATTTTGTAACAATAAAGTACTCGAGCCTCTTGTCAATTTAAGCTATCGCTCAAAGCTATGCTACCATTGAGTCCCAAATCAAACACTGATAAAACTTCAAATGGCCCTAACTTCTATACGGTACGTCCTACACCTATCCAAGTTTGCAACATACAAATGCTTGTAACTTTTTACTGGAGCGTCATAAAACCTTGAAATTTTGTAACAATAAAGTACTCGAGCCTCTTGTCAATTTAAGCTATCGCTCATAGCTATGCTACCCTTGAGTCCCAAATCAAACACTGATAAAACTTCAAATGGCCCTATCTTCTATACGGTACGACCCAGACCTATCAAAGTTTGCAACATACAAATGCATGATACTTTTCACTGGAGCGTCATAAAACCTTGAAATTTTGTAACAACAAAGTACTCGAGCCTCTTGTCAATTTAAGTTATCGCTCAAAGCTACGCTACCCTTGAGTCCCAAATCAAACACTGATAAAACTTCAAATGGCCCTAACTTCTATACGGTACGTCCTACACCTATCAAAGTTTGCAACATACGAATGCTTGTAACTTTTACCTGGAGCATCATAAAACCTTGAAATTTTGTAACAATAAAGTACTCGAGCCTCTTTTCAATTTAAGCTATCGCTCAAAACTATGCTACCCTTGAGTCCCAAATCAAACACTGGTAAAACTTTAAATGGCCCTAGCTTCTATACGGTACGTCCTACACCTTTCAAAGTTTGCAACATACAAATGTTTGTAACTTTTTACTGGAGCGTCATAAAACCTTGAAATTTTGTAACAATAAAGTACTCGAGCCTCTTGTCAATTTAAGCTATCGCTCAAAGCTATGCTACCATTGAGTCCCAAATCAAACACTGATAAAACTGCAAATGGCCCTAACTTCTATACGGTACGTCCTTCGCCTATCAAAGTTTGCAACATACAAATGCTTGTAACTTTTTACTGGAGCGTCATAAAACCTTGAAATTTTGTAACACTAAAGTACTCGAGCCTCTTGTCAATTTAAGCTATCGCTCAAAGCTATGCTACCCTTGAGTCCCAAATCAAACACTGATAAAACTTCAAATGGCCCTAACTTCTATACGGTACGTTTTATACCTATCAGAGTTTGCAACATACAAATGCTTGTAACTTTTTAGAGGAGCGTCATAAAACCTTGAAATTTTGCAAAAATAAAGTACTTGAGCCTCTTGTCAATTTCAGCTATCGCTCAAAGCTATGCTACCCTTGAGTCCCAAATCACACACTGATAAAACTTCAAATGGCCCTAACTTCTATACGGTACGTCCTACACCTATCAAAGTTTGCTACATACAAATGCTTGTAACTTTTTACTGGAGCTTCATAAAACCTTGAAATTTTGTAACAATAAAGTACTCGAGCCTCTTGTCAATTTAAGTTATCGCTCAAATCTATGCTACCCTTGAGTCCCAAATCAAACACTGATAAAACTTCAAATGGCCCTAACTTCTATACGGTACGTCCTACACCTATCAAAGTTTGCAACATAAAAATGCTTGTAAGTTTTTACTGGAGCGTCATAAAACCTTGAAATTTTTTAACAATAAAGTACTCGAGCCTCTTGTCAATTTAAGCTATCGCTCAAAGCTATGCTACCATTGAGTCCCAAATCAAACACTGATAAAACTTCAAATGGCCCTAACTTCTATACGGTACGTCCTACACCTATCCAAGTTTGCAACATACAAATGCTTGAAACTTTTTACTGGAGCGTCATAAAACCTTCACATTTTGTAAAAATAAAGTACTCGAGCCGCTTGTCAATTTAAGATATCGCTCATAGCTATGCTACCCTTGAGTCCCAAATCAAACACTGATAAAACTTCAAATGGCCCTAGCTTCTATACGGTACGTCCTACACCTAACAAAGTTTGCAACATACAAATGCATGATACGTTTTACTGGAGCGTCATAAAACCTTGATATTTTGTAACAACAAAGTACTTGAGCCTCTTGTCAATTTAAGTTATCTCTCAAAGCTACGCTACCCTTGAGTCCCAAATCAAACACTGATAAAACTTCAAATGGCCCTAACTTCTATACGGTACGTCCTACACCTATCAAAGTTTGCAGCATACAAATGCTTGTAACTTTTACCTGGAGCGTCATAAAACCTTGAAATTTTGTAACAATAAAGTACTCGAGCCTCTTGTCAATTTAAGCTATCGCTAAAAGCTATGCTACCCTTGAGTCCCAAATCAAACACTAATAAAACTTTAAATGGCCCTACGGTACGTCCTACACCTATCAAAGTTTGCAACATACAAATGCTTGTAACTTTTTACTGGAGCGTCATAAAACCTTGAAATTGTGTAAAAATAAAGTACCCGAGCCTCTTGTCAATTTAAGCTACCGGTCAAAGCTATGCTACCCTTGAGTCCCAAATCAAACACTGATAAAACTGCAAATGGCCCTAACTTCTATACGGTACGTCCTACGCCTATCAAAGTTTGCCACATACAAATGCTTGTAACTTTGTAATGGAGCGTCATAAAACCTTGAAATTTTGTAACAATAAAGTACTCGAGCCTCTTGTCAATTTAAGCTATCGCTCAAAGCTATGCTACCCTTGAGTCCCAAATCAAACACTAATAAAACTTCAAGTGGCCCTAACTTCTATATGGTACGTCCTACACCTATCAAAGTTTGCAACATACAAATGCTTGTAACTTTTTACTGGAGCGTCATAAAACCTCGAAATTTTGTAACAATAAAGTACTCGAGCCTCTTGTCAATTTAAGCTATCTCTCAAAGCTATGCTACCCTTGAGTCCCAAATCAAACACTGATAAAACTTCAAATGGCCCTAACTTCTATACTGTACGTCCTACACTTATCAAAGTTTGCAACATACAAATGCTTGTAACTTTTTACTGGAGCGCCATAAAACCTTAAAATTATGTAACAATAAAGTTCTCGAGCCCCTTGTCAATTTAAGCTATCGCTCAAAGCTATGCTACCCTTGAGTCCCAAATCAAACACTGATAAAATTTCAAATGGCCCTAACTTCTATACGGTACGTCCTACACCTATAAAAGTTTGCAACATACAAATGCTTGTAACTTTTTACTGGAGCGACATAAAACCTTGAAATTTTGTAACAATAAAGTACGCGAGTCTCTTGTCAATGTAAGCTATCGCTCAAAGCTATGCTACCCTTGAGTCCCAAATCAAACACTGATAAAACTTCAAATGGCCCTAACTTCTATACGGTACGTCCTACACCTATCAAAGTTTGATACAAATGCTTGTAACTTTTTACTGGAGCGTCATAAAACCTTGAAATTTTGTAACAATAAAGTACTCGAGCCTCTTGTCAATTTAAGCTATCGCTCAAAGCTATGCTACCTTTGAGTCCCATTCAAACACTGATAAAACTTCAAATGGCCCTAACTTCTATACGGAACGTCCTACACCTATCAAAGTTTGCAACATACAAATGCTTGTAACTTTTTACTGGAGCGTCATAAAACCTTGAAATTTTGTAAAAATAAAGTACTTGAGCCTCTTGTCAATTTAAGCTATCGCTCAAAATTATGCTGGTATTTGAGTCCCAAATCACACACTGATAAAACTTCAAGTGGCCCTAACTTCTATATGGTACGACCTACACCTATCAAAGTTTGCAACATACAAATGCTTGTAACTTTTTACTGGAGCGTCATAAAACCTTGAAATTTTGTAACAATAAAGTACTCGAGCCTCTTGTCAATTTAAGCTATCGCTCAAAGCTATGCTACCCTTGAGCCCTAAATCAATCGAACCTCTTGTCAATTTAAGCTATCGCTCAGAGCTATGCTACCCTTGAGTCCCAAACCAAACACTGATAAAATTTCAAATGTCCCTAACTTCTATACGGTACGTCCTACACCTATCAAAGTTTGCAACATACAAATGCTTGTAACTTTTTACTGAAGCGTCATAAAATCTTGAATTTTGTAACAATAAAGTACTCGAGCCTCTTGTCAATTTAAGCTGTCGCTCGAAGATATGCTACCCTTGAGTCCCAAATCAAACACTGATAAAACTTCAAATGGCCCTAACTTCTATACGGTACGTCCTACACCTATCAAAGTTTGCAACATACAAATGCTTGTAACTTTTTACTGGAGCGTCATAAAAACTTGAAATTGTGTAAAAATAAAGTACTCGAGCCTCTTGTCAATTTAAGCTATCGGTCAAAGCTATGCTACCCTTGAGTCCCAAATCAAACACTGATAAAACTGCAAATGGCCCTAACTTTTATACGGTACGTCCTATACCTATCAAAGTTTGCAACATACAAATCCTTGTAACTTTTTACTGGAGCGTCATAAAACCTTGAAATTTTGTAAAAATAAAGTACTTGAGCCTCTTGTCAATTTAAGCTATCGCTCAAAGCTATGCTACCCTTGAGTCCCAATTCAAACACTGAAAAAACTTCAAATGGCCCTAACTTCTATACTGTACGTCCTACACCTATCAAAGTTTGCAACATACATATGCTTGTAACTTTTTACTGGAGCGTCATTAAACCTTGAAATTATGTAACAATAAAGTACTCGAGCCTCTTGTCAATTTCAGCTATCGCTCAAAGCTATTCTACCCTTGAGTCCCAAATCAAACACTGATAAAACTTCAAATGGCCCTAACTTCTATACGGAACGTCCTACACCTATCAAAGTTTGCAACATACAAATGCTTGTAACTTTTTACTGGAGCGTCATAAAACCTTGAAATTTTGTAACAATAAAGTACTCGAGCCTCTTGTCAATTTAAGCTATCGCTCAAAGCTATGCTACCCTTGAGTCCCAAATCAAAGACTGATAAAACGTCAAATGGCCCTAACTTCTATACGGTAAGTCCTACACCCATCAAAGTTTGCAACATACAAATGCTTGTAACTTTTTACTGGAGCGTCATAAAACCTTGAAATTTTGTAACAATAAAGTACTCGAGCCTCTTGTCAATTTAAGCTATCGCTCAAAGCTATGCTACCCTGGAGTCCCAAATCCAACACTGATAAAACTTCAAATCGCCCTAATTTCTATACGGTACGTCCTACACCTATCAAAGTTTGCAACATACAAATGCTTGTAATTTTTTACTGGAGCGTCATAAAAACTTGAAATATTGTAAAAATAAAGTACTCGAGCCCATTGTCAATTTAAGCTATCGGTCAAAGCTATGCTACCCTTGAGTCCTAAATCACACACTGATAAAACTTCAAGTGGCCCTAACTTCTATATGGTACGACCTACACCTATCAAAGTTTGCAACATACAAATGCTTGTAACTTTTTACTGGAGCGTCATAAAACCTTGAAATTTTGTAACAACAAAGTACTTGAGCCTCTTGTCAATTTAAGTTATCGCTCAACGCTACCCTTGAGTCCCAAATCAAACACTGATAAAACTTCAAATGGCCCTAACTTCTATACGGTACGTCCTACACCTATCAAAGTTTGCAACATACAAATGCTTTTAACTTTTACCTGGAGCGTCATAAAACCTTGAAATTTTGTAACAATAAAGTACTCGAGCCTCTTGTCAATTTAAGCTATCGCTCAAAGCTATGCTACCCTTGAGTCCCAAATCAAACACTAATAAAACTTTAAATGGCCCTAGCTTCTATACGGTACGTCCTACACCTATCAAAGTTTGCAACATACAAATGCTTGTAACTTTTTACTGGAGCGTCATAAAACTTTGAAATTGTGTAAAAATAAAGTACCCGAGCCTCTTGTCAATTTAAGCTACCGGTCAAAGCTATGCTACCCTTGAGTCCCAAATCAAACACTGATAAAACTGCAAATGGCCCTAACTTCTATATGGTACGTCCTACACCTATCAAAGTTTGCAACATACAAATGCTTGTAACTTTTTACTGGAGCGTCATAAAACCTCGAAATTTTGTAACAATAAAGTACTCGAGCCTCTTGTCAATTTAAGCTATCGCTCAAAGCTATGCTACCCTTGAGTCCCAAATCAAACACTGATAAAACTTCAAATGGCTCTAACTTCTATACTGTACGTCCTACACTTATCAAAGTTTGCAACATACAAATGCTTGTAACTTTTTACTGGAGCGCCATAAAACCTTAAAATTATGTAACAATAAAGTTCTCGAGCCCCTTGTCAATTTAAGCTATCGCTCAAAGCTATGCTACCCTTGAGTCACAAATCAAACACTGATAAAATTTCAAATGTCCCTAACTTCTATACGGTACGTCCTACACCTATCAAAGTTTGCAACATACAAATGCTTGTAACTTTTTACTGGAGCGACATAAAACCTTGAAATTTTTTAACAATAAAGTACTCGAGTCTCTTGTCAATGTAAGCTATCGCTCAAAGCTATGCTACCCTTGAGTCCCAAATCAAACACTGATAAAACTTCAAATGGCCCTAACTTCTATACGGTACGTCCTACACCTATCAAAGTTTGATACAAATGCTTGTAACTTTTTACTGGAGCGTCATAAAACCTTGAAATTTTGTAACAATAAAGTACTCGAGCCTCTAGTCAATTTAAGCTATCGCTCAAAGCTATGCTACCCTTGAGTCCTAAATCACATACTGATAAAACTTCAAGTGGCCTTAACTTCTATATGGTACGACCTACACCTATCAAAGTTTGCAACATACAAATGCTTGTAACTTTTTACTGGAGCGTCATAAAACCTTGAAATTTTGTAACAATAAAGTACTCGAGCCTCTTGTCAATTTAAGCTATCGCTCAAAGCTATGCTACCTTTGAGTCCCATTCAAACACTGATAAAACTTCAAATGGCCCTAACTTCTATACGGTACGTCCTACATCTATCAAAGTTTGCAACATACAAATGCTTGTAACTTTTTACTGGAGCGTCATAAAACCTTGAAATTTTGTAAAAATAAAGTACTTGAGCCTCTTGTCAATTTAAGCTATCGCTCAAAGGTATGCTACCCTTGAGTCCCAAATCACACACTGATAAAACTTCAAGTGGCCCTAACTTCTATATGGTACGACCTACACATATCAAAGTTTGCAACATACAAATGCTTGCAACTTTTTACTGGAGCGTCATAAAACCTTGAAATTTTGTAACAATAAAGTACTCGAGCCTCTTGTCAATTTAAGCTATCGCTCAAAGCTATGCTACCCTTGAGCCCTAAATCAATCGAACCTCTTGTCAATTTAAGCTATCGCTCAGAGCTATGCTACCCTTGAGTCCCAAACCAAACACTGATAAAATTTCAAATGTCCCTAACTTCTATACGGTACGTCCTACACCTATCAAAGTTTGCAACATACAAATGCTTGTAACTTTTTACTGAAGCGTCATAAAATCTTGAATTTTGTAACAATAAAGTACTCGAGCCTCTTGTCAATTTAAGCTATCGCTCGAAGCTATGCTACCCTTGAGTCCCAAATCAAACACTGATAAAACTTCAAATGGCCCTAACTTCTATACAGTACGTCCTACACCTATCAAAGTTTGCAACATACAAATGCTTGTAACTTTTTGCTGGAGCGTCATAAAAACTTGAAATTGTGTAAAAATAAAGTACTCGAGCCTCTTGTCAATTTAAGCTATCGGTCAAAGCTATGCTACTCTTGAGTCCCAAATCAAACACTGATAAAAATGCAAATGGCCCTAACTTTTATACGGTACGTCCTATACCTATCAAAGTTTGCAACATACAAATCCTTGTAACTTTTTACTGGAGCGTCATAAAACCTTGAAATTTTGTAAAAATAAAGTACTTGAGCCTCTTGTCAATTTAAGCTATCGCTCAAAGCTATGCTACCCTTGAGTCCCAATTCAAACACTGAAAAAACTTCAAATGGCCCTAACTTCTATACTGTACGTCCTACACCTATCAAAGTTTGCAACATACATATGCTTGTAACTTTTTACTGGAGCGTCATTAAACCTTGAAATTATGTAACAATAAAGTACTCGAGCCTCTTGTCAATTTCAGCTATCGCTCAAAGCTATTCTACCCTTGAGTCCCAAATCAAACACTGATAAAACTTCAAATGGCCCTAACTTCTATACGGTACGTCCTACACCTATCAAAGTTTGCAACATACAAATGCTTGTAACTTTTTACTGGAGCGTCATAAAACCTTGAAATTTTGTAACAATAAAGTACTCGAGCCTCTTGTCAATTTAAGCTATCGCTCAAAGCTATGCTACCCTTGAGTCCCAAATCAAACACTGATAAAACGTCAAATGGCCCTAACTTCTATACGGTAAGTCCTACACCTATCAAAGTTTGCAACATACAAATGCTTGTAACTTTTTACTGGAGCGTCATAAAACCTTGAAATTTTGTAACAATAAAGTACTCGAGCCTCTTGTCAATTTAAGCTATCGCTCATAGCTATGCTACCCTTGAGTCCCAAATCAAACACTGAAAAAACTTCAAATGGCCCTAACTTCTATACTGTACGTCCTACAACTATCAAAGTTTGCAACATACAAATGCTTGTAACTTTTTACTGGAGCCTCATAAAACCTTGAAATTTTGTAACAATAAAGTACTCGAGCCTCTTGTCAATTTAAGCTATCGCTCAAAGCTATGCTACCTTTGAGTCCCATTCAAACACTGATAAAACTTCAAATGGCCCTAACTTCTATACGGTACGTCCTACACCTATCAAAGTTTGCAACATACAAATGCTTGTAACTTTTTACTGGAGCGTCATAAATCCTTGAAATTTTGTAAAAATAAAGTACTTGAGCCTCTTGTCAATTTAAGCTATCGCTCAAAGGTATGCTACCCTTGAGTCCCAAATCACACACTGATAAAACTTCAAGTGGCCCTAACTTCTATATGGTACGACCTACACCTATCAAAGTTTGCAACATACAAATGCTTGTAACTTTTTACTGGAGCGTCATAAAACCTTGAAATTTTGTAACAATAAAGTACTCGAGCCTCTTGTCAATTTAAGCTATCGCTCAAAGCTATGCTACCCTTGAGCCCCAAATCAATCGAACCTCTTGTCAATTTAAGCTATCGCTCAGAGCTATGCTACCCTTGAGTCCCAAACCAAACACTGATAAAATTTCAAATGTCCCTAACTTCTATACGGTACGTCCTACACCTATCAAAGTTTGCAACATACAAATGCTTGTAACTTTTTACTGAAGCGTCATAAAATCTTGAATTTTGTAACAATAAAGTACTCGAGCCTCTTGTCAATTTAAGCTATCGCTGAAAGCTATGCTACCCTTGAGTCCCAAAGCAAACACTGATAAAACTTCAAATGGCCCTAACTTCTATACGGTACGTCCTACACCTATCAAAGTTTGCAACATACAAATGCTTGTAACTTTTTACTGGAGCGTCATAAAAACTTGAAATTGTGTAAAAATAAAGTACTCGAGCCTCTTGTCAATTTAAGCTATCGGTCAAAGCTATGCTACCCTTGAGTCCCAAATCAAACACTGATAAAACTGCAAATGGCCCTAACTTTTATACGGTACGTCCTATACCTATCAAAGTTTGCAACATACAAATCCTTGTAACTTTTTACTGGAGCGTCATAAAACCTTGAAATTTTGTAAAAATAAAGTACTTGAGCCTCTTGTCAATTTAAGCTATCGCTCAAAGCTATGCTACCCTTGAGTCCCAATTCAAACACTGAAAAAACTTCAAATGGCCCTAACTTCTATACTGTACGTCCTACACCTATCAAAGTTTGGAACATACATATGCTTGTAACTTTTTACTGGAGCGTCATTAAACCTTGAAATTATGTAACAATAAAGTACTCGAGCCTCTTGTCAATTTCAGCTATCGCTCAAAGCTATTCTACCCTTGAGTCCCAAATCAAACACTGATAAAACTTCAAATGGCCCTAACTTCTATACGGTACGTCCTACACCTATCAAAGTTTGCAACATACAAATGCTTGTAACTTTTTACTGGAGCGTCATAAAACCTTGAAATTTTGTAACAATAAAGTACTCGAGCCTCTTGTCAATTTAAGCTATCGCTCAAAGCTATGCTACCCTTGAGTCCCAAATCAAACACTGATAAAACTTCAAATGGCCCTAACTTCTGTGCGGTACGTCCTACAGCTATCAAAGTTGGCAACACACAAATGCTTCTAATTCTTTACTGGAGCGTCATAAAACCTTGAAATTATGTAACAATAAAGTTCTCGAGCCCCTTGTCAATTTAAGCTATCGCTCAAAGCTATTCTACCCTTGAGTCCCAAATCAAACACTGATAAAATTTCAAATGGCCCTAACTTCTATACGGTACGTCCTACATCTATCAAAGTTTGCAACATACAAATGCTTGTAACTTTTTACTGGAGCCTCATAAAACCTTGAAATTTTGTAACAATAAAGTACTCGAGCCTCTTGTCAATTTAAGATATCGCTCAAAGCTATGCTACCTTTGAGTCCCATTCAAACACTGATAAAACTTCAAATGGCCCTAACTTCTATACGGCACGTCCTACACCTATCAAAGTTTGCAACATACAAATGCTTGTAACTTTTTACTGGAGCGTCATAAAACCTTGAAATTTTGTAAAAATAAAGTACTTGAGCCTCTTGTCAATTTAAGCTATCGCTCAAAGGTATGCTACCCTTGAGTCCCAAATCACACACTGATAAAACTTCAAGTGGCACTAACTTCTATATGGTACGACCTACACCTATCAAAGTTTGCAACATACAAATGCTTGTAACTTTTTACTGGAGCGTCATAAAACCTTGAAATTTTGAAACAATAAAGTACTCGAGCCTCTTGTCAATTTAAGCTATCGCTCAAAGCTATGCTACCCTTGAGCCCTAAATCAATCGAACCTCTTGTCAATTTAAGCTATCGCTCAGAGCTATGCTACCCTTGAGTCCCAAACCAAACACTGATAAAATTTCAAATGTCCCTAACTTCTATACGGTACGTCCTACACCTATCAAAGTTTGCAACATACAAATGCTTGTAACTTTTTACTGAAGCGTCATAAAATCTTGAATTTTGTAACAATAAAGTACTCGAGCCTCTTGTCAATTTAAGCTATCGCTCAATATGCTACCCTTGAGTCCCAATTCAAACACTGAAAAAACTTCAAATGGCCCTAACTTCTATACTGTACGTCCTACACCTATCAAAGTTTGCAACCTACATATGCTTGTAACTTTTTACTGGAGCGTCATTAAACCTTGAAATTATGTAACAATAAAGTACTCGAGCCTCTTGTCAATTTCAGCTATCGCTCAAAGCTATTCTACCCTTGAGTCCCAAATCAAACACTGACAAAACTTCAAATGGCCCTAACTTCTATACGGTACGTCCTACACCTATCAAAGTTTGCAACATACAAATGCTTGTAACTTTTTACTGGAGCGTCATAAAACCTTGAAATTTTGTAGCAATAAAGTACTCGAGCCTCTTGTCAATTTAAGTTATCGCTCAAAGCTATGCTACCCTTGAGTCCCAAATCAAACACTGATAGAACTTCAAATGGCCCTAACTTCTGTGCGGTACATCCTACAGCTATCAAAGTTTGCAACACACAAATGCTTCTAATTTTTTACTGGAGCGTCATAAAACCTTGAAATTATGTAACAATAAAGTTGTCGAGCCCCTTGTCAATTTAAGATATCGCTCAAAGCTATGCTACCCTTGAGCCCCAAATCAATCGAACCTCTTTTCAATTTAAGCTATCGCTCAAAGCTATGCTACCCTTGAGTCCCAAACCAAACACTGATAAAATTTCAAATGGCCCTAACTTCTATACGGTACGTCCTACACCTATCAAAGTTTGCAACATACAAATGCTTGTAACTTTTTACTGAAGCGTCATAAAATCTTGAATTTTGTAACAATAAAGTACTCGAGCCTCTTGTCAATTTAAGCTATCGCTCATAGCTATGCTACCCTTGAGTCCCAAATCAAACACTGAAAAAACTTCAAATGGCCCTAACTTCTATACTGTACGTCCTACACCTATCAAAGTTTGCAACATACATATGCTTGTAACTTTTTACTGGAGCGTCATTAAACCTTGAAATTATGTAACAATAAAGTACTCGAGCCTCTTGTCAATTTCAGCTATCGCTCAAAGCTATTCTACCCTTGAGTCCCAAATCAAACACTGACAAAACTTCAAATGGCCCTAACTTCTATACGGTACGTCCTACACCTATCAAAGTTTGCAACATACAAATGCTTGTAACTTTTTACTGGAGCGTCATAAAACCTTGAAATTTTGTAACAATAAAGTACTCGAGCCTCTTGTCAATTTAAGCTATCGCTCAAAGCTATGCTACCCTTGAGTCCCAAATCAAACACTGATAAAACGTCAAATGGCCCTAATTTCTATACGGTAAGTCCTACACCTATCAAAGTTTGCAACATACAAATGCTTGTAACTTTTTACTGGAGCGTCATAAAACCTTGAAATTTTGTAACAATAAAGTACTCGAGCCTTTTGTCAATTTAAGCTATCGCTCAAAGCTATGCTACCCTTGAGTCCTAAAACAAACACTGATAAAACTTTAATTGGCCCTAACTTCTATACGGTACGTCCTACACCTATCAAAGTTTGCAGCATACAAATGCTTGTAACCTTTTACTGGAGCGTCATTAAACCTTGAAATTATGTAGCAATAAAGTACTCGAGCCTCTTGTCAATTTAAGTTATCGCTCAAAGCTATGCTACCCTTGAGTCCCAAATCAAACACTGATAGAACTTCAAATGGCCCTAACTTCTGTGCGGTACATCCTACAGCTATCAAAGTTTGCAACATACAAATGCTTGTAACTTTTTACTGGAGCGTCATAAAACCTTGAAATTTTGTAACAATAAAGTACTCGAGCCTCTTGTCAATTTAAGCTATCGCTCAAAGCTATGCTACCCTTGAGCCCCAAATCAATCGAACCTCTTGTCAATTTAAGCTATCGCTCAGAGCTATGCTACCCTTGAGTCCCAAACCAAACACTGATAAAATTTCAAATGTCCCTAACTTCTATACGGTACGTCCTACACCTATCAAAGTTTGCAACATACAAATGCTTGTAACTTTTTACTGAAGCGTCATAAAATCTTGAATTTTGTAACAATAAAGTACTCGAGCCTCTTGTCAATTTAAGCTATCGCTGAAAGCTATGCTACCCTTGAGTCCCAAAGCAAACACTGATAAAACTTCAAATGGCCCTAACTTCTATACGGTACGTCCTACACCTATCAAAGTTTGCAACATACAAATGCTTGTAACTTTTTACTGGAGCGTCATAAAAACTTGAAATTGTGTAAAAATAAAGTACTCGAGCCTCTTGTCAATTTAAGCTATCGGTCAAAGCTATGCTACCCTTGAGTCCCAAATCAAACACTGATAAAACTGCAAATGGCCCTAACTTTTATACGGTACGTCCTATACCTATCAAAGTTTGCAACATACAAATCCTTGTAACTTTTTACTGGAGCGTCATAAAACCTTGAAATTTTGTAAAAATAAAGTACTTGAGCCTCTTGTCAATTTAAGCTATCGCTCAAAGCTATGCTACCCTTGAGTCCCAATTCAAACACTGAAAAAACTTCAAATGGCCCTAACTTCTATACTGTACGTCCTACACCTATCAAAGTTTGGAACATACATATGCTTGTAACTTTTTACTGGAGCGTCATTAAACCTTGAAATTATGTAACAATAAAGTACTCGAGCCTCTTGTCAATTTCAGCTATCGCTCAAAGCTATTCTACCCTTGAGTCCCAAATCAAACACTGATAAAACTGCAAATGGCCCTAACTTCTATACGGTACGTCCTACACCTATCAAAGTTTGCAACATACAAATGCTTGTAACTTTTTACTGGAGCGTCATAAAACCTTGAAATTTTGTAACAATAAAGTACTCGAGCCTCTTGTCAATTTAAGCTATCGCTCAAAGCTATGCTACCCTTGAGTCCCAAATCAAACACTGATAAAACTTCAAATGGCCCTAACTTCTGTGCGGTACGTCCTACAGCTATCAAAGTTGGCAACACACAAATGCTTCTAATTCTTTACTGGAGCGTCATAAAACCTTGAAATTATGTAACAATAAAGTTCTCGAGCCCCTTGTCAATTTAAGCTATCGCTCAAAGCTATTCTACCCTTGAGTCCCAAATCAAACACTGATAAAATTTCAAATGGCCCTAACTTCTATACGGTACGTCCTACATCTATCAAAGTTTGCAACATACAAATGCTTGTAACTTTTTACTGGAGCCTCATAAAACCTTGAAATTTTGTAACAATAAAGTACTCGAGCCTCTTGTCAATTTAAGATATCGCTCAAAGCTATGCTACCTTTGAGTCCCATTCAAACACTGATAAAACTTCAAATGGCCCTAACTTCTATACGGCACGTCCTACACCTATCAAAGTTTGCGACATACAAATGCTTGTAACTTTTTATTGGAGCGTCATAAAACCTTGAAATTTTGTAAAAATAAAGTACTTGAGCCTCTTGTCAATTTAAGCTATCGCTCAAAGGTATGCTACCCTTGAGTCCCAAATCACACACTGATAAAACTTCAAGTGGCACTAACTTCTATATGGTACGACCTACACCTATCAAAGTTTGCAACATACAAATGCTTGTAACTTTTTACTGGAGCGTCATAAAACCTTGAAATTTTGAAACAATAAAGTACTCGAGCCTCTTGTCAATTTAAGCTATCGCTCAAAGCTATGCTACCCTTGAGCCCTAAATCAATCGAACCTCTTGTCAATTTAAGCTATCGCTCAGAGCTATGCTACCCTTGAGTCCCAAACCAAACACTGATAAAATTTCAAATGTCCCTAACTTCTATACGGTACGTCCTACACCTATCAAAGTTTGCAACATACAAATGCTTGTAACTTTTTACTGAAGCGTCATAAAATCTTGAATTTTGTAACAATAAAGTACTCGAGCCTCTTGTCAATTTAAGCTATCGCTCAATATGCTACCCTTGAGTCCCAATTCAAACACTGAAAAAACTTCAAATGGCCCTAACTTCTATACTGTACGTCCTACACCTATCAAAGTTTGCAACCTACATATGCTTGTAACTTTTTACTGGAGCGTCATTAAACCTTGAAATTATGTAACAATAAAGTACTCGAGCCTCTTGTCAATTTCAGCTATCGCTCAAAGCTATTCTACCCTTGAGTCCCAAATCAAACACTGACAAAACTTCAAATGGCCCTAACTTCTATACGGTACGTCCTACACCTATCAAAGTTTGCAACATACAAATGCTTGTAACTTTTTACTGGAGCGTCATAAAACCTTGAAATTTTGTAACAAGAAAGTACTCGAGCCTCTTGTCAATTTAAGTTATCGCTCAAAGCTATGCTACCCTTGAGTCCCAAATCAAACACTGATAGAACTTCAAATGGCCCTAACTTCTGTGCGGTACATCCTACAGCTATCAAAGTTTGCAACACACAAATGCTTCTAATTTTTTACTGGAGCGTCATAAAACCTTGAAATTATGTAACAATAAAGTTCTCGAGCCCCTTGTCAATTTAAGATATCGCTCAAAGCTATGCTACCCTTGAGCCCCAAATCAATCGAACCTCTTTTCAATTTAAGCTATCGCTCAAAGCTATGCTACCCTTGAGTCCCAAACCAAACACTGATAAAATTTCAAATGGCCCTAACTTCTATACGGTACGTCCTACACCTATCAAAGTTTGCAACATACAAATGCTTGTAACTTTTTACTGAAGCGTCATAAAATCTTGAATTTTGTAACAATAAAGTACTCGAGCCTCTTGTCAATTTAAGCTATCGCTCATAGCTATGCTACCCTTGAGTCCCAAATCAAACACTGAAAAAACTTCAAATGGCCCTAACTTCTATACTGTACGTCCTACACCTATCAAAGTTTGCAACATACATATGCTTGTAACTTTTTACTGGAGCGTCATTAAACCTTGAAATTATGTAACAATAAAGTACTCGAGCCTCTTGTCAATTTCAGCTATCGCTCAAAGCTATTCTACCCTTGAGTCCCAAATCAAACACTGACAAAACTTCAAATGGCCCTAACTTCTATACGGTACGTCCTACACCTATCAAAGTTTGCAACATACAAATGCTTGTAACTTTTTACTGGAGCGTCATAAAACCTTGAAATTTTGTAACAATAAAGTACTCGAGCCTCTTGTCAATTTAAGCTATCGCTCAAAGCTATGCTACCCTTGAGTCCCAAATCAAACACTGATAAAACGTCAAATGGCCCTAATTTCTATACGGTAAGTCCTACACCTATCAAAGTTTGCAACATACAAATGCTTGTAACTTTTTACTGGAGCGTCATAAAACCTTGAAATTTTGTAACAATAAAGTACTCGAGCCTTTTGTCAATTTAAGCTATCGCTCAAAGCTATGCTACCCTTGAGTCCTAAAACAAACACTGATAAAACTTTAATTGGCCCTAACTTCTATACGGTACGTCCTACACCTATCAAAGTTTGCAGCATACAAATGCTTGTAACTTTTTACTGGAGCGTCATTAAACCTTGAAATTATGTAGCAATAAAGTACTCGAGCCTCTTGTCAATTTAAGTTATCGCTCAAAGCTATGCTACCCTTGAGTCCCAAATCAAACACTGATAGAACTTCAAATGGCCCTAACTTCTGTGCGGTACATCCTACAGCTATCAAAGTTTGCAACACACAAATGCTTCTAATTTTTTCCTGGATCGTCATAAAACCTTGAAATTATGTAACAATAAAGTTCTCGAGCCCCTTGTCAATTTAAGATATCGCTCAAAGCTATGCTACCCTTGAGCCCCAAATCAATCGAACCTCTTTTCAATTTAAGCTATCGCTCAAAGCTATGCTACCCTTGAGTCCCAAACCAAACACTGATAAAATTTCAAATGGCCCTAACTTCTATACGGTACGTCCTACACCTATCAAAGTTTGCAACATACAAATGCTTGTAACTTTTTACTGAAGCGTCATAAAATCTTGAATTTTGTAACAATAAAGTACTCGAGCCTCTTGTCAATTTAAGCTATCGCTCGAAGCTATGCTACCCTTGAGTCCCAAATCAAACACTGATAAAACTTCAAATGGCCCTAACTTCTATACGGTACGTCCTACACCTATCAAAGTTTGCAACATACAAATGCTTGTAACTTTTTACTGGAGCGTCATAAAAACTTGAAATTGTGTAAAAATAAAGTACTCGAGCCTCTTGTCAATTTAAGCTATCGGTCAAAGCTATGCTACCCTTGAGTCCCAAATCAGACACTGATAAAACTGCAAATGGCCCGAACTTTTATACGGTACGTCCTATACCTATCAAAGTTTGCAACATACAAATGCTTGTAACTTTTTACTGGAGCGTCATAAAACCTTGAAATTTTGTAACAATAAAGTACTCGAGCCTCTTGTCAATTTAAGCTATCGCTCATAGCTATGCTACCCTTGAGTCCCAAATCAAACACTGAAAAAACTTCAAATGGCCCTAACTTCTATACTGTACGTCCTACACCTATCAAAGTTTGCAACATACTAATGCTTGTAACTTTTTACTGGAGCGTCATTAAACCTTGAAATTATGTAACAATAAAGTACTCGAGCCTCTTGTCAATTTAAGTTATCGCTCAAAGCTATGCTACCCTTGAGTCCCAAATCAAACACTGATAGAACTTCAAATGGCCCTAACTTCTGTGCGGTACGTCCTACAGCTATCAAAGTTGGCAACACACAAATGCTTCTAATTTTTTACTGGAGCGTCATAAAACCTTGAAATTATGTAACAATAAAGTTCTCGAGCCCCTTGTCAATTTAACCTATCGCTCAAAGCTATGCTACCCTTGAGTCCCAAATCAAACACTGATAAAATTTCAAATGGCCCTAACTTCTATACGGTACGTCCTACACCTATCAAAGTTTGCAACATACAAATGCTTGTAACTTTTTACTGGAGCCTCATAAAACCTTGAAATTTTGTAACAATAAAGTACTCGAGCCTCTTGTCAATTTAAGCTATCGCTCAAAGCTATGCTACCTTTGAGTCCCATTCAAACACTGATAAAACTTCAAATGGCCCTAACTTCTATACGGTACGTCCTACACCTATCAAAGTTTGCAACATACAAATGCTTGTAACTTTTTACTGGAGCGTCATAAAACCTTGAAATTTTGTAAAAATAAAGTACTTGAGCCTCTTGTCAATTTAAGCTATCGCTCAAAGGTATGCTACCCTTGAGTCCCAAATCACACACTGATAAAACTTCAAGTGGCCATAACTTCTATATGGTACTACCTACACCTATCAAAGTTTGCAACCTACAAATGCTTGTAACTTTTTACTGGAGCGTCATAAAACCTTGAAATTTTGTAACAATAAAGTACTCGAGCCTCTTGTCAATTTAACCTATCGCTCAAAGCTATGCTACCCTTGAGCCCTAAATCAATCGAACCTCTTGTCAATTTAAGCTATCGCTCAGAGCTATGCTACCCTTGAGTCCCAAACCAAACACTGATAAAATTTCAAATGTCCCTAACTTCTATACGGTACGTCCTACACCTATCAAAGTTTGCAACACACAAATGCTTGTAACTTTTTACTGAAGCGTCATAAAATCTTGAATTTTGTAACAATAAAGTACTCGAGCCTCTTGTCAATTTAAGCTATCGGTCAAAGCTATGCTACCCTTGAGTCCCAAATCAGACACTGATAAAACTGCAAATGCCCCGAACTTTTATACGGTACGTCCTATACCTATCAAAGTTTGCAACATACAAATGCTTGTAACTTTTTACTGGAGCGTCATAAAACCTTGAAATTTTGTAACAATAAAGTACTCGAGCCTCTTGTCAATTTAAGCTATCGCTCATAGCTATGCTACCCTTGAGTCCCAAATCAAACACTGAAAAAACTTCAAATGGCCCTAACTTCTATACTGTACGTCCTACACCTATCAAAGTTTGCAACATACTAATGCTTGTAACTTTTTACTGGAGCGTCATTAAACCTTGAAATTATGTAACAATAAAGTACTCGAGCCTCTTGTCAATTTAAGTTATCGCTCAAAGCTATGCTACCCTTGAATCCCAAATCAAACACTGATAGAACTTCAAATGGCCCTAACTTCTGTGCGGTACGTCCTACAGCTATCAAAGTTTGCAACATACAAATGCTTGTAACTTTTTACTGGAGCGTCATAAAACCTTGAAATTTTGTAACAATAAAGTACTCGAGCCTCTTGTCAATTTAACCTATCGCTCAAAGCTATTCTACCCTTGAGTCCCAAATCAAACACTGATAAAATTTCAAATGGCCCTAACTTCTATACGGTACGTCCTACACCTATCAAAGTTTGCAACATACAAATGCTTGTAACTTTTTACTGGAGCGTCATAAAACCTTGAAATTTTGTAACAATAAAGTACTCGAGCCTCTTGTCAATTTAAGCTATCGCTCAAAGCTATGCTACCCTTGAGTCCCAAATCAAACACTGATAAAACGTCAAATGGCCCTAACTTCTATACGGTAAGTCCTACACCTATCAAAGTTTGCAACATACAAATGCTTGTAACTTTTTACTGGAGCGTCATAAAACCTTGAAATTTTGTAACAATAAAGTACTCGAGCCTTTTGTCAATTTAAGCTATCGCTCAAAGCTATGCTACCCTTGAGTCCCAAAACAAACACTGATAGAACTTCAAATGGCCCTAACTTCTGTGCGGTACATCCTACAGCTATCAAAGTTTGCAACACACAAATGCTTCTAATTTTTTACTGGAGCGTCATAAAACCTTGAAATTATGTAACAATAAAGTTCTCGAGCCCCTTGTCAATTTAAGCTATCGCTCAAAGCTACGCTACCCTTGAGCCCCAAATCAATCGAACCTCTTGTCACTTTAAGCTATCGCTCAAAGCTATGCTACCCTTGAGTCCCAAATCAAACACTGATAAAATTTCAAATGGCCCCAACTTCTATACGGTACGTCCTACACCTATCAAAGTTTGCAACATACAAATGCTTGTAACTTTTTACTGGAGCCTCATAAAACCTTGAAATTTTGTAACAATAAAGTACTCGAGCCTCTTGTCAATTTAAGCTATCGCTCAAAGCTATGCTACCTTTGAGTCCCATTCAAACACTGATAAAACTTCAAATGGCCCTAACTTCTATACGGTACTTCCTACACCTATCAAAGTTTGCAACATACAAATGCTTGTAACTTTTTACTGGAGCGTCATAAAACCTTCAAATTTTGTAAAAATAAAGTACTTGAGCCTCATGTCAATTTAAGCTATCGCTCAAAGGTATGCTACCCTTGAGTCCCAAATCACACACTGATAAAACTTCAAGTGGCCCTAACTTCTATATGGTACGACCTACACCTATCAAAGTTTGCAACATACAAATGCTTGTAACTTTTTACTGGAGCGTCATAAAACCTTGAAATTTTGTAACAGTAAAGTACTCGAGCCTCTTGTCAATTTAAGCTATCGCTCAAAGCTATGCTACCCTTGAGCCCTAAATCAATCGAACCTCTTGTCAATTTAAGCTATCGCTCAGAGCTATGCTACCCTTGAGTCCCAAACCAAACACTGATAAAATTTCAAATGTCCCTAACTTCTATACGGTACGTCCTACACCTATCAAAGTTTGCAACATACAAATGCTTGTAACTTTTTACTGAAGCGTCATAAAATCTTGAATTTTGTAACAATAAAGTACTCGAGCCTCTTGTCAATTTAAGCTATCGCTCGAAGCTATGCTACCCTTCAGTCCCAAATCAAACACTGATAAAACTTCAAATGGCCCTAACTTCTATACGGTACGTCCTACACCTATCAAAGTTTGCAACATACAAATGCTTGTAACTTTTTACTGGAGCGTCATAAAAACTTGAAATTTTGTAAAAATACAGTACTTGAGCCTCTTGTCAATTTAAGCTATCGCTCAAAGCTATGCTACCCTTGAGTCCCAATTCAAACACTGAAAAAACTTCAAATGGCCCTAACTTCTATACTGTACGTCCTTGAAATTGTGTAAAAATAAGGACTCGAGCCTCTTGTCAATTTAAGCTATCGGTCAAAGCTATGCTACCCTTGAGTCCCAAATCAAACACTGATAAAACTGCAAATGGCCCTAACTTTTATACGGTACGTCCTATACCTATCAAAGTTTGCAACATACAAATCCTTGTAACTTTTTACTGGAGCGTCATAAAACCTTGAAATTTTGTAAAAATACAGTACTTGAGCCTCTTGTCAATTTAAGCTATCGCTCAAAGCTATGCTACCCTTGAGTCCCAATTCAAACACTGAAAAAACTTCAAATGGCCCTAACTTCTATACTGTACGTCCTACACCTATCAAAGTTTGCAACATACATATGCTTGTAACTTTTTACTGGAGCGTCATTAAACCTTGAAATTATGTAACAATAAAGTACTCGAGCCTCTTGTCAATTTCAGCTATCGCTCAAAGCTATTCTACCCTTGAGTCGCAAATCAAACACTGATAAAACTTCAAATGGCCCTAACTTCTATACGGTACGTCCTAAACCTATCAAAGTTTGCAACATACAAATGCTTGCAACTTTTTACTGGAGCGTCATAAAACCTTGAAATTTTGTAACAATAAAGTACTCGAGCCTCTTGTCAATTTAAGCTATCGGTCAAAGCTATGCTACCCTTGAGTCCCAAATCAAACACTGATAAAACTGCAAATGGCCCGAACTTTTATACGGTATGTCCTATACCTATCAAAGTTTGCAACATACAAATGCTTGTAACTTTTTACTGGAGCGTCATAAAACCTTGAAATTTTGTAAAAATAAAGTACTTGAGCCTCTTGTCAATTTAAGCTATCGCTCAAAGCCATGCTACCCTTGAGTCCCAATTCAATCACTGAAAAAACTTCAAATGGCCCTAACTTCTATACTGTACATCCTACACCTATCAAAGTTTGCAACATACATATGCTTGTAACTTTTTACTGGAGCGTCATTAAACCTTGAAATTATGTAACAATAAAGTACTCGAGCCTCTTGTCAATTTAAGCTATCGCTCAAAGCTATTCTACCCTTGAGTCCCAAATCAAACACTAATAAAACTTCAAATGGCCCTAACTTCTATACGGTACGTCCTACACCTATCAAAGTTTGCAACATACAAATGCTTGTAACTTTTTACTGGAGCGTCATAAAACCTTGAAATTTTGTAACAATAAAGTACTCGAGCCTCTTGTCAATTTAAGCTATCGCTCAAAGCTATGCTACCCTTGAGTACCAAATCAAACACTGATAAAACTTCAAATGGCCCTAACTTCTATACGGTACGTCCAACACCTATCAAAGTTTGCAACATACAAATGCTTGTAACTTTTTACTGGAGCGTCATAAAACCTTGAAATTTTGTAACAATAAAGTACTCGAGCCTCTTGTTAATTTAAGCTATCGCTCAAAGCTATGCTACCCTTGAGTCCCAAAACAAACACTGATAAAACTTCAATTGGCCCTAACTTCTATACAGTACGTCCTACACCTATCAAAGTTTGCAGCATACAAATGCTTGTAACTTTTTACTGGAGCGTCAAGAAACCTTGAAATTATGTAACAATAAAGTACTCGAGCCTCTTGTCACTTTAAGTTATCGCTCAAAGCTATGCTACCCTTGAGTCCCAAATCAAACACTGATAAAACTTCAAATGGCCCTAACTTCTATACGGTACGTCCTACACCTATCAAAGTTTGCAACATACAAATGCTTGTAACTTTTTACTGGAGCGTCATAAAACCTTGAAATTTTGTAACAATAAAGTACTCGAGCCTCTTGTTAATTTAAGCTATCGCTCAAAGCTATGCTACCCTTGAGTCCCAAAACAAACACTGATAAAACTTCAATTGGCCCTAACTTCTATACAGTACGTCCTACACCTATCAAAGTTTGCAGCTTACAAATGCTTGTAACTTTTTACTGGAGCGTCATTAAACCTTGAAATTATGTAACAATAAAGTACTCGAGCCTCTTGTCACTTTAAGTTATCGCTCAAAGCTATGCTACCCTTGAGTCCCAAATCAAACACTGATAGAACTTCAAATGGCCCTAACTTCTGTGCGGTACATCCTACAGCTATCAAAGTTTGCAACACACAAATGCTTCTAATTTTTTACTGGAGCGTCATAAAACCTTGAAATTATGTAACAATAAAGTTCTCGAGCCCCTTGTCAATTTAACCTATCGCTCAAAGCGATGCTTCTCTTGAGTCCCAAATCAAACACTGATAAAATTGCAAATGGCCCTAACTTCTATACGGTACGTCCTACACCTATCAAAGTTTGCAACATACAAATGCTTGTAACTTTTTACTGGAGCCTCATAAAACCTCGAAATTTTGTAACAATAAAGTACTCGAGCCTCTTGTCAATTTAAGCTATCGCTCAAAGCTATGCTACCCTTGAGTCCCAAATCAAACACTGATAAAACTTCAAATGGCCCTAACTTCTATACGGTACGTCCTACACCTATCAAAGTTTGCAACATACAAATGCTTGTAACTTTTTACTGGAGCGTCATAAAACCTTGAAATTTTGTAACAATAAAGTACTCGAGCCTCTTGTCAATTTAAGCTATCGCTCAAAGCTATGCTACCCTGGAGTCCCAAATCAAACACTGATAAAACTTGAAATGGCCCTAACTTCTGTGCGGTACGTTCTACAGCTATCAAAGTTTGCAACACACAAATGCTTCTAATTTTTTACTGGAGCGTCATAAAACCTTGAAATTGTGTAACAATAAAGTTCTCGAGCCCCTTGCCAATTTAAGCTATCGCTCAAAGGTATGCTACCTTGAGTCCCAAATCAAACACTGATAAAATTTCAAATTGCCCTTACTTCTATACGGTATCTCCTACACCTACCAAAGTTTGATACAAATGCTTGTAACTTTTTACTGGAGCGTCATAAAACCTTGAAATTTTGTAACAATAAAGTACACGAGCCTCTTGTCAATTTAAGTTATCGCTCAAAGCTATGCTACCCTTGAGTCCCAAAGCAAACACTGATTAAACTTCAAATTGCCCTAACTTCTATACGGTACGTCCTACACCTATCAAAGTTTGCAACATACAAATGCTTGTAACTTTTTACTGGAGCGTCATAAAACCTTGAAATTTTGTAACAATAAAGTACTCGAGCCTCTTGTCAATTTAAGCTATCGCTCAAAAATATGCTACCCTTGAGTCCCAAATCAAACACTGTTAAAACTTCAAATTGCCCTAACTTCTATACGGTAAGTCCTACACCTATCAAAGTTTGCAACATACAAATGCTTGTAACTTTTTACTGGAGCGTCATAAAACCTTGAAATTTTGTAACAATAAAGTACTCGAGCCTCTTGTCAATTTAAGCTATCGCTCAAAGCTATGCTACCCTTGAGTCCCACAACAAACACTGATAAAACTTCAATTGGCCCTAATTTCTATACGGTACGTCCTACACCTATCAAAGTGTGGAACATACAAATGCTTGTAACTTTTTACTGGAGCGTCATAAAACCTTGACATTTTGTAACAATAAAGTACTCGAGCCTCTTGTCAATTTAAGTTATCGCTCAAGGCTATGCTACCCTTGAGTCCCAAATCAAACACTGATAAAACTTCAAATGGCCCTAACTTCTATACGGTACGTCCTACACCTATCAAAGTTTGATACAAATGCTTGTAACTTTTTACTGGAGCGTCATAAAACCTTGAAATTTTGTAACAATAAAGTACACGAGCCTCTTGTCAATTTAAGTTATCGCTCAAAGCTATGCTACCCTTGAGTCCCAAATCAAACACTGATAAAATTTCAAATGGCCCTAACTTCTATACGGTACGTCCTACACCTATCAAAGTTTGCAACATACAAATGCTTGTAACTTTTTACTGGAGCGTCATAAAAGCTTGAAATTTTGTAACAATAACGTACTCGAGCCTCTTGTCAATTTAAGCTATCGCTCAAAGCTATGCTACCCTTGAATCCCAAATCAAATACTGATAAAACTTCAAATAGCCCTAACTTCTATACGGTACGTCCTACACCTATCAAAGTTTGCAACATACAAATGCTTGTAACTTTTTACGGGAGCGTCATAAAAACTTGAAATTGTGTCAAAATAAAGTACTCGAGCCTCTTGTCAATTTAAGCTATCGGTCAAAGCTATGCTACCCTTGAGTCCCAAATCAACCACTGATAAAACTGCAAATGGCCCGAACTTTTATACGGTACGTCCTATACCTATCAAAGTTTGCAACATACAAATGCTTGTAACTTTTTACTGGAGCGTCATAAAACCTTGAAATTTTGTAAAAGTAAAGTACTTGAGCCTCTTGTCAATTTAAGCTATCGCTCAAAGCTATGCTACCCTTGAGTCCCAATTCAAACACTGCAAAAACTTCAAATGGCCCTAACTTCTATACTGTACGTCCTACACCTATCAAAATTTGCAACACACAAATGCTTGTAACTTTTTACTGGAGCCTCATAAAACCTTGAAATTTTGTAACAATAAAGTACTCGAGCCTCTTGTCAATTTAAGCTATCGCTCAAAGCTATGCTACCTTTGAGTCCCATTCAAACAGTGATAAAACTTCAAATGGCCCTAACTTCTATACGGTACGTCCTACACCTATCAAAGTTTGCAACATACAAATGATTGTAACTTTTTACTGGAGCGTCATAAAACCTTGAAATTTTGTAAAAATAAAGTACTTGAGCCTCATGTCAATTTAAGCTATCGCTCAAAGGTATGCTACCCTTGAGTCCCAAATCACACACTGATAAAACTTCAAGTGGCCCTAACTTCTATATGGTACGACCTACACCTATCAAAGTTTGCAACATACAAATGCTTGTAACTTTTTACTGGAGCGTCATAAAACCTTGAAATTTTGTAACAGTAAAGTACTCGAGCCTCTTGTCAATTTAAGCTATCGCTCAAAGCTATGCTACCCTAGAGCCCTAAATCAATCGAACCTCTTGTCAATTTAAGCTATCGCTCAGAGCTATGCTACCCTTGAGTCCCAAACCAAACACTGATAAAATTTCAAATGTCCCTAACTTCTATACGGTACGTCCTACACCTATCAAAGTTTGCAACATACAAATGCTTGTAACTTTTTACTGAAGCGTCATAAAATCTTGAATTTTGTAACAATAAAGTACTCGAGCCTCTTGTCAATTTAAGCTATCGCTCGAAAGCTATGCTACCCTTGAGTCCCAAATCAAACACTGATAAAACTTCAAATGGCCCTAACTTCTTTACGGTACGTCCTACACCTATCAAAGTTTGCAACATACAAATGCTTGTAACTTTTTACTGGAGCGTCATAAAAACTTGAAATTGTGTAAAAATAAAGTACTCGAGCCTCTTGTCAATTTAAGCTATCGCTCAAAGCTATGCTACCCTTGAGTCCCAATTCAAACACTAAAAAAAACTTCAAATGGCCCTAACTTCTATACTGTACGTCCTACACCTATCAAAGTTTGCAACATACATATGCTTGTAACTTTTTACTGGAGCGTCATTAAACCTTGAAATTATGTAACAATAAAGTACTCGAGCCTCTTGTCAATTTCAGCTATCGCTCAAAGCTATTCTACCCTTGAGTCGCAAATCAAACACTGATAAAACTTCAAATGGCCCTAACTTCTATACGGTACGTCCTACACCTATCAAAGTTTGCAACATACAAATGCTTGTAACTTTTTACTGGAGCGTCATAAAACCTTGAAATTTTGTAAAAATAAAGTACTTGAGCCTCTTGTCAATTTAAGCTATCGCTCAAAGCTATGCTACCCTTGAGTCCCAATTCAAACACTGAAAAAACTTCAAATGGCCCTAACTTCTATACTGTACGTCCTACACCTATCAAAATTTGCAACACACAAATGCTTGTAACTTTTTACTGGAGCCTCATAAAACCTTGAAATTTTGTAACAATAAAGTACTCGAGCCTCTTGTCAATTTAAGCTATCGCTCAAAGCTATGCTACCTTTGAGTCCCATTCAAACAGTGATAAAACTTCAAATGGCCCTAACTTCTATACGGTACGTCCTACACCTATCAAAGTTTGCAACATACAAATGATTGTAACTTTTTACTGGAGCGTCATAAAACCTTGAAATTTTGTAAAAATAAAGTACTTGAGCCTCATGTCAATTTAAGCTATCGCTCAAAGGTATGCTACCCTTGAGTCCCAAATCACACACTGATAAAACTTCAAGTGGCCCTAACTTCTATATGGTACGACCTACACCTATCAAAGTTTGCAACATACAAATGCTTGTAACTTTTTACTGGAGCGTCATAAAACCTTGAAATTTTGTAACAGTAAAGTACTCGAGCCTCTTGTCAATTTAAGCTATCGCTCAAAGCTATGCTACCCTAGAGCCCTAAATCAATCGAACCTCTTGTCAATTTAAGCTATCGCTCAGAGCTATGCTACCCTTGAGTCCCAAACCAAACACTGATAAAATTTCAAATGTCCCTAACTTCTATACGGTACGTCCTACACCTATCAAAGTTTGCAACATACAAATGCTTGTAACTTTTTACTGAAGCGTCATAAAATCTTGAATTTTGTAACAATAAAGTACTCGAGCCTCTTGTCAATTTAAGCTATCGCTCGAAAGCTATGCTACCCTTGAGTCCCAAATCAAACACTGATAAAACTTCAAATAGCCCTAACTTCTTTACGGTACGTCCTACACCTATCAAAGTTTGCAACATACAAATGCTTGTAACTTTTTACTGGAGCGTCATAAAAACTTGAAATTGTGTAAAAATAAAGTACTCGAGCCTCTTGTCAATTTAAGCTATCGCTCAAAGCTATGCTACCCTTGAGTCCCAATTCAAACACTAAAAAAAACTTCAAATGGCCCTAACTTCTATACTGTACGTCCTACACCTATCAAAGTTTGCAACATACATATGCTTGTAACTTTTTACTGGAGCGTCATTAAACCTTGAAATTATGTAACAATAAAGTACTCGAGCCTCTTGTCAATTTCAGCTATCGCTCAAAGCTATTCTACCCTTGAGTCGCAAATCAAACACTGATAAAACTTCAAATGGCCCTAACTTCTATACGGTACGTCCTACACCTATCAAAGTTTGCAACATACAAATGCTTGCAACTTTTTACTGGAGCGTCATAAAACCTTGAAATTTTGTAACAATAAAGTACTCGAGCCTCTTGTCAATTTAAGCTATCGCTCAAAGCTATGCTACCCTTGAGTCCCAAATCAAACACTGATAAAACGTCAAATGGCCCTAACTTCTATACGGTAAGTCCTACACCTATCAAAGTTTGCAACATACAAATGCTTGTAACTTTTTACTGGAGCGTCATAAAACCTTGAAATTTTGTAACAATAAAGTACTCGAGCCTCTTGTCAATTTAAGCTATCGCTCAAAGCTATGCTACCCTTGAGTCCCAAAACAAACACTGATAAAACTTCAATTGGCCCTAACTTCTATACGGTACGTCCTACACCTATCAAAGTTTGCAGCATACAAATGCTTGTAACTTTTTACTGGAGCGTCATTAAACCTTGAAATTATGTAACAATAAAGTACTCGAGCCTCTTGTCAATTTAAGTTATCGCTCAAAGCTATGCTACCCTTGAGTCCCAAATCAAACACTGATAGAACTTCAAATGGCCCTAACTTCTGTGCGGTACATCCTACAGCTATCAAAGTTTGCAACACACAAATGCTTCTAATTTTTTACTGGAGCGTCATAAAACCTTGAAATTATGTAACAATAAAGTTCTCGAGCCCCTTGTCAATTTAAGCTATCGCTCAAAGCTATGCTACCCTTGAGCCCCAAATCAATCGAACCTCTTGTCAATTTAAGCTATCGCTCAAAGCTATGCTACCCTTGAGTCCCAAACCAAACACTGATAAAATTTCAAATGGCCCTAACTTCTATTCGGTACGTCCTACACCTATCAAAGTTTGCAACATACAAATGCTTGTAACTTTTTACTGAAGCGTCATAAAATCTTGAATTTTGTAACAATAAAGTACTCGAGCCTCTTGTCAATTTAAGCTATCGCTCGAAGCTATGCTACCCTTGAGTCCCAAATCAAACACTGATAAAACTTCAAAAGGCCCTAACTTCTATACGGTACGTCCTACACCTATCAAAGTTTGCAACATACAAATGCTTGTAACTTTTTACTGGAGCGTCATAAAAACTTGAAATGGTGTAAAAATAAAGTACTCGAGCCTCTTGTCAATTTAAGCTATCGGTCAAAGCTATGCTACCCTTGAGTCCCAAATCAAACACTGATAAAACTGCAAATGGCCCGAACTTTTATACGGTATGTCCTATACCTATCAAAGTTTGCAACATACAAATGCTTGTAACTTTTTACTGGAGCGTCATAAAACCTTGAAATTTTGTAAAAATAAAGTACTTGAGCCTCTTGTCAATTTAAGCTATCGCTCAAAGCTATGCTACCCTTGAGTCCCAATTCAATCACTGAAAAAACTTCAAATGGCCCTAACTTCTATACTGTACATCCTACACCTATCAAAGTTTGCAACATACATATGCTTGTAACTTTTTACTGGAGCGTCATTAAACCTTGAAATTATGTAACAATAAAGTACTCGAGCCTCTTGTCAATTTAAGCTATCGCTCAAAGCTATTCTACCCTTGAGTCCCAAATCAAACACTAATAAAACTTCAAATGGCCCTAACTTCTATACGGTACGTCCTACACCTATCAAAGTTTGCAGCATACAAATGCTTGTAACTTTTTACTGGAGCGTCATTAAACCTTGAAATTATGTAACAATAAAGTACTCGAGCCTCTTGTCACTTTAAGTTATCGCTCAAAGCTATGCTACCCTTGAGTCCCAAATCAAACACTGATAGAAGTTCAAATGGCCCTAACTTCTGTGCGGTACATCCTACAGCTATCAAAGTTTGCAACAGACAAATGCTTCTAATTTTTTACTGGAGCGTCATAAAACCTTGAAATTATGTAACAATAAAGTTCTCGAGCCCCTTGTCAATTTAACCTATCGCTCAAAGCGATGCTTCTCTTGAGTCCCAAATCAAACACTGATAAAATTGCAAATGGCCCTAACTTCTATAAGGTACGTCCTACACCTATCAAAGTATGCAACATACAAATGCTTGTAACTTTTTACTGGAGCCTCATAAAACCTCGAAATTTTGTAACAATAAAGTACTCGAGCCTCTTGTCAATTTAAGCTATCGCTCAAAGCTATGCTACCCTTGAGTCCCAAATCAAACACTGATAAAACTTCAAATGGCCCTAACTTCTATACGGTACGTCCTACACCTATCAAAGTTTGCAACATACAAATGCTTGTAACTTTTTACTGGAGCGTCATAAAACCTTGAAATTGTGTAACAATAAAGTTCACGAGCCCCTTGCCAATTTAAGCTATCGCTCAAAGCTATGCTACCTTGAGTCCCAAATCAAACTCTGATAAAATTTCAAATTGCCCTTACTTCTATACGGTACCTCCTACACCTACCAAAGTTTGATACAAATGCTTGTAACTTTTTACTGGAGCGTCATAAAACCTTGAAATTTTGTAACAATAAAGTACTCGAGCCTCTTGTCAATTTAAGCTATCGCTCAAAGCTTTGCTACCCTTGAGTCCCACAACAAACACTGATAAAACTTCAATTGGCCCTAACTTCTATACGGTACGTCCTACACCTATCAAAGTTTGCAACATACAAATGCTTGTAACTTTTTACTGGAGCGTCATAAAACCTTGAAATTTTGTAACAATAAAGTACTCGAGCCTCTTGTCAATTTAAGCTATCGCTCAAAAATATGCTACCCTTGAGTCCCAAATCAAACACTGATAAAACTTCAAATTGCCCTAACTTCTATACGGTAAGTCCTACACCTATCAAAGTTTGCAACATACAAATGCTTGTAACTTTTTACTGGAGCGTCATAAAACCTTGAAATTTTGTAACAATAAAGTACTCGAGCCTCTTGTCAATTTAAGCTATCGCTCAAAGCTTTGCTACCCTTGAGTCCCACAACAAACACTGATAAAACTTCAAATGGCCCTAACTTCTATACGGTACGTCCTACACCTATCAAAGTTTGATACAAATGCTTGTAACTTTTTACTGGAGCGTCATAAAACCTTGAAATTTTGTAACAATAAAGTACACGAGCCTCTTGTCAATTTAAGTTATCGCTCAAAGCTATGCTACCCTTGAGTCCCAAATCAAACACTGATAAAACTTCAAATGGCCCTAACTTCTATACGGTAAGTCCTACACCTATCAAAGTTTGCAACATACAAATGCTTGTAACTTTTTACTGGAGCGTCATAAAACCTTGAAATTCTGTAACAATAAAGTACTCGAGCCTCTTGTAAATTTAAGCTATCGCTCAAAGCTATGCTACCCTTGAGTCCCAAAACAAATACTGATAAAACTTCAATTGGCCCTAACTTCTATACGGTACGTCCTACACCTATCAAAGTTTGCAACATACATATGCTTGTAACTTTTACTGGAGCGTCATAAAACCTTGACATTTTTTAACAATACAGCGAAGGAGCGTCATAAAATCTTGAAATTTTGTAACAATAAAGTACACGAGCCTCTTGTCAATTTAAGTTATCGCTCAAGGCTATGCTACCCCTGAGTCCCAAATCAAACACTGATAAAATTCCAAATGGCCCTAACTTCTATACGGTACGTCCTACACCTATCAAAGTTTGCAACATACAAATGCTTGTAACTTTTTACTGGAGCGTCATAAAACCTTGAATTTTGTAACAATAAAGTACTCGAGCCTCTTGTCAATTTAAGTTATCGCTCAAAGCTATGCTACCCTTGAGTCCCAAATCAAACACTGATAAAACTTCAAATGGCCCTAACTTCTATACGGTAAGTCCTACACCTATCAAAGTTTGCAACATACAAATGCTTGTAACTTTTTACTGGAGCGTCATAAAACCTTGAAATTCTGTAACAATAAAGTACTCGAGCCTCTTGTAAATTTAAGCTATCGCTCAAAGCTATGCTACCCTTGAGTCCCAAATCAAACACTGATAAAACTTCAAATGGCCCTAACTTCTATACGGTATGTCCTACACCTACCAAAGTTTGATACAAATGCTTGTAACTTTTTACTGGAGCGTCATAAAACCTTGAATTTTGTAACAATAAAGTACTCGAGCCTCTTGTCAATTTAAGTTATCGCTCAAAGCCCTTGAGTCCCAAAGCAAACACTCATAAAACTTTAAATGTCCCTAACTTCTATACGGTATGTCCTACACCTATCAAAGTTTGTAATATACAAATGCTTGTAACTTTTTACTGGAGCGTCATAAAACCTTGAATTTTGTAACAATAAAGTACTCGAGCCTCTTGTCAATTTAAGTTATCGCTCAAAGCTATGCTACCCTTGAGTCCCAAAGCAAACACTGATAAAACTTCAAATGGCCCTAACTTCTATAAGGTACGTCCTACACCTATCAAAGTTTGCAACATACAAATGCTTGTAACTTTTTACTGGAGCGTCATAAAACCTTGAATTTTGTAACAATAAAGTACTCGAGCCTCTTGTAAATTTAAGCTATCGCTCAATGCTATGCTACCCTTGAGTCCCAAAACAAACACTGATAAAACTTCAATTGGCCCTAACTTCTATACGGTACGTCCTACACCTATCAAAGTTTGCAACATACAAATGCTTGTAACTTTTACTGGAGCGTCATAAAACCTTGACATTTTGTAACAATACAGTACTCGAGCCTCTTGTCAATTTAAGTTATCGCTCAAAGCTATGCTACCCTTGAGTCCCAAATCAAACACTGATAAAACTTCAAATGGCCCTAACTTCTATATGGTATGTCCTACACCTACCAAAGTTTGATACAAATGCTTGTAACTTTTTACTGGAGCGTCATAAAACCTTGAATTTTGTAACAATAAAGTACTCGAGCCTCTTGTCAATTTAAGTTATCGCTCAAAGCCCTTGAGTCCCAAAGCAAACACTCATAAAACTTTAAATGTCCCTAACTTCTATACGGTATGTCCTACACCTATCAAAGTTTGTAATATACAAATGCTTGTAACTTTTTACTGGAGCGTCATAAAACCTTGAAAGTTTGTAACAATAAAGTACTCGAGCCTCTTGTCAATTTAAGCTATCGCTCAAAGCTATGCTACCCTTGAGTCCCAAATCAAACACTGATAAAACTTCAAATGGCCCAAACTTCTATACGGTACGTCATATACCTATCAAAGTTTGCAACATACAAATATTTGTAACTTTTTACTGGAGCGTCATAAAACCTTGAAATTTTATAACAATACAGTACTGGAGCCTCTTGTCAATTTAAGCTATCGCTCAAAGCTATGCTACCCTTGAGTCCCAAATCAAACACTGATAAAACTTCAAATGGCCCTAACTTCTATACGGTAAGTCCTACACCTATCAAAGTTTGCAACATACAAATGCTTGTAACTTTTTACTGGAGCGTCATAAAACCTTGAAATTCTGTAACAATAAAGTACTCGAGCCTCTTGTAAATTTAAGCTATCGCTCAAAGCTATGCTACCCTTGAGTCCCAAAACAAAAACTGATAAAACTTAAATTGGCCCTAACTTCTATACGGTACGTCCTACATCTATCAAAGTTTGCAACATACAAATGCTTGTAACTTTTACTGGAGCGTCATAAAACCTTGACATTTTGTAACAATACAGTACTCGAGCCTCTTGTCAATTTAAGTTATCGCTCAAAGCTATGCTACCCTTGAGTTCCAAATCAAACACTGATAAAACTTCAAATGGCCCTAACTTCTATACGGTATGTCCTACACCTACCAGAGTTTGATACAAATGCTTGTAACTTTTTACTGGAGCGTCATAAAACCTTGAAAGTTTGTAACAATAAAGTACACGAGCCTCTTGTCAATTTAAGTTATCGCTCAAAGCTATGCTACCCTTGAGTCCCAAATCAAACACTGATAAAATTTCAAATGGCCCTAACTTCTATACGGTACGTCCTACACCTATCAAAGTTTGCAACATACAAATGCTTGTAACATTTTACTGGAGCGTCATAAAACCTTGAATTTTGTAACAAAAAAGTACTCGAGCCTCTTGTCAATTTAAGTTATCGCTCAAAGCTATGCTACCCTTGAGTCCCAAAGCAAACACTGATAAAACTTCAAATGGCCCTAACTTCTATACGGTACGTCCTACACCTATCAAAGTTTGCAACATACAAATGCTTGTAACTTTTTACTGGAGCGTCATAAAACCTTGAAATTTTATAACAATAAAGTACTGGAGCCTCTTGTCAATTTAAGCTATCGCTCAAAGCTATGCTACCCTTGAGTCCCAAATCAAACACTGATAAAACTTCAAATGGCCCTAATTTCTACGGTAAGTCCTACACCTATCAAAGTTTTCAACATACAAATGCTTGTAACTTTTTACTGGAGCGTCATAAAACCTTGACATTTTGTAACAATACAGTACTCGAGCCTCTTGTCAATTTAAGTTATCGCTCAAAGCTATGCTACCCTTGAGTCCCAAAACAAACACTGATAAAACTTCAAATGGCCCTAACTTCTATACGGTATGTCCTACACCTACCAAAGTTTGCAATATACAAATGTTTGTAACTTTTTACTGGAGCGTCATAAAACCTTGAAATTTTATAACAATACAGTACTGGAGCCTCTTGTCAATTTAAGCTATCGCTCAAAGCTATGCTACCCTTGAGTCCCAAATCAAACACTGATAAAACTTCAAATGGCCCTAACTTCTATACGGTAAGTCCTACACCTATCAAAGTTTGCAACATACAAATGCTTGTAACTTTTTACTGGAGCGTCATAAAACCTTGAAATTCTGTAACAATAAAGTTCTCGAGCCTCTTGTAAATTTAAGCTATCGCTCAAAGCTATGCTACCCTTGAGTCCCAAAACAAACACTGATAAAACTTCAATTGGCCCTAACTTCTATACGGTACGTCCTACACCTATCAAAGTTTGCAACATACAAATGCTTGTAACTTTTACTGGAGCGTCATAAAACCTTGACATTTTGTAACAATACAGTACTCGAGCCTCTTGTCAATTTAAGTTATCGCTCAAAGCTATGCTACCCTTGAGTTTCAAATCAAACACTGATAAAACTGCAAATGGCCCTAACTTCTATACGGTATGTCCTACACCTACCAGAGTTTGATACAAATGCTTGTAACTTTTTACTGGAGCGTCATAAAACCTTGAAATTTTGTAACAATAAAGTACACGAGTCTCTTGTCAATTTAAGTTATCGCTCAAAGCTATGCTACCTTGAGTCCCAAATCAAACACTGATAAAATTTCAAATGGCCCTAACTTCCATACGGTACGTCCTACACCTATCAAAGTTTGCAACATACAAATGCTTGTAACTTTTTACTGGAGCGTCATAAAACCTTGAATTTTGTAACAATAAAGTACTCGAGCCTCTTGTCAATTTAAGTTATCGCTCAAAGCTATGCTACCCTTGAGTCCCAAAGCAAACACTGATAAAACTTCAAATGGCCCTAACTTCTATACGGTACGTCCTACACCTATCAAAGTTTGCAACATACAAATGCTTGTAACTTTTTACTGGAGCGACATAAAACCTTGAAATTTTATAACAATAAAGTACTGGAGCCTCTTGTCAATTTAAGCTATCGCTCAAAGCTATGCTACCCTTGAGTCCCAAATCAAACACTGATAAAACTTCAAATGGCCCTAACTTCTACGGTAAGTCCTACACCTATCAAAGTTTGCAACATACAAATGCTTGTAACTTTTTACTGGAGCGTCATAAAACCTTGTAATTCTGTAACAATAAAGTACTCGAGCCTCTTGTAAATTTAAGCTATCGCTCAATGCTATGCTACCCTTGAGTCCCAAAACAAACACTGATAAAACTTCAATTGGCCCTAACTTCTATACGGTACGTCCTACACCTATCAAAGTTTGCAACATACAAATGCTTGTAACTTTTACTGGAGCGTCATAAAACCTTGACATTTTGTAACAATACAGTACTCGAGCCTCTTGTCAATTTAAGTTATCGCTCAAAGCTATGCTACCCTTGAGTCCCAAATCAAACACTGATAAAACTTCAAATGGCCCTAACTTCTATACGGTATGTCCTACACCTACCAAAGTTTGATACAAATGCTTGTAACATTTTACTGGAGCGTCATAAAACCTTGAAATTTTGCAACAATAAAGTACACGAGCCTCTTGTCAATTTAAGTTATCGCTCAAAGCTATGCTACCCTTGAGTCCCAAATCAAACACTGATAAAATTTCAAATGGCCTTAACTTCTATACGGTACGTCCTACACCTATCAAAGTTTGCAACATACAAATGCTTGTAACTTTTTACTGGAGCGTCATAAAACCTTGAATTTTGTAACAATAAATTACTCGAGCCTCTTGTCAATTTAAGTTATCGCTCAAAGCCCTTGAGTCCCAAAGCAAACACTGATAAAACTTCAAATGGCCCTAACTTCTATACGGTACGTCCTACACCTATCAAAGTTTGCAACATACAAATGCTTGTAACTTTTTACTGGAGCGTCATAAAACCTTGACATTTTGTAACAATAAAGTAATCGAGCCTCTTGTCAATTTAAGCTATCGCTCAAAGCTATGCTACCCTTGAGTCCCAAATCAAACACTGATAAAACTTCAAATGGCCCTAACTTCTATACGGTAAGTCCTACACCTATCAACGTTTGCAACATACAAATGCTTGTAACTTTTTACTGGAGCGTCATAAAACCTTGAAATTCTGTAACAATAAAGTACTCGAGCCTCTTGTAAATTTAAGCTATCGCTCAAGGCTATGCTACCCTTGAGTCCCAAAACAAACACTGATAAAACTTCAATTGGCCCTAACTTCTATACGGTACGTCCTACACCTATCAAAGTTTGCAACATACAAATGCTTGTAACTTTTACTGAAACGTCATAAAACCTTGACATTTTGTAACAATACAGTACTCGAGCCTCTTGTCAATTTAAGTTATCGCTCAAAGCTATGCTACCCTTGAGTTCCAAATCAAACACTGATAAAACTTCAAATGGCCCTAACTTCTATACGATATGTCCTACACCTACCAAAGTTTGATACAAATGCTTGTAACTTTTTACTGGAGCGTCATAAAACCTTGAAATTTTGTAACAATAAAGTTGACGAGCCTCTTGTCAATTTAAGTTATCGCTCAAAGCTATGCTACCCTTGAGTCCCAAATCAAACACTGATAAAACTTCAAATGGCCCTAATTTCTACGGTAAGTCCTACACCTATCAAAGTTTGCAACATACAAATGCTTGTAACTTTTTACTGGAGCGTCATAAAACCTTGAAATTCTGTAACAATAAAGTATTCGAGCATCTTGTAAATTTAAGCTATCGCTCAATGCTATGCTACCCTTGAGTCCCAAAACAAACACTGATAAAACTTCAATTGGCCCTAACTTCTATATGGTACGTCCTACACCTATCAAAGTTTGCAACATACAAATGCTTGTAACTTTTACTGGAGCGTCACAAAACCTTGACATTTTGTAACAATACAGTACTCGAGCCTCTTGTCAATTTACGTTATCGCTCAAAGCTATGCTACCCTTGAGTCCCAAATCAGACACTGATAAAACTTCAAATGGCCCTAACTTCTATACGATATGTCCTACACCTACCAAAGTTTGATACAAATGCTTGTAACTTTTTACTGGAGCGACATAAAACCTTGAAATTTTGTAACAATAAAGTTGACGAGCCTCTTGTCAATTTAAGTTATCGCTCAAAGCTATGCTACCCTTGAGTCCCAAATCAAACACTGATAAAATTTCAAATGGCCTTAACTTCTATACGGTACGTCCTACACCTATCAAAGTTTGCAACATACAAATGCTTGTAACTTTTTACTGGAGCGTCATAAAACCTTGAATTTTGTAACAATAAAGTACTCGAGCCTCTTGTCAATTTAAGTTATCGCTCAAAGCCCTTGAGTCCCAAAGCAAACACTGATAAAACTTCAAATTGCCCTAACTTCTATACGGTACGTCCTACACCTATCAAAGTTTGCAACATACAAATGCTGGTAACTTTTTACTGGAGCGTCATAAAACCTTGAAATTTTGTAACAATAAAGTACTCGAGCCTCTTGTCAATTTAAGCTATCGCTCAAACCTATGCTACCCTTGAGTCCCAAATCAAACACTGATAAAACTTCAAATGGCCCTAACTTCTATACGGTAAGTCCTACACCTATCAAAGTTTGCAACATACAAATGCTTGTAACTTTTTACTGGAGCGCCATAAAACCTTGAAATTTTGTAACAATAAAGTACTCGAGCCTCTTGCCAATTTAAGCTATCGCTCAAAGATATGCTACCCTTGAGTCCCAAAACAAACACTGATAAAACTTCAATTGGCCCTAAATTCTATACGGTATGTCCTACACCTATCAAAGTTTGCAACATACAAATGCTTGTAACTTTTTACTGGAGCCTCATAAAACCTTGAAATTTTGTAACAATAAAGTACTCGAGCCTCTTGTCAATTTCAGCTATCGCTCAAAGCTATGCTACCCTTGAGCCCCAAATCAAACACTGATAAAACTTCAAATGGCCCTAACTTCTATACGGTACGTCCTACACCTATCAAAGTTTGCAACATACAAATGCTTGTAACTTTTTACTGGAGCGTCATAAAACCTTGAAATTTTATAACAATAAAGTACTCGAGCCTCTTGTCAATTTAAGCTATCGCTCAAAGCTATGCTACCCTTGTGTCCCAAAACAAACACTGATAAAACTTCAATTGGCCCTAACTTCTATACGGTACGTCCTACACCTATCAAAGTTTGCAACATACAAATGCTTGTAACTTTTACTGGAGCGTCATAAAACCTTGACATTTTGTGACAATAAAGTACTCGAGCCTCTTGTCAACTTAAGTTATCGCTCAAAGCTATGCTACCCTTGAGTCCCAAATCAAACACTGATAAAACTTCAAATGGTCCTAACTTCTATACGGTACGTCCTACACCTACCAAAGTTTGATACAAATGCTTGTAACTTTTACTGGAGCGTCATAAAACCTTGACATTTTGTGACAATAAAGTACTCGAGCCTCTTGTCAACTTAAGTTATCGCTCAAAGCTATGCTACCCTTGAGTCCCAAATCAAACACTGATAAAACTTCAAATGGTCCTAACTTCTATACGGTACGTCCTACACCTACCAAAGTTTGCTACAAATGTTTGTAACTTTTTACTGGAGCGTCATAAGACCTTGAAATTTTGTAACAATAAAGTACACGAGCCTCTTGTCAATTTAAGTTATCGCTCAAAGCTATGCTACCCTTGAGTCCCAAATCAAACACTGATGAAATTTCAAATGGCCCTAACTTCTATAGGGTACGTCCTACACCTATCAATGTTTGCAACATACAAATGCTTGTAACTTTTTACTGGAGCGTCATAAAACCTTGAATTTTGTAACAATAAAGTACTCGAGCCTCTTGTCAATTTAAGTTATCGCTCAAAGCTATGCTACCCTTGAGTCCCAAAGCAAACACTGATAAAACTTCAAATGGCCCTAACTTCTATACGGTACGTCCTACACCTATCAAAGTTTGCAACATACAAATGCTTGTAACTTTTTACTGGAGCGTCATAAAACCTTGAAATTTTGTAACAATAAAGTACTCGAGCCTCTTGTCAATTTAAGCTATCGCTCAAAGCTATGCTACCCTTGAGTCCCAAATCAAACACTGATAAAACTTCAAATTGCCCTAACTTCTATACGGTAAGTCCTACACCTATCAAAGTTTGCAACATACAAATGTTTGTAACTTTTTACTGGAGCGTCATAAAACCTTGAAATTTTGTAACAATAAAGTACTCGAGCCTCTTGTCAATTTAAGCTATCGCTCAAAGCTATGCTACCCTTGAGTCCCAAATCAAACACTGATAAAACTTCAAATGGCAAAAACTTCTATACGGTACGTCCTATACCTATAAAAGTTTGCAACATACAAATGTTTGTAACTTTTACTGGAGCGTCATAAAACCTTGACATTTTGTGACAATAAAGTACTCGAGCCTCTTGTCAACTTAAGTTATCGCTCAAAGCTATGCTACCCTTGAGTCCCAAATCAAACACTGATAAAACTTCAAATGGTCCTAACTTCTATACGGTACGTCCTACACCTACCAAAGTTTGCTACAAATGCTTGTAACTTTTTACTGGAGCGTCATAAGACCTTGAAATTTTGTAACAATAAAGTACACGAGCCTCTTGTCAATTTAAGTTATCGCTCAAAGCTATGCTACCCTTGAGTCCCAAATCAAACACTGATGAAATTTCAAATGGCCCTAACTTCTATAGGGTACGTCCTACACCTATCAATGTTTGCAACATACAAATGCTTGTAACTTTTTACTGGAGCGTCATAAAACCTTGAATTTTGTAACAATAAAGTACTCGAGCCTCTTGTCAATTTAAGTTATCGCTCAAAGCTATGCTACCCTTGAGTCCCAAAGCAAACACTGATAAAACTTCAAATGGCCCTAACTTCTATACGGTACGTCCTACACCTATCAAAGTTTGCAACATACAAATGCTTGTAACTTTTTACTGGAGCGTCATAAAACCTTGACATTTTGTAACAATAAAGTACTCAAGCCTCTTGTCAATTTAAGTTATCGCTCAAAGCTATGCTACCCTTGAATCCCAAATCAAATACTGATAAAACTTCAAATAGCCCTAACTTCTATACGGTACGTCCTACACCTATCAAAGTTTGCAACATACAAATGCTTGTAACTTTTTACTGGAGCGTCATAAAACCTTGAAATTTTGTAACAATAAAGTACTCGAGCCTCTTGTCAATTTAAGCTATCGCTCAAAGCTATGCTACCCTTGAGTCCCAAATCAAACACTGATAAAACTTCAAATGGCCCAAACTTCTATACGGTACGTCCTATACCTATCAAAGTTTGCAACATACAAATGTTTGTAACTTTTTACTGGAGCGTCATAAAACCTTGAAATTTTATAACAATACAGTACTGGAGCCTCTTGTCAATTTAAGCTATCGCTCAAAGCTATGCTACCCTTAAGTCCCAAATCAAACACTGATACAACTTCAAATGGCCCTAACTTCTATACGGTAAGTCCTACACCTATCAAAGTTTGCAACATACAAATGCTTGTAACTTTTTACTGGAGCGTCATAAAACCTTGAAATTCTGTAACAATAAAGTACTCGAGCCTCTTGTAAATTTAAGCTATCGCTCAAAGCTATGCTACCCTTGAGTCCCAAAACAAACACTGATAAAACTTCAATTGGCCCTAACTTCTATACGGTACGTCCTAAACCTATCAAAGTTTGCAACATACAAATGCTTGTAACTTTTACTGGAGCGTCATAAAACCTTGACATTTTGTAACAATACAGTACTCGAGCCTCTTGTCAATTTAAGTTATCGCTCAAAGCTATGCTACCCTTGAGTTCCAAATCAAACACTGATAAAACTTCAAATGGCCCTAACTTCTATACGGTATGTCCTACACCTACCAGAGTTTGATACAAATGCTTGTAACTTTTTACTGGAGCGTCATAAAACCTTGAAATTTTGTAACAATAAAGTACACGAGCCTCTTGTCAACTTAAGTTATCGCTCAAAGCTATGCTACCCTTGAGTCCCAAATCAAACACTGATAAAATTTCAAATGGCCCTAACTTCTATACGGTACGTCCTACACCTATCAAAGTTTGCAACATACAAATGCTTGTAACTTTTTACTGGAGCGTCATAAAACCTTGAATTTTGTAACAATAAAGTACTCGAGCCTCTTGTCAATTTAAGTTATCGCTCAAAGCTATGCTACCCTTGACTCCCAAAGCAAACACTGATAAAACTTCAAATGGCCCAAACTTCTATACGGTACGTACTACACCTATCAAAGTTTGCAACATACAAATGCTTGTAACTTTTTACTGGAGCGTCATAAAACCTTGAAATTTTATAACAATAAAGTACTGGAGCCTCTTGTCAATTTAAGCTATCGCTCAAAGCTATGCTACCCTTGAGTCCCAAAGCAAACACTGATAAAACTTCAAATGGCCCTAACTTCTATACGGTACGTCCTACACCTATCAAAGTTTGCAACATACAAATGCTTGTAACTTTTTACTGGAGCGTCATAAAACCTTGAAATTTTGTAACAATAAAGTACTCGAGCCTCTTGTCAATTTAAGCTATCGCTCAAAGCTATGCTACCCTTGAGTCCCAAATCAAACACTGATAAAACTTCAAATTGCCCTAACTTCTATACGGTAAGTCCTACACCTATCAAAGTTTGCAACATACAAATGCTTGTAACTTTTTACTGGAGCGTCATAAAACCTTGAAATTTTGTAACAATAAAGTACTCGAGCCTCTTGTCAATTTAAGCTATCGCTCAAAGCTATGCTACCCTTGAGTCCCACAACAAACACTGATAAAACTTCTATTGGCCCTAACTTCTATACGGTACGTCCTACACCTATCAAAGTTTGGAACATACAAATGCTTGTAACTTTTTACTGGAGCGTCATAAAACCTTGAAATTTTGTAACAATAAAGTACTCGAGCCTCTTGTCAATTTAAGCTATCGCTCAAAGCTATGCTACCCTTGAGTCCCAAATCAAACACTGATAAAACTTCAAATGGCCCAAACTTCTATACGGTACGTCCTATACCTATCAAAGTTTGCAACATACAAATGTTTGTAACTTTTTACTGGAGCGTCATAAAACCTTGAAATTGTATAACAATACAGTACTGGAGCCTCTTGTCAATTTAAGCTATCGCTCAAAGCTATGCTACCCTTAAGTCCCAAATCAAACACTGATAAAACTTCAAATGGCCCTAACTTCTATACGGTAAGTCCTACACCTATCAAAGTTTGCAACATACAAATGCTTGTAACTTTTTACTGGAGCGTCATAAAACCTTGAAATTCTGTAACAATAAAGTACTCGAGCCTCTTGTAAATTTAAGCTATCGCTCAAAGCTATGCTACCCTTGAGTCCCAAAACAAACACTGATAAAACTTCAATTGTCCCTAACTTCTATACGGTACGTCCTAAACCTATCAAAGTTTGCAACATACAAATGCTTGTAACTTTTACTGGAGCGTCATAAAACCTTGACATTTTGTAACAATACAGTACTCGAGCCTCTTGTCAATTTAAGTTATCTCTCAAAGCTATGCTATCCTTGAGTTCCAAATCAAACACTGATAAAACTTCAAATGGCCCTAACTTCTATACGGTATGTCCTACACCTACCAGAGTTTGGTACAAATGCTTGTAACTTTTTACTGGAGCGTCATAAAACCTTGAAATTTTGTAACAATAAAGTACACGAGCCTCTTGTCAACTTAAGTTATCGCTCAAAGCTATGCTACCCTTGAGTCCCAAATCAAACACTGATAAAATTTCAAATGGCCCTAACTTCTATACGGTACGTCCTACACCTATCAAAGTTTGCAACATACAAATGCTTGCAACTTTTTACTGGAGCGTCATAAAACCTTGAATTTTGTAACAATAAAGTACTCGAGCCTCTTGTCAATTTAAGTTATCGCTCAAAGCTATGCTACCCTTGAGTCCCAAAGCAAACACTGATAAAACTTCAAATGGCCCTAACTTCTATACGGTACGTCCTACACCTATCAAAGTTTGCAACATACAAATGCTTGTAACTTTTTACTGGAGCGTCATAAAACCTTGAAATTTTATAACAATAAAGTACTGGAGCCTCTTGTCAATTTAAGCTATCGCTCAAAGCTATGCTACCCTTGAGTCCCAAAGCAAACACTGATAAAACTTCAAATGGCCCTAACTTCTATACGGTACGTCCTACACCTATCAAAGTTTGCAACATACAAATGCTTGTAACTTTTTACTGGAGCGTCATAAAACCTTGAAATTTTGTAACAATAAAGTACTCGAGCCTCTTGTCAATTTAAGCTATCGCTCAAAGCTATGCTACCCTTGAGTCCCAAATCAAACACTGATAAAACTTCAAATTGCCCTAACTTCTATACGGTAAGTCCTACACCTATCAAAGTTTGCAACATACAAATGCTTGTAACTTTTTACTGGAGCGTCATAAAACCTTGGAATTTTGCAACAATAAAGTACTCGAGCCTCTTGTCAATTTAAGCTATCGCTCAAAGCTATGCTACCCTTGAGTCCCACAACAAACACAGATAAAACTTCTATTGGCCCTAACTTCTATACGGTACGTCCTACACCTATCAAAGTTTGGAACATACAAATGCTTGTAACTTTTTACTGGAGCGTCATAAAACCTTGACATTTTGTAACAATAAAGTACTCAAGCCTCTTGTCAATTTAAGTTATCGCTCAAAGCTATGCTACCCTTGAATCCCAAATCAAATACTGATAAAACTTCAAATAGCCCTAACTTCTATACGGTACGTCCTACACCTATCAAAGTTTGCAACATACAAATGCTTGTAACTTTTTACTGGAGCGTCATAAAACCTTGAAATTTTGTAACAATAAAGTACTCGAGCCTCTTGTCAATTTAAGCTATCGCTCAAAGCTATGCTACCCTTGAGTCCCAAATCAAACACTGATAAAACTTCAAATGGCCCAAACTTCTATACGGTACGTCCTATACCTATCAAAGTTTGCAACATACAAATGTTTGTAACTTTTTACTGGAGCGTCATAAAACCTTGAAATTTTATAACAATACAGTACTGGAGCCTCTTGTAAATTTAAGCTATCGCTCAAAGCTATGCTACCCTTAAGTCCCAAATCAAACACTGATAAAACTTCAAATGGCCCTAACTTCTATACGGTAAGTCCTACACCTATCAAAGTTTGCAACATACAAATGCTTGTAACTTTTTACTGGAGCGTCATAAAACCTTGAAATTCTGTAACAATAAAGTACTCGAGCCTCTTGTAAATTTAAGCTATCGCTCCAAGCTATGCTACCCTTGAGTCCCAAAACAAACACTGATAAAACTTCAATTGGCCCTAACTTCTATACGGTACGTCCTAAACCTATCAAAGTTTGCAACATACAAATGCTTGTAACTTTTACTGGAGCGTCATAAAACCTTGACATTTTGTAACAATACAGTACTCGAGCCTCTTGTCAATTTAAGTTACCGCTCAAAGCTGTGCTACCCTTGAGTTCCAAATCAAACACTGATAAAACTTCAAATAGCGCTAACTTCTATACGGTACGTCCTATACCTATCAAAGTTTACAACATACAAATGTTTGTAACTTTTTACTGGAGCGTCATAAAACCTTGAAATTCTGTAACAATAAAGTACTCGAGCCTCTTGTAAATTTAAGCTATCGCTCAATGCTATGCTACCCTTGAGTCCCAAAACAAACACTGATAAAACTTCAATTGGCCCTAACTTCTATACGGTACGTCCTACACCTATCAAAGTTTGCAACATACAAATGCTTGTAACTTTTACTGAAGCGTCATAAATCCTTGACACTTTGTAACAATACAGTACTCGAGCCTCTTGTCAATTTAAGTTATCGCTCAAAGCTATGCTACCCTTGAGTCCCAAATCAAACGCTGATAAAATTTCAAATGGCCTTAACTTCTATACGGTACGTCCTACACCTATCAAAGTTTGCAACATACAAATGCTTGTAACTTTTTACTGGAGCGTCATAAAACCTTGAATTTTGTAACAATAAAGTACTCGAGCCTCTTGTCAATTTATGTTATCGCTCAAAGCCCTTGGGTCCCAAAGCAAACACTGATAAAACTTCAAATGGCCCTAGCTTCTATACGGTACGTCCTACACCTATCAAAGTTTGCAACATACAAATGCTTGTAACTTTTTACTGGAGCGTCATAAAACCTTGAAATTTTGTAACAATAAAGTACTCGAGCCTCTTGTCAATTTAAGATATCGCTCAAAGCTATGCTACCCTTGAGTCCCAAATCAAACACTGATAAAACTTCAAATGGCCCTAACTTCTGTACGGTAAGTCCTACACCTTTCAAAGTTTGCAACATACAAATGCTTGTAACTTTTTACTGGAGCGCCATAAAACCTTGAAATTTTGTAACAATAAAGTACTCGAGCCTCTTGTCAATTTAAGCTATCGCTCAAAGATATGCTCCCCTTGAGTCCCAAAACAAACACTGATAAAACTTCAATTGGCCCTAAATTCTATACGGTATGTCCTACACCTATCAAAGTTTGCAACATACAAATGCTTGTAACTTTTTACTGGAGCGTCATAAAACCTTGACATTTTGTAACAATAAAGTACTCGAGCCTCTTGTCAATTTAAGCTATCGCTCAAAGCTATGCTACCCTTGAGTCCCAAATCAAACACTGATAAAACTTCAAATGGCCCAAACTTCTATACGGTACGTCCTATACCTATCAAAGTTTGCAACATACAAATGTTTGTAACTTTTTACTGGAGCGTCATAAAACCTTGAAATTTTATAACAATAAAGTACTGGAGCCTCTTGTCAATTTAAGCTATCGCTCAAAGCTATGCTACCCTTGAGTCACAAATCAAACACTGATAAAACTTCAAATGGCCGTAACTTCTATACGGTAAGTCCTACACCTATCAAAGTTTGCAACATACAAATGCTTGTAGCTTTTTACTCGAGCGTCATAAAACCTTGAAATTCTGTAACAATAAAGTACTCGAGCCTCTTGTAAATTTAAGCTATCGGTCAAAGCAATGCTACCCTTGAGTCCCAAAACAAACACTGATAAAACTTCAATTGGCCCTAACTTCTATACGGTACATCCTACACTATCAAAGTTTGCAACATACAAATGCTTGTAACTTTTACTGGAGCGTCATAAAACCTTGACATTTTGTAACAATACAGTACTCGAGCCTCTTGTCAATTTAAGTTATCGCTCAAAGCTATGCTACCCTTGAGTCCCAAATCAAACACTGATAAAACTTCAAATGGCCTTAACTTCTATACGGTATGTCCTACACCTACCAAAGTTTGATACAAATGCTTGTAACTTTTTACTGGAGCGTCATAAAACCTTGAAATTTTGTAACAATAAAGTACACGAGCCTCTTGTCAATTTAAGTTATCGCTCAAAGCTATGCTACCCTTGAGTCCCAAATCAAACACTGATAAAATTTCAAATGGCCCTAACTTCTATACGGTACGTCCTACACCTATCAAAGTTTGCAACATACAAATGCTTGTAACTTTTTACTGGAGCGTCATAAAACCTTGAATTTTGTAACAATAAAGTACTCGAGCCTCTTGTCAATTTAAGTTATCGCTCAAAGCTATGCTACCCTTGAGTCCCAAATCAAACACTGATAAAACTTCAAATGGCCCAAACTTCTATACGGTACGTCCTATACCTATCAAAGTTTGCAACATACAAATGTTTGTAACTTTTTGCTGGAGCGTCATAAAACCTTGAAATTTTGTAACAATAAGGTACTCGAGCCTCTTGTCAATTTAAGCTATCGCTCAAAGCTATGCTACCCTTGAGTCCCAAATCAAACACTGATCCAACTTCAAATGGCCCCAACTTCTATACGGTACGTCCTACACCTATCAAAGTTTGATACAAATGCTTGTAACTTTTTACTGGAGCGTCATAAAACATTGAAATTTTGTAACAATAAAGTACACGAGATTCTTGTCAATTTAAGTTATCGCTGAAAGCTATGCTACCCTTGAGTCCCAAATCAAACACTGATAAAACTTCAATTGGCCCTAACTTCTATACGGTACGTCCTACACCTATCAAAGTTTGCAACATACAAATGCTTGTAACTTTTTACTGGAGCGTCATAAAACCTTGAAATTTTATAACAATAAAGTACTGGAGCCTCTTTTCAATTTAAGCTATCGCTCAAAGCTATGCTACCCTTGAGTCCCAAATCAAATACTGATAAAACTTCAAATGGCCCTAACTTCTATACGGTAAGTCCTACACCTATCAAAGTTTGCAACATACAAATGCTTGTAACTTTTTACTGGAGCGTCATAAAACCTTGAAATTCTGTAACAATAAAGTACTCGAGCCTCTTGTCAATTTAAGCTATCGCTCAAAGCTATGCTACCCTTGAGTCCCAAAACAAACACTGAAAAACTTCAATTGGCCCTAACTTCTTACGGTACGTCCTACACCTATCAAAGTTTGCAACATACAAATGCTTGTAACTTTTACTGGAGCGTCATAAAACCTTGACATTTTGTAACAATACAGTACTCGAGCCTCTTGTCAATTTAAGTTATCGCTCAAAGCTATGCTACCCTTGAGTCCCAAATCAAACACTGATAAAACTTCAAATGGCCCTAACTTCTATACGGTATGTCCTACACCTACCAAAGTTTGATACAAATGCTTGTAACTTTTTAATGGTGCGTCATAAAACCTTGAAAATTTGTAACAATAAAGTACACGAGCCTCTTGTCAATTAAGTTATCGCTCAAAGCTATGCTGCCCTTGAATCCCAAATCAAATACTGATAAAACTTCAAATAGCCCTAACTTCTATACGGTACGTCCTACACCTATCAAAGTTTGCAACATACAAATGCTTGTAACTTTTTACTGGAGCGTCATAAAACCTTGAAATTTTGTAACAATAAAGTACTCGAGCCTCTTGTCAATTCAAGCTATCGCTCAAAGCTATGCTACCCTTCTGTCCCAAATCAAACACTGATAAAACTTCAAATGGCCCAAACTTCTATACGGTACGTCCTATACCTATCAAAGTTTGTAACATACAAATGTTTGTAACTTTTTACTGGAGCGTCATAAAACCTTGAAATTTTATAACAATAAAGTACTGGAGCCTCTTGTCAATTTAAGCTATCGCTCAAAGCTATGCTACCCTTGAGTCCCAAATCAAACAGTGATAAAACTTCAAATGGCCCTAACTTCTATACGGTAAGTCCTACACCTATCAAAGTTTGCAACATACAAATGCTTGTAACTTTTTACTGGAGCGTCATAAAACCTTGAAATTCTGTAACAATAAAGTACTCGAGCCTCTTGCCAATTTAAGCTATCGCTCAAAGCTATGCTACCCTTGAGTCCCAAAACAAACACTGATAAAACTTCAATTTGCCCTAACTTCTATACGGTACGTCCTACACCTATCAAAGTTTGCAACATACAAATGCTTGTAACTTTTACTGGAGCGTCATAAAACCTTGACATTTTGTAACAATACAGTACTCGAGCCTCTTTTCAATTTAAGTTATCGCTCAAAGCTGTGCTACCCTTGAGTCCCAAATCAAACACTGATAAAACTTCAAATGGCCCTAACTCCTATACGGTATGTCCTACACCTACCAAAGTTTGATACAAATGTTTGTAACTTTTTACTGGAGCGTCATAAAACCTTGAAATTTTGTAACAATAAAGTACACGAGCCTCTTGTCAATTTCAGTTATCGCTCAAAGCTATGCTACCCTTGAGTCCCAAATCAAACACTGATAAAATTTAAAATGGCCCTAACTTCTATACGGTACGTCCTACACCTATCAAAGTTTGCAACATACGAATGCTTGTAACTTTTTACTGGAGCGTCATAAAACCTTGAATTTTGTAACAATAAAGTACTCGAGCCTCTTGTCAATTTAAGTTATCGCTCAAAGCTATGCTACCCTTGAGTCCCAAAGCAAACACTGATAAAACTTCAAATGTCACTAACTTCTATACGGTACGTCCTACACCTATCAAAGTTTGCAACATACAAATGCTTGTAACTTTTTACTGGAGCGTCATAAAACCTTGAAACTTTGTAACAATAAAGTACTCGAGCCTCTTGTCAATTTAAGCTATCGCTCAAAGCTATGCTACCCTTGAGTCCCAAAGCAAACACTGATAAAACTTCAAATGGCCCTAACGTCTATACGGTACGTCCTACACCTATCAAAGTTTGCAACATACAAATGCTTGTAACTTTTTACTGGAGCGTCATAAAACCTTGAAATTTTGTAACAATAAGGTACTCGAGCCTCTTGTCAATTTAAGCTATCGCTCAAAGCTATGCTACCCTTGAGTCCCAAATCAAACACGGATAAAACTTCAAATGGCCCTAACTTCTATACGGTAAGTCCTACACCTATCAAAGTTTGCAACATACAAATGCTTGTAACTTTTTACTGGAGCGTCATAAAACCTTGAAATTTTGTAACAATAAAGTACTCGAGCCTCTTGTCAATTTAAGCTATCGCTCAAAGCTATGCTACCCTTGAGTCCCAAAACAAACACTGATATAACCTCAATTGGCCCTAACTTCTATACGGTACGTCCTACACATATCAAAGTTTGCAACATACAAATGCTTGTAACTTTTTACTGGAGCGTCATAAAACCTTGAAATTTTGTAACAATAAAGTACTCGAGCCTCTTGTCAATTTAAGCTATCGCTCAAAGCTATGCTACCCTTGAGTCCCAAAACAAACACTGATATAACCTCAATTGGCCCTAACTTCTATACGGTACGTCCTACACATATCAAAGTTTGCAACATACAAATGCTTGTAACTTTTTACTGGAGCGTCATAAAACCTTGAAATTTTATAACAATAAAGTACTGGAGCCTCTTGCCAATTTAAGCTATCGCTCAAAGCTATGCTACCCTTGAGTCCCAAAACAAACACTGATAAAACTTCAAATGGCCCTAACTTCTATACGGTACGTCCTACACCTATCAAAGTTTGCAACATACAAATGCTTGTAACTTTTACTGGAGCGTCATAAAACCTTGACATTTTGTAACAATACAGTACTCGAGCCTCTTTATTTAATTTAAGTTATCGCTCAAAGCTGTGCTACCCTTGAGTCCCAAATCAAACACTGATAAAACTTCAAATGGCCCTAACTCCTATACGGTATGTCCTACACCTACCAAAGTTTCATACAAATGTTTGTAACTTTTTACTGGAGCGTCATAAAACCTTAAAATTTTGTAACAATAAAGTACACGAGCCTCTTGTCAATTTCAGTTATCGCTCAAAGCTATGCTACCCTTGAGTCCCAAATCAAACACTGATAAAATTTAAAATGGCCCTAACTTCTATACGGTACGTCCTACACCTATCAAAGTTTGCAACATACGAATGCTTGTAACTTTTTACTGGAGCGTCATAAAACCTTGAAATTTTATAACAATAAAGTACTGGAGCCTCTTGTCAATTTAAGCTATCGCTCAAAGCTATGCTACCCTTGAGTCCCAAATCAAACAGTGATAAAACTTCAAATGGCCCTAACTTCTATACGGTAAGTCCTACACCTATCAAAGTTTGCAACATACAAATGCTTGTAACTTTTTACTGGAGCGTCATAAAACCTTGAAACTTTGTAACAATAAAGTACTCGAGCCTCTTGTCAATTTAAGTTATCGCTCAAAGCTATGCTACCCTTGAGTCCCAAAGCAAACACTGATAAAACTTCAAATGTCCCTAACTTCTATACGGTACGTCCTACACCTATCAAAGTTTGCAACATACAAATGCTTGTAACTTTTTACTGGAGCGTCATAAAACCTTGAAACTTTGTAACAATAAAGTACTCGAGCCTCTTGTCAATTTAAGCTATCGCTCAAAGCTATGCTACCCTTGAGTCCCAAAGCAAACACTGATAAAACTTCAAATGGCCCTAACGTCTATACGGTACGTCCTACACCTATCAAAGTTTGCAACATACAAATGCTTGTAACTTTTTACTGGAGCGTCATAAAACCTTGAAATTTTGTAACAATAAGGTACTCGAGCCTCTTGTCAATTTAAGCTATCGCTCAAAGCTATGCTACCCTTGAGTCCCAAATCAAACACGGATAAAACTTCAAATGGCCCTAACTTCTATACGGTAAGTCCTACACCTATCAAAGTTTGCAACATACAAATGCTTGTAACTTTTTACTGGAGCGTCATAAAACCTTGAAATTTTGTAACAATAAAGTACTCGAGCCTCTTGTCAATTTAAGCTATCGCTCAAAGCTATGCTACCCTTGAGTCCCAAAACAAACACTGATATAACCTCAATTGGCCCTAACTTCTATACGGTACGTCCTACACCTATCAAAGTTTGATACAAATGCTTGTAACTTTTTACTGGAGCGTCATAAAACATTGAAATTTTGTAACAATAAAGTACACGAGATTCTTGTCAATTTAAGTTATCGCTCAAAGCTATGCTACCCTTGAGTCACAAATCAAACACTGATAAAACTTCAAATGGCCCTAACTTCTATACGGTATGTCCTACACCTACCAAAGTTCGATACAAATGCTTGTAACTTTTTACTGGAGCGTCATAAAACCTTGAACTTTTGTAACAATAAAATACACGAGCCTCTTTTCAATTTAAGTTATCGCTGAAAGCTATGCTACCCTTGAGTCCCAAATCAAACACTGATAAAACTTCAATTGGCCCTAACTTCTAAACGGTACGTCCTACACCTATCAAAGTTTGCAACATACAAATGCTTGTAACTTTTTACTGGAGCGTCATAAAACCTTGAAATTTTATAACAATAAAGTACTGGAGCCTCTTTTCAATTTAAGTTATCGCTCAAAGCTATGCTACCCTTGTGTCCCAAATCAAACACTAATAAAACTTCAAATGGCCCTAACTTCTATACGGTAAGTCCTACACCTATCAAAGTTTGCAACATACAAATGCTTGTAACTTTTTACTAGAGCGTCATAAAACCTTGAAATTCTGTAACAATAAAGTACTCGAGCCTCTTGTCAATTTAAGCTATCGCTCAAAGCTATGCTACCCTTGAGTCCCAAATCAAACACTGATCCAACTTCAAATGGCCCCAACTTCTATACGGTACGTCCTACACCTATCAAAGTTTGATACAAATGCTTGTAACTTTTTACTGGAGCGTCATAAAACATTGAAATTTTGTAACAATAAAGTACACGAGATTCTTGTCAATATAAGTTATCGCTCAAAGCTATGCTACCCTTGAGTCACAAATCAAACACTGATAAAACTTCAAATGGCCCTAACTTCTAAACGGTACGTCCTACACCTATCAAAGTTTGCAACATACAAATGCTTGTAACTTTTTACTGGAGCGTCATAAAACCTTGAAATTTTATAACAATAAAGTACTGGAGCCTCTTTTCAATTTAAGTTATCGCTCAAAGCTATGCTACCCTTGTGTCCCAAATCAAACACTAATAAAACTTCAAATGTCCCTAACTTCTATACGGTACGTCCTACACCTATCAAAGTTTGCAACATACAAATGCTTGTAACTTTTTACTGGAGCGTCATAAAACCTTGAAACTTTGTAACAATAAAGTACTCGAGCCTCTTGTCAATTTAAGCTATCGCTCAAAGCTATGCTACCCTTGAGTCCCAAAGCAAACACTGATAAAACTTCAAATGGCCCTAACGTCTATACGGTACGTCCTACACCTATCAAAGTTTGCAACATACAAATGCTTGTAACTTTTTACTGGAGCGTCATAAAACCTTGAAATTTTGTAACAATAAGGTACTCGAGCCTCTTGTCAATTTAAGCTATCGCTCAAAGCTATGCTACCCTTGAGTCCCAAATCAAACACGGATAAAACTTCAAATGGCCCTAACTTCTATACGGTAAGTCCTACACCTATCAAAGTTTGCAACATACAAATGCTTGTAACTTTTTACTGGAGCGTCATAAAACCTTGAAATTTTGTAACAATAAAGTACTCGAGCCTCTTGTCAATTTAAGCTATCGCTCAAAGCTATGCTACCCTTGAGTCCCAAAACAAACACTGATATAACCTCAATTGGCCCTAACTTCTATACGGTACGTCCTACACATATCAAAGTTTGCAACATACAAATGCTTGTAACTTTTTACTGGAGCGTCATAAAACATTGAAATTTTGTAACAATAAAGTACACGAGATTCTTGTCAATATAAGTTATCGCTCAAAGCTATGCTACCCTTGAGTCACAAATCAAACACTGATAAAACTTCAAATGGCCCTAACTTCTAAACGGTACGTCCTACACCTATCAAAGTTTGCAACATACAAATGCTTGTAACTTTTTACTGGAGCGTCATAAAACCTTGAAATTTTATAACAATAAAGTACTGGAGCCTCTTTTCAATTTAAGTTATCGCTCAAAGCTATGCTACCCTTGTGTCCCAAATCAAACACTAATAAAACTTCAAATGTCCCTAACTTCTATACGGTACGTCCTACACCTATCAAAGTTTGCAACATACAAATGCTTGTAACTTTTTACTGGAGCCTTGAGTCCCAAAGCAAACACTGATAAAACTTCAAATGTCCCTAACTTCTATACGGTACGTCCTACACCTATCAAAGTTTGCAACATACAAATGCTTGTAACTTTTTACTGGAGCGTCATAAAACCTTGAAACTTTGTAACAATAAAGTACTCGAGCCTCTTGTCAATTTAAGCTATCGCTCAAAGCTATGCTACCCTTGAGTCCCAAAGCAAACACTGATAAAACTTCAAATGGCCCTAACGTCTATACGGTACGTCCTACACCTATCAAAGTTTGCAACATACAAATGCTTGTAACTTTTTACTGGAGCGTCATAAAACCTTGAAATTTTGTAACAATAAGGTACTCGAGCCTCTTGTCAATTTAAGCTATCGCTCAAAGCTATGCTACCCTTGAGTCCCAAATCAAACACGGATAAAACTTCAAATGGCCCTAACTTCTATACGGTAAGTCCTACACCTACCAAAGTTCGATACAAATGCTTGTAACTTTTTACTGGAGCGTCATAAAACCTTGAAACTTTGTAACAATAAAGTACTCGAGCCTCTTGTCAATTTAAGCTATCGCTCAAAGCTATGCTACCCTTGAGTCCCAAAGCAAACACTGATAAAACTTCAAATGGCCCTAACGTCTATACGGTACGTCCTACACCTATCAAAGTTTGCAACATACAAATGCTTGTAACTTTTTACTGGAGCGTCATAAAACCTTGAAATTTTGTAACAATAAGGTACTCGAGCCTCTTGTCAATTTAAGCTATCGCTCAAAGCTATGCTACCCTTGAGTCCCAAATCAAACACGGATAAAACTTCAAATGGCCCTAACTTCTATACGGTAAGTCCTACACCTACCAAAGTTCGATACAAATGCTTGTAACTTTTTACTGGAGCGTCATAAAACCTTGAAATTTTGTAACAATAAAGTACTCGAGCCTCTTGTCAATTTAAGCTATCGCTCAAAGCTATGCTACCCTTGAGTCCCAAAGCAAACACTGATAAAACTTCAAATGGCCCTAACGTCTATACGGTACGTCCTACACCTATCAAAGTTTGCAACATACAAATGCTTGTAACTTTTTACTGGAGCGTCATAAAACCTTGAAATTTTGTAACAATAAGGTACTCGAGCCTCTTGTCAATTTAAGCTATCGCTCAAAGCTATGCTACCCTTGAGTCCCAAATCAAACACGGATAAAACTTCAAATGGCCCTAACTTCTATACGGTAAGTCCTACACCTACCAAAGTTCGATACAAATGCTTGTAACTTTTTACTGGAGCGTCATAAAACCTTGAAACTTTGTAACAATAAAGTACTCGAGCCTCTTGTCAATTTAAGCTATCGCTCAAAGCAATGCTACCCTTGAGTCCCAAAGCAAACACTGATAAAACTTCAAATGGCCCTAACGTCTATACGGTACGTCCTACACCTATCAAAGTTTGCAACATACAAATGCTTGTAACTTTTTACTGGAGCGTCATAAAACCTTGAAATTTTGTAACAATAAGGTACTCGAGCCTCTTGTCAATTTAAGCTATCGCTCAAAGCTATGCTACCCTTGAGTCCCAAATCAAACACGGATAAAATTTCAAATGGCCCTAACTTCTATACGGTACGTCCTACACCTATCAAAGTTTGATACAAATGCTTGTAACTTTTTACTGGAGCGTCATAAAACCTTGAAATTTTGTAAGAATAAAGTACACGAGCCTCTTGTCAATTTAAGTTATCGCTCAAAGCAATGCTACCCTTGAGTCCCAAAGCAAACACTGATAAAACTTCAAATGTCCCTAACTTCTATACGGTACGTCCTACACCTATCAAAGTTTGCAACATACAAATGCTTGTAACTTTTTACTGGAGCGTCATAAAACCTTGAAACTTTGTAACAATAAAGTACTCGAGCCTCTTGTCAATTTAAGCTATCGCTCAAAGCTATGCTACCCTTGAGTCCCAAAGCAAACACTGATAAAACTTCAAATGGCCTTAACGTCTATACGGTACGTCCTACACCTATCAAAGTTTGCAACATACAAATGCTTGTAACTTTTTACTGGAGCGTCATAAAACCTTGAAATTTTGTAACAATAAGGTACTCGAGCCTCTTGTCAATTTAAGCTATCGCTCAAAGCTATGCTACCCTTGAGTCCCAAATCAAACACGGATAAAACTTCAAATGGCCCTAACTTCTATACGGTAAGTCCTACACCTACCAAAGTTCGATACAAATGCTTGTAACTTTTTACTGGAGCGTCATAAAACCTTGAAACTTTGTAACAATAAAGTACTCGAGCCTCTTGTCAATTTAAGCTATCGCTCAAAGCAATGCTACCCTTGAGTCCCAAAGCAAACACTGATAAAACTTCAAATGGCCCTAACGTCTATACGGTACGTCCTACACCTATCAAAGTTTGCAACATACAAATGCTTGTAACTTTTTACTGGAGCGTCATAAAACCTTGAAATTTTGTAACAATAAGGTACTCGAGCCTCTTGTCAATTTAAGCTATCGCTCAAAGCTATGCTACCCTTGAGTCCCAAATCAAACACGGATAAAACTTCAAATGGCCCTAACTTCTATACGGTACGTCCTACACCTATCAAAGTTTGATACAAATGCTTGTAACTTTTTACTGGAGCGTCATAAAACCTTGAAATTTTGTAACAATAAAGTACACGAGCCTCTTGTCAATTTAAGTTATCGCTCAAAGCAATGCTACCCTTGAGTCCCAAAGCAAACACTGATAAAACTTCAAATGTCCCTAACTTCTATACGGTACGTCCTACACCTATCAAAGTTTGCAACATACAAATGCTTGTAACTTTTTACTGGAGCGTCATAAAACTTTGAAACTTTGTAACAATAAAGTACTCGAGCCTCTTGTCAATTTAAGCTATCGCTCAAAGCTATGCTACCCTTGAGTCCCAAAGCAAACACTGATAAAACTTCAAATGGCCCTAACGTCTATACGGTACGTCCTACACCTATCAAAGTTTGCAACATACAAATGCTTGTAACTTTTTACTGGAGCGTCATAAAACCTTGAAATTTTGTAACAATAAGGTACTCGAGCCTCTTGCCAATTTAAGCTATCGCTCAAAGCTATGCTACCCTTGAGTCCCAAATCAAACACGGATAAAACTTCAAATGGCCCTAACTTCTATACGGTAAGTCCTACACCTACCAAAGTTCGATACAAATGCTTGTAACTTTTTACTGGAGCGTCATAAAACCTTGAAATTTTGTAACAATAAAGTACTCGAGCCTCTTGTCAATTTAAGCTATCGCTCAAAGCTATGCTACCCTTGAGTCCCAAAACAAACACTGATATAACCTCAATTGGCCCTAACTTCTATACGGTACGTCCTACACATATCAAAGTTTGCAACATACAAATGCTTGTAACTTTTTACTGGAGCGTCATAAAACCTTGAAATTTTGTAACAATAAAGTACTTGAGCCTCTTGTCAATTCAAGCTATCGCTCAAAGCTATGCTACCCTTCTGTCCCAAATCAAACACTGATAAAACTTCAAATGGCCCAAACTTCTATACGGTACGTCCTATACCTATCAAAGTTTGCAACATACAAATGTTTGTAACTTTTTACTGGAGCGTCATAAAACCTTGAAATTTTATAACAATAAAGTACTGGAGCCTCTTGTCAATTTAAGCTATCGCTCAAAGCTATGCTACCCTTGAGTCCCAAATCAAACAGTGATAAAACTTCAAATGGCCCTAACTTCTATACGGTAAGTCCTACACCTATCAAAGTTTGCAACATACAAATGCTTGTAACTTTTTACTGGAGCGTCATAAAACCTTGAAATTTTGTAACAATAAAGTACTCGAGCCTCTTGCCAATTTAAGCTATCGCTCAAAGCTATGCTACCCTTGAGTCCCAAAACAAACACTGATAAAACTTCAATTTGCCCTAACTTCTATACGGTACGTCCTACACCTATCAAAGTTTGCAACATACAAATGCTTGTAACTTTTACTGGAGCGTCATAAAACCTTGACATTTTGTAACAATACAGTACTCGAGCCTCTTTTCAATTTAAGTTATCGCTCAAAGCTGTGCTACCCTTGAGTCCCAAATCAAACACTGATAAAACTTCAAATGGCCCTAACTCCTATACGGTATGTCCTACACCTACCAAAGTTTGATACAAATGTTTGTAACTTTTTACTGGAGCGTCATAAAACCTTGAAATTTTGTAACAATAAAGTACACGAGCCTCTTGTCAATTTCAGTTATCGCTCAAAGCTATGCTACCCTTGAGTCCCAAATCAAACACTGATAAAATTTAAAATGGCCCTAACTTCTATACGGTACGTCCTACACCTATCAAAGTTTGCAACATACAAATGCTTGTAACTTTTTACTGGAGCGTCATAAAACCTTGAAATTTTGTAACAATAAAGTACTCGAGCCTCTTGTCAATTTAAGCTATCGCTCAAAGCTATGCTACCCTTGAGTCCCAAAACAAACACTGATATAACCTCAATTGGCCCTAACTTCTATACGGTACGTCCTACACCTATCAAAGTTTGATACAAATGCTTGTAACTTTTTACTGGAGCGTCATAAAACATTGAAATTTTGTAACAATAAAGTACACGAGATTCTTGTCAATTTAAGTTATCGCTCAAAGCTATGCTACCCTTGAGTCACAAATCAAACACTGATAAAACTTCAAATGGCCCTAACTTCTATACGGTATGTCCTACACCTACCAAAGTTCGATACAAATGCTTGTAACTTTTTACTGGAGCGTCATAAAACCTTGAACTTTTGTAACAATAAAATACACGAGCCTCTTGTCAATTTAAGTTATCGCTGAAAGCTATGCTACCCTTGAGTCCCAAATCAAACACTGATAAAACTTCAATTGGCCCTAACTTCTAAACGGTACGTCCTACACCTATCAAAGTTTGCAACATACAAATGCTTGTAACTTTTTACTGGAGCGTCATAAAACCTTGAAATTTTATAACAATAAAGTACTGGAGCCTCTTTTCAATTTAAGTTATCGCTCAAAGCTATGCTACCCTTGTGTCCCAAATCAAACACTAATAAAACTTCAAATGGCCCTAACTTCTATACGGTAAGTCCTACACCTATCAAAGTTTACAACATACAAATGCTTGTAACTTTTTACTAGAGCGTCATAAAACCTTGAAATTCTGTAACAATAAAGTACTCGAGCCTCTTGTCAATTTAAGCTATCGCTCAAAGCTATGCTACCCTTGAGTCCCAAATCAAACACTGATCCAACTTCAAATGGCCCCAACTTCTATACGGTACGTCCTACACCTATCAAAGTTTGATACAAATGCTTGTAACTTTTTACTGGAGCGTCATAAAACATTGAAATTTTGTAACAATAAAGTACACGAGATTCTTGTCAATATAAGTTATCGCTCAAAGCTATGCTACCCTTGAGTCACAAATCAAACACTGATAAAACTTCAAATGGCCCTAACTTCTATACGGTATGTCCTACACCTACCAAAGTTCGATACAAATGCTTGTAACTTTTTACTGGAGCGTCATAAAACATTGAACTTTTGTAACAATAAAATACACGAGCCTCTTGTCAATTTAAGTTATCGCTGAAAGCTATGCTACCCTTGAGTCCCAAATCAAACACTGATAAAACTTCAATTGGCCCTAACTTCTATACGGTACGTCCTACACCTATCAAAGTTTGCAACATACAAATGCTTGTAACTTTTTACTGGAGCGTCATAAAACCTTGAAATTTTATAACAATAAAGTACTGGAGCCTCTTTTCAATTTAAGCTATCGCTCAAAGCTATGCTACCCTTGAGTCCCAAATCAAATACTGATAAAACTTCAAATGGCCCTAACTTCTATACGGTAAGTCCTACACCTATCAAAGTTTGCAACATACAAATGCTTGTAACTTTTTACTGGAGCGTCATAAAACCTTGAAATTCTGTAACAATAAAGTACTCGAGCCTCTTGTCAATTTAAGCTATCGCTCAAAGCTATGCTACCCTTGAGTCCCAAAACAAACACTGAAAAACTTCAATTGGCCCTAACTTCTTACGGTACGTCCTACACCTATCAAAGTTTGCAACATACAAATGCTTGTAACTTTTACTGGAGCGTCATAAAACCTTGACATTTTGTAACAATACAGTACTCGAGCCTCTTGTCAATTTAAGTTATCGCTCAAAGCTATGCTACCCTTGAGTCCCAAATCAAACACTGATAAAACTTCAAATGGCCCTAACTTCTATACGGTATGTCCTACACCTACCAAAGTTTGATACAAATGCTTGTAACTTTTTAATGGTGCGTCATAAAACCTTGAAAATTTGTAACAATAAAGTACACGAGCCTCTTGTCAATTAAGTTATCGCTCAAAGCTATGCTGCCCTTGAATCCCAAATCAAATACTGATAAAACTTCAAATAGCCCTAACTTCTATACGGTACGTCCTACACCTATCAAAGTTTGCAACATACAAATGCTTGTAACTTTTTACTGGAGCGTCATAAAACCTTGAAATTTTGTAACAATAAAGTACTCGAGCCTCTTGTCAATTCAAGCTATCGCTCAAAGCTATGCTACCCTTCTGTCCCAAATCAAACACTGATAAAACTTCAAATGGCCCAAACTTCTATACGGTACGTCCTATACCTATCAAAGTTTGCAACATACAAATGTTTGTAACTTTTTACTGGAGCGTCATAAAACCTTGAAATTTTATAACAATAAAGTACTGGAGCCTCTTGTCAATTTAAGCTATCGCTCAAAGCTATGCTACCCTTGAGTCCCAAATCAAACAGTGATAAAACTTCAAATGGCCCTAACTTCTATACGGTAAGTCCTACACCTATCAAAGTTTGCAACACACAAATGCTTGTAACTTTTTACTGGAGCGTCATAAAACCTTGAAATTCTGTAACAATAAAGTACTCGAGCCTCTTGCCAATTTAAGCTATCGCTCAAAGCTATGCTACCCTTGAGTCCCAAAACAAACACTGATAAAACTTCAATTTGCCCTAACTTCTATACGGTACGTCCTACACCTATCAAAGTTTGCAACATACAAATGCTTGTAACTTTTACTGGAGCGTCATAAAACCTTGACATTTTGTAACAATACAGTACTCGAGCCTCTTTTCAATTTAAGTTATCGCTCAAAGCTGTGCTACCCTTGAGTCCCAAATCAAACACTGATAAAACTTCAAATGGCCCTAACTCCTATACGGTATGTCCTACACCTACCAAAGTTTGATACAAATGTTTGTAACTTTTTACTGGAGCGTCATAAAACCTTGAAATTTTGTAACAATAAAGTACACGAGCCTCTTGTCAATTTCAGTTATCGCTCAAAGCTATGCTACCCTTGAGTCCCAAATCAAACACTGATAAAATTTAAAATGGCCCTAACTTCTATACGGTACGTCCTACACCTATCAAAGTTTGCAACATACGAATGCTTGTAACTTTTTACTGGAGCGTCATAAAACCTTGAATTTTGTAACAATAAAGTACTCGAGCCTCTTGTCAATTTAAGTTATCGCTCAAAGCTATGCTACCCTTGAGTCCCAAAGCAAACACTGATAAAACTTCAAATGTCCCTAACTTCTATACGGTACGTCCTACACCTATCAAAGTTTGCAACATACAAATGCTTGTAACTTTTTACTGGAGCGTCATAAAACCTTGAAACTTTGTAACAATAAAGTACTCGAGCCTCTTGTCAATTTAAGCTATCGCTCAAAGCTATGCTACCCTTGAGTCCCAAAGCAAACACTGATAAAACTTCAAATGGCCCTAACGTCTATACGGTACGTCCTACACCTATCAAAGTTTGCAACATACAAATGCTTGTAACTTTTTACTGGAGCGTCATAAAACCTTGAAATTTTGTAACAATAAGGTACTCGAGCCTCTTGTCAATTTAAGCTATCGCTCAAAGCTATGCTACCCTTGAGTCCCAAATCAAACACGGATAAAACTTCAAATGGCCCTAACTTCTATACGGTAAGTCCTACACCTATCAAAGTTTGCAACATACAAATGCTTGTAACTTTTTACTGGAGCGTCATAAAACCTTGAAATTTTGTAACAATAAAGTACTCGAGCCTCTTGTCAATTTAAGCTATCGCTCAAAGCTATGCTACCCTTGAGTCCCAAAACAAACACTGATATAACCTCAATTGGCCCTAACTTCTATACGGTACGTCCTACACATATCAAAGTTTGCAACATACAAATGCTTGTAACTTTTTACTGGAGCGTCATAAAACCTTGAAATTTTGTAACAATAAAGTACTCGAGCCTCTTGTCAATTCAAGCTATCGCTCAAAGCTATGCTACCCTTCTGTCCCAAATCAAACACTGATATAACCTCAATTGGCCCTAACTTCTATACGGTACGTCCTACACCTATCAAAGTTTGCAACATACAAATGCTTGTAACTTTTTACTGGAGCGTCATAAAACCTTGAAATTTTGTAAAAATAAAGTACTTGAGCCTCTTGTCAATTTCAGTTATCGCTCAAAGCTATGCTACCCTTGAGTCCCAAAACAAACACTGATCAAACTTCAAATGGCCCTAACTTCTATACGGTACGTCCTACACCTATCAAAGTTTGATACAAATGCTTGTAACTTTTTACTGGAGCGTCATAAAACCTTGAAATTTTGTAACAATAAAGTACACGAGCCTCTTGTCAATTTAAGTTATCGCTCAAAGCAATGCTACCCTTGAGTCCCAAATCAAACACTGATAAAATTTCAAATGGCCCTAACTTCTATACGGTACGTCCTACACCTATCAAAGTTTGCAACATACAAATGCTTGTAAGTTTTTACTGGAGCGTCATAAAACCTTGAAATTTTATAACAATAAAGTACTGGAGCCTCTTGTCAATTTAAGCTATCGCTCAAAGCTATGCTACCCTTGAGTCCCAAATCAAACAGTGATAAAACTTCAAATGGCCCTAACTTCTATACGGTAAGTCCTACACCTATCAAAGTTTGCAACATACAAATGCTTGTAACTTTTTACTGGAGCGTCATAAAACCTTGAAATTCTGTAACAATAAAGTACTCGAGCCACTTGCCAATTTAAGCAATCGCTCTAAGCTATGCTACCCTTGAGTTCCAAAACAAACACTGATAAAACTTCAATTTGCCCTAACTTCTATACGGTACGTCCTACACCTATCAAAGTTTGCAACATACAAATGCTTGTAACTTTTTACTGGAGCGTCATAAAACCTTGAAATTTTGTAACAATAAAGTAATCGAGCCTCTTGTCAATTTAAGCTATCGCTCAAAGCTATGCTACCCTTGAGTCCCAAAACAAACACTGATAAAACTTCAATTGGCCCTAACTTCTATACGGTACGTCCTACACCTATCAAAGTTTGCAAAATACAAATGCTTGTAACTTTTTACTGGAGCGTCATAAAACCTTGACATTTTGTAACAATAAAGTACTCGAGCCTCTTGTCAATTTAAGTTATCGCTCAAAGTTATGCTACCCTTGAGTCCCAAATCAAACACTGATCAAACTTCAAATGGCCCTAACTTCTATACGGTACGTCCTACACCTATCAAAGTTTGATACAAATGCTTGTAACTTTTTACTGGAGCGTCATAAAACCTTGAAATTTTGTAACAATATAGTACACGAGCCTCTTGTCAATTTAAATTATCGCTCAAAGCAATGCTACCCTTGAGTCCCAAATCAAACACTGATAAAATTTCAAATGGCCCTAACTTCTATACGGTACGTCCTACACCTATCAAAGTTTGCAACATACAAATGCTTGTAACTTTTTACTGGAGCGTCATAAAACCTTGAAATTTTATAACAATAAAGTACTGGAGCCTCTTGTCAATTTAAGCTATCGCTCAAAGCTATGCTACCCTTGAGTCCCAAATCAAACAGTGATAAAACTTCAAATGGCCCTAACTTCTATACGGTAAGTCCTACACCTATCAAAGTTTGCAACATACAAATGCTTGTAACTTTTTACTGGAGCGTCATAAAACCTTGAAATTCTGTAACAATAAAGTACTCGAGCCTCTTGCCAATTTAAGCTATCGCTCAAAGCTATGCTACCCTTGAGTTCCAAAACAAACACTGATAAAACTTCAATTTGCCCTAAGTTCTATACGGTACGTCCTACACCTATCAAAGTTTGCAACATACAAATGCTTGTAACTTTTACTGGAGCGTCATAAAACCTTGACATTTTGTAACAATACAGTACTCGAGCCTCTTGTCAATTTAAGTTATCGCTCAAAGCTGTGCTACCCTTGAGTCCCAAATCAAACACTGATAAAACTTCAAATGGCCCTAACTCCTATACGGTATGTCCTACACCTACCAAAGTTTGATACAAATGCTTGTAACTTTTTACTGGAGCGTCATAAAACCTTGAAATTTTGTAACAATAAAGTACTCGAGCCTCTTGTCAATTTAAGCTATCGCTCAAAGCTATGCTACCCTTGAGTCCCAAAGCAAACACTGATAAAACTTCAAACGGCCCTAACGTCTATACGGTACGTCCTACACCTATCAAAGTTTGCAACATACAAATGCTTGTAACTTTTTACTGGAGCGTCATAAAACCTGGAAATTTTGTAACAATAAAGTAATCGAGCCTCTTGTCAATTTAAGCTATCGCTCAAAGCTATGCTACCCTTGAGTCCCAAAACAAACACTGATAAAACTTCAATTGGCCCTAACTTCTATACGGTACGTCCTACACCTATCAAAGTTTGCAAAATACAAATGCTTGTAACTTTTTACTGGAGCGTCATAAAACCTTGACATTTTGTAACAATAAAGTACTCGAGCCTCTTGTCAATTTAAGTTATCGCTCAAAGTTATGCTACCCTTGAGTCCCAAATCAAACACTGATCAAACTTCAAATGGCCCTAACTTCTATACGGTACGTCCTACACCCATCAAAGTTTGATACAAATGCTTGTAACTTTTTACTGGAGCGTCATAAAACCTTGAAATTTTGTAACAATAAAGTACACGAGCCTCTTGTCAATTTAAGTTATCGCTCAAAGCAATGCTACCCTTGAGTCCCAAATCAAACACTGATAAAATTTCAAATGGCCCTAACTTCTATACGGTACGTCCTACACCTATCAAAGTTTGCAACATACAAATGCTTGTAACTTTTTACTGGAGCGTCATAAAACCTTGAAATTTTATAACAATAAAGTACTGGAGCCTCTTGTCAATTTAAGCTATCGCTCAAAGCTATGCTACCCTTGAGTCCCAAATCAAACAGTGATAAAACTTCAAATGGCCCTAACTTCTATACGGTAAGTCCTACACCTATCAAAGTTTGCAACATACAAATGCTTGTAACTTTTTACTGGAGCGTCATAAAACCTTGAAATTCTGTAACAATAAAGTACTCGAGCCACTTGCCAATTTAAGCAATCACTCTAAGCTATGCTACCCTTGAGTTCCAAAACAAACACTGATAAAACTTCAATTTGCCCTAACTTCTATACGGTACGTCCTACACCTATCAAAGTTTGCAAAATACAAATGCTTGTAACTTTTTACTGGAGCGTCATAAAACCTTGACATTTTGTAACAATAAAGTACTCGAGCCTCTTGTCAATTTAAGTTATCGCTCAAAGTTATGCTACCCTTGAGTCCCAAATCAAACACTGATCAAACTTCAAATGGCCCTAACTTCTATACGGTACGTCCTACACCTATCAAAGTTTGATACAAATGCTTGTAACTTTTTACTGGAGCGTCATAAAACCTTGAAATTTTGTAACAATAAAGTACACGAGCCTCTTGTCAATTTAAGTTATCACTCAAAGCAATGCTACCCTTGAGTCCCAAATCAAACACTGATAAAATTTCAAATGGCCCTAACTTCTATACGGTACGTCCTACACCTATCAAAGTTTGCAACATACAAATGCTTGTAACTTTTTACTGGAGCGTCATAAAACCTTGAAATTTTATAACAATAAAGTACTGGAGCCTCTTGTCAATTTAAGCTATCGCTCAAAGCTATGCTACCCTTGAGTCCCAAATCAAACAGTGATAAATCTTCAAATGGCCCTAACTTCTATACGGTAAGTCCTACACCTATCAAAGTTTGCAACATACAAATGCTTGTAACTTTTTACTGGAGCGTCATAAAACCTTGAAATTCTGTAACAATAAAGTACTCGAGCCTCTTGCCAATTTAAGCTATCGCTCAAAGCTATGCTACCCTTGAGTTCCAAAACAAAGACTGATAAAACTTCAATTTGCCCTAACTTCTATACGGTACGTCCTACACCTATCAAAGTTTGCAACATACAAATGCTTGTAACTTTTACTGGAGCGTCATAAAACCTTGACATTTTGTAACAATACAGTACTCGAGCCTCTTGTCAATTTAAGTTATCGCTCAAAGCTGTGCTACCCTTGAGTCCCAAATCAAACACTGATAAAACTTCAAATGGCCCTAACTCCTATACGGTATGTCCTACACCTACCAAAGTTTGATACAAATGCTTGTAACTTTTTACTGGAGTGTCATAAAACCTTGAAATTTTGCAACAATAAAGTACACGAGCCTCTTGTCAATTTCAGTTATCGCTCAAAGCTATGCTACCCTTGAGTCCCAAATCAACACTGATAAAATTTAAAATGGCCCTAACATCTATACGGTACGTCCTACACCTATCAAAGTTTGCAACATTCAAATGCTTGTAACTTTTTACTGGAGCGTCATAAAACCTTGAAATTTTGTAACAATAAAGTACTCGAGCCTCTTGTCAATTTAAGCTATCGCTCAAAGCTATGCTACCCTTGAGTCCCAAAGCAAACACTGATAAAACTTCAAATGGCCCTAACGTCTATACGGTACGTCCTACACCTATCAAAGTTTGCAACATACAAATGCTTGTAACTTTTTACTGGAGCGTCATAAAACCTGGAAATTTTGTAACAATAAAGTAATCGAGCCTCTTGTCAATTTAAGCTATCGCTCAAAGCTATGCTACCCTTGAGTCCCAAAACAAACACTGATAAAACTTCAATTGGCCCTAACTTCTATACGGTACGTCCTACACCTATCAAAGTTTGCAAAATACAAATGCTTGTAACTTTTTACTGGAGCGTCATAAAACCTTGACATTTTGTAACAATAAAGTACTCGAGCCTCTTGTCAATTTAAGTTATCGCTCAAAGTTATGCCACCCTTGAGTGACAAATCAAACACTGATCAAACTTCAAATGGCCCTAACTTCTATACGGTACGTCCTACACCTATCAAAGTTTGATACAAATGCTTGTAACTTTTTACTGGAGCGTCATAAAACCTTGAAATTTTGTAACAATAAAGTACACGAGCCTCTTGTCAATTTAAGTTATCGCTCAAAGCAATGCTACCCTTGAGTCCCAAATCAAACACTGATAAAATTTCAAATGGCCCTAACTTCTATACGGTACGTCCTACACCTATCAAAGTTTGCAACATACAAATGCTTGTAACTTTTTACTGGAGCGTCATAAAACCTTGAAATTTTATAACAATAAAGTACTGGAGCCTCTTGTCAATTTAAGCTATCGCTCAAAGCTATGCTACCCTTGAGTCCCAAATCAAACAGTGATAAAACTTCAAATGGCCCTAACTTCTATACGGTAAGTCCTACACCTATCAAACTTTGCAACATACAAATGCTTGTAACTTTTTACTGGAGCGTCATAAAACCTTGAAATTCTGTAACAATAAAGTACTCGAGCCTCTTGCCAATTTAAGCTATCGCTCAAAGCTATGCTACCCTTGAGTTCCAAAACAAACACTGATAAAACTTCAATTTGCCCTAACTTCTATACGGTACGTCCTACACCTATCAAAGTTTGCAACATACAAATGCTTGTAACTTTTACTGGAGCGTCATAAAACCTTGACATTTTGTAACAATACAGTACTCGAGCCTCTTGTCAATTTAAGTTATCGCTCAAAGCTGTGCTACCCTTGAGTCCCAAATCAAACACTGATAAAACTTCAAATGGCCCTAACTCCTATACGGTATGTCCTACACCTACCAAAGTTTGATACAAATGCTTGTAACTTTTTACTGGAGCGTCATAAAACCTTGAAATTTTGTAACAATAAAGTACACGAGCCTCTTGTCAATTTCAGTTATCGCTCAAAGCTATGCTACCCTTGAGTCCCAAATCAAACACTGATAAAATTTAAAATGGCCCTAACTTCTATACGGTACGTCCTACACCTATCAAAGTTTGCAACATACAAATGCTTGTAACTTTTTACTGGAGCGTCATAAAACCTTGAATTTTGTAACAATAAAGTACTCGAGCCTCTTGTCAATTTAAGTTATCGCTCAAAGCTATGCTACCCTTGAGTCCCAAAACAAACACTGATAAAACTTCAATTGGCCCTAACTTCTATACGGTACGTCCTACACCTATCAAAGTTTGCAAAATACAAATGCTTGTAACTTTTTACTGGAGCGTCATAAAACCTTGACATTTTGTAACAATAAAGTACTCGAGCCTCTTGTCAATTTAAGTTATCGCTCAAAGTTATGCTACCCTTGAGTCCCAAATCAAACACTGATCAAACTTCAAATGGCCCTAACTTCTATACGGTACGTCCTACACCTATCAAAGTTTGATACAAATGCTTGTAACTTTTTACTGGAACGTCATAAAACCTTGAAATTTTGTAACAATAAAGTACACGAGCCTCTTGTCAATTTAAGTTATCGCTCAAAGCAATGCTACCCTTGAGTCCCAAATCAAACAGTGATAAAACTTCAAATGGCCCTAACTTCTATACGGTACGTCCTACACCTATCAAAGTTTGCAACATACAAATGCTTGTAACTTTTTACTGGAGCGTCATAAAACCTTGAAATTGTGTAACAATAACGTACTCGAGCCTCTTGTCAATTTAAGCTATCGCTCAAAGCTATGCTACCCTTGAATCCCAAATCAAATACTGATAAAACTTCAAATAGCCCTAACTTCTATACGGTCGTCCTACATCTATCAAAGTTTGCAACATACAATTGCTTGTAACTTTTTACTGGAGCGTCATAAAACCTTGAATTTTGTAACAATAAAGTACTCGAGCCTCTTGTCAATTTAAGTTATCGCTCAAAGCTATGCTACCCTTGAGTCCCAAATCAAACACTGATAAAACTTCAAATGGCCCTAACTTCTATACGGTACGTCCTACACCTGTCAAAGTTTGCAACATACAAATGCTTGTAACTTTTTACAGGAGCGTCATAAAACCTAGAAATTTTGTAACAATAAAGTACTCGAGCCTCTTGTCAATTTAAGCTATCGCTCAAAGCAGTGCTACCCCTGAGTCCCAAAACAAACACTGATAAAACTTCAATTGGCCCTAACTTCTATACGGTACGTCCTACACCTATCAAAGTTTGCAACATACAAATGCTTGTAACTTTTTACTGGAGCGTCATAAAACCTTGACATTTTGTAACAATAAAGTACTCGAGCCTCTTGTCAATTTAAGTTATCGCTCAAAGCTATGCTACCCTTGAGTCCCAAATCAAACACTGATAAAACTTCAAATGGCCCTAACTTCTATACGGTACGTCCTACACCTATCAAAGTTTGATACAAATGCTTGTAACTTTTTACAGGAGCGTCATAAAACCTGGAAATTTTGTAACAATAAAGTACACGATTCTCTTGTCAATTTAAGTTATCGCTCAAAGCTATGCTAACCTTGAGTCCCAAATCAAACACTGATAAAATTTCAAATGGCCCTAACTTCTATACGGTACGTAATACACCTATCAAATTTGCAACATACAAATGCTTGTAACTTTTTACTGGAGCGTCATAAAACCTTGAAATTTTGTAACAATAACGTACTCGAGCCTCTTGTCAATTTAAGCTATCGCTCAAAGCTATGCTACCCTTGAGTCCCAAAGCAAACACTGATAAAACTTCAAATGGCCCTAACTTCTATACGGTACGTCCTACACCTATCAAAGTTTGCAACATACAAATGCTTGTAACTTTTTACTGGAGCGTCATAAAACCTTGAAATTTTGTAACAATAAAGTTCACGAGCCTCTTGTCAATTTAAGTTATCGCTCAAAGCTACGCTACCCTTGAACCCCCAAATCAAACACTGATAAAATTTCAAATGGCCCTAACTTCTATACGGTACGTCCTACACCTATCAAAGTTTGATACAAATGCTTGTAACTTTTTACTGGAGCGTCATAAAACCTTGAAATTTTGTAACAATAAAGTACACGATCCTCTTGTCAATTTAAGTTATCGCTCAAAGCAATGCTACCCTTGAGTCCCAAATCAAACACTGATAAAATTTAAAATGGCCCTAACTTCTATACGGTACGTCCTACACCTATCAAAGTTTGCAACATACAAATGCTTGTAACTTTTTACTGGAGCGTCATAAAACCTTGAATTTTGTAACAATAAAGTACTCGAGCCTCTTGTCAATTTAAGTTATCGCTCAAAGCTATGCTACCCTTGAGTCCCAAAGCAAATACTGATAAAACTTCAAATGGCCCTAACTTCTATACGGTAAGTCCTACACCTATCAAAGTTTGCAACATACAAATGCTTGTAACTTTTTACTGGAGCGTCATAAAACCTTGAAATTCTGTAACAATAAAGTACTCGAGCCTCTTGCCAATTTAAGCTATCGCTCAAAGCTATGCTACCCTTGAGTTCCAAAACAAACACTGATAAAACTTCAATTTGCCCTAACTTCTATACGGTACGTCCTACACCTATCAAAGTTTGCAACATACAAATGCTTGTAACTTTTACTGGAGCGTCATAAAACCTTGACATTTTGTAACAATACAGTACTCGAGCCTCTTGTCAATTTAAGTTATCGCTCAAAGCTGTGCTACCCTTGAGTCCCAAATCAAACACTGATAAAACTTCAAATGGCCCTAACTCCTATACGGTATGTCCTACACCTACCAAAGTTTGATACAAATGCTTGTAACTTTTTACTGGAGCGTCATAAAACCTTGAAATTTTGTAACAATAAAGTACACGAGCCTCTTGTCAATTTCAGTTATCGCTCAAAGCTATGCTACCCTTGAGTCCCAAATCAAACACTGATAAAATTTAAAATGGCCCTAACTTCTATACGGTACGTCCTACACCTATCAAAAATTGCAACATACAAATGCTTGTAACTTTTTACTGGAGCGTCATAAAACCTTGAATTTTGTAACAATAAAGTACTCGAGCCTCTTGTCAATTTAAGTTATCGCTCAAAGCTATGCTACCCTTGAGTCCCAAAGCAAATACTGATAAAACTTCAAATGTCCCTAACTTCTATACGGTACGTCCTACACCTATCAAAGTTTGCAACATACAAATGCTTGTAACTTTTTACTGGAGCGTCATAAAACCTTGAAATTTTGTAACAATAAAGTACTCGAGCCTCTTGTCAATTTAAGCTATCGCTCAAAGCTATGCTACCCTTGAGTCCCAAAGCAAACACTGATAAAACTTCAAATGGCCCTAACGTCTATACGGTACGTCCTACACCTATCAAAGTTTGCAACATACAAATGCTTGTAACTTTTTACTGGAGCGTCATAAAACCTGGAAATTTTGTAACAATAAAGTAATCGAGCCTCTTGTCAATTTAAGCTATCGCTCAAAGCTATGCTACCCTTGAGTCCCAAAACAAACACTGATAAAACTTCAATTGGCCCTAACTTCTATACGGTACGTCCTACACCTATCAAAGTTTGCAAAATACAAATGCTTGTAACTTTTTACTGGAGCGTCATAAAACCTTGACATTTTGTAACAATAAAGTACTCGAGCCTCTTGTCAATTTAAGTTATCGCTCAAAGTTATGCTACCCTTGAGTCCCAAATCAAACACTGATCAAACTTCAAATGGCCCTAACTTCTATACGGTACGTCCTACACCTATCAAAGTTTGATACAAATGCTTGTAACTTTTTACTGGAACGTCATAAAACCTTGAAATTTTGTAACAATAAAGTACACGAGCCTCTTGTCAATTTAAGTTATCGCTCAAAGCAATGCTACCCTTGAGTCACAAATCAAACACTGATAACATTTCAAATGGCCCTAACTTCTATACGGTACGTCCTACACCTATCAAAGTTTGCAACATACAAATGCTTGTAACTTTTTACTGGAGCGTCATAAAACCTTGAAATTGTGTAACAATAACGTACTCGAGCCTCTTGTCAATTTAAGCTATCGCTCAAAGCTATGCTACCCTTGAATCCCAAATCAAATACTGATAAAACTTCAAATAGCCCTAACTTCTATACGGTCGTCCTACATCTATCAAAGTTTGCAACATACAATTGCTTGTAACTTTTTACTGGAGCGTCATAAAACCTTGAATTTTGTAACAATAAAGTACTCGAGCCTCTTGTCAATTTAAGTTATCGCTCAAAGCTATGCTACCCTTGAGTCCCAAATCAAACACTGATAAAACTTCAAATGGCCCTAACTTCTATACGGTACGTCCTACACCTGTCAAAGTTTGCAACATACAAATGCTTGTAACTTTTTACAGGAGCGTCATAAAACCTAGAAATTTTGTAACAATAAAGTACTCGAGCCTCTTGTCAATTTAAGCTATCGCTCAAAGCAGTGCTACCCCTGAGTCCCAAAACAAACACTGATAAAACTTCAATTGGCCCTAACTTCTATACGGTACGTCCTACACCTATCAAAGTTTGCAACATACAAATGCTTGTAACTTTTTACTGGAGCGTCATAAAACCTTGACATTTTGTAACAATAAAGTACTCGAGCCTCTTGTCAATTTAAGTTATCGCTCAAAGCTATGCTACCCTTGAGTCCCAAATCAAACACTGATAAAACTTCAAATGGCCCTAACTTCTATACGGTACGTCCTACACCTATCAAAGTTTGATACAAATGCTTGTAACTTTTTACAGGAGCGTCATAAAACCTGGAAATTTTGTAACAATAAAGTACACGATTCTCTTGTCAATTTAAGTTATCGCTCAAAGCTATGCTAACCTTGAGTCCCAAATCAAACACTGATAAAATTTCAAATGGCCCTAACTTCTATACGGTACGTAATACACCTATCAAATTTGCAACATACAAATGCTTGTAACTTTTTACTGGAGCGTCATAAAACCTTGAAATTTTGTAACAATAACGTACTCGAGCCTCTTGTCAATTTAAGCTATCGCTCAAAGCTATGCTACCCTTGAGTCCCAAAGCAAACACTGATAAAACTTCAAATGGCCCTAACTTCTATACGGTACGTCCTACACCTATCAAAGTTTGCAACATACAAATGCTTGTAACTTTTTACTGGAGCGTCATAAAACCTTGAAATTTTGTAACAATAAAGTTCACGAGCCTCTTGTCAATTTAAGTTATCGCTCAAAGCTACGCTACCCTTGAACCCCCAAATCAAACACTGATAAAATTTCAAATGGCCCTAACTTCTATACGGTACGTCCTACACTTATCAAAGTTTGATACAAATGCTTGTAACTTTTTACTGGAGCGTCATAAAACCTTGAAATTTTGTAACAATAAAGTACACGATCCTCTTGTCAATTTAAGTTATCGCTCAAAGCAATGCTACCCTTGAGTCCCAAATCAAACACTGATAACATTTCAAATGGCCCTAACTTCTATACGGTACGTCCTACACCTATCAAAGTTTGCAACATACAAATGCTTGTAACTTTTTACTGGAGCGTCATAAAACCTTGAAATCGTGTAACAATAACGTACTCGAGCCTCTTGTCAATTTAAGCTATCGCTCAAAGCTATGCTACCCTTGAATCCCAAATCAAATACTGATAAAACTTCAAATAGCCCTAACTTCTATACGGTACGTCCTACACCTATCAAAGTTTGCAACATACAAATGCTTGTAACTTTTTACTGGAGCGTCATAAAACCTTGAAATTTTGTAACAATAAAGTTCTCGAGCCTCTTGTCAATTTAAGTTATCGCTCAAAGCTATGCTACCCTTGAGTCCCAAATCAAACACTGATAAAATTTCAAATGGCCCTAACTTCTATACGGTACGTCCTACACCTATCAAAGTTTGCAACATACAATTGCTTGTAACTTTTTACTGGAGCGTCATAAAACCTTGAATTTTGTAACAATAAAGTACTCGAGCCTCTTGTCAATTTAAGTTATCGCTCAAAGCTATGCTACCCTTGAGTCCCAAATCAAACACTGATAAAACTTCAAATGGCCCTAACTTCTATATGGTAAGTCCTACACCTAATCAAAGTTTGCAACATACAAATGCTTGTAACATTTTACTCGAGCGTCATAAAACCTTGAAATTTTGTACCAATAAAGTACTCGAGCCTCTTGTCAATTTAAGCTATCGCTCAAAGCAATGCTACCCCTGAGTCCCAAAATAAACACTGATAAAACTTCAATTGGCCCTAACTTCTATACGGTATGTCCTACATCTATCAAAGTTTGCAACATACAAATGCTTGTAACTTTTTACTGGAGCGTCATAAAACCTTGACATTTTGTAACAATAAAGTACTCGAGCCTTTTGTCAATTTAAGTTATCGCTCAAAGCTATGCTACCCTTGAGTCCCAAATCAAACACTGATAAAACTTCAAATGGCCCTAACTTCTATACGGTACGTCCTAAACCTATCAAAGTTTGATACAAATGCTTGTAACTTTTTACAGGAGCGTCATAAAACCTTGAAATTTTGTAACAATAAAGTACACGAGCCTCTTGTCAATTTAAGTTATCGCTCAAAGCTATGCTACCCTTGAGTCCCAAATCAAACACTGATAAAATTTCAAATGGCCCTAACTTCTATACGGTACGTAATACACCTATCAAATTTGCAACATACAAATGCTTGTAACTTTTTACTGGAGCGTCATAAAACCTTGAAATTTTGTAACAATAACGTACTCGAGCCTCTTGTCAATTTAAGCTATCGCTCAAAGCTATGCTACCCTTGAGTCCCAAAGCAAACACTGATAAAACTTCAAATGGCCCTAACTTCTATACGGTACGTCCTACACCTATCAAAGTTTGCAACATACAAATGCTTGTAACTTTTTACTGGAGCGTCATAAAACCTTGAAATTTTGTAACAATAAAGTATTCGAGCCTCTTGTCAATTTAAGCTATCGCTCAAAGCTATGCTACCCTTGAGTCCCAAATCAAACACTGATAAAACTTCAAATGGCCCTAACTTCTATACGGTAAGTCCTACACCTATCAAAGTTTGCAACATACAAATGCTTGTAACTTTTTACTGGAGCGTCATAAAACCTTGAAATTTTGTAACAATAAAGTACTCGAGCCTCTTGTCAATTTAAGCTATCACTCAAAGCTATGCTACCCTTGAGTCCCAAAACAAACACTGATAAAACTTCAATTGGCCCTAACTTCTATACGGTACGTAATACACCTATCAAATTTGCAACATACAAATGCTTGTAACTTTTTACTGGAGCGTCATAAAACCTTGAAATTTTGTAACAATAACGTACTCGAGCCTCTTTTCAATTTAAGCTATCGCTCAAAGCTATGCTACCCTTGAGTCCCAAAGCAAACACTGATAAAACTTCAAATGGCCCTAACTTCTATACGGTACGTCCTACACCTATCAAAGTTTGCAACATACAAATGCTTGTAACTCTTTACTGGAGCGTCATAAAACCTTGAAATTTTGTAACAATAAAGTATTCGAGCCTCTTGTCAATTTAAGCTATCGCTCAAAGCTATGCTACCCTTGAGTCCCAAATCAAACACTGATAAAACTTCAAATGGCCCTAACTTCTATACGGTAAGTCCTACACCTATCAAAGTTTGCAGCATACAAATGCTTGTAACTTTTTACTGGAGCGTCATAAAACCTTGAAATTTTGTAACAATAAAGTACTCGAGCCTCTTGTCAATTTAAGCTATCGCTCAAAGCTATGCTACCCTTGAGTCCCAAAACAAACACTGATAAAACTTCAATTGGCCCTAACTTCTATACGGTACATCCTACACCTATCAAAGTTTGCAACATACAAATGCTTGTAACTTTTTACTGGAGCGTCAAAAAACCTTGACATTTTGTAACAATAAAGTACTTGAGCCTCTTGTCAATTTAAGTTATCGCTCAAAGCTATGCTACCCTTGAGTCCCAAATCAAACACTGATCAAACTTCAAATGGCCCTAACTTCTATACGGTACGTCCTACACCTATCAAAGTTTGATACAAATGCTTGTAACTTTTTACAGGAGCGTCATAAAACCTTGAAATTTTGTAACAATAAAGTACACGAGCCGCTTGTCAATTTAAGGTATCGCTCAAAGCTATGCTACCCTTGAGTCCCAAATCACACACTGATAAAACTTCAAATTGCCCTAACTTCTATACGGTAAGTCCTACACCTATCAAAGTTTGCAACATACAAATGCTTGTAACTTTTTACTGGAGCGTCATAAAACCTTGAAATTTTGTAACAATAAAGTACTCGAGCCTCTTGTCAATTTAAGCTATCGCTCAAAGCTATGCTTCCCTTGAGTCCCAAAACAAACACTGAGAAAACTTCAATTGGCCCTAACTTCTATACGGTACATCCTACAGCTATCAAAGTTTGCAACATACAAATGCTTGTAACTTTTTACTGGAGCGTCATAAAACCCTGAAATTTTGTAACAATAAAGTTCACGAGCCTCTTGTCAATTTAAGTTATCGCTCAAAGCTACGCTACCCTTAAACCCCCAAATCAAACACTGATAAAATTTCAAATGGCCCTAACTTCTATACGGTACGTCCTACACCTATCAAAGTTTGATACAAATGCTTGTAACTTTTTACTGGAGCGTCATAAAACCTTGAAATTTTGTAACAATAAAGTACACGAGCCTCTTGTCAATTTAAGCTATCTCTCAAAGCTATGCTACCCTTGAATCCCAAATCAAATACTGATAAAACTTCAAATAGCCCTAACTTCTATACAGTACGTCCTACACCTATCAAAGTTTGCAACATACAATTGCTTGTAACTTTTTACTGGAGCGTCATAAAACCTTGAATTTTGTAACAATAAAGTACTCGAGCCTCTTGTCAATTTAAGTTATCGCTCAAAGCTATGCTACCCTTGAGTCCCAAATCAAACACTGATAAAACTTCAAATGGCCCTAACTTCTATACGGTACGTCCTACACCTGTCAAAGTTTGCAACATACAAATGCTTGTAACTTTTTACAGGAGCGTCATAAAACCTTGAAATTTTGTAACAATAAAGTACTCGAGCCTCTTGTCAATTTAAGCTATCGCTCAAAGCCATGCTACCCTTGAGTCCCAAATCAAACACTGATAAAACTTCAAATGGCCCTAACTTCTATATGGTAAGTCCTACACCTATCAAAGTTTGCAACATACAAATGCTTGTAACATTTTACTCGAGCGTCATATAACCTTGAAATTTTGTAACAATAAAGTACTCGAGCCTCTTGTCAATTTAAGCTATCGCTCAAAGCAATGCTACCCCTGAGTCCCAAAACAAACACTGATAAAACTTCAATTGGCCCTAACTTCTATACGGTACGTCCTACACCTATCAAAGTTTGCAACATACAAATGCTTGTAACTTTTTACTGGAGCGTCATAAAACCTTGACATTTTGTAACAATAAAGTACTCGAGCCTCTTGTCAATTTAAGTTATCGCTCAAAGCTATGCTACCCTTGAGTCCCAAATCAAACACTGATAAAACTTCAAATGGCCCTAACTTCTATACGGTACGTCCTACACCTATCAAAGTTTGATGCTTGTAACTTTTTACAGGAGCGTCATAAAACCTTGAAATTTTGTAACAATAAAGTACACGAGCCTCTTGTCAATTTAAGTTATCGCTCAAAGCTATGCTACCCTTGAGTCCCAAATCAAACACTGATAAAATTTCAAATGGCCCTAACTTCTATACGGTACGTAATACACCTATCAAATTTGCAACATACAAATGCTTGTAACTTTTTACTGGAGCGTCATAAAACCTTGAAATTTTGTAACAATAACGTACTCGAGCCTCTTGTCAATTTAAGCTATCGCTCAAAGCTATGCTACCCTTGAGTCCCAAAGCAAACACTGATAAAACTTCAAATGGCCCTAACTTCTATACGGTACGTCCTACACCTATCAAAGTTTGCAACATACAAATGCTTGTAACTTTTTACTGGAGCGTCATAAAACCTTGAAATTTTGTAACAATAAAGTATTCGAGCCTCTTGTCAATTTAAGCTATCGCTCAAAGCTATGCTACCCTTGAGTCCCAAATCAAACACTGATAAAACTTCAAATGGCCCTAACTTCTATACGGTAAGTCTTACACCTATCAAAGTTTGCAACATACAAATGCTTGTAACTTTTTACTGGAGCGTCATAAAACCTTGAAATTTTGTAACAATAAAGTACTCGAGCCTCTTGTCAATTTAAGCTATCGCTCAAAGCTATGCTACCCTTGAGTCCCAAAACAAACACTGATAAAACTTCAATTGGCCCTAACTTCTATACGGTACATCCTACACCTATCAAAGTTTGCAACATACAAATGCTTGTAACTTTTTACTGGAGCGTCATAAAACCTTGACATTTTGTAACAATAAAGTACTTGAGCCTCTTGTCAATTTAAGTTATCGCTCAAAGCTATGCTACCTTTGAGTCCCAAATCAAACACTGATCAAACTTCAAATGGCCCTAACTTCTATACGGTACGTCCTACACCTATCAAAGTTTGATACAAATGCTTGTAACTTTTTACAGGAGCGTCATAAAACCTTGAAATTTTGTAACAATAAAGTACACGAGCCGCTTGTCAATTTAAGTTATCGCTCAAAGCTATGCTACCCTTGAGTCCCAAATCAAACACTGATAAAATTTCAAATGGCCCTAACTTCTATACGGTACGTAATACACCTATCAAATTTGCAACATACAAATGCTTGTAATTTTTTACTGGAGCGTCATAAAACCTTGAAATTTTGTAACAATAACGTACTCGAGCCTCTTGTCAATTTAAGCTATCGCTCAAAGCTATGCTACCCTTGAGTCCCAAAGCAGACACTGATAAAACTTCAAATGGCCCTAACTTCTATACGGTACGTCCTACACCTATCAAAGTTTGCAACATACAAATGCTTGTAACTTTTTACTGGAGCGTCATAAAACCTTGAAATTTTGTAACAATAAAGTACTCGAGCCTCTTGTCAATTTAAGTTATCGCTCAAAGCTATGCTACCCTTGAGTCCCAAATCAAACACTGATAAAATTTCAAATGACCCTAACTTCCATACGGTACGTCCTACACCTATCAAAGTTTGCAACATACAATTGCTTGTAACTTTTTACTGAAGCGTCATAAAACCTTGAATTTTGTAACAATAAAGTACTCGAGCCTCTTGTCAATTTAAGTTATCGCTCAAAGCTATGCTACCCTTGAGTCCCAAATCAAACACTGATAAAACTTCAAATGGCCCTAACTTCTATATGGTACGTCCTTCACCTGTCAAAGTTTGCAACATTCAAATGCTTGTAACTTTTTACAGGAGCGTCATAAAACCTTGAAATTTTGTAACAATAAAGTACTCGAGCCTCTTGTCAATTTAAGCTATCGCCCAAAGCCATGCTACCCTTGAGTCCCAAATCAAACACTGATAAAACTTCAAATGGCCCTAACTTCTATATGGTAAGTCACCTATATGGTAAGTACACCTATCAAAGTTTGCAACATACAAATGCTTGTAACATTTTACTCGAGCGTCATAAAACCTTGAAATTTTGTAACAATAAAGTACTCGAGCCTTTTGTCAATTTAAGCTATCGCTCAAAGCAATTCTACCCCTGAGTCCCAAAACAAACACTGATAAAACTTCAATTGGCCCTAACTTCTATACGGTACGTCCTACACCTATCAAAGTTTGCAACATACAAATGCTTGTAACTTTTTACTGGAGCGTCATAAAACCTTGACATTTTGTAACAATAAAGTACTCGAGCCTCTTGTCAATTTAAGTTATCGCTCAAAGCTATGCTACCCTTGAGTCCCAAATCAAACACTGATAAAACTTCAAATGGCCCTAACTTCTATACGGTACGTCCTACACCTATCAAAGTTTGATGCTTGTAACTTTTTACAGGAGCGTCACAAAACCTTGAAATTTTGTAACAATAAAGTACACGAGCCTCTTGTCAATTTAAGTTATCGCTCAAAGCTATGCTACCCTTGAGTCCCAAATCAAACACTGATAAAATTTCAAATGGCCCTAACTTCTATACGGTACGTAATACACCTATCAAATTTGCAACATACAAATGCACACTGATAAAACTTCAATTGGCCCCAACTTCTATACGGTACATCCTACACCTATCAAAGTTTGCAACATACAAATGCTTGTAACTTTTTACTGGAGCGTCATAAAACCTTGACATTTTGTAACAATAAAGTACTTGAGCCTCTTGTCAATTTAAGTTATCGCTCAAAGCTATGCTACCCTTGAGTCCCAAATCAAACACTGATCAAACTTCAAATGGCCCTAACTTCTATACGGTACGTCCTACACCTATCAAAGTTTGATACAAATGCTTGTAACTTTTTACAGGAGCGTCATAAAACCTTGAAATTTTGTAACAATAAAGTACACGAGCCGCTTGTCAATTTAAGTTATCGCTCAAAGCTATGCTACCCTTGAGTCCCAAATCAAACACTGATAAAATTTCAAATGGCCCTAACTTCTATACGGTACGTAATACACTTATCAAATTTGCAACATACAAATGCTTGTAATTTTTTACTGGAGCGTCATAAAACCTTGAAATTTTGTAACAATAACGTACTCGAGCCTCTTGTCAATTTAAGCTATCGCTCAAAGCTATGCTACCCTTGAGTCCCAAAGCAGACACTGATAAAACTTTAAATGGCCCTAACTTCTATACGGTACGTCCTACACCTATCAAAGTTTGCAACATACAAATGCTTGTAACTTTTTACTGGAGCGTCATAAAACCTTGAAATTTTGTAACAATAAAGTACTCGAGCCTCTTGTCAATTTAAGGTATCGCTCAAAGCTATGCTACCCTTGAGTCCCAAATCAAACACTAATAAAACTTCAAATGGCCCTAACTTCTATACGGTAAGTCCTACACCTATCAAAGTTTGCAACATACAAATGCTTGTAACTTTTTACTGGAGCGTCATAAAACCTTGAAATTTTGTAACAATAAAGTACTCGAGCCTCTTGTCAATTTAAGCTATCGCTCAAAGCTATGCTACCCTTGAGTCCCAAAACAAACACTGATAAAACTTCAATTGGCCCCAACTTCTATACGGTACATCCTACACCTATCAAAGTTTGCAACATACAAATGCTTGTAACTTTTTACTGGAGCGTCATAAAACCTTGACATTTTGTAACAATAAAGTACTTGAGCCTCTTGTCAATTTAAGTTATCGATCAAAGCTATGCTACCCTTGAGTCCTACACCTATCAAAGTTTGCAACATACAAATGCTTGTAACTTTTTACTGGAGCGTCATAAAACCTTGAAATTTTGTAACAATAAAGTACTCGAGCCTCTTGTCAATTTAAGCTATCGCTCAAAGCTATGCTACCCTTGAGTCCCAAAACAAACACTGATAAAACTTAAATTGGCCCTAACTTCTATACGGTACGTCCTACACCTATCAAAGTTTGCAACATACAAATGCTTGTAACTTTTTACTGGAGCGTCATAAAACCTTGACATTTTGTAACAATAAAGTACTCGAGCCTCTTGTCAATTTAAGTTATCGCTCAAAGCTATGCTACCCTTGAGTCCCAAATCAAACACTGATAAAACTTCAAATGGCCCTAACTTCTATACGGTACGTCCTACACCTGTCAAAGTTTGCAACATACAAATGCTTGTAACTTTTTACAGGAGCGTCATAAAACCTTGAAATTTTGTAACAATAAAGTACTCGAGCCTCTTGTCAATTTAAGCTATCGCTCAAAGCCATGCTACCCTTGAGTCCCAAATCAAACACTGATAAAACTTCAAATGGCCCTAACTTCTATATGGTAAGTCCTACACCTATCAAAGTTTGCAACATACAAATGCTTGTAACATTTTACTCGAGCGTCATAAAACCTTGAAATTTTGTAACAATAAAGTACTCGAGCCTCTTGTCAATTTAAGCTATCGCTCAAAGCAATGCTACCCCTGAGTCCCAAAACAAACACTGATAAAACTTCAATTGGCCCTAACTTCTATACGGTACGTCCTACACCTATCAAAGTTTGCAACATACAAATGCTTGTAACTTTTTACTGGAGCGTCATAAAAGCTTGACATTTTGTAACAATAAAGTATTCGAGCCTCTTGTCAATTTAAGTTATCGCTCAAAGCTATGCTACCCTTGAGTCCCAAATCAAACACTGATAAAACTTCAAATGGCCCTAACTTCTATACGGTACGTCCTATACCTATCAAAGTTTGATACAAATGCTTGTAACTTTTTACAGGAGCGTCATAAAACCTTGAAATTTTGTAACAATAAAGTACACGAGCCTCTTGTCAATTTAAGTTATCGCTCAAACCTATGCTACCCTTGAGTCCCAAATCAAACACTGATAAAATTTCAAATGGCCCTAACTTCTATACGGTACGTAATACACCTATCAAATTTGCAACATACAAATGCTTGTAAATTTTTACTGGAGCGTCATAAAACCTTGAAATTTTGTAACAATAACGTACTCGAGCCTCTTGTCAATTTAAGCTATCGCTCAAAGCTATGCTACCCTTGAGTCCCAAAGCAAACACTGATAAAACTTCAAATGGCCCTAACTTATATACGGTACGTCCTATACCTATCAAAGTTTGCAACATACAAATGCTTGTAACTTTTTACTGGAGCGTCATAAAACCTTGAAATTTTGTAACAATAAAGTATTCGAGCCTCTTGTCAATTTAAGCTATCGCTCAAAGCTATGCTACCCTTGAGTCCCAAATCAAACACTGATAAATCTTCAAATGGCCCTAACTTCTATACGGTAAGTCCTACACCTATCAAAGTTTGCAACATACAAATGCTTGTAACTTTTTACTGGAGCGTCATAAAACCTTGAAATTTTGTAACAATAAAGTACTCGAGCCTCTTGTCAATTTAAGCTATCGCTCAAAGCTATGCTACCCTTGAGTCCCAAAACAAACACTGATAAAACTTCAATTGGCCCTAACTTCTATACGGTACATCCTACACCTATCAAAGTTTGCAACATACAAATGCTTGTAACTTTTTACTGGAGCGTCATAAAACCTTGACATTTTGTAACAATAAAGTACTTGAGCCTCTTGTCAATTTAAGTTATCGCTCAAAGCTATGCTACCCTTGAGTCCCAAATCAAACACTGATCAAACTTCAAATGGCCCTAACTTCTATACGGTACGTCCTACACCTATCAAAGTTTGATACAAATGCTTGTAACTTTTTACAGGAGCGTCATAAAACCTTGAAATTTTGTAACAATAAAGTACACGAGCCGCTTGTCAATTTAAGTTATCGCTCAAAGCTATGCTACCCTTGAGTCCCAAATCAAACACTGATAAAATTTCAAATGGCCCTAACTTCTATACGGTACGTAATACACCTATCAAATTTGCAACATACAAATGCTTGTAATTTTTTACTGGAGCGTAATAAAACCTTGAAATTTTGTAACAATAACGTACTCGAGCCTCTTGTTAATTTAAGCTATAGCTCAAAGCTATGCTACCCTTGAGTCCCAAAGCAGACACTGATAAAACTTCAAATGGCCCTAACTTCTATACGGTACGTCCTACACCTATCAAAGTTTGCAACATACAAATGCTTGTAACTTTTTACTGGAGCGTCATAAAACCTTGAAATTTTGTAACATTAAAGTACTCGAGCCTCTTGTCAATTTAAGGTATCGCTCAAAGCTATGCTATCCTTGAGTCCCAAATCAAACACTGATAAAACTTCAAATGGCCCTAACTTCTATACGGTAAGTCCTACACCTATCAAAGTTTGCAACATACAAATGCTTGTAACTTTTTACTGGAGCGTCATAAAACCTTGAAATTTTGTAACAATAAAGTACTCGAGCCTCTTGTCAATTTAAGCTATCGCTCAAAGCTATGCTACCCTTGAGTCCCAAAACAAACACTGAGAAAACTTCAATTGGCCCTAACTTCTATACGGTACATCCTACACCTATCAAAGTTTGCAACATACAAATGCTTGTAACTTTTTACTGGAGCGTCATAAAACCTTGAAATTTTGTAACAATAAAGTTCACGAGCCTCTTGTCAATTTAAGTTATCGCTCAAAGCTACGCTACCCTTGAACCCCCAAATCAAACACTGATAAAATCTCAAATGGCCCTAACTTCTATACGGTACGTTCTACACTTATCAAAGTTTGCAACATACAAATGCTTGTAACTTTTTACTGGAGCGTCATAAAACCTTGAAATTTTGTAACAATAAAGTACTCGAGCCTCTTGTCAATTTAAGCTATCGCTCAAAGCTATGCTACCCTTGACTCCCAAATCAAACACTGATAAAACTTCAAATGGCCCTAACTTCTATACGGTAAGTCCTACACCTATCAAAGTTTGCAACATACAAATGCTTGTAACTTTTTACTGGAGCGTCATAAAACCTTAAAATTTTGTAACAATAAAGTACTCGAGCCTCTTGTCAATTTAAGCTATCGCTCAAAGCTATGCTACCCTTGAGTCCCAAAACAAACACTGATAAAACTTAAATTGGCCCTAACTTCTATACGGTACGTCCTACACCTATCAAAGTTTGCAACATACAAATGCTTGTAACTTTTTACTGGAGCGTCATAAAACCTTGACATTTTGTAACAATAAAGTACTCGAGCCTCTTGCCAATTTAAGTTATCGCTCAAAGCTATGCTACCCTTGACTCCCAAATCAAACACTGATCAAACTTCAAATGGCCCTAACTTCTATACGGTACGTCCTACACCTTTCAAAGTTTGATACAAATGCTTGTAACTGTTTACTGGAGCGTCATAAAACCTTGAAATTTTGTAACAATAAAGTACACGAGCCTCTTGTCAATTTAAGTTATCGCTCAAAGCTATGCTACCCTTGAACCCCCAAATCAAACACTGATAAAATTTCAAATGGTCCTGACTTCTATACGGTACGTCCTACACCTATCAGAGTTTGCAACATACAAATGCTTGTAACTATTTACTGGAGCGTCATAAAACCTTGAAATTTTGTAACAATAACGTACTCGAGCCTCTTGTCAATTTAAGCTATCGATCAAAGCTATGCTACCCTTGAATCCTAAATCAAATACTGATAAAACTTCAAATAGCCCTAACTTCTATACGGTACGTCCTACACCTATCAAAGTTTGCAACATACAATTGCTTGTAACTTTTTACTGGAGCGTCATAAAACCTTGAAATTTTGTAACAATAACATACTCGAGCCTCTTGTCAATTTAAGTTATCGCTGAAAGCTATGCTACCCTTGAATCCCAAATCAAATACTTATAAAACTTCAAATAGCCCTAACTTCTATACGGTAAATCCTACACCTATCAAAGTTTGCAACATACAAATCCTTGTAACTTTTTACTGGAGCGTCATAAAACCTTGAAATTTTGTAACAATAACGTACTCGAGCCTCTTGTCAATTTAAGCTATCGCTCAAAGCTATGCTACCCTTGAGTCCTAAATCAAACTCTGATAAAACTTCAAATGGCCCAAACTTCTATACGGTACGTCCTATACCTATCAAAGTTTGCAACATACAAATGTTTGTAACTTTTTACTGGAGCGTCATAAAACCTTGAAATTTTGTAACAATAAAGTACTCGAGCCTCTTGTCAATTTAAGTTATCGCTCAAAGCTATGCTACCCTTGAGTCCCAAATCAAACACTGATAAAACTGCAAATGGCCCTAACTTCTATACGGTACGTCCTACACCTATCAGAGTTTGATACAAATGCTTGTAACTTTTTCCTGGAGCGTCATAAAACCTTGAAATTTTGTAACAATAAAGTACTCGACCCTCTTGTCAATTTAAGTTATCGCTCAAAGCTATGCTACCCTTGAGTCCCAAATCAAACACTGATAAAACTTCAAATGGCCCTCACTTCTATACGGTACGTCCTACACCTACCAAATTTTGATACAAATGCTTGTAACTTTTTACTGGAGCGTCATAGAACCTTGAAATTTTGTAACAATAAAGTACACGAGCCTCTTGTCAATTTACGTTATCGCTCAAAGCTATGCTACCCTTGAGCCCCAAATCAAACACTGATAAAATTTCAAATGGCCCTAACTTCTATACGGTACGTCCTACACCTATCAAAGTTTGCAACATACAATTGCTTGTAACTTTTTACTGGAGCGTCACAAAACCTTGAATTTTGTAACAATAAAGTACTCGAGCCTCTTGTCAATTTAAGTTATCGCTCAAAGCTATGCTACCCTTGAATCCCAAATCAAACACTGATAAAACTTCAAATGGCCATAACTTCTATACGATACGTCCTACACCTATCAAAGTTTGCAACATACAAATGCTTGTAACTTTTTATAGGAGCGTCATAATACCTTGAAATTTTGTAACAATAAAGTACTCGAGCCTCTTGTCAATTTAAGCTATCGCTCAAAGCCATGCTACCCTTGAGTCCCAAATCAAACACTGATAAAACTTCAAATGGGCCTAACTTCTATACGGTAAGTCCTACACCTATCAAAGTTTGCAACATACAAATGCTTGTAACTTTTTACTGGAGCGTCATAAAACCTTGAAATTTTGTAACAATAAAGTACTCGAGCCTCTTGTCAATTTAAGTTATCGCTCAAAGCTATGCTACCCTTGAGTCCCAAATCAAACACTGATAAAACTTCGAATGGCCCTAACTTCTATACAGTACGTCCTACACCTGTCAAAGTTTGCAACATACAAATGCTTGTAACTTTTTACAGGAGCGTCATAAAACCTTGAAATTTTGTAACAATAAAGTACTCGAGCCTCTTGTCAATTTAAGCTATCGCTCAAAGCCATGCTACCCTTGAGTCCCAAATCAAACACTGATAAAACTTCAAATGGCCCTAACTTCTATATGGTAAGTCCTACACCTATCAAAGTTTGCAACATACAAATGCTTGTAACATTTTACTCGAGCGTCATAAAACCTTGAAATTTTGTAACAATAAAGTACTCGAGCCTCTTGTCAATTTAAGCTATCGCTCAAAGCAATGCTACCCCTGAGTCCCAAAACAAACACTGATAAAACTTCAATTGGCCCTAACTTCTATACGGTACGTCCTACACCTATCAAAGTTTGCAACATACAAATGCTTGTAACTTTTTACTGGAGCGTCATAAAAGCTTGACATTTTGTAACAATAAAGTTTTCGAGCCTCTTGTCAATTTAAGTTATCGCTCAAAGCTATGCTACCCTTGAGTCCCAAATCAAACACTGATAAAACTTCAAATGGCCCTAACTTCTATACGGTACGTCCTACACCTATCAAAGTTTGATACAAATGCTTGTAACTTTTTACAGGAGCGTCATAAAACCTTGAAATTTTGTAACAATAAAATACACGAGCCTCTTGTCAATTTAAGTTATCGCTCAAACCTATGCTACCCTTGAGTCCCAAATCAAACACTGATAAAATTTCAAATGGCCCTAACTTCTATACGGTACGTAATACACCTATCAAATTTGCAACATACAAATGCTTGTAAATTTTTACTGGAGCGTCATAAAACCTTGAAATTTTGTAACAATAACGTACTCGAGCCTCTTGTCAATTTAAGCTATCGCTCAAAGCCATGCTACCCTTGAGTCCCAAATCAAACACTGATAAAACTTCAAATGGCCCTAACTTCTATATGGTAAGTCCTACACCTATCAAAGTTTGCAACATACAAATGCTTGTAACATTTTACTCGAGCGTCATAAAACCTTGAAATTTTGTAACAATAAAGTACTCGAGCCTCTTGTCAATTTAAGCTATCGCTCAAAGCAATGCTACCCCTGAGTCCCAAAACAAACACTAATAAAACTTCAATTGGCCCTAACTTCTATACGGTACGTCCTACACCTATCAAAGTTTGCAACATACAAATGCTTGTAACTTTTTACTGGAGCGTCATAAAAGCTTGACATTTTGTAACAATAAAGTATTCGAGCCTCTTGTCAATTTAAGTTATCGCTCAAAGCTATGCTACCCTTGAGTCCCAAATCAAACACTGATAAAACTTCAAATGGCCCTAACTTCTATACGGTACGTCCTACACCTATCAAAGTTTGATACAAATGCTTGTAACTTTTTACAGGAGCGTCATAAAACCTTGAAATTTTGTAACAATAAAGTACACGAGCCGCTTGTCAATTTAAGTTATCGCTCAAAGCTATGCTACCCTTGAGTCCCAAATCAAACACTGATAAAATTTCAAATGGCCCTAACTTCTAAACGGTACGTAATACACCTATCAAATTTGCAACATACAAATGCTTGTAATTTTTTACTGGAGCGTCATAAAACCTTGAAATTTTGTAACAATAACGTACTCGAGCCTCTTGTCAATTTAAGCTATAGCTCAAAGCTATGCTACCCTTGAGTCCCAAAGCAGACACTGATAAAACTTCAAATGGCCCTAACTTCTATACGGTACGTCCTACACCTATCAAAGTTTGCAACATACAAATGCTTGTAACTTTTTACTGGAGCGTCATAAAACCTTGAAATTTTGTAACATTAAAGTACTCGAGCCTCTTGTCAATTTAAGGTATCGCTCAAAGCTATGCTATCCTTGAGTCCCAAATCAAACACTGATAAAACTTCAAATGGCCCTAACTTCTATACGGTAAGTCCTACACCTATCAAAGTTTGCAACATACAAATGCTTGTAACTTTTTACTGGAGCGTCATAAAACCTTGAAATTTTGTAACAATAAAGTACTCGAGCCTCTTGTCAATTTAAGCTATCGCTCAAAGCTATGCTACCCTTGAGTCCCAAAACAAACACTGAGAAAACTTCAATTGGCCCTAACTTCTATACGGTACATCCTACACCTATCAAAGTTTGCAACATACAAATGCTTGTAACTTTTTACTGGAGCGTCATAAAACCTTGAAATTTTGTAACAATAAAGTTCACGAGCCTCTTGTCAATTTAAGTTATCGCTCAAAGCTACGCTACCCTTGAACCCCCAAATCAAACACTGATAAAATTTCAAATGGCCCTAACTTCTATACGGTACGTTCTACACCTATCAAAGTTTGCAACATACAAATGCTTGTAACTTTTTACTGGAGCGTCATAAAACCTTGAAATTTTGTAACAATAAAGTACTCGAGCCTCTTGTCAATTTAAGCTATCGCTCAAAGCTATGCTACCCTTGACTCCCAAATCAAACACTGATAAAACTTCAAATGGCCCTAACTTCTATACGGTAAGTCCTACACCTATCAAAGTTTGCAACATACAAATGCTTGTAACTTTTTACTGGAGCGTCATAAAACCTTGAAATTTTGTAACAATAAAGTACTCGAGCCTCTTGTCAATTTCAGCTATCGCTCAAAGCTATGCTACCCTTGAGTCCCAAAACAAACACTGATAAAACTTAAATTGGCCCTAACTTCTATACGGTACGTCCTACACCTATCAAAGTTTGCAACATACAAATGCTTGTAACTTTTTACTAGAGCGTCATAAAACCTTGACATTTTGTAACAATAAAGTACTCGAGCCTCTTGCCAATTTAAGTTATCGCTCAAAGCTATGCTACCCTTGACTCCCAAATCAAACACTGATCAAACTTCAAATGGCCCTAACTTCTATACGGTACGTCCTACACCTTTCAAAGTTTGATACAAATGCTTGTAACTGTTTACTGGAGCGTCATAAAACCTTGAAATTTTGTAACAATAAAGTACACGAGCCTCTTGTCAATTTAAGTTATCGCTCAAAGCTATGCTACCCTTGAACCCCCAAATCAAACACTGATAAAATTTCAAATGGTCCTGACTTCTATACGGTACGTCCTACACCTATCAGAGTTTGCAACATACAAATGCTTGTAACTATTTACTGGAGCGTCATAAAACCTTGAAATTTTGTAACAATAACGTACTCGAGCCTCTTGTCAATTTAAGCTATCGATCAAAGCTATGCTACCCTTGAATCCTAAATCAAATACTGATAAAACTTCAAATAGCCCTAACTTCCATACGGTACGTCCTACACCTATCAAAGTTTGCAACATACAATTGCTTGTAACTTTTTACTGGAGCGTCATAAAACCTTGAAATTTTGTAACAATAACATTCTCGAGCCTCTTGTCAATTTAAGTTATCGCTGAAAGCTATGCTACCCTTGAATCCCAAATCAAATACTTATAAAACTTCAAATAGCCCTAACTTCTATACGGTAAGTCCTACACCTATCAAAGTTTGCAACATACAAATCCTTGTAACTTTTTACTGGAGCGTCATAAAACCTTGAAATTTTGTAACAATAACGTACTCGAGCCTCTTGTCAATTTAAGCTATCGCTCAAAACTATGCTACCCTTGAGTCCTAAATCAAACTCTGATAAAACTTCAAATGGCCCAAACTTCTATACGGTACGTCCTATACCTATCAAAGTTTGCAACATACAAATGTTTGTAACTTTTTACTGGAGCGTCATAAAACCTTGAAATTTTGTAACAATAAAGTACTCGAGCCTCTTGTCAATTTAAGTTATCGCTCAAAGCTATGCTACCCTTGAGTCCCAAATCAAACACTGATAAAACTGCAAATGGCCCTAACTTCTATACGGTACGTCCTACACCTATCAGAGTTTGATACAAATGCTTGTAACTTTTTCCTGGAGCGTCATAAAACCTTGAAATTTTGTAACAATAAAGTACTCGACCCTCTTGTCAATTTAAGTTATCGCTCAAAGCTATGCTACCCTTGAGTCCCAAATCAAACACTGATAAAACTTCAAATGGCCCTCACTTCTATACGGTACGTCCTACACCTACCAAATTTTGATACAAATGCTTGTAACTTTTTACTGGAGCGTCATAGAACCTTGAAATTTTGTAACAATAAAGTACACGAGCCTCTTGTCAATTTAAGTTATCGCTCAAAGCTATGCTACCCTTGAGTCCCAAATCAAACACTGATAAAATTTCAAATGGCCCTAACTTCTATACGGTACGTCCTACACCTATCAAAGTTTGCAACATACAATTGCTTGTAACTTTTTACTGGAGCGTCACAAAACCTTGAATTTTGTAACAATAAAGTACTCGAGCCTCTTGTCAATTTAAGTTATCGCTCAAAGCTATGCTACCCTTGAATCCCAAATCAAACACTGATAAAACTTCAAATGGCCATAACTTCTATACGATACGTCCTACACCTATCAAAGTTTGCAACATACAAATGCTTGTAACTTTTTATAGGAGCGTCATAATACCTTGAAATTTTGTAACAATAAAGTACTCGAGCCTCTTGTCAATTTAAGCTATCGCTCAAAGCCATGCTACCCTTGAGTCCCAAATCAAACACTGATAAAACTTCAAATGGGCCTAACTTCTATACGGTAAGTCCTACACCTATCAAAGTTTGCAACATACAAATGCTTGTAACTTTTTACTGGAGCGTCATAAAACCTTGAAATTTTGTAACAATAAAGTACTCGAGCCTCTTGTCAATTTAAGTTATCGCTCAAAGCTATGCTACCCTTGAGTCCCAAATCAAACACTGATAAAACTTCGAATGGCCCTAACTTCTATACAGTACGTCCTACACCTATCAAAGTTTGATACAAATGCTTGTAACTTTTTACAGGAGCGTCAAAAAACCTTGAAATTTTGTAACAATAAAGTACACGAGCCTCTTGTCAATTTAAGTTATCGCTCAAAGCTATGCTACCCTTGAGTCCCAAATCAAACACTGATAAAATTTCCAATGGCCCTAACTTCTATATGGTACGTACTACACCTATCAAAGTTTGCAACATACAAATGCTTGTAACTTTTTACTGGAGCGTCATAAAACCTTGAAATTTTGTAACAATAACGTACTCGAGCCTCTTGTCAATTTAAGCTATCGCTCAAAGCTATGCTACCCTTGAATCCCAAATCAAATACTGATAAAACTTCAAATAGCCCTAACTTCTATACGGTACGTCATACACCTATCAAAGTTTGCAACATACAAATTCTTGTAACTTTTTACTGGAGCGTCACAAAACCTTGAAATTTTGTAACAATAAAGTACTCGAGCCTCTTGTCAATTTAAGCTATCGCTCAAAGCTATGCTACCCTTGAGTCCCAAATCAAACACTGATAAAACTTCAAATGGCCCTAACTTCTATACGGTACGTCCTACTCCTATCAAAGTTTGCAACATACAAATGTTTGTAACTTTTTACTGGAGCGCCATAAAACCTTGTAATTTTGTAACAATAAAGTATTCGAGCCTCTTGTCAATTTAAGTTATCGCTCAAAGCTATGCTACCCTTGAGTCCCAAATCAAACACTGATAAAACTGCAAATGGCCCTAACTTCTATACGGTACGTCCTACTCCTATCAAAGTATAATACAAATACTTGTAACTTTTTACTGGAGCGTCATAAAACCTTGAAATTTTGTAACAATAAAGTACTCGAGCCTCTTGTCAATTTAAGTTATCGCTCAAAGCTATGCTACCCTTGAGTCCCAAATCAAACACTGATTAAATTTAAAATGGCCCTAACTTCTATACGGTACGTCCTACACCTATCAAAGTTTGCAACATACAAATGCTTGTAACTTTTTACTGGAGCGTCATAAAACCTTGACATTTTGTAACAATAAAGTACTTGAGCCTCTTGTCAATTTAAGTTATCACTCAAAGCTATGCTACCCTTGAGTCCCAAATCAAACACTGATCAAACTTCAAATGGCCCTAACTTCTATACGGTACGTCCTACACCTATCAAAGTTTGATACAAATGCTTGTAACTTTTTACAGGAGCGTCATAAAACCTTGAAATTTTGTAACAATAAAGTACACGAGCCGCTTGTCAATTTAAGTTATCGCTCAAAGCTATGCTACCCTTGAGTCCCAAATCAAACACTGGTAAAATTTCAAATGGCCCTAACTTCTATACGGTACGTAATACACCTATCAAATTTGCAACATACAAATGCTTGTAATTTTTTACTGGAGCGTCATAAAACCTTGAAATTTTGTAACAATAACGTACTCGAGCCTCTTGTCAATTTAAGCTATCGCTCAAAGCAATGCTACCCTTGAGTCCCAAAGCAGACACTGATAAAACTTCAAATGGCCCTAACTTCTATACGGTACGTCCTACACCTATCAAAGTTTGCAACATACAAATGCTTGTAACTTTTTACTGGAGCGTCATAAAACCTTGAAATTTTGTAACAATAAAGTACTCGAGCCTCTTGTCAATTTAAGGTATCGCTCAAAGCTATGCTACCCTTGAGTCCCAAATCAAACACTGATAAAACTTCAAATGGCCCTAACTTCTATACGGTAAGTCCTACACCTATCAAAGTTTACAACATACAAATGCTTGTAACTTTTTACTGGAGCGTCATAAAACCTTGAAATTTTGTAACAATAAAGTACTCGAGCCTCTTGTCAATTTAAGCTATCGCACAAAGCTATGCTACCCTTGAGTCCCAAAACAAACACTGAGAAAACTTCAATTGGCCCTAACTTCTATACGGTACATCCTACACCTATCAGAGTTTGCAACATACAAATGCTTGTAACTTTTTATAGGAGCGTCATAATACCTTGAAATTTTGTAACAATAAAGTACTCGAGCCTCTTGTCAATTTAAGTTATCGCTCAAAGCTATGCTACCCTTGAACCCCCAAATCAAACACTGATAAAATTTCAAATGGTCCTGACTTCTATACGGTACGTCCTACACCTATCAGAGTTTGCAACATACAAATGCTTGTAACTTTTTACTGGAGCGTCATAAAACCTTGAAATTTTGTAACAATAACGTACTCGAGCCTCTTGTCAATTTAAGCTATCGATCAAAGCTATGCTACCCTTGAATCCTAAATCAAATACTGATAAAACTTCAAATAGCCCTAACTTCTATACGGTACGTTCTACACCTATCAAAGTTTGCAACATACAATTGCTTGTAACTTTTTACTGGAGCGTCATAAAACCTTGAAATTTTGTAACAATAACATACTCGAGCCTCTTGTCAATTTAAGTTATCGCTGAAAGCTATGCTACCCTTGAATCCCAAATCAAATACTTATAAAACTTCAAATAGCCCTAACTTCTATACGGTAAGTCCTACACCTATCAAAGTTTGCAACATACAAATCCTTGTAACTTTTTACTGGAGCGTCATAAAACCATGAAATTTTGTAACAATAACGTACTCGAGCCTCTTGTCAATTTAAGCTATCGCTCAAAGCTATGCTACCCTTGAGTCCTAAATCAAACTCTGATAAAACTTCAAATGGCCCAAACTTCTATACGGTACGTCCTATACCTATCAAAGTTTGCAACATACAAATGTTTGTAACTTTTTACTGGAGCGTCATAAAACCTTGAAATTTTGTAACAATAAAGTACTCGAGCCTCTTGTCAATTTAAGTTATCGCTCAAAGCTATGCTACCCTTGAGTCCCAAATCAAACACTGATAAAACTGCAAATGGCCCTAACTTCTATACGGTACGTCCTACACCTATCAGAGTTTGATACAAATGCTTGTAACTTTTTCCTGGAGCGTCATAAAACCTTGAAATTTTGTAAAAATAAAGTACTCGACCCTCTTGTCAATTTAAGTTATCGCTCAAAGCTATGCTACAATTGAGTCCCAAATCAAACACTGATAAAACTTCAAATGGCCCTCACTTCTATACGGTACGTCCTACACCTACCAAATTTTGATACAAATGCTTGTAACTTTTTACTGGAGCGTCATAGAACCTTGAAATTTTGTAACAATAAAGTACACGAGCCTCTTGTCAATTTACGTTATCGCTCAAAGCTATGCTACCCTTGAGTCACAAATCAAACACTGATAAAATTTCAAATGGCCCTAACTTCTATACGGTACGTCCTACACCTATCAAAGTTTGCAACATACAATTGCTTGTAACTTTTATTGGAGCGTCACAAAACCTTGAATTTTGTAACAATAAAGTACTCGAGCCTCTTGTCAATTTAAGTTATCGCTCAAAGCTATGCTACCCTTGAATCCCAAATCAAACACTGATAAAACTTCAAATGGCCATAACTTCTATACGATACGTCCTACACCTATCAAAGTTTGCAACATACAAATGCTTGTAACTTTTTATAGGAGCGTCATAATACCTTGAAATTTTGTAACAATAAAGTACTCGAGCCTCTTGTCAATTTAAGCTATCGCTCAAAGCCATGCTACCCTTGAGTCCCAAATCAAACACTGATAAAACTTCAAATGGGCCTAACTTCTATACGGTAAGTCCTACACCTATCAAAGTTTGCAACATACAAATGCTTGTAACTTTTTACTGGAGCGTCATAAAATCTTGAAATTTTGTAACAATAAAGTACTCGAGCCTCTTGTCAATTTAAGCTATCGCTCAAAGCTATGCTACCCCTGAGTCCCAAAACAAACACTGATAAAACTTCAATTGGCCCTAACTTCTATACGGTACGTCCTACACCTATCAAAGTTTGCAACATACAAATGCTTGTAACTTTTTACTGGAGCGTCATAAAACCTTGACATTTTGTAACAATAAAGTAATCGAGCCTCTTGTCAATTTAAGTTATCGCTCAAAGCTATGCTACCCTTGAGTCCCAAATCAAACACTGATAAAACTTCGAATGGCCCTAACTTCTATACAGTACTTCCTACACCTATCAAAGTTTGATACAAATGCTTGTAACTTTTTACAGGAGCGTCAAAAAACCTTGAAATTTTGAAACAATAAAGTACACGAGCCTCTTGTCAATTTAAGTTATCGCTCAAAGCTATGCTACCCTTGAGTCCCAAATCAAACACTGATAAAATTTCCAATGGCCCTAACTTCTATATGGTACGTACTACACCTATCAAAGTTTGCAACATACAAATGCTTGTAACTTTTTACTGGAGCGTCATAAAACCTTGAAATTTTGTAACAATAACGTACTCGAGCCTCTTGTCAATTTAAGCTATCGCTCAAAGCTATGCTACCCTTGAATCCCAAATCAAATACTGATAAAACTTCAAATAGCCCTAACTTCTATACGGTACGTCATACACCTATCAAAGTTTGCAACATACAAATTCTTGTAACTTTTTACTGGAGCGTCACAAAACCTTGAAATTTTGTAACAATAAAGTACTCGAGCCTCTTGTCAATTTAAGCTATCGCTCAAAGCTATGCTACCCTTGAGTCCCAAATCAAACACTGATAAAACTTCAAATGGCCCTAACTTCTATACGGTACGTCCTACTCCTATCAAAGTTTGCAACATACAAATGTTTGTAACTTTTTACTGGAGCGCCATAAAACCTTGTAATTTTGTAACAATAAAGTATTCGAGCCTCTTGTCAATTTAAGTTATCGCTCAAAGCTATGCTACCCTTGAGTCCCAAATCAAACACTGATAAAACTGCAAATGGCCCTAACTTCTATACGGTACGTCCTACTCCTATCAAAGTATGATACAAATACTTGTAACTTTTTACTGGAGCGTCATAAAACTTTGAAATTTTGTAACAATAAAGTACTCGAGCCTCTTGTCAATTTAAGTTATCGCTCAAAGCTATGCTACCCTTGAGTCCCAAATCAAACACTGATTAAATTTAAAATGGCCCTAACTTCTATACGGTACGTCCTACACCTATCAAAGTTTGCAACATACAAATGCTTGTAACTTTTTACTGGAGCGTCATAAAACCTTGACATTTTGTAACAATAAAGTACATGAGCCTCTTGTCAATTTAAGTTATCACTCAAAGCTATGCTACCCTTGAGTCCCAAATCAAACACTGATCAAACTTCAAATGGCCCTAACTTCTATACGGTACGTCCTACACCTATCAAAGTTTGATACAAATGCTTGTAACTTTTTACAGGAGCGTCATAAAACCTTGAAATTTTGTAACAATAAAGTACACGAGCCGCTTGTCAATTTAAGTTATCGCTCAAAGCTATGCTACCCTTGAGTCCCAAATCAAACACTGGTAAAATTTCAAATGGCCCTAACTTCTATACGGTACGTAATACACCTATCAAATTTGCAACATACAAATGCTTGTAATTTTTTACTGGAGCGTCATAAAACCTTGAAATTTTGTAACAATAACGTACTCGAGCCTCTTGTCAATTTAAGCTATCGCTCAAAGCTATGCTACCCTTGAGTCCTAAATCAAACTCTGATAAAACTTCAAATGGCCCAAACTTCTATACGGTACGTCCTATACCTATCAAAGTTTGCAACATACAAATGTTTGTAACTTTTTACTGGAGCGTCATAAAACCTTGAAATTTTGTAACAATAAAGTACTCGAGCCTCTTGTCAATTTAAGTTATCGCTCAAAGCTATGCTACCCTTGAGTCCCAAATCAAACACTGATAAAACTGCAAATGGCCCTAACTTCTATACGGTACGTCCTACACCTATCAGAGTTTGATACAAATGCTTGTAACTTTTTCCTGGAGCGTCATAAAACCTTGAAATTTTGTAACAATAAAGTACTCGACCCTCTTGTCAATTTAAGTTATCGCTCAAAGCTATGCTACCCTTGAGTCCCAAATCAAACACTGATAAAACTTCAAATGGCCCTCACTTCTATACGGTACGTCCTACACCTACCAAATTTTGATACAAATGCTTGTAACTTTTTACTGGAGCGTCATAGAACCTTGAAATTTTGTAACAATAAAGTACACGAGCCTCTTGTCAATTTACGTTATCGCTCAAAGCTATGCTACCCTTGAGTCACAAATCAAACACTGATAAAATTTCAAATGGCCCTAACTTCTATACGGTACGTCCTACACCTATCAAAGTTTGCAACATACAATTGCTTGTAACTTTTATTGGAGCGTCACAAAACCTTGAATTTTGTAACAATAAAGTACTCGAGCCTCTTGTCAATTTAAGTTATCGCTCAAAGCTATGCTACCCTTGAATCCCAAATCAAACACTGATAAAACTTCAAATGGCCATAACTTCTATACGATACGTCCTACACCTATCAAAGTTTGCAACATACAAATGCTTGTAACTTTTTATAGGAGCGTCATAATACCTTGAAATTTTGTAACAATAAAGTACTCGAGCCTCTTGTCAATTTAAGCTATCGCTCAAAGCCATGCTACCCTTGAGTCCCAAATCAAACACTGATAAAACTTCAAATGGGCCTAACTTCTATACGGTAAGTCCTACACCTATCAAAGTTTGCAACATACAAATGCTTGTAACTTTTTACTGGAGCGTCATAAAACCTTGAAATTTTGTAACAATAAAGTACTCGAGCCTCTTGTCAATTTAAGCTATCGCTCAAAGCTATGCTACCCCTGAGTCCCAAAACAAACACTGATAAAACTTCAATTGGCCCTAACTTCTATACGGTACGTCCTACACCTATCAAAGTTTGCAACATACAAATGCTTGTAACTTTTTACTGGAGCGTCATAAAACCTTGACATTTTGTAACAATAAAGTAATCGAGCCTCTTGTCAATTTAAGTTATCGCTCAAAGCTATGCTACCCTTGAGTCCCAAATCAAACACTGATAAAACTTCGAATGGCCCTAACTTCTATACAGTACGTCCTACACCTATCAAAGTTTGATACAAATGCTTGTAACTTTTTACAGGAGCGTCAAAAAACCTTGAAATTTTGTAACAATAAAGTACACGAGCCTCTTGTCAATTTAAGTTATCGCTCAAAGCTATGCTACCCTTGAGTCCCAAATCAAACACTGATAAAATTTCCAATGGCCCTAACTTCTATATGGTACGTACTACACCTATCAAAGTTTGCAACATACAAATGCTTGTAACTTTTTACTGGAGCGTCATAAAACCTTGAAATTTTGTAACAATAACGTACTCGAGCCTCTTGTCAATTTAAGCTATCGCTCAAAGCTATGCTACCCTTGAATCCCAAATCAAATACTGATAAAACTTCAAATAGCCCTAACTTCTATACGGTACGTCATACACCTATCAAAGTTTGCAACATACAAATTCTTGTAACTTTTTACTGGAGCGTCACAAAACCTTGAAATTTTGTAACAATAAAGTACTCGAGCCTCTTGTCAATTTAAGCTATCGCTCAAAGCTATGCTAACCTTGAGTCCCAAATCAAACACTGATAAAACTTCAAATGGCCCTAACTTCTATACGGTACGTCCTACTCCTATCAAAGTTTGCAACATACAAATGTTTGTAACTTTTTACTGGAGCGCCATAAAACCTTGTAATTTTGTAACAATAAAGTATTCGAGCCTCTTGTCAATTTAAGTTATCGCTCAAAGCTATGCTACCCTTGAGTCCCAAATCAAACACTGATAAAACTGCAAATGGCCCTAACTTCTATACGGTACGTCCTACTCCTATCAAAGTATGATACAAATACTTGTAACTTTTTACTGGAGCGTCATAAAACCTTGAAATTTTGTAACAATAAAGTACTCGAGCCTCTTGTCAATTTAAGTTATCGCTCAAAGCTATGCTACCCTTGAGTCCCAAATCAAACACTGATTAAATTTAAAATGGCCCTAACTTCTATACGGTACGTCCTACACCTATCAAAGTTTGCAACATACAAATGCTTGTAACTTTTTACTGGAGCGTCATAAAACCTTGACATTTTGTAACATTAAAGTACATGAGCCTCTTGTCAATTTAAGTTATCACTCAAAGCTATGCTACCCTTGAGTCCCAAATCAAACACTGATCAAACTTCAAATGGCCCTAACTTCTATACGGTACGTCCTACACCTATCAAAGTTTGATACAAATGCTTGTAACTTTTTACAGGAGCGTCATAAAACCTTGAAATTTTGTAACAATAAAGTACACGAGCCGCTTGTCAATTTAAGTTATCGCTCAAAGCTATGCTACCCTTGAGTCCCAAATCAAACACTGGTAAAATTTCAAATGGCCCTAACTTCTATACGGTACGTAATACACCTATCAAATTTGCAACATACAAATGCTTGTAATTTTTTACTGGAGCGTCATAAAACCTTGAAATTTTGTAACAATAACGTACTCGAGCCTCTTGTCAATTTAAGCTATCGCTCAAAGCAATGCTACCCTTGAGTCCCAAAGCAGACACTGATAAAACTTCAAATGGCCCTAACTTCTATACGGTACGTCCTACACCTATCAAAGTTTGCAACATACAAATGCTTGTAACTTTTTACTGGAGCGTCATAAAACCTTGAAATTTTGTAACAATAAAGTACTCGAGCCTCTTGTCAATTTAAGGTATCGCTCAAAGCTATGCTACCCTTGAGTCCCAAATCAAACACTGATAAAACTTCAAATGGCCCTAACTTCTATACGGTAAGTCCTACACCTATCAAAGTTTACAACATACAAATGCTTGTAACTTTTTACTGGAGCGTCATAAAACCTTGAAATTTTGTAACAATAAAGTACTCGAGCCTCTTGTCAATTTAAGCTATCGCTCAAAGCTATGCTACCCTTGAGTCCCAAAACAAACACTGAGAAAACTTCAATTGGCCCTAACTTCTATACGGTACATCCTACACCTATCAAAGTTTGCAACATACAAATGCTTGTAACTTTTTACTGGAGCGTCATAAAACCTTGAAATTTTGTAACAATAAAGTTTTCGAGCCTTTTGTCAATTTAAGTTATCGCACAAAGCTACGCTACCCTTGAACCCCCAAATCAAACACTGATAAAATTTCAAATGGCCCTAACTTCTATACGGTACGTTCTACACATATCAAAGTTTGCAACATACAAATGCTTGTAACTTTTTACTGGAGCGTCATAAAACCTTGAAATTTTGTAACAATAAAGTACTCGAGCCTCTTGTCAATTTAAGGTATCGCTCAAAGCTATGCTACCCTTGAGTCCCAAATCAAACACTGATAAAACTTCAAATGGCCCTAACTTCTATACGGTAAGTCCTACACCTATCAAAGTTTACAACATACAAATGCTTGTAACTTTTTACTGGAGCGTCATAAAACCTTGAAATTTTGTAACAACAAAGTACTCGAGCCTCTTGTCAATTTAAGCTATCGATCAAAGCTATGCTACCCTTGAGTCCCAAAACAAACACTGAGAAAACTTCAATTGGCCCTAACTTCTATACGGTACGTCCTACACCTATCAAAGTTTGCAACATACAAATGCTTGTAACTTTTTACTGGAGCGTCATAAAACCTTGACATTTTGTAACAATAAAGTACTCGAGCCTCTTGCCAATTTAAGTTATCGCTCAAAGCTATGCTACCCTTGAGTCCCAAATCAAACACTGATCAAACTTCAAATGGCCCTAACTTCTATACGGTACGTCCTACACCTTTCAAAGTTTGATACAAATGCTTGTAACTGTTTACTGGAGCGTCATAAAACCTTGAAATTTTGTAACAATAAAGTACACGAGCCTCTTGCCAATTTAAGTTATCGCTCAAAGCTATGCTACCCTTGAACCCCCAAATCAAACACTGATAAAATTTCAAATGGTCCTAACTTCTATACGGTACGTCCTACACCTATCAGAGTTTGCAACATACAATTGCTTGTAACTTTTTACTGGAGCGTCATAAAACCTTGAAATTTTGTAACAATAACATACTCGAGCCTCTTGTCAATTTAAGTTATCGCTCAAAGCTATGCTACCCTTGAATCCCAAATCAAATACTGATAAAACTTCAAATAGCCCTAACTTCTATACGGTACGTCCTACACCTATCAAAGTTTGCAACATACAATTGCTTGTAACTTTTTACTGGAGCGTCATAAAACCTTGAAATTTTGTAACAATAACATACTCGAGCCTCTTGTCAATTTAAGCTATCGCTCAAAGCTATGCTACCCTTGAGTCCCAAATCAAACACTGATTAAACTTCAAATGGCCCTATCTTCTATACGGTACGTCCTACACCTTTCAAAGTTTGATACAAATGCTTGTAACTGTTTACTGGAGCGTCATAAAACCTTGAAATTTTGTAACAATAAAGTACACGAGCCTCTTGCCAATTTAAGTTATCGCTCAAAGCTATGCTACCCTTGAACCCCCAAATCAAACACTGATAAAATTTCAAATGGTCCTAACTTCTATACGGTACGTCCTACACCTATCAGAGTTTGCAACATACAATTGCTTGTAACTTTTTACTGGAGCGTCATAAAACCTTGAAATTTTGTAACAATAACATACTCGAGCCTCTTGTCAATTTAAGCTATCGATCAAAGCTATGCTACCCTTGAATCCTAAATCAAATACTGATAAAACTTCAAATAGCCCTAACTTCTATACGGTACGTCCTACACCTATCAAAGTTTGCAACATACAATTGCTTGTAACTTTTTACTGGAGCGTCATAAAACCTTGAAATTTTGTAACAATAACATACTCGAGCCTCTTGTCAATTTAAGTTATCGCTCAAAGCTATGCTACCCTTGAATCCCAAATCAAATACTGATAAAACTTCAAATAGCCCTAACTTCTATACGGTACGTCCTACACCTATCAAAGTTTGCAACATACAAATCCTTGTAACTTTTTACTGGAGCGTCATAAAACCTTGAAATTTGGTAACAATAACGTACTCGAGCCTCTTGTCAATTTAAGCTATCGCTCAAAGCTATGCTACCCTTGAGTCCTAAATCAAACTCTGATAAAACTTCAAATGGCCCAAACTTCTATACGGTACGTCCTATACCTATCAAAGTTTGCAACATACAAATGTTTGTAACTTTTTACTGGAGCGTCATAAAACCTTGAAATTTTGTAACAATAAAGTACTCGAGCCTCTTGTCAATTTAAGTTATCGCTCAAAGCTATGCTACCCTTGAGTCCCAAATCAAACACTGATAAAACTGCAAATGGCCCTAACTTCTATACGGTACGTCCTACACCTATCAGAGTTTGATACAAATGCTTGTAACTTTTTCCTGGAGCGTCATAAAACCTTGAAATTTTGTAACAATAAAGTACTCGACCCTCTTGTCAATTTAAGTTATCGCTCAAAGCTATGCTACCCTTGAGTCCCAAATCAAACACTGATAAAACTTCAAATGGCCCTCACTTCTATACGGTACGTCCTACACCTACCAAATTTTGATACAAATGCTTGTAACTTTTTACTGGAGCGTCATAGAACCTTGAAATTTTGTAACAATAAAGTACACGAGCCTCTTGTCAATTTACGTTATCGCTCAAAGCTATGCTACCCTTGAGTCCCAAATCAAACACTGATAAAATTTCAAATGGCCCTAACTTCTATACGGTACGTCCTACACCTATCAAAGTTTGCAACATACAATTGCTTGTAACTTTTTACTGGAGCGTCACAAAACCTTGAATTTTGTAACAATAAAGTACTCGAGCCTCTTGTCAATTTAAGTTATCGCTCAAAGCTATGCTACCCTTGAGTCCCAAATCAAACACTGATAAAACTTCAAATGGGCCTAACTTCTATACGGTAAGTCCTACACCTATCAAAGTTTGCAACATACAAATGCTTGTAACTTTTTACTGGAGCGTCATAAAACCTTGAAATTTTCTAACAATAAAGTACTCGAGCCTCTTGTCAATTTAAGCTATCGCTCAAAGCTATGCTACCTCTGAGTCCCAAAACAAACACTGATAAAACTTCAATTGGCCCTAACTTCTATACGGTACGTCCTACACCTATCAAAGTTTGCAACATACAAATGCTTGTAACTTTTTACTGGAGCGTCATAAAACCTTGAAATTTTGTAACAATAAAGTACTCGAGCCTCTTGTCAATTTAAGCTATCGCTCAAAGCTATGCTACCCTTGAGTCCCAAATCAAACACTGATAAAACTTCAAATGGCCCTAACTTCTATACGGTACGTCCTACACCTATCAGAGTTTGATACAAATGCTTGTAACTTTTTCCTGGAGCGTCATAAAACCTTGAAATTTTGTAACAATAAAGTACTCGACCCTCTTGTCAATTTAAGTTATCGCTCAAAGCTATGCTACCCTTGAGTCCCAAATCAAACACTGATAAAACTTCAAATGGCCCTCACTTCTATACGGTACGTCCTACACCTACCAAATTTTGATACAAATGCTTGTAACTTTTTACTGGAGCGTCATAGAACCTTGAAATTTTGTAACAATAAAGTACACGAGCCTCTTGTCAATTTACGTTATCGCTCAAAGCTATGCTACCCTTGAGTCCCAAATCAAACACTGATAAAATTTCAAATGGCCCTAACTTCTATACGGTACGTCCTACACCTATCAAAGTTTGCAACATACAATTGCTTGTAACTTTTTACTGGAGCGTCACAAAACCTTGAATTTTGTAACAATAAAGTACTCGAGCCTCTTGTCAATTTAAGTTATCGCTCAAAGCTATGCTACCCTTGAATCCCAAATCAAACACTGATAAAACTTCAAATGGCCATAACTTCTATACGATACGTCCTACACCTATCAAAGTTTGCAACATACAAATGCTTGTAACTTTTTATAGGAGCGTCATAAAACCTTGAAATTTTGTAACAATAAAGTACTCGAGCCTCTTGTCAATTTAAGCTATCGCTCAAAGCCATGCTACCCTTGAGTCCCAAATCAAACACTGATAAAACTTCAAATGGGCCTAACTTCTATACGGTAAGTCCTACACCTATCAAAGTTTGCAACATACAAATGCTTGTAACTTTTTACTGGAGCGTCATAAAACCTTGAAATTTTCTAACAATAAAGTACTCGAGCCTCTTGTCAATTTAAGCTATCGCTCAAAGCTATGCTACCTCTGAGTCCCAAAACAAACACTGATAAAACTTCAATTGGCCCTAACTTCTATACGGTACGTCCTACACCTATCAAAGTTTGCAACATACAAATGCTTGTAACTTTTTACTGGAGCGTCATAAAACCTTGAAATTTTGTAACAATAAAGTATTCGAGCCTCTTGTCAATTTAAGCTATCGCTCAAAGCTATGCTACCCTTGAGTCCCAAATCAAACACTGATAAAACTTCAAATGGCCCTAACTTCTATACGGTACGTCCTACACCTATCAGAGTTTGATACAAATGCTTGTAACTTTTTCCTGGAGCGTCATAAAACCTTGAAATTTTGTAACAATAAAGTACTCGACCCTCTTGTCAATTTAAGTTATCGCTCAAAGCTATGCTACCCTTGAGTCCCAAATCAAACACTGATAAAACTTCAAATGGCCCTAACTTCTATACGGTACGTCCTACACCTACCAAATTTTGATACAAATGCTTGTAACTTTTTACTGGAGCGTCATAGAACCTTGAAATTTTGTAACAATAAAGTACACGAGCCTCTTGTCAATTTACGTTATCGCTCAAAGCTATGCTACCCTTGAGTCCCAAATCAAACACTGATAAAATTTCAAATGGCCCTAACTTCTATACGGTACGTCCTACACCTATCAAAGTTTGCAACATACAATTGCTTGTAACTTTTTACTGGAGCGTCACAAAACCTTGAATTTTGTAACAATAAAGTACTCGAGCCTCTTGTCAATTTAAGTTATCGCTCAAAGCTATGCTACCCTTGAATCCCAAATCAAACACTGATAAAACTTCAAATGGCCATAACTTCTATACGATACGTCCTACACCTATCAAAGTTTGCAACATACAAATGCTTGTAACTTTTTATAGGAGCGTCATAAAACCTTGAAATTTTGTAACAATAAAGTACTCGAGCCTCTTGTCAATTTAAGCTATCGCTCAAAGCCATGCTACCCTTGAGTCCCAAATCAAACACTGATAAAACTTCAAATGGGCCTAACTTCTATACGGTAAGTCCTACACCTATCAAAGTTTGCAACATACAAATGCTTGTAACTTTTTACTGGAGCGTCATAAAACCTTGAAATTTTCTAACAATAAAGTACTCGAGCCTCTTGTCAATTTAAGCTATCGCTCAAAGCTATGCTACCTCTGAGTCCCAAAACAAACACTGATAAAACTTCAATTGGCCCTAACTTCTATACGGTACGTCCTACACCTATCAAAGTTTGCAACATACAAATGCTTGTAACTTTTTACTGGAGCGTCATAAAACCTTGAAATTTTGTAACAATAAAGTACTCGAGCCTCTTGTCAATTTAAGCTATCGCTCAAAGCTATGCTACCCTTGAGTCCCAAATCAAACACTGATAAAACTTCAAATGGCCCTAACTTCTATACGGTACGTCCTACACCTATCAGAGTTTGATACAAATGCTTGTAACTTTTTCCTGGAGCGTCATAAAACCTTGAAATTTTGTAACAATAAAGTACTCGACCCTCTTGTCAATTTAAGTTATCGCTCAAAGCTATGCTACCCTTGAGTCCCAAATCAAACACTGATAAAACTTCAAATGGCCCTCACTTCTATACGGTACGTCCTACACCTACCAAATTTTGATACAAATGCTTGTAACTTTTTACTGGAGCGTCATAGAACCTTGAAATTTTGTAACAATAAAGTACACGAGCCTCTTGTCAATTTACGTTATCGCTCAAAGCTATACTACCCTTGAGTCCCAAATCAAACACTGATAAAATTTCAAATGGCCCTAACTTCTATACGGTACGTCCTACACCTATCAAAGTTTGCAACATACAATTGCTTGTAACTTTTTACTGGAGCGTCACAAAACCTTGAATTTTGTAACAATAAAGTACTCGAGCCTCTTGTCAATTTAAGTTATCGCTCAAAGCTATGCTACCCTTGAATCCCAAATCAAACACTGATAAAACTTCAAATGGCCATAACTTCTATACGATACGTCCTACACCTATCAAAGTTTGCAACATACAAATGCTTGTAACTTTTTATAGGAGCGTCATAAAACCTTGAAATTTTGTAACAATAAAGTACTCGAGCCTCTTGTCAATTTAAGCTATCGCTCAAAGCCATGCTACCCTTGAGTCCCAAATCAAACACTGATAAAACTTCAAATGGGCCTAACTTCTATACGGTAAGTCCTACACCTATCAAAGTTTGCAACATACAAATGCTTGTAACTTTTTACTGGAGCGTCATAAAACCTTGAAATTTTCTAACAATAAAGTACTCGAGCCTCTTGTCAATTTAAGCTATCGCTCAAAGCTATGCTACCTCTGAGTCCCAAAACAAACACTGAGAAAACTTCAATTGGCCCTAACTTCTATACGGTACGTCCTACACCTATCAAAGTTTGCAACATACAAATGCTTGTAACTTTTTACTGGAGCGTCATAAAACCTTGAAATTTTGTAACAATAAAGTACTCGAGCCTCTTGTCAATTTAAGCTATCGCTCAAAGCTATGCTACCCTTGAGTCCCAAATCAAACACTGATAAAACTTCAAATGGCCCTAACTTCTATACGGTACGTCCTACACCTATCAGAGTTTGATACAAATGCTTGTAACTTTTTCCTGGAGCGTCATAAAACCTTGAAATTTTGTAACAATAAAGTACTCGACCCTCTTGTCAATTTAAGTTATCGCTCAAAGCTATGCTACCCTTGAGTCCCAAATCAAACACTGATAAAACTTCAAATGGCCCTCACTTCTATACGGTACGTCCTACACCTACCAAATTTTGATACAAATGCTTGTAACTTTTTACTGGAGCGTCATAGAACCTTGAAATTTTGTAACAATAAAGTACACGAGCCTCTTGTCAATTTACGTTATCGCTCAAAGCTATGCTACCCTTGAGTCCCAAATCAAACACTGATAAAATTTCAAATGGCCCTAACTTCTATACGGTACGTCCTACACCTATCAAAGTTTGCAACATACAATTGCTTGTAACTTTTTACTGGAGCGTCACAAAACCTTGAATTTTGTAACAATAAAGTACTCGAGCCTCTTGTCAATTTAAGTTATCGCTCAAAGCTATGCTACCCTTGAATCCCAAATCAAACACTGATAAAACTTCAAATGGCCATAACTTCTATACGATACGTCCTACACCTATCAAAGTTTGCAACATACAAATGCTTGTAACTTTTTATAGGAGCGTCATAAAACCTTGAAATTTTGTAACAATAAAGTACTCGAGCCTCTTGTCAATTTAAGCTATCGCTCAAAGCTATGCTACCCTTGAGTCCCAAATCAAACACTGATAAAACTTCAAATGGGCCTAACTTCTATACGGTAAGTCCTACACCTATCAAAGTTTGCAACATACAAATGCTTGTAACTTTTTACTGGAGCGTCATAAAACCTTGAAATTTTCTAACAATAAAGTACTCGAGCCTCTTGTCAATTTAAGCTATCGCTCAAAGCTATGCTACCTCTGAGTCCCAAAACAAACACTGATAAAACTTCAATTGGCCCTAACTTCTATACGGTACGTCCTACACCTATCAAAGTTTGCAACATACAAATGCTTGTAACTTTTTACTGGAGCGTCATAAAACCTTGAAATTTTGTAACAATAAAGTACTCGAGCCTCTTGTCAATTTAAGCTATCGCGCAAAGCTATGCTACCCTTGAGTCCCAAATCAAACACTGATAAAACTTCAAATGGCCCTAACTTCTATACGGTACGTCCTACACCTATCAGAGTTTGATACAAATGCTTGTAACTTTTTCCTGGAGCGTCATAAAACCTTGAAATTTTGTAACAATAAAGTACTCGACCCTCTTGTCAATTTAAGTTATCGCTCAAAGCTATGCTACCCTTGAGTCCCAAATCAAACACTGATAAAACTTCAAATGGCCCTCACTTCTATACGGTACGTCCTACACCTACCAAATTTTGATACAAATGCTTGTAACTTTTTACTGGAGCGTCATAGAACCTTGAAATTTTGTAACAATAAAGTACACGAGCCTCTTGTCAATTTACGTTATCGCTCAAAGCTATGCTACCCTTGAGTCCCAAATCAAACACTGATAAAATTTCAAATGGCCCTAACTTCTATACGGTACGTCCTACACCTATCAAAGTTTGCAACATACAATTGCTTGTAACTTTTTACTGGAGCGTCACAAAACCTTGAATTTTGTAACAATAAAGTACTCGAGCCTCTTGTCAATTTAAGTTATCGCTCAAAGCTATGCTACCCTTGAGTCCCAAATCAAACACTGATAAAACTTCAAATGGCCCTCACTTCTATACGGTACGTCCTACACCTACCAAATTTTGATACAAATGCTTGTAACTTTTTACTGGAGCGTCATAGAACCTTGAAATTTTGTAACAATAAAGTACACGAGCCTCTTGTCAATTTACGTTATCGCTCAAAGCTATGCTACCCTTGAGTCCCAAATCAAACACTGATTAAATTTGAAATGGCCCTAACTTCTATACGGTACGTCCTACACCTATCAAAGTTTGCAACATACAAATGCTTGTAACTTTTTACTGGAGCGTCATAAAACCTTGAATTTTGTAACAATAAAGTACTCGAGCCTCTTGTCAATTTAAGTTATCGCTCAAAGCTATGCTACCCTTGAGTCCCTAATCAAACACTGATAAAACTTCAAATGGCCATAACTTCTATACGGTACGTCCTACACCTATCAAAGTTTGCAACACACAAATGCTTCTAATTTTTTACTGGAGCGTCATAAAACCTTGAAATTATGTAACAATAAAGTTCTCGAGCCCCTTGTCAATTTAAGGTATCGCTCAAAGCTATGCTACCCTTGAGTCCCAAATCAAACACTAAAATTTCAAATGGCCCTAACTTGTATACGGTACGTCCTACACCTATCAAAGTTTCCAACATACGAATGCTTGTAACTTTTTACTGGAGCCTCATAAAACCTTGAAATTTTCTAACAATAAAGTACTCGAGCCTCTTGTCAATTTAAGCTATCGCTCAAAGCTATGCTACCCTTGAGTCCCAAATCAAACACTGATAAAACTTCAAATGTCCCTTACTTCTATACGGTACGTCCTACACCTATCAAAGTTTGCAACATACAAATGCTTGTAACTTTTTACTGGAGCGTCATAAAACCTTGAAATTTTGTAACAATAAAGCACTCGAGCCTCTTGTCAATTTAAGCTATCGCTCAAAGCTATGCTACCCTTGAGTCCCAAAGCAAACACTGATAAAACTTCAATTGGCCCTAACTTCTATACGGTACGTCCTACACCTATCAAAGTTTGCAACATACGAATGCTTTTAACTATTACTGGAGCGTCATAAAACCTTGACATTTTGTAACAATAAAGTACTCGAGCCTCTTGTCAATTTAAGTTATCGCTCAAAGCTATGCTACCCTTGAGTCCCAAATCAAACACTGATAAAACTTCAAATGGCCCTAACTTCTGTACGGTACGTCCTACACCTATCAAAGTTTGCAACATACAAATGCTTGTAACTTTTTACAGGAGCGTCATAAAACCTTGAAATTTTGTAACAATAAAGTACTCGAGCCTCTTGTCAATTTAAGCTATCGCTCAAAGCCATGCTACCCTTGAGTCCCAAATCAAACACTGATAAAACTTCAAACGGCCCTAACTTCTATACGGTAAGTCCTACACCTATCAACGTTTGCAACATACAAATGCTTGTAACTTTTTACTGGAGCGTCATAATACCTTGAAATTTTGTAAGAATAAAGTACTCGAGCCTCTTGTCAATTTAAGCTATCGCTCAAAGCTATGCTACCCCTGAGTCCCAAAACAAACACTGATAAAATTTCAAATGGCCCTAACTTCTATACGGTACGTCCTACACCTATCAAAGTTTGCAACATACAATTGCTTGTAACTTTTTACTGGAGCGTCACAAAACCTTGAATTTTGTAACAATAAAGTACTCGAGCCTCTTGTCAATTTAAGTTATCGCTCAAAGCTATGCTACCCTTGAATCCCAAATCAAACACTGATAAAACTTCAAATGGCCATAACTTCTATACGATACGTCCTACACCTATCAAAGTTTGCAACATACAAATGCTTGTAACTTTTTATAGGAGCGTCATAAAACCTTGAAATTTTGTAACAATAAAGTACTCGAGCCTCTTGTCAATTTAAGCTATCGCTCAAAGCCATGCTACCCTTGAGTCCCAAATCAAACACTGATAAAACTTCAAATGGGCCTAACTTCTATACGGTAAGTCCTACACCTATCAAAGTTTGCAACATACAAATGCTTGTAACTTTTTACTGGAGCGTCATAAAACCTTGAAATTTTCTAACAATAAAGTACTCGAGCCTCTTGTCAATTTAAGCTATCGCTCAAAGCTATGCTACCTCTGAGTCCCAAAACAAACACTGATAAAACTTCAATTGGCCCTAACTTCTATACGGTACGTCCTACACCTATCAAAGTTTGCAACATACAAATGCTTGTAACTTTTTACTGGAGCGTCATAAAACCTTGAAATTTTGTAACAATAAAGTACTCGAGCCTCTTGTCAATTTAAGCTATCGCTCAAAGCTATGCTACCCTTGAGTCCCAAATCAAACACTGATAAAACTTCAAATGGCCCTAACTTCTATACGGTACGTCCTACACCTATCAGAGTTTGATACAAATGCTTGTAACTTTTTCCTGGAGCGTCATAAAACCTTGAAATTTTGTAACAATAAAGTACTCGACCCTCTTGTCAATTTAAGTTATCGCTCAAAGCTATGCTACCCTTGAGTCCCAAATCAAACACTGATAAAACTTCAAATGGCCCTCACTTCTATACGGTACGTCCTACACCTACCAAATTTTGATACAAATGCTTGTAACTTTTTACTGGAGCGTCATAGAACCTTGAAATTTTGTAACAATAAAGTACACGAGCCTCTTGTCAATTTACGTTATCGCTCAAAGCTATGCTACCCTTGAGTCCCAAATCAAACACTGATAAAATTTCAAATGGCCCTAACTTCTATACGGTACGTCCTACACCTATCAAAGTTTGCAACATACAATTGCTTGTAACTTTTTACTGGAGCGTCACAAAACCTTGAATTTTGTAACAATAAAGTACTCGAGCCTCTTGTCAATTTAAGTTATCGCTCAAAGCTATGCTACCCTTGAATCCCAAATCAAACACTGATAAAACTTCAAATGGCCATAACTTCTATACGATACGTCCTACACCTATCAAAGTTTGCAACATACAAATGCTTGTAACTTTTTATAGGAGCGTCATAAAACCTTGAAATTTTGTAACAATAAAGTACTCGAGCCTCTTGTCAATTTAAGCTATCGCTCAAAGCCATGCTACCCTTGAGTCCCAAATCAAACACTGATAAAACTTCAAATGGGCCTAACTTCTATACGGTAAGTCCTACACCTATCAAAGTTTGCAACATACAAATGCTTGTAACTTTTTACTGGAGCGTCATAAAACCTTGAAATTTTCTAACAATAAAGTACTCGAGCCTCTTGTCAATTTAAGCTATCGCTCAAAGCTATGCTACCTCTGAGTCCCAAAACAAACACTGATAAAACTTCAATTGGCCCTAACTTCTATACGGTACGTCCTACACCTATCAAAGTTTGCAACATACAAATGCTTGTAACTTTTTACTGGAGCGTCATAAAACCTTGAAATTTTGTAACAATAAAGTACTCGAGCCTCTTGTCAATTTAAGCTATCGCGCAAAGCTATGCTACCCTTGAGTCCCAAATCAAACACTGATAAAACTTCAAATGGCCCTAACTTCTATACGGTACGTCCTACACCTATCAGAGTTTGATACAAATGCTTGTAACTTTTTCCTGGAGCGTCATAAAACCTTGAAATTTTGTAACAATAAAGTACTCGACCCTCTTGTCAATTTAAGTTATCGCTCAAAGCTATGCTACCCTTGAGTCCCAAATCAAACACTGATAAAACTTCAAATGGCCCTCACTTCTATACGGTACGTCCTACACCTACCAAATTTTGATACAAATGCTTGTAACTTTTTACTGGAGCGTCATAGAACCTTGAAATTTTGTAACAATAAAGTACACGAGCCTCTTGTCAATTTACGTTATCGCTCAAAGCTATGCTACCCTTGAGTCCCAAATCAAACACTGATAAAATTTCAAATGGCCCTAACTTCTATACGGTACGTCCTACACCTATCAAAGTTTGCAACATACAATTGCTTGTAACTTTTTACTGGAGCGTCACAAAACCTTGAATTTTGTAACAATAAAGTACTCGAGCCTCTTGTCAATTTAAGTTATCGCTCAAAGCTATGCTACCCTTGAGTCCCAAATCAAACACTGATAAAACTTCAAATGGCCCTCACTTCTATACGGTACGTCCTACACCTACCAAATTTTGATACAAATGCTTGTAACTTTTTACTGGAGCGTCATAGAACCTTGAAATTTTGTAACAATAAAGTACACGAGCCTCTTGTCAATTTACGTTATCGCTCAAAGCTATGCTACCCTTGAGTCCCAAATCAAACACTGATTAAATTTGAAATGGCCCTAACTTCTATACGGTACGTCCTACACCTATCAAAGTTTGCAACATACAAATGCTTGTAACTTTTTACTGGAGCGTCATAAAACCTTGAATTTTGTAACAATAAAGTACTCGAGCCTCTTGTCAATTTAAGTTATCGCTCAAAGCTATGCTACCCTTGAGTCCCTAATCAAACACTGATAAAACTTCAAATGGCCATAACTTCTATACGGTACGTCCTACACCTATCAAAGTTTGCAACACACAAATGCTTCTAATTTTTTACTGGAGCGTCATAAAACCTTGAAATTATGTAACAATAAAGTTCTCGAGCCCCTTGTCAATTTAAGGTATCGCTCAAAGCTATGCTACCCTTGAGTCCCAAATCAAACACTAAAATTTCAAATGGCCCTAACTTGTATACGGTACGTCCTACACCTATCAAAGTTTCCAACATACGAATGCTTGTAACTTTTTACTGGAGCCTCATAAAACCTTGAAATTTTGTAACAATAAAGTACTCGAGCCTCTTGTCAATTTAAGCTATCGCTCAAAGCTATGCTACCCTTGAGTCCCAAATCAAACACTGATAAAACTTCAAATGTCCCTTACTTCTATACGGTACGTCCTACACCTATCAAAGTTTGCAACATACAAATGCTTGTAACTTTTTACTGGAGCGTCATAAAACCTTGAAATTTTGTAACAATAAAGCACTCGAGCCTCTTGTCAATTTAAGCTATCGCTCAAAGCTATGCTACCCTTGAGTCCCAAAGCAAACACTGATAAAACTTCAATTGGCCCTAACTTCTATACGGTACGTCCTACACCTATCAAAGTTTGCAACATACGAATGCTTGTAACTATTACTGGAGCGTCATAAAACCTTGACATTTTGTAACAATAAAGTACTCGAGCCTCTTGTCAATTTAAGTTATCGCTCAAAGCTATGCTACCCTTGAGTCCCAAATCAAACACTGATAAAACTTCAAATGGCCCTAACTTCTGTACGGTACGTCCTACACCTATCAAAGTTTGCAACATACAAATGCTTGTAACTTTTTACAGGAGCGTCATAAAACCTTGAAATTTTGTAACAATAAAGTACTCGAGCCTCTTGTCAATTTAAGCTATCGCTCAAAGCCATGCTACCCTTGAGTCCCAAATCAAACACTGATAAAACTTCAAACGGCCCTAACTTCTATACGGTAAGTCCTACACCTATCAACGTTTGCAACATACAAATGCTTGTAACTTTTTACTGGAGCGTCATAATACCTTGAAATTTTGTAAGAATAAAGTACTCGAGCCTCTTGTCAATTTAAGCTATCGCTCAAAGCTATGCTACCCCTGAGTCCCAAAACAAACACTGATAAAACTTCAATTGGCCCTAACTTCTATACGATACGTCCTACACCTATCAAAGTTTGTAACATACAAATGCTTGTAACTTTTTACAGGAGCGTCATAAAACCTTGAAATTTTGTAACAATAAAGTACTCGAGCCTCTTGTCAACTTAATCTATCGCTCAAAGCCATGCTACCCTTGAGTCCCAAATCAAACACTGATTAAATTTGAAATAGCAGTAACTTCTATACGGTACGTCCTACAAATATCAAAGTTTGCAACATACAAATGCTTGTAACTTTTTACTGGAGCGTCGTAAAACCTTGAATTTTGTAACAATAAAGTACTCGAGCCTCTTGTCAATTTAAGTTATCGCTCAAAGCTATGCTACCCTTGAGTCCCAAATCAAACACTGATAAAACTTCAAATAGCCATAACTTCTATACGGTACGTCCTACACCTATCAAAGTTTGCAACACACAAAAGCTTCTAGTTTTTTACTGGAGCGTCATAAAACCTTGAAATTATGTAACAATAAAGTTCTCGAGCCTCTTGTCAATTTAAGCTATCGCTCAAAGCTATGCTACCCTTGAGTCCCAAATCAAACACTGATAAAACTTCAAATGGCCCTAACTTCTATACGGTACGTCCTACTCCTATCAAAGTTTGCAACATACAAATGTTTGTAACTTTTTACTGGAGCGTCATAAAACCTTGAAATTTTGTAACAATAAAGTACTCGAGCCTCTTGTCAATTTAAGTTATCGCTCAAAGCTATGCTACCCTTGATTCCCAAATCAAACACTGATAAAACTGCAAATGGCCCTAACTTCTATACGGTACGTCCTACACCTATCAAAGTTTGATACAAATGCTTGTAACTTTTTACTGGAGCGTCATAAAACCTTGAAATTTTGTAACAATAAAGTACTCGAGCCTCTTGTCAATTTAAGCTATCGCTCAAAGCTATGCTACCCTTGAGTCCCAAATCAAACACTGATAAAACTTCAAATGGCCCTAACTTCTATACGGTACGTCCTACTCCTATCAAAGTTTGCAACATACAAATGTTTGTAACTTTTTACTGGAGCGTCATAAAACCTTGAAATTTTGTAACAATAAAGTACTCGAGCCTCTTGTCAATTTAAGTTATCGCTCAAAGCTATGCTACCCTTGAGTCCCAAATCAAACACTGATTAAATTTTAAATAGCCCTAACTTCTATACGGTACGTCCTACACCTATCAAAGTTTGCAACATACAAATGTTAGTAACTTTTTACTGGAGCGTCATAAATCCTTGAAATTTTGTAACAATAAAGTACTCGAGCCTCTTGTCAATTTAAGCTATCGCTCAAAGCTATGCTACCCTTGAGTCCCAAATCAAACACTGATAAAACTTCAAATGGCCATAACTTCTATACGGTACGTCCTACACCTATCAAAGTTTGCAACATACAAATGCTTGCAACTTTTTACAGGAGCGTCATAAAACCTTGAAATTTTGTAACAATAAAGTACTCGAGCCTCTTGTCAATTTAAGCTATCGCTCAAAGCCATGCTACCCTTGAGTCCCAAATCAAACACTGATAAAACTTCAAACGGCCCTAACTTCTATACGGTAAGTCCTACACCTATCAACGTTTGCAACATACAAATGCTTGTAACTTTTTACTGGAGCGTCATAATACCTTGAAATTTTGTAAGAATAAAGTACTCGAGCCTCTTGTCAATTTAAGCTATCGCTCAAAGCTATGCTACCCCTGAGTCCCAAAACAAACACTGATAAAACTTCAATTGGCCCTAACTTCTATACGGTACATCCTACACCTATCAAAGTTTGCAACATACAAATGCTTGTAACTTTTTACTGGAGCGTCATAAAACCTTGACATTTTGTAACAATAAATTACTCGAGCCTCTTGTCAATTTAAGTTATCGCTCAAAGCTATGCTACCCTTGAGTCCCAAATCAAACACTGATAAAACTTCAAATGGCCCTAACTTCTATACGGTACGTCCTATACCTATCAAAGTTTGATACAAATGTTTGTAACTTTTTACTGGAGCGTCATAAAACCTTGAATTTTGTAACAATAAAGTACTCGAGCCTCTTGTCAATTTAAGTTATCGCTCAAAGCTATGCTACCCTTGAGTCCCAAATCAAAACCCTGATAAAACTTCAAATGGCCCTAACTTCTATACGATACGTCCTACACCTATCAAAGTTTGTAACATACAAATGCTTGTAACTTTTTACAGGAGCGTCATAAAACCTTGAAATTTTGTAACAATAAAGTACTCGAGCCTCTTGTCAACTTAATCTATCGCTCAAAGCCATGCTACCCTTGAGTCCCAAATCAAACACTGATTAAATTTGAAATAGCAGTAACTTCTATACGGTACGTCCTACAAATATCAAAGTTTGCAACATACAAATGCTTGTAACTTTTTACTGGAGCGTCGTAAAACCTTGAATTTTGTAACAATAAAGTACTCGAGCCTCTTGTCAATTTAAGTTATCGCTCAAAGCTATGCTACCCTTGAGTCCCAAATCAAACACTGATAAAACTTCAAATAGCCATAACTTCTATACGGTACGTCCTACACCTATCAAAGTTTGCAACACACAAAAGCTTCTAATTATTTACTGGAGCGTCATAAAACCTTGAAATTATGTAACAATAAAGTTCTCGAGCCTCTTGTCAATTTAAGCTATCGCTCAAAGCTATGCTACCCTTGAGTCCCAAATCAAACACTGATAAAACTTCAAATGGCCCTAACTTCTATACGGTACGTCCTACTCCTATCAAAGTTTGCAACATACAAATGTTTGTAACTTTTTACTGGAGCGTCATAAAACCTTGAAATTGTGTAACAATAAAGTACTCGAGCCTCTTGTCAATTTAAGTTATCGCTCAAAACTATGCTACCCTTGAGTCCCAAATCAAACACTGATAAAACTGCAAATGGCCCTAACTTCTATACGGTACGTCCTACACCTATCAAAGTTTGATACAAATGCTTGTAACTTTTTACTGGAGCGTCATAAAACCTTGAAATTGTGTAACAATAAAGTACTCGAGCCTCTTGTCAATTTAAGCTATCGCTCAAAGCTATGCTACCCTTGAGTCCCAAATCAAACACTGATAAAACTTCAAATGGCCCTAACTTCTATACGGTACGTCCTACTCCTATCAAAGTTTGCAACATACAAATGTTTGTAACTTTTTACTGGAGCGTCATAAAACCTTGAAATTTTGTAACAATAAAGTACTCGAGCCTCTTGTCAATTTAAGTTATCGCTCAAAGCTATGCTACCCTTGAGTCCCAAATCAAACACTGATTAAATTTTAAATAGCCCTAACTTCTATACGGTACGTCCTACACCTATCAAAGTTTGCAACATACAAATGTTAGTAACTTTTTACTGGAGCGTCATAAATCCTTGAAATTTTGTAACAATAAAGTACTCGAGCCTCTTGTCAATTTAAGTTATCGCTCAAAGCTATGCTACCCTTGAGTCCCAAATCAAACACTGATAAAACTTCAAATGGCCATAACTTATATACGGTACGTCCTACACCTATCAAAGTTTGCAACACACAAATGCTTCTAACTTTTTACTGGAGCGTCATAAAACCTTGAAATTTTGTAACAATAACGTAGTCGAGCCTCTTGTCAATTTAAGCTATCGCTCAAAGCTATGCTACCCTTGAATCCCAAATCAAATATTGATAAAACTTCAAATAGCCCTAACTTCTATACGGTACGTCCTACACCTATCAAAGTTTGCAACATACAAATGCTTGTAACTTTTTACTGGAGCGTCATAAAACCTTGAAATTTTGTAACAATAAAGTACTCGAGCCTCTTGTCAATTTAAGCTATTGCTCAAAGCTATGCTACCCTTGAGTCCCCAATCAAACACTGATAAAACTTCAAATGGCCCTTACTTCTTAACGGTACGTCCTACACCTATCAAAGTTTGCAACATACAAATGTTAGTAACTTTTTACTGGAGCGTCATAAATCCTTGAAATTTTGTAACAATAAAGTACTCGAGCCTCTTGTCAATTTAAGTTATCGCTCAAAGCTATGCTACCCTTTAGTCCCAAATCAAACACTGATAAAGCTGTTAATGGCCCTAACTTCTATACGGTACGTCCTACACCTACCTAAGTTTAATACCAATGATTGTAACTTTTTACTGGAGCGTCATAAAACTTTGAAATTTTGTAACAATAAAGTACACGAGCCTCTTGTCAATTTAAGTTATCGCTCAGAGCTATGCTACCCTTGAGTCCCAAATCAAACACTGATAAAACTTCAAATGGCCCTAACTTCTATACGGTACGTCCTACACCTATCAAAGTCTGCAACATACAAATGCTTGTAACTTTTTACTGGAGCGTCATAAAACCTTGAAATTTTGTAACAATAAAGTACTCGAGCCTCTTGTCAATTTAAGCTATCGCTCAAAGCTATGCTACCCTTGTGTCCCAAATCAAACACTGATAAAACTTCAAATGACCCTAACTTCTATACGGTACGTCCTACACCTATCAAAGTTTGCAACATACAAATGCTTGTAACTTTTTGCTGGAGCGTCATAAAACCTTGAAATTTTGTAACAATAAATTACTCGAGCCTCTTGTCAATTTAAGCTATCGCTCAAAGCTATGCTACCCTTGAGTCCCAAAACAAACACTGATAAAACTTCAATTGGCCCTAACTTCTATACAGTACGTCCTACACCTATCAAAGTTTGCAACATTCAAATGCTTGTAACTTTTTACTGGAGCGTCATAAAACCTTGAAATTTTGTAACAATAAAGTACTCGAGCCTCTTGTCAATTTAAGCTATCGCTCAAAGCTATGCTACTCTTGAGTCCCAAATCAAACACTGATAAAACTTCAAATGTCCCTAACTTCTATATGGTACGTCCTACACCTATCCAAGTTTGATACAAATGCATGTAACTTTTTACTGGAGCGTCATAAAACCTTGAAACTTTGTAACAATAAAGTACACGAGCCTCTTGTCAATTTAAGTTATCGCTCAAAGCTATGCTACCCTTCAGTCCCAAATCAAACACTGATAAAACTTCAAATGGCCCAAACTTCTATACGGTACGTCTTACACCTATCAAAGTTTGCAACATACAAATGTTTCTAACTTTTTACTGGAGCGTCATAAAACCTTGAAATTTTGTAACAATAAAGTACTCGAGCCTCTTGTCAATTTAAGTTATCGCTCAAAGCTATGCTACCCTTGAGTCCCAAATCAAACACTGATAAAACTGCAAATGGCCCTAACTTCTATACGGTACGTCCTACACCTATCAAAGTTTGATGCAAATACTTGTAACTTTTTACTGGAGCGTCATAAAACCTTGAAATTTTGTAACAATAAAGTACTCGAGCCTCTTGTCAATTTAAGTTATCGCTCAAAGCTATGCTACCCTTGAGTCCCAAATCAAACACTGATTAAATTTCAAATATCCCTAACTTCTATACGGTACGCCCTACACCTATCAAAGTTTGCAACATACAAATGCTTGTAACTTTTTACTGGAGCGTCATAAAACCTTGAAATTTGTAACAATAAAGTACTCGAGCCTCTTGTCAATTTAAGTTATCGCTCAAAGCTATGCTACCCTTGAGTCCCAAATCAAACACTGATAAAACTTCAAATGGCCCTAACTTCTATACGGTACGTCCTATACCTATCAAAGTTTGCAACATAGAAATGCTTGTAACTTTTTACTGGAGCGTCATAAAACCTTGAAATTTTGTAACAAGAAAGTACTGGAGCCTCTTGTCAATTTAAGTTATCGCTAAAAGCTATGCTACCCTTGATTCCCAAATCAAACACTGATAAAACCTGAAATGGCCCTAGCTTCTATACGGTAAGTCCTACACCTATCAAAGTTTGCAACATACAAATGCTTGTAACTTTTTACTGGAGCGTCATAAAACCTTGAAATTTTGTAATAATAAAGTATTCGAGCCTCTTGTCAATTTAAGCTATCGCTCAAAGCTATGCTACCCTTGAGTCCCAAAACAAACACTGATAAAAATTCAATTGGCCCTAACTTCTATACGGTACGTCCTACACCTATCAAAGTTTGCAACATACAAATGCTTGTAACTTTTTACTGGAGCGTCCTAAAACCATGAATTTTGTAACAATAAAGTAATCGGGCCTGTTGTCAATTTAAGTTATCGCTCAAAGCTATACTACCCTTGAGTCCCAAATCAAACACTGATAAAACTTCAAATGGCCCTAACTTCTATACGGTACGTCCTACACCTATCAAAGTTTGCAACATACAAATGCTTGTAACTTTTTACTGGAGCGTCATAAAACCTTGAAATTTTGTACCAATAAAGTACTCGAGCCTCTTGTCAATTTAAGCTATCGCTCAAAGCTATGCTACCCTTGAGTCCAAAATCAAACGCTGATAAAACTTCAAATGGCCCTAACTTCTATACGGTAAGTCCTACACCTATCAAAGTTTGATACAAATGCTTGTAACTTTTTACTAGAGAGTCATAAAACCTTGAAATTTTGTAACAATAAAGTACACGAGCCTCTTGTCAATTTAAGTTATCGCTCAAAGCTATGCTACCCTTTAGTCCCAAATCAAACACTGATAAAATTTCAAATGACCCTAACTTCTATACGGTACGTCCTACACCTATCAAAGTTTGCAACATACAAATGCTTGTAACTTTTTACTGGAGCGTCATAAAACCTTGAAATTTTGTAACAATAAAGTACTCGAGCCTCTTGTCACTTTAAGCTACCGCTCAAAGCCTTGCTACCCTTGAGTCCCAAATCAAACACTGATAAAACTTCAAATGGCCCAAGCTTCTATACGGTACGTCCTAAACCTATCAAAGTTTGCAACATACAAATGCTTGTAACTTTTTACTGGAGCGTCATAAAACCTTGAAATTTTGTAACAATAAAGTACTCGAGCCTCTTGTCAATTTAAGTTATCGCTCAAAGCTATGCTACCCTTGAGTCCCAAATCAAACACTGATAAAACTTCAAATGGCCCTAGCTTCTATACGGTAAGTCCTACACCTATCAAAGTTTGCAACATACAAATGCTTGTAACTTTTTACTGGAGCGTCATAAAACCTTGAAATTTTGTAATAATAAAGTACTCGAGCCTCTTGTCAATTTACGCTATCGCTCAATGCTATGCTACCCTTTAGTCCCAAAACAAACACTGATAAAACTTCAATTGGCCCAAACTTCTATACGGTACGTCCTACACCTATCAAAGTTTGCAACATACAAATGTTTGTAACTTTTTGCTGGAGCGTCATAAAACCTTGAAATTTTGTAACAATAAAGTACTCGAGCCGCTTGTCAATTTAAGTTATCGCTCAAAGCTATGCTACCCTTGAGTCCCAAATCAAACACTGATAAAAATTCAATTGGCCCAAACTTCTATACGGTACGTCCTACACCTATCAAAGTTTGCAACATACAAATGTTTGTAACTTTTTGCTGGAGCGTCATAAAACCTTGAAATTTTGTAACAATAAAGTACTCGAGCCGCTTGTCAATTTAAGTTATCGTTCAAAGCTATGCTACCCTTGAGTCCCAAATCAAACACTGATAAAAATTCAATTGGCCCTAACTTCTATACGGTACGTCCTACACCTATCAAAGTTTGCAACATACAAATGCTTGTAACTTTTTACTGGAGCGTCATAAAACCATGAATTTTGTAACAATAAAGTACTCGGGCCTCTTGTCAATTTAAGTTATCGCTCAAAACTATGCTACCCTTTAGTCCCAAATCAAACACTAATAAAACTTCAAATGGCCCTAACCTCTATACGGTACGTCCTACACCTATCAAAGTTTGCAACATACAAATGCTTGTAACTTTTTACTGGTTCGTCATAAAACCTTGAAATTTTGTAACAATAAATTACTCGAGCCTCTTGTCAATTTAAGCTATCGCTCAAAGCTATGCTACCCTTGAGTCCCAAAACAAACACTGATAAAACTTCAATTGGCCCTAACTTCTATACAGTACGTCCTACACCTATCAAAGTTTGCAACATACAAATGCCTGTAACTTTTTGCTGGAGCGTCATAAAACCTTGAAATTTTGTAACAATAAATTACTCGAGCCTCTTGTCAATTTAAGTTATCGCTCAAAGCTATGCTACCCTTGAGTCCCAAAACAAACACTGATAAAACTTCAATTGGCCCTAACTTCTATACAGTACGTCCTACACCTATCAAAGTTTGCAACATACAAATGCTTGTAACTTTTTACTGGAGCGTCATAAAACATTGACATTTTGTAACAATAAAGTACTCGAGCCTCTTGTCAATTTAAGCTATCGCTCAAAGCTATGCTACCCTTGAGTCCCAAATCAAACACTGATAAAACTTCAAATGTCCCTAACTTCTATATGGTACGTCCTACACCTATCCAAGTTTGATACAAATGCATGTAACTTTTTACTGGAGCGTCATAAAACCTTGAAACTTTGTAACAATAAAGTACACGAGCCTCTTGTCAATTTAAGTTATCGCTCAAAGCTATGCTACCCTTCAGTCCCAAATCAAACACTGATAAAACTTCAAATGGCCCAAACTTCTATACGGTACGTCTTACACCTATCAAAGTTTGCAACATACAAATGTTTGTAACTTTTTACTGGAGCGTCATAAAACCTTCAAATTTTGTAACAATAAAGTACTCGAGCCTCTTGTCAATCTAAGCTATCGCTCAAAGCTATGCTACCCTTGAGTCCCAAATCAAACACTGATAAAACTGCAAATGGCCCAAACTTCTATACGGTACGTCCTACACCTATCAAAGTTTGATGCAAATACTTGTAACTTTTTACTGGAGCGTCATAAAACCTTGAAATTTTGTAACAATAAAGTACTCGAGCCTCTTGTCAATTTAAGTTATCGCTCAAAGCTATGCTACCCTTGAGTCCCAAATCAAACACTGATTAAATTTCAAATGGCCCTAACTTCTATACGGTACGCCCTACACCTATCAAAGTTTGCAACATACAAATGCTTGTAACTTTTTACTGGAGCGTCATAAAACCTTGAAATTTGTAACAATAAAGTTCTCGAGCCTCTTGTCAATTTAAGTTATCGCTCAAAGCTATGCTACCCTTGAGTCCCAAATCAAACACTGATAAAACTTCAAATGGCCCTAACTTCTATACGGTACATCCTACACCTATCAAAGTTTGCAACATAGAAATGCTTGTAACTTTTTACTGGATCGTCATAAAACCTTGAAATTTTGTAACAAGAAAGTACTGGAGCCTCTTGTCAATTTAAGTTATCGCTAAAAGCTATGCTACCCTTGATTCCCAAATCAAACACTGATAAAACCTGAAATGGCCCTAGCTTCTATACGGTACGTCCTACACCTATCAAAGTTTGCAACATACAAATGCTTGTAACTTTTTACTGGAGCGTCCTAAAACCATGAATTTTGTAACAATAAAGTAATCGGGCCTGTTGTCAATTTAAGTTATCGCTCAAAGCTATACTACCCTTGAGTCCCAAATCAAACACTGATAAAACTTCAAATGGCCCTAACTTCTATACGGTACGTCCTACACCTATCAAAGTTTGCAACATACAAATGCTTGTAACTTATTACTGGAGCGTCATAAAACCTTGAAATTTTGTTCCAATAAAGTACTCGAGCCTCTTGTCAATTTAAGCTATCGCTCAAAGCTATGCTACCCTTGAGTCCAAAATCAAACGCTGATAAAACTTCAAATGGCCCTAACTTCTATACGGTAAGTCCTACACCTATCAAAGTTTGATACAAATGCTTGTAACTTTTTACTAGAGAGTCATAAAACCTTGAAATTTTGTAACAATAAAGTACACGAGCCTCTTGTCAATTTAAGTTATCGCTCAAAGCTATGCTACCCTTGAGTCCCAAATCAAACACTGATAAAATTTCAAATGACCCTAACTTCTATACGGTACGTCCTACACCTATCAAAGTTTGCAACATATAAATGCTTGTAACTTTTTACTGGAGCGTCATAAAACCTTGAAATGTTGTAACAATAAAGTACTCGAGCCTCTTGTCACTTTAAGCTACCGCTCAAAGCCTTGCTACCCTTTAGTCCCAAAACAAACACTGATAAAACTTCAATTGGCCCTAACTTCTATACGGTGCGTCCTACACCTATTAAAGTTTGCAACATACAAATGCTTGTAACTTTTTACTGGAGCGTCATAAAACCTTGACATTTTGTAACAATAAAGTACTCGAGCCTTTTGTCAATTTAAGTTATCGCTCAAAGCTATGCTACCTTTGAGTCCCAAATCAAACACTGATAAAACTTCAAATGGCCCTAACTTCTATACTGTATGTCCTACACCTATCAAAGTTTGCAACATACAAATGTTTGTAACTTTTTACTGGAGTGTCATAAAACTTTGAAATTTTGTAACAATAAAGTACTCGAGCCTCTTGTCAATTTAAGTTATCGCTCAAAGCTATGCTACCCTTGAGTCCCAAATCAAACACTGATAAAACTGCAAATGGCCCTAACTTCTATACAGTACGTCCTACACCTATCAAAGTTTGCAACATACAAATGTTTTGTAACTTATTACTGGAGCGTCATAAAACCTTGAAATTTTTTAACAATAAATTACTCGAGCCTCTTGTCAATTTAAGCTATCGCTCAAAGCTATGCTACCCTTGAGTCCCAAATCAAACACTGATAAAACTTCAAATGGCCCAAACTTCTATACGGTACGTCCTACACCTAGCAAAGTTTGCAACATACAAATGTTTGTAACTTTTTGCTGGAGCGTCATAAAACCTTGAAATTTTGTAACAATAAAGTACTCGAGCCGCTTGTCAATTTAAGTTATCGCTCAAAGCTATGCTACCCTTGAGTCCCAAATCAAACACTGATAAAAATTCAATTGGCCCTAACTTCTATACGGTACGTCCTACACCTATCAAAGTTTGCAACATACAAATGCTTGTAACTTTTTACTGGAGCGTCATAAAACCATGAATTTTGTAACAATAAAGTACTCGGGCCTCTTGTCAATTTAAGTTATCGCTCAAAGCTATGCTACCCTTGAGTCCCAAATCAAACACTGATAAAACTGCAAGTGGCCCTAACTTCTATACTGTACGTCCTACACCTATCAAAGTTTGCAACATACAAATGCTTTGTAACATATTACTGGAGCGTCATAAAACCTTGAAATTTTGTAACAATAAATTACTCGAGCCTCTTGTCAATTTAAGCTATCGCTCAAAGCTATGCTACCCTTGAGTCCCAAATCAAACACTGATAAAACTTCAAATGGCCCAAACTTCTATACGGTACGTCCTACACCTATCAAAGTTTGCAACATACAAATGTTTGTAACTTTTTACTGGAGCGTCATAAAACCTTGAAATTTTGTAACAATAAAGTACTCGAGCCGCTTGTCAATTTAAGTTATCGCTCAAAGCTTTGCTACCCTTGAGTCCCAAATCAAACACTGATAAAACTGCAAATGGCCCTAACTTCTATACGGTACGTCCTACACCTATCAAAGTTTGCAACATAGAAATGCTTTGTAACTTTTTACTGGAGCGTCATAAAACCTTGAAATTTTGTAACAATAAAGTACTCGAGCCTCTTGTCAATTTAAGCTATCGCTCAAAGCTATGCTACCCTTGAGTCCCAAAGCAAACACTCAGAAAACTTCAAATGGCCCTAACTTCTATACGGTAAATCCTACACCTATCAAGGTTTGCAAAATACAAATGTTTGTAACTTTTTACTGGAGCATCATAAAACCTTGAAATTTTGTAAAAATAAAGTACTTGAGCCTCTTGTCAATTTAAGCAATCGCTCAAAGCTATGCTACCCTTGAGTCCCAAGTCAAACACTGATAAAACTGCAAATGGCCCTAACTTCTATACTGTACGTCCTACACCTATCAAAGTTTGCAACATACAAATGCTTTTTAACTTATTACTGGAGCGTCATAAAACCTTGAAAATTTCTAACAATAAATTACTCGAGCCTCTTGTCAATTTAAGCTATCGCTCAAAGCTATGCTACCCTTGAGTCCCAAATCAAACACTGATAAAACTTCAAATGGCCCAAACTTCTATACGGTACGTCCTAGACCTATCAAAGTTTGCAACATAGAAATGTTTGTAACTTTTTATTGGAGCTTCATAAAACCTTGAAATTTTGTAACAATAAAGTACTCGAGCCACTTGTCAATTTAAGTTATCGCTCAAAGCTATGCTACCCTTGAGTCCCAAATCAAACACTGATAAAACTGCGAATGGCCCTAACTTCTATACGGTACGTCCTACACCTATCAAAGTTTGCAACATACAAATGCTTTGTAAGTTTTTACTGGAGCATCATAAAACCTTGAAATTTTGTAACAATAAAGTACTCGAGCCTCTTGTCAATTTAAGCTATCGCTCAAAGCTATGCTACCCTTGAGTCCCAAATCAAACACTGATAAAACTTCAAATGGCCCTCACTTCTATACGGTACATCCTATACCTATCAAAGTTTGCAACATACAAATGCTTGTAGCTTTTTACTGGAGCGTCATAAAACCTTGAAATTTTGTAAAAATAAAGTACTCAAACCTCTTGTCAATTTAAGCTATCGGTCAAAGCTATGCTACCCTTAAGTCCCAAATCAAACACTGATAAAACTGCAAATGGCCCTAACTTCTATACGGTACGTCCTACACCTATCAAAGTTTGCAACATACAAATGCTTGTAACTTTTTACTGGAGCGTCATAAAACCTTGAAATTTTGTAACAATAAAGTAATCGAGCCTCTTGTCAATTTAAGCTATCGCTCAGAGCTATGCTACCCTTGAGTCCCAAATCAAACACTGATAAAACTTCAAATGGCCCTAACTTCTATACGGTACGTCCTATACCTATCAAAGTTTGCAACATACAAATGCTTGTAACTTTTTACTGGAGCGTCATAAAACCTTGAAATTATGTAACAATAAAGTTCTCGAGCCCCTTGTTAATTTAAGCTATCGCTCAACGCTATGCTACCCTTGAGTCCCAAAGCAAACACTGATAAAACTTCAAATGGCCCTAACTTCTATACGGTAAGTCCTACACCTATCAAAGTTTGCAACATACAAATGTATGTAACTTTTTACTGGAGCGTCATAAAACCTTGAAATTTTGTAACAATAAAGTACTCGAGCCTCTTGTCAATTTAAGTTATCGCTTAAAGCTATGCTACCCTTGAGTCCAAATCAAACACTGATAAAACTGCAAATGGCCCTAACTTCTATACGGTACGTCCGACACCTATCAAAGTTTGCAACATACAAATGCTTTGTAACTTTTTACTGGAGCGTCATAAAACCTTGAAATTTTATAACAATAAAGTACTCGAGCCTCTTGTCAATTTAAGCTATCGCTCAAAGCTATGCTACCCTTGAGTCCCAAATCAAACACTGATAAAACTTCAAATGGCCCTAGCTTCTATACGGTACGTCCTATACCTATCAAAGTTTGCAACATACAAATACTTGTAACTTGTTACTGGAACGTCATAAAACCTTGAAATTTTGTAAAAATAAAGTACTCAAGCCTCTTGTCAATTTAAGCTATCGGTCAAAGCTATGCTACCCTTGAGTCCCAAATCAAACACTGATAAAACTGCAAATGGCCCTAACTTCTATACGGTACGTCCTACACCTATCAAAGTTTGCAACATACAAATGCTTGTAACTTTTTACTGGAGCGTCATAAAACCTTGAAATTTTGTAACAATAAAGTTCTCGAGCCCCTTGTCAATATAAGCAATCGCTCAAAGCTATGCTACCCTTGAGTCCCAAAGCAAACACTGATAAAACTTCAAATGGCCCTAACTTCTATACGGTTAGTCCTACACCTATCAAAGTTTGCAACATACAAATGTTTGTAACTTTTTACTGGAGCGTCATAAAACCTTGAAATTTTGTAACAATAAAGTACTCGAGCCTCTTGTCAATTTAAGTTATCGCTCAAAGCTATGCTACCCTTGAGTCCCAAATCAAACACTGATAAAACTTCGAATGGCCCTAACTTCTATACGGTACGTCCTACACCTATCAAAGTTTGCAACATAGAAATGCTTGTACTTTTTTACTGGAGCGTCATAAAACCTTGAAATTTTGTAACAAGAAAGTACTGGAGCCTCTTGTCAATTTAAGTTATCGCTCAAAGCTATGCTACCCTTGAGTCCCAAATTAAACACTGATAAAAATTCAATTGGCCCTAACTTCTATACGGTACGTCCCACACCTATCAAAGTTTGCAACATACAAATGTTTGTAACTTTTTACTGGATCGTCATAGAACCTTGAAATTTTGTAAAAATAAAGTACTTGAGCCTCTTGTCAATTTAAGCAATCGCTCAAAGCTATGCTACCCTTGAGTCCCAAGTCAAACACTGATAAAACTGCAAATGGCCCTAACTTCTATACTGTACGTCCTACACCTATCAAAGTTTGCAACATACAAATGATTTTTAACTTATTACTGGAGCGTCATAAAACCTTGAAAATGTCTAACAATAAATTACTCGAGCCTCTTGTCAATTTAAGCTATCGCTCAAAGCTAGGCTACCCTTGAGTCCCAAATCAAACACTGATAAAACTGCAAATGGCCCTAACTTCTATACGGTACGTCCTACACCTATCAAAGTTTGCAACATACAAATGCTTGTAACTTTTTACTGGAGCGTCATAAAACCTTGAAATTTTGTAACAATAAAGTTCTCGAGCCCCTTGTCAATATAAGCAATCGCTCAAAGCTATGCTACCCTTGAGTCCCAAATCAAACACTGATAAAACTTCAAATGGCCCTAACTTCTATACGGTACGTCCTACACCTATCAAAGTTTGCAACATAGAAATGCTTGTAACTTTTTACTGGAGCGTCATAAAACCTTGAAATTTTGTAACAAGAAAGTACTGGAGCCTCTTGTCAATTTAAGTTATCGCTCAAAGCTATGCTACCCTTGAGTCCCAAATCAAACACTGATAAAACTTCAAATGGCCCTAGCTTCTATACGGTACGTCCTATACCTATCAAAGTTTGCAACATACAAATGCTTGTAACTTTTTACTGGAGCGTCATAAAACCTTGAAATTTTGTAACAATAAAGTACACGAGCCTCTTGTCAATTTAAGCTATCGCTCAAAGCTATGCTACCCTTGAGTCCCAAATCAAACACTGATAAAACTTCAAATGGCCCTAGCTTCTATACGGTACGTCCTACACCTATCAGAGTTTGCAACATACAAATGCTTATAACTTTTTACTGGAGCGTCATAAAACCTTGAAATTTTGTAACAATAAAGTAATCGAGCCTCTTGTCAATTTAAGCTATCGCTTAGAGCTATGCTACCCTTGAGTCCCAAATCAAACACTGATAAAACTTCAAATGGCCCTAACTTCTATACGGTACGTCCTATACCTATCAAAGTTTGCAACATACAAATGCTTGTAACTTTTTACTGGAGCGTCATAAAACCTTGAAATTATGTAACAATAAAGTTCTCGAGCCCCTTGTCAATTTAAGCTATCGCTCAAAGCTATGCTAGCCTTGAGTCCGAAAGCAAACACTGATAAAACTTCAAATGGCCCTAACTTCTATACGGTAAGTCCTACACCTATCAAAGTTTGCAACATACAAATGTTTGTAACTTTTTACTGGAGCGTCATAAAACCTTGAAATTTTGTAACAATAAAGTACTCGAGCCTCTTGTCAATTTAAGTTCTCGCTTAAAGCTATGCTACCCTTGAGTCCCAAATCAAACACTGATAAAACTGCAAATGGTCCTAACTTCTATACGGTACGTCCTACACCTATCAAAGTTTGCAACATACAAATGCTTGTAACTTTTTACTGGAGCGTCATAAAACCTTGAATTTTGTAACAATAAAGTACTCGAGCCTCTTGTCAATTTAAGTTATCGCTCAAAGCTATGCTACCCTTGAGTCCCAAATCAAACACTGATAAAACTTCAAATGGCCCTAACTTCTATACGGTACGTCCTACACCTATCAAAGTTTGCAACATAGAAATGCTTGTAACTTTTTACTGGAGCGTCATAAAACCTTGAAATTTTGTAACAAGAAAGTACTGGAGCCTCTTGTCAATTTAAGTTATCGGTCAAAGCTATGCTACCCTTGAGTCCCAAATCAAACACTGATAAAAATTCAATTGGCCCTAACTTCTATACGGTACGTCCTACACCTATCAAAGTTTGCAACATACAAATGCTTGTAACTTTTTACTGGAGCGTCATAAAACCATGAATTTTGTAACAATAAAGTACTCGAGCCTCTTGTCACTTTAAGCTATCGCTCAAAGCCTTGCTACCCTTGAGTACCAAATCAAACACTGATAAAACTTCAAATGGCCCAAACTTCTATACGGTACGTCCTACACCTATCAAAGTTTGCAACATACAAATGCTTGTAACTTTTTACTGGAGCGTCATAAAACCTTGAAATTTTGTAACAATAAAGTACTCGAGCCTCTTGTCAATTTAAGTTATCGCTCAAAGCTATGCTACCCTTGAGTCCCAAATCAAACACTGATAAAACTTCAAATGGCCCTAGCTTCTATACGGTAAGTCCTACACCTATCAAAGTTTGCAACATACAAATGTTTGTAACTTTTTACTGGAGCGTCATAAAACCTTGAAATTTTGTAATAATAAAGTACTCGAGCCTCTTGTCAATTTAAGCTATCGCTCAAAGCTATGCTACCCTTGAGTCCCAAAAAAAACACTGATAAAACTTCAATTGGCCCTAACTTCTATACGGTACGTCCTACACCTATCAAAGTTTGCAACATACAAATGCTTGTAACTTTTTACTGGAGCGTCATAAGACCTTGACATTTTGTAACAATAAAGTACTCGAGCCTCTTGTCAATTTAAGTTATCGCTCAAAGCTATGCTACCCTTGAGTCCCAAATCAAACACTGATAAAACTTCAAATGGCCCTAACTTCTATACGGTACGTCCTACACCTATCAAAGTTTGCAACATACAAATGCTTGTAACTTTTTACTGGAGCGTCATAAAACCTTGAAATTTTGTAACAATAAAGTTCTCGAGCCCCTTGTCAATATAAGCAATCGCTCAAAGCTATGCTACCCTTGAGTCCCAAAGCAAACACTGATAAAACTTCAAATGGCCCTAACTTCTATACGGTAAGTCCTACACCTATCAAAGTTTGCAACATACAAATGTTTGTAACTTTTTACTGGAGCGTCATAAAACCTTGAAATTTTGTAACAATAAAGTACTCGAGCCTCTTGTCAATTTAAGTTATCGCTCAAAGCTATGCTACCCTTGAGTCCCAAATCAAACACTGATAAAACTTCAAATGGCCCTAACTTCTATACGGTACGTCCTACACCTATCAAAGTTTGCAACATAGAAATGCTTGTAACTTTTTACTGGAGCGTCATAAAACCTTGAAATTTTGTAACAAGAAAGTACTGGAGCCTCTTGTCAATTTAAGTTATCGCTCAAAGCTATGCTACCCTTGAGTCCCAAATTAAACACTGATAAAAATTCAATTGGCCCTAACTTCTATACGGTACGTCCCACACTTATCAAAGTTTGCAACATACAAATGTTTGTAACTTTTTACTGGATCGTCATAGAACCTTGAAATTTTGTAAAAATAAAGTACTTGAGCCTCTTGTCAATTTAAGCAATCGCTCAAAGCTATGCTACCCTTGAGTCCCAAGTCAAACACTGATAAAACTGCAAATGGCCCTAACTTCTATACTGTACGTCCTACACCTATCAAAGTTTGCAACATACAAATGATTTTTAACTTATTACTGGAGCGTCATGAAACCTTGAAAATGTCTAACAATAAATTACTCGAGCCTCTTGTCAATTTAAGCTATTGCTCAAAGCTATGCTACCCTTGAGTCCCAAATCAAACACTGATAAAACTTCAAATGGCCCAAACTTCTATACGGTACGTCCTATACCTATCAAAGTTTGCAACATACAAATGCTTGTAACTTTTTACTGGAGCGTCATAAAACCTTGAAATTATGTAACAATAAAGTTCTCAAGCCCCTTGTCAATTTAAGCTATCGCTCAAAGCAATGCTACCCTTGAGTCCCAAAGCAAACACTGATAAAACTTCAAATGGCCCTAACTTCTATACGGTAAGTCCTACACCTATCAAAGTTTGCAACATACAAATGTATGTAACTTTTTACTGGAGCGTCATAAAACCTTGAAATTTTGTAACAATAAAGTACTCGAGCCTCTTGTCAATTTAAGTTATCGCTTAAAGCTATGCTACCCTTGAGTCCCAAATCAAACACTGATAAAACTGCAAATGGCCCTAACTTCTATACGGTACGTCCTACACCTATCAAAGTTTGCAACATACAAATGCTTTGTAACTTTTTACTGGAGCGTCATAAAACCTTGAAATTTTATAACAATAAAGTACTCGAGCCTCTTGTCAATTTAAGCTATCGCTCAAAGCTATGCTACCCTTGAGTCCCAAATCAAACACTGATAAAACTTCAAATGGCCCTAGCTTCTATACGGTACGTCCTATACCTATCAAAGTTTGCAACATACAAATGCTTGTAACTTTTTACTGGAGCGTCATAAAACCTTGACATTTTGTAACAATAAAGTACACGAGCCTCTTGTCAATTTAAGCTATCGCTCAAAGCTATGCTACCCTTGAGTCCCAAATCAAACACTGATAAAACTTCAAATGGCCCTAGCTTCTATACGGTACGTCCTACACCTATCAGAGTTTGCAACATACAAATGCTTATAACTTTTTACTGGAGCGTCATAAAACCTTGAAATTTTGTAACAATAATGTAATCGAGCCTCTTGTCAATTTAAGCTATCGCTCAGAGCTATGCTACCCTTGACACCCAAATCAAACACTGATAAAACTTCAAATGGCCCTAACTTCTATACGGTACGTCCTATACCTATCAAAGTTTGCAACATACAAATGCTTGTAACTTTTTACTGGAGCGTCATAAAACCTTGAAATTATGTAACAATAAAGTTCTCGAGCCCCTTGTCAATTTAAGCTATCGCTCAAAGCTATGCTACCCTTGAGTCCCAAAGCAAACACTGATAAAACTTCAAATGGCCCTAACTTCTATACGGTAAGTCCTACACCTATCAAAGTTTGCAACATACAAATGTTTGTAACTTTTTACTGGAGCGTCATAAAACCTTGAAATTTTGTAACAATAAAGTACTCGAGCCTCTTGTCAATTTAAGTTCTCGCTTAAAGCTATGCTACCCTTGAGTCCCAAATCAAACACTGATAAAACTGCAAATGGTCCTAACTTCTATACGGTACGTCCTACACCTATCAAAGTTTGCAACATACAAATGCTTGTAACTTTTTACTGGAGCGTCATAAAACCTTGAATTTTGTAACAATAAAGTACTCGAGCCTCTTGTCAATTTAAGTTATCGCTCAAAGCTATGCTACCCTTGAGTCCCAAATCAAACACTGATAAAACTTCAAATGGCCCTAACTTCTATACGGTATGTCCTACACCTATCAAAGTTTGCAACATAGAAATGCTTGTAACTTTTTACTGGAGCGTCATAAAACCTTGAAATTTTGTAACAAGAAAGTACTGGAGCCTCTTGTCAATTTAAGTTATCGCTCAAAGCTATGCTACCCTTGAGTCCCAAATCAAACACTGATAAAAATTCAATTGGCCCTAACTTCTATACGGTACGTCCTACACCTATCAAAGTTTGCAACATACAAATGCTTGTAACTTTTTACTGGAGCGTCATAAAACCATGAATTTTGTAACAATAAAGTACTCGAGCCTCTTGTCACTTTAAGCTATCGCTCAAAGCCTTGCTACCCTTGAGTACCAAATCAAACACTGATAAAACTTCAAATGGCCCAAACTTCTATACGGTACGTCCTACACCTATCAAAGTTTGCAACATACAAATGTTTGTAACTTTTTACTGGAGCGTCATAAAACCTTGAAATTTTGTAACAATAAAGTACTCGAGCCTCTTGTCAATTTAAGTTATCGCTCAAAGCTATGCTACCCTTGAGTCCCAAATCAAACACTGATAAAACTTCAAATGGCCCTAGCTTCTATACGGTAAGTCCTACACCTATCAAAGTTTGCAACATACAAATGTTTGTAACTTTTTACTGGAGCGTCATAAAACCTTGAAATTTTGTAATAATAAAGTACTCGAGCCTCTTGTCAATTTAAGCTATCGCTCAAAGCTATGCTACCCTTGAGTCCCAAAAAAAAACACTGATAAAACTTCAATTGGCCCTAACTTCTATACGGTACGTCCTACACCTATCAAAGTTTGCAACATACAAATGCTTGTAACTTTTTACTGGAGCGTCATAAAACCTTGACATTTTGTAACAATAAAGAACTCGAGCCTCTTGTCAATTTAAGTTATCGCTCAAAGCTATGCTACCCTTGAGTCCCAAATCAAACACTGATAAAACTTCAAATGGCCCCAACTTCTATACGGTATGTCCTACACCTATCAAAGTTTGCAATATACAAATGCTTGTAACTTTTTACTGGAGCGTCATAAAACCTTGAAACTTTGTAACAATAAAGTACTCGAGCCTCTTGTCAATTTAAGCTATCGCTCAAACCTATGCTACCCTTGAGTCCCAAATCAAACACTGATAAAACTTCAAATGGCCCAAACTTCTATACGGTACGTCCTCCACCTATCAAAGTTTGCAACATACAAAGGTTTGTAACTTTTTACTGGAGCGTCATAAAACTTTGAAATTTTGTAACAATAAAGTACTCGAGCCTCTTGTCAATTTAAGTTATCGCTCAAAGCTATGCTACCCTTGAGTCCCAAATCAAACACTGATAAAACTGCAAATGGCCCTAACTTCTATACTGTACGTCCTACACATATCAAAGTTTGCAACATACAAATGCTTTGTAACTTATTACTGGAGCGTCATAAAACCTTGAAATTTTGTAACAATAAATTACTCGAGCCTCTTGTCAATTTAAGCTATCGCTCAAAGCTATGCTACCCTTGAGTCCCAAATCAAACACTGATAAAACTTCAAATGGCCCAAACTTCTATACGGTACGTCCTACACCTATCAAAGTTTGCAACATACAAATGTTTGTAACTTTTTACTGGAGCGTCATAAAACCTTGAAATTTTGTAAAAATAAAGTACTCAAGCCTCTTGTCAATTTAAGCTATCGGTCAAAGCTATGCTACCCTTGAGTCTCAAATCAAACACTGATAAAACTGCAAATGGCCCTAACTTCTATACGGTACGTACTACACCTATCAAAGTTTGCAACATACAAATGCTTGTAACTTTTTACTGGAGCGTCATAAAACCTTGAAATTTTGTAACAATAAAGTAATCGAGCCTCTTGTCAATTTAAGCTATCGCTCAGAGCTATGCTACCCTTGAGTCCCAAATCAAACACTGATAAAACTTCAAATGGCCCTAACTTCTATACGGTATGTCCTATACCTATCAAAGTTTGCAACATACAAATGCTTGTAACTTTTTACTGGAGCGTCATAAAACCTTGAAATTTTGTAACAATAAAGTACTCGAGCCTCTTGTCAATTTAAGCTATCGCTCACAGCTATGCTACCCTTGAGTCCCAAATCAAACACTGATAAAACTTCAAATGGCCCTAGCTTCTATACGGTACGTCCTACACCTATCAGAGTTTGCAACATACAAATGCTTGTAACTTTTTACTGGAGCGTCATAAAACCTTGAAATTTTGTAACAATAAAGTAATCGAGCCTCTTGTCAATTTAAGCTATCGCTAAAAGCTATGCTACCCTTGAGTCCCAAATCAAACACTGATAAAACTTCAAATGGCCCAAACTTCTATACGATACGTCCTCCACCTATCAAAGTTTGCAACATACAAAGGTTTGTAACTTTTTACTGGAGCGTCATAAAACTTTGAAATTTTGTAACAATAAAGTACTCGAGCCTCTTGTCAATTTAAGTTATCGCTCAAAGCTATGCTACCCTTGAGTCCCAAATCAAACACTGATAAAACTGCAAATGGCCCTAACTTCTATACTGTACGTCCTACACATATCAAAGTTTGCAACATACAAATGCTTTGTAACTTATTACTGGAGCGTCATAAAACCTTGAAATTTTGTAACAATAAATTACTCGAGCCTCTTGTCAATTTAAGCTATCGCTCAAAGCTATGCTACCCTTGAGTCCCAAATCAAACACTGATAAAACTTCAAATGGCCCAAACTTCTATACGGTACGTCCTACACCTATCAAAGTTTGCAACATACAAATGTTTGTAACTTTTTACTGGAGCGTCATAAAACCTTGAAATTTTGTAAAAATAAAGTACTCAAGCCTCTTGTCAATTTAAGCTATCGGTCAAAGCTATGCTACCCTTGAGTCTCAAATCAAACACTGATAAAACTGCAAATGGCCCTAACTTCTATACGGTACGTCCTACACCTATCAAAGTTTGCAACATACAAATGCTTGTAACTTTTTACTGGAGCGTCATAAAACCTTGAAATTTTGTAACAATAAAGTAATCGAGCCTCTTGTCAATTTAAGCTATCGCTCAGAGCTATGCTACCCTTGAGTCCCAAATCAAACACTGATAAAACTTCAAATGGCCCTAACTTCTATACGGTACGTCCTATACCTATCAAAGTTTGCAACATACAAATGCTTGTAACTTTTTACTGGAGCGTCATAAAACCTTGAAATTTTGTAACAATAAAGTACTCGAGCCTCTTGTCAATTTAAGCTATCGCTCACAGCTATGCTACCCTTGAGTCCCAAATCAAACACTGATAAAACTTCAAATGGCCCTAGCTTCTATACGGTACGTCCTACACCTATCAGAGTTTGCAACATACAAATGCTTGTAACTTTTTACTGGAGCGTCATAAAACCTTGAAATTTTGTAACAATAAAGTAATCGAGCCTCTTGTCAATTTAAGTTATCGCTCAGAGCTATGCTACCCTTGAGTCCCAAATCAAACACTGATAAAACTTCAAATGGCCCTAACTTCTATACGGTACGTCCTATACCTATCAAAGTTTGCAACATACAAATGCTTGTAACTTTTTACTGGAGCGTCATAAAACCTTGAAATTATGTAACAATAAAGTTCTCGAGCCCCTTGTCAATTTAAGCTATCGCTCAAAGCTATGCTACCCTTGAGTCCCAAGTCAAACACTGATAAAACTGCAAATGGCCCTAACTTCTATACTGTACGTCCTACACCTATCAAAGTTTGCAACATACAAATGATTTTTAACTTATTACTGGAGCGTCATAAAACCTTGAAAATGTCTAACAATAAATTACTCGAGCCTCTTGTCAATTTAAGCTATCGCTCAAAGCTATGCTACCCTTGAGTCCCAAAGCAAACACTGATAAAACTTCAAATGGCCCTAACTTCTATACGGTAAGTCCTACACCTATCAAAGTTTGCAACATACAAATGTATGTAACTTTTTACTGGAGCGTCATAAAACCTTGAAATTTTGTAACAATAAAGTACTCGAGCCTCTTGTCAATTTAAGTTATCGCTTAAAGCTATGCTACCCTTGAGTCCCAAATCAAACACTGATAAAACTGCAAATGGCCCTAACTTCTATACGGTACGTCCTACACCTATCAAAGTTTGCAACATACAAATGCTTTGTAACTTTTTACTGGAGCGTCATAAAACCTTGAAATTTTATAACAATAAAGTACTCGAGCCTCTTGTCAATTTAAGCTATCGCTCAAAGCTATGCTACCCTTGAGTCCCAAATCAAACACTGATAAAACTTCAAATGGCCCTAGCTTCTATACGGTACGTCCTATACCTATCAAAGTTTGCAACATACAAATGCTTGTAACTTTTTACTGGAGCGTCATAAAACCTTGAAATTTTGTAACAATAAAGTACACGAGCCTCTTGTCAATTTAAGCTATCGCTCAAAGCTATGCTACCCTTGAGTCCCAAATCAAACACTGATAAAACTTCAAATGGCCCTAGCTTCTATACGGTACGTCCTACACCTATCAGAGTTTGCAACATACAAATGCTTATAACTTTTTACTGGAGCGTCATAAAACCTTGAAATTTTGTAACAATAATGTAATCGAGCCTCTTGTCAATTTAAGCTATCGCTCAGAGCTATGCTACCCTTGACACCCAAATCAAACACTGATAAAACTTCAAATGGCCCTAACTTCTATACGGTACGTCCTATACCTATCAAAGTTTGCAACATACAAATGCTTGTAACTTTTTACTGGAGCGTCATAAAACCTTGAAATTATGTAACAATAAAGTTCTCGAGCCCCTTGTCAATTTAAGCTATCGCTCAAAGCTATGCTACCCTTGAGTCCCAAAGCAAACACTGATAAAACTTCAAATGGCCCTAACTTCTATACGGTAAGTCCTACACCTATCAAAGTTTGCAACATACAAATGTTTGTAACTTTTTACTGGAGCGTCATAAAACCTTGAAATTTTGTAACAATAAAGTACTCGAGCCTCTTGTCAATTTAAGTTCTCGCTTAAAGCTATGCTACCCTTGAGTCCCAAATCAAACACTGATAAAACTGCAAATGGTCCTAACTTCTATACGGTACTTCCTACACCTATCAAAGTTTGCAACATACAAATGCTTGTAACTTTTTACTGGAGCGTCATAAAACCTTGAATTTTGTAACAATAAAGTACTCGAGCCTCTTGTCAATTTAAGTTATCGCTCAAAGCTATGCTACCCTTGAGTCCCAAATCAAACACTGATAAAACTTCAAATGGCCCTAACTTCTATACGGTACGTCCTACACCTATCAAAGTTTGCAACATAGAAATGCTTGTAACTTTTTACTGGAGCGTCATAAAACCTTGAAATTTTGTAACAAGAAAGTACTGGAGCCTCTTGTCAATTTAAGTTATCGCTCAAAGCTATGCTACCCTTGAGTCCCAAATCAAACACTGATAAAAATTCAATTGGCCCTAACTTCTATACGTTACGTCCTACGCCTATCAAAGTTTGCAACATACAAATGCTTGTAACTTTTTACTGGAGCGTCATAAAACCATGAATTTTGTAACAATAAAGTACTCGAGCCTCTTGTCACTTTAAGCTATCGCTCAAAGCCTTGCTACCCTTGAGTACCAAATCAAACACTGATAAAACTTCAAATGGCCCAAACTTCTATACGGTACGTCCTACACCTATCAAAGTTTGCAACATACAAATGCTTGTAACTTTTTACTGGAGCGTCATAAAACCTTGAAATTTTGTAACAATAAAGTACTCGAGCCTCTTGTCAATTTAAGTTATCGCTCAAAGCTATGCTACCCTTGAGTCCCAAATCAAACACTGATAAAACTTCAAATGGCGCTAGCTTCTATACGGTAAGTCCTACACCTATCAAAGTTTGCAACATACAAATGTTTGTAACTTTTTACTGGAGCGTCATAAAACCTTGAAATTTTGTAATAATAAAGTACTCGAGCCTCTTGTCAATTTAAGCTATCGCTCAAAGCTAGGCTACCCTTGAGTCCCAAAAAAAAACACTGATAAAACTTCAATTGGCCCTAACTTCTATACGGTACGTCCTACACCTATCAAAGTTTGCAACATACAAATGCTTGTAACTTTTTACTGGAGCGTCATAAAACCTTGACATTTTGTAACAATAAAGAACTCGAGCCTCTTGTCAATTTAAGTTATCGCTCAAAGCTATGCTACCCGTGAGTCCCAAATCAAACACTGATAAAACTTCAAATGGCCCCAATTCTATACGGTATGTCCTACACCTATCAAAGTTTGCAATATACAAATGCTTGTAACTTTTTACTGGAGCGTCATAAAACCTTGAAATTTTGTAACAATAAAGTACTCGAGCCTCTTCTCAATTTAAGCTATCGCTCAAAGCTATGCTACCCTTGAGTCCCAAATCAAACACTGATAAAACTTCAAATGGCCCTAGCTTCTATACGGTACGTCCTACACCTATCAGAGTTTGCAACATACAAATGCTTGTAACTTTTTACTGGAGCGTCATAAAACCTTGAAATTTTGTAACAATAAAGTAATCGAGCCTCTTGTCAATTTAAGTTATCGCTCAGAGCTATGCTACCCTTGAGTCCCAAATCAAACACTGATAAAACTTCAAATGGCCCTAACTTCTATACGGTACGTCCTATACCTATCAAAGTTTGCAACATACAAATGCTTGTAACTTTTTACTGGAGCGTCATAAAACCTTGAAATTATGTAACAATAAAGTTCTCGAGCCCCTTGTCAATTTAAGCTATCGCTCAAAGCTATGCTACCCTTGAGTCCCAAAGCAAACACTGATAAAACTTCAAATGGCCCTAACTTCTATACGGTAAGTCCTACACCTATCAAATTTTGCAACATACAAATATTTGTAACTTTTTACTGGAGCGTCATAAAACCTTGAAATTTTGTAACAATAAAGTACTCGAGCCTCTTGTCAATTTAGGTTCTCGCTTAAAGCTATGCTACCCTTGAGTCTCAAATCAAACACTGATAAAACTGCAAATGGTCCTAACCTCTATACGGTACGTCCTACACCTATCAAAGTTTGCAACATAGAAATGCTTTGTAACTTTTTACTGGAGAGTCATAAAACCTTGAAATTTTGTAACAATAAAATACTCGAGCCTCTTGTCAATTTAAGTTATCGCTCAAAGCTATGCTACCCTTGAGTCCCAAATCAAACACTGATTAAATTTCAAATGGCCCTAACTTCTATACGGTACGTCCTACACCTATCAAAGTTTGCAACATACAAATGCTTGTAACTTTTTACTGGAGCGTCATAAAACCTTGAATTTTGTAACAATAAAGTACTCGAGCCTCTTGTCAATTTAAGTTATCGCTCAAAGCTATGCTACCCTTGAGTCCCAAATCAAACACTGATAAAACTTCAAATGGCCCAAACTTCTATACGGTACGTCCCACACCTATCAAAGTTTGCAACATAGAAATGCTTGTAACTTTTTACTGGAGCGTCATAAAACCTTGAAATTTTGTAACACGAAAGTACTCGAGCCTCTTGTCAATTTAAGTTATCGCTCAAAGCTATGCTACCCTTGAATCCCAAATCAAACACTGATAAAACTTCAAATGGCCCCAACTTCTATACGGTATGTCCTACACCTATCAAAGTTTGCAACATACAAATGCTTGTAACTTTTTACTGGAGCGTCATAAAACCTTGAAATTTTGTAACAATAAAGTACTCGAGCCTCTTGTCAATTTAAGCTATCGCTCAAACCTATGCTACCCTTGAGTCCCAAATCAAACACTGATAAAACTTCAAATGGCCCAAACTTCTATACGGTACGTCCTCCACCTATCAAAGTTTGCAACATACAAATGCTTGTAACTTTTTACTGGAGCGTCATAAAACCTTGAAATTTTGTAACAATAAAGTACTCGAGCCTCTTGTCAATTTAAGTTATCGCTCAAAGCTATGCTACCCTTGAGTCCCAAATCAAACACTGATAAAACTTCAAATGGCCCTAGCTTCTATACGGTAAGTCCTACACCTATCAAAGTTTGCAACATACAAATGTTTGTAACTTTTTACTGGAGCGTCATAAAACCTTGAAATTATGTAACAATAAAGTTCTCGAGCCCCTTGTCAATTTAAGCTATCGCTCAAAGCTATGCTACCCTTGAGTCCCAAAGCAAACACTGATAAAACTTCAAATGGCCCTAACTTCTATACGGTAAGTCCTACACCTATCAAAGTTTGCAACATACAAATATTTGTAACTTTTTACTGGAGCGTCATAAAACCTTGAAATTTTGTAACAATAAAGTACTCGAGCCTCTTGTCAATTTAAGTTCTCGCTTAAAGCTATGCTACCCTTGAGTCCCAAATCAAACACTGATAAAACTGCAAATGGTCCTAACTTCTATACGGTACGTCCTACACCTATCAAAGTTTGCAACATAGAAATGCTTTGTAACTTTTTACTGGAGAGTCATAAAACCTTGAAATTTTGTAACAATAAAATACTCGAGCCTCTTGTCAATTTAAGTTATCGCTCAAAGCTATGCTACCCTTGAGTCCCAAATCAAACACTGATTAAATTTCAAATGGCCCTAACTTCTATACGGTACGTCCTACACCTATCAAAGTTTGCAACATACAAATGCTTGTAACTTTTTACTGGAGCGTCATAAAACCTTGAATTTTGTAACAATAAAGTACTCGAGCCTCTTGTTAATTTAAGTTATCGCTCAAAGCTATGCTACCCTTGAGTGCCAAATCAAACACTGATAAAACTTCAAATGGCCCTAACTTCTATACGGTACGTCCTACACCTATCAAAGTTTGCAACATAGAAATGCTTGTAACTTTTTACTGGAGCGTCATAAAACCTTGAAATTTTGTAACAAGAAAGTACTCGAGCCTCTTGTCAATTTAAGTTATCGCTCAAAGCTATGCTACCCTTGAATCCCAAATCAAACACTGATAAAACTTCAAATGGCCCCAACTTCTATACGGTATGTCCTACACCTATCAAAGTTTGCAACATACAAATGCTTGTAACTTTTTACTGGAGCGTCATAAAACCTTGAAATTTTGTAACAATAAAGTACTCGAGCCTCTTGTCAATTTAAGCTATCGCTCAAACCTATGCTACCCTTGAGTCCCAAATCAAACACTGATAAAACTTCAAATGGCCCAAACTTCTATACGGTACGTCCTCCACCTATCAAAGTTTGCAACATACAAATGCTTGTAACTTTTTACTGGAGCGTCATAAAACCTTGAAATTTTGTAACAATAAAGTACTCGAGCCTCTTGTCAATTTAAGTTATCGCTCAAAGCTATGCTACCCTTGAGTCCCAAATCAAACACTGATAAAACTTCAAATGGCCCTAGCTTCTATACGGTAAGTCCTACACCTATCAAAGTTTGCAACATACAAATGTTTGTAACTTTTTACTGGAGCGTCATAAAACCTTGAAATTTTGTAATAATAAAGTACTCGAGCCTCTTGTCAATTTAAGCTATCGCTCAAAGCTATGCTACCCTTGAGTCCCAAAAAAAAAACACTGATAAAACTTCAATTGGCCCTAACTTCTATACGGTACGTCCTACACCTATCAAAGTTTGCAACATACAAATGCTTGTAACTTTTTACTGGAGCGTCATAAAACCTTGACATTTTGTAACAATAAAGTACTCGAGCCTCTTGTCAATTTAAGTTATCGCTCAAAGCTATGCTACCCTTGAGTCCCAAATCAAACACTGATAAAACTTCAAATATCCCTAACTTCTATACGGTATGTCCTACACCTATCAAAGTTTGCAACATACAAATGCTTGTAACTTTTTACTGGAGCGTCATAAAACCTTGAAATTTTGTAACAATAAAGTACTCGAGCCTCTTGTCAATTTAAGCTATCGCTCAAACCTATGCTACCCTTGAGTCCCAAATCAAACACTGATAAAACTTCAAATGGCCCAAACTTCTATACGGTACGTCCTCCACCTATCAAAGTTTGCAACATACAAATGTTTGTAACTTTTTACTGGAGCGTCATAAAACTTTGAAATTTTGTAACAATAAAGTACTCGAGCCTCTTGTCAATTTAAGTTATCGCTCAAAGCTATGCTACCCTTGAGTCCCAAATCAAACACTGATAAAACTGCAAATGGCCCTAACTTCTATACTGTACGTCCTACACATATCAAAGTTTGCAACATACAAATGCTTTGCAACTTATTACTGGAGCGTCATAAAACCTTGAAATTTTGTAACAATAAATTACTCGAGCCTCTTGTCAATTTAAGCTATCGCTCAAAGCTATGCTACCCTTGAGTCCCAAATCAAACACTGATAAAACTTCAAATGGCCCAAACTTCTATACGGTACGTCCTCCACCTATCAAAGTTTGCAACATACAAATGCTTGTAACTTTTTACTGGAGCGTCATAAAACCTTGAAATTTTGTAACAATAAAGTACTCGAGCCTCTTGTCAATTTAAGTTATCGCTCAAAGCTATGCTACCCTTGAGTCCCAAATCAAACACTGATAAAACTTCAAATGGCCCTAGCTTCTATACGGTAAGTCCTACACCTATCAAAGTTTGCAACATACAAATGTTTGTAACTTTTTACTGGAGCGTCATAAAACCTTGAAATTTTGTAATAATAAAGTACTCGAGCCTCTTGTCAATTTAAGCAATCGCTCAAAGCTATGCTACCCTTGAGTCCCAAAAAAAAAACACTGATAAAACTTCAATTGGCCCTAACTTCTATACGGTACGTCCTACACCTATCAAAGTTTGCAACATACAAATGCTTGTAACTTTTTACTGGAGCGTCATAAAACCTTGACATTTTGTAACAATAAAGTACTCGAGCCTCTTGTCAATTTAAGTTATCGCTCAAAGCTATGCTACCCTTGAGTCCCAAATCAAACACTGATAAAACTTCAAATGGCCCTAACTTCTATACGGTATGTCCTACACCTATCAAAGTTTGCAACATACAAATGCTTGTAACTTTTTACTGGAGCGTCATAAAACCTTGAAATTTTGTAACAATAAAGTACTCGAGCCTCTTGTCAATTTAAGCTATCGCTCAAACCTATGCTACCCTTGAGTCCCAAATCAAACACTGATAAAACTTCAAATGGCCCAAACTTCTATACGGTACGTCCTCCACCTATCAAAGTTTGCAACATACAAATGTTTGTAACTTTTTACTGGAGCGTCATAAAACTTTGAAATTTTGTAACAATAAAGTACTCGAGCCTCTTGTCAATTTAAGTTATCGCTCAAAGCTATGCTACCCTTGAGTCCCAAATCAAACACTGATAAAACTGCAAATGGCCCTAACTTCTATACTGTACGTCCTACACATATCAAAGTTTGCAACATACAAATGCTTTGTAACTTATTACTGGAGCGTCATAAAACCTTGAAATTTTGTAACAATAAATTACTCGAGCCTCTTGTCAATTTAAGCTATCGCTCAAAGCTATGCTACCCTTGAGTCCCAAATCAAACACTGATAAAACTTCAAATGGCCCTAACTTCTATACGGTACGTCCTACACCTTTCAAAGTTTGCAACATACAAATGTTTGTAACTTTTTACTGGAGCGTCATAAAACCTTGAAATTTTGTAAAAATAAAGTACTCAAGCCTCTTGTCAATTTAAGCTATCGGTCAAAGCTATGCTACCCTTGAGTCTCAAATCAAACACTGATAAAACTGCAAATGGCCCTAACTTCTATACGGTACGTCCTACACCTATCAAAGTTTGCAACATACAAATGCTTGTAACTTTTTACTGGAGCTTCATAAAACCTTGAAATTTTGTAACAATAAATTACTCGAGCCTCTTGTCAATTTAAGCTATCGCTCAAAGCTATGCTACCCTTGAGTCCCAAATCAAACACTGATAAAACTTCAAATGGCCCTAACTTCTATACGGTAAGTCCTACACCTATCAAAGTTTGCAACATACAAATGTTTGTAACTTTTTACTGGAGCGTCATAAAAGCTTGAAATTTTGTAACAATAAAGTACTCGAGCCTCTTGTCAATTTAAGTTCTCGCTTAAAGCTATGCTACCCTTGAGTCCCAAATCAAACACTGATAAAACTGCAAATGGTCCTAACTTCTATACGGTACGTCCTACACCTATCAAAGTTTGCAACATAGAAATGCTTTGTAACTTTTTACTGGAGAGTCATAAAACCTTGAAATTTTGTAACAATAAAATACTCGAGCCTCTTGTCAATTTAAGTTATCGCTCAAAGCTATGCTACCCTTGAGTCCCAAATCAAACACTGATTAAATTTCAAATGGCCCTAACTTCTATACGGTACGTCCTACACCTATCAAAGTTTGCAACATACAAATGCTTGTAACTTTTTACTGGAGCGTCATAAAACCTTGAATTTTGTAACAATAAAGTACTCGAGCCTCTTGTCAATTTAAGTTATCGCTCAAAGCTATGCTACCCTTGAGTCCCAAATCAAACACTGATAAAACTTCAAATGGCCCTAACTTCTATACGGTACGTCCTGCACCTATCAAAGTTTGCAACATAGAAATGCTTGTAACTTTTTACTGGAGCGTCATAAAACCTTGAAATTTTGTAACAAGAAAGTACTCGAGCCTCTTGTCAATTTAAGTTATCGCTCAAAGCTATGCTACCCTTGAGTCCCAAATCAAACACTGATAAAACTTCAAATGGCCCTAATTTCTATACTGTACGTCCTACACATATCAAAGTTTGCAACATACAAATGCTTTGTAACTTTTTACTAGAGCGTCATAAAACCTTGAAATTTTGTAACAATAAATTACTCGAGCCTCTTGTCAATTTAAGCTATCGCTCAAAGCTATGCTATCCTTGAGTCCCAAATCAAACACTGATAAAACTTCAAATGGCCCAAACTTCTATACGGTACGTCCTACACCTATCAAAGTTTGCAACATACAAATGTTTGTAACTTTTTACTGGAGCGTCATAAAACCTTGAAATTTTGTAACAATAAAGTACTCGAGCCTCTTGTCAATTTAAGTTATCGCTCAAAGCTATGCTACCCTTGAGTCCCAAATCAAACACTGATAAGACTTCAAATGGCCCTAACTTCTATACGGTACGTCCTACACCTATCAAAGTTTGCAACATAGAAATGCTTGTAACTTTTTACTGGAGCGTCATAAAACCTTGAAATTTTGAAACAAGAAAGTACTGGAGCCTCTTGTCAATTTAAGTTATCGCTCAAAGCTATGCTACCCTTGAGTCCCAAATCAAACACTGATAAAAATTCAATTGGCCCTAACTTCTATACGGTACGTCCTACACCTATCAAAGTTTGCAACATACAAATGCTTGTAACTTTTTACTGGAGCGTCATAAAACCATGAGTTTTGTAACAATAAAGTACTCGGGCCTCTTGTCAATTTACGTTATCGCTCAAAGCTATGCTACCCTTGAGTCCCAAATCAAACACTGATAAAACTTCAAATGGCCCTAACTTCTATACGGTACGTCCTACACCTATCAAAGTTTGCAACATACAAATGCTTGTAACTTTTTACTGGAGCGTCATAAAACCTTGAAATTTTGTACCAATAAATTACTCGAGCCTCTTGTCAATTTAAGCTATCGCTCAAAGCTATGCTACCCTTGAGTCCCAAATCAAAAGCTGATAAAACTTCAAATGGCCCTAACTTCTATACGGTAAGTCCTACACCTATCAAAGTTTGATGCAAATGCTTGTAACTTTTTACTAGAGGTCATAAAACCTTGCAATTTTGTAACAATAAATTAATCGAGCCTCTTGTCACTTTAAGCTATCGCTCAAAGCCTTGCTACCCTTGAGTACCAAATCAAACACTGATAAAACTTCAAATGGCCCAAACTTCTATACGGTACGTCCTACACCTATCAAAGTTTGCAACATACAAATGCTTGTAACTTTTTACTGGAGCGTCATAAAACCTTGAAATTTTGTAACAATAAAGTACTCGAGCCTCTTGTCAATTTAAGCTATCGCTCAAAGCTATGCTACCCTTGAGTCCCAAATCAAACACTGATAAAACTTCAAATGGCCCAAACTTCTATACGGTACGTCCTACACCTATCAAAGTTTGCAACCTACAAATGTTTGTAACTTTTTACTGGAGCGTCATAAAACCTTGAAATTTTGTAAAAATAAAGTACTCGAGCCTCTTGTCAATTTAAGCTATCGGTCAAAGAGATGCTACCCTTGAGTCCCAAATCAAACACTGATAAAACTGCAAATGGCCCTAACTTCTATACGGTACGTCCTACACCTATCAAAGTTTGCAACATACAAATGCTTGTAACTTTTTACTGGAGCGTCATAAAACCTTGAAATTTTGTAACAATAAAGTAATCGAGCCTCTTGTCAATTTAAGCTATCGCTCAGAGCTATGCTACCCTTGAGTCCCAAATCAAACACTGATAAAACTTCAAATGGCCCTAACTTCTATACGGTACGTCCTATACCTATCAAAGTTTGCAACATACAAATGCTTGTTACTTTTTACTGGAGCGTCATAAAACCTTGGAATTATGTAACAATAAAGTTCTCGAGCCCCTTGTCAATTTAAGCTATCGCTCAAAGCTATGCTACCCTTGAGTCCCAAAGCAAACACTGATAAAACTTCAAATGGCCCTAACTTTTTACTGGATCGTCATAAAACCTTGAAATTTTGTAACAATAAAGTACTCGAGCCTCTTGTCAATTTAAGTTCTCGCGTAAAGCTATGCTACCCTTGAGTCCCAAATCAAACACTGATAAAACTGCAAATGGTCCTAACTTCTATACGGTACGTCCTACACCTATCAAAGTTTGCAACATAGAAATGCTTTGTAACTTTTTACTGGAGCGTCATAAAACCTTGAAATTTTGTAACAATAAAGTACTCGAGCCTCTTGTCAATTTAAGTTATCGCTCAAAGCTATGCTACCCTTGAGTCCCAAATTAAACACTGATTAAATTTCAAATGGCCCTAACTTCTATACGGTACGTCCTACACCTATCAAAACTTGCAACATACAAATGCTTGTAACTTTTTACTGGAGCGTCATAAAACCTTGAATTTTGTAACAATAAAGTACTCGAGCCTCTTGTCAATTTAAGTTATCGCTCAAAGCTATGATACCCTTGAGTCCCAAATCAAACACTGATAAGACTTCAAATGGCCCTAACTTCTATACGGTACGTCCTACACCTATCAAAGTTTGCAACATAGAAATGCTTGTAACTTTTTACTGGAGCGTCATAAAACCTTGAAATTTTGTAACAATAAATTACTCGAGCCTCTTGTCAATTTAAGCTATCGCTCAAAGCTATGCTATCCTTGAGTCCCAAATCAAACACTGATAAAACTTCAAATGGCCCAAACTTCTATACGGTACGTCCTACACCTATCAAAGTTTGCAACATACAAATGTTTGTAACTTTTTACTGGAGCGTCATAAAACCTTGAAATTTTGTAACAATAAAGTACTCGAGCCTCTTGTCAATTTAAGTTATCGCTCAAAGCTATGCTACCCTTGAGTCCCAAATCAAACACTGATAAGACTTCAAATGGCCCTAACTTCTATACGGTACGTCCTACACCTATCAAAGTTTGCAACATAGAAATGCTTGTAACTTTTTACTGGAGCGTCATAAAACCTTGAAATTTTGAAACAAGAAAGTACTGGAGCCTCTTGTCAATTTAAGTTATCGCTCAAAGCTATGCTACCCTTGAGTCCCAAATCAAACACTGATAAAAATTCAATTGGCCCTAACTTCTATACGGTACGTCCAACACCTATCAAAGTTTGCAACATACAAATGCTTGTAACTTTTTACTGGAGCGTCATAAAACCATGAGTTTTGTAACAATAAAGTACTCGGGCCTCTTGTCAATTTACGTTATCGCTCAAAGCTATGCTACCCTTGAGTCCCAAATCAAACACTGATAAAACTTCAAATGGCCCTAACTTCTATACGGTACGTCCTACACCTATCAAAGTTTGCAACATACAAATGCTTGTAACTTTTTACTGGAGCGTCATAAAACCTTGAAACTTTGTACCAATAAATTACTCGAGCCTCTTGTCAATTTAAGCTATCGCTCAAAGCTATGCTACCCTTGAGTCCCAAATCAAAAGCTGATAAAACTTCAAATGGCCCTAACTTCTATACGGTAAGTCCTACACCTATCAAAGTTTGATGCAAATGCTTGTAACTTTTTACTAGAGGTCATAAAACCTTGCAATTTTGTAACAATAAATTAATCGAGCCTCTTGTCACTTTAAGCTATCGCTCAAAGCCTTGCTACCCTTGAGTACCAAATCAAACACTGATAAAACTTCAAATGGCCCAAACTTCTATACGGTACGTCCTACACCTATCAAAGTTTGCAACATACAAATGCTTGTAACTTTTTACTGGAGCGTCATAAAACCTTGAAATTTTGTAACAATAAAGTACTCGAGCCTCTTGTCAATTTAAGCTATCGCTCAAAGCTATGCTACCCTTGAGTCCCAAATCAAACACTGATAAAACTTCAAATGGCCCAAACTTCTATACGGTACGTCCTACACCTATCAAAGTTTGCAACCTACAAATGTTTGTAACTTTTTACTGGAGCGTCATAAAACCTTGAAATTTTGTAAAAATAAAGTACTCGAGCCTCTTGTCAATTTAAGCTATCGGTCAAAGAGATGCTACCCTTGAGTCCCAAATCAAACACTGATAAAACTGCAAATGGCCCTAACTTCTATACGGTACGTCCTACACCTATCAAAGTTTGCAACATACAAATGCTTGTAACTTTTTACTGGAGCGTCATAAAACCTTGAAATTTTGTAACAATAAAGTAATCGAGCCTCTTGTCAATTTAAGCTATCGCTCAGAGCTATGCTACCCTTGAGTCCCAAATCAAACACTGATAAAACTTCAAATGGCCCTAACTTCTATACGGTACGTCCTATACCTATCAAAGTTTGCAACATACAAATGCTTGTTACTTTTTACTGGAGCGTCATAAAACCTTGGAATTATGTAACAATAAAGTTCTCGAGCCCCTTGTCAATTTAAGCTATCGCTCAAAGCTATGCTACCCTTGTGTCCCAAAGCAAACACTGATTAAACTTCAAATGGCCCTAACTTTTTACTGGATCGTCATAAAACCTTGAAATTTTGTAACAATAAAGTACTCGAGCCTCTTGTCAATTTAAGTTCTCGCGTAAAGCTATGCTACCCTTGAGTCCCAAATCAAACACTGATAAAACTGCAAATGGTCCTAACTTCTATACGGTACGTCCTACACCTATCAAAGTTTGCAACATAGAAATGCTTTGTAACTTTTTACTGGAGCGTCATAAAACCTTGAAATTTTGTAACAATAAAGTACTCGAGCCTCTTGTCAATTTAAGTTATCGCTCAAAGCTATGCTACCCTTGAGTCCCAAATTAAACACTGATTAAATTTCAAATGGCCCTAACTTCTATACGGTACGTCCTACACCTATCAAAACTTGCAACATACAAATGCTTGTAACTTTTTACTGGAGCGTCATAAAACCTTGAATTTTGTAACAATAAAGTACTCGAGCCTCTTGTCAATTTAAGTTATCGCTCAAAGCTATGATACCCTTGAGTCCCAAATCAAACACTGATAAGACTTCAAATGGCCCTAACTTCTATACGGTACGTCCTACACCTATCAAAGTTTGCAACATAGAAATGCTTGTAACTTTTTACTGGAGCGTCATAAAACCTTGAAATTTTGAAACAAGAAAGTACTGGAGCCTCTTGTCAATTTAAGTTATCGCTCAAAGCTATGCTACCCTTGAGTCCCAAATCAAACACTGATAAAAATTCAATTGGCCCTAACTTCTATACGGTACGTCCAACACCTATCAAAGTTTGCAACATACAAATGCTTGTAACTTTTTACTGGAGCGTCATAAAACCATGAGTTTTGTAACAATAAAGTACTCGGGCCTCTTGTCAATTTAAGTTATCGCTCAAAGCTATGCTACCCTTGAGTCCCAAATCAAACACTGATAAAACTTCAAATGGCCCTAACTTCTATACGGTACGTCCTACACCTATCAAAGTTTGCAACATCCAAATGCTTGTAACTTTTTACTGGAGCGTCATAAAACCTTGAAATTTTGTACCAATAAATTACTCGAGCCTCTTGTCAATTTAAGCTATTGCTCAAAGCTATGCTACCCTTGAGTCCCAAATCAAAAGCTGATAAAACTTCAAATGGCCCTAACTTCTATACGGTAAGTCCTACACCTATCAAAGTTTGATACAAATGCTTGTAACTTTTTACTAGAGGTCATAAAACCTTGAAATTTTGTAACAATAAATTACTCGAGCCTCTTGTCACTTTAAGCTATCGCTCAAAGCCTTGCTACCCTTGAGTACCAAATCAAACACTGATAAAACTTCAAATGGCCCAAACTTCTATACGGTACGTCCTACACCTATCAAAGTTTGCAACATACAAATGCTTGTAACTTTTTACTGGAGCGTCATAAAACCTTGAAATTTTGTAACAATAAAGTACTCGAGCCTCTTGTCAATTTAAGTTATCGCTCAAAGCTATGCTACCCTTGAGTCCCAAATCAAACACTGATAAAACTTCAAATGGCCCTAGCTTCTATACGGTAAGTCCTACACCTATCAAAGTTTGCAACATACAAATGTTTGTAACTTTTTACTGGAGCGTCATAAAACCTTGAAATTTTGTAATAATAAAGTACTCGAGCCTCTTGTCAATTTAAGCTATCGCTCAAAGCTATGCTACCCTTGAGTCCCAAAAAAAACACTGATAAAACTTCAATTGGCCCTAACTTCTATACGGTACGTCCTACACCTATCAAAGTTTGCAACATACAAATGCTTGTAACTTTTTACTGGAGCGTCATAAAACCTTGACATTTTGTAACAATAAAGTACTCGAGCCTCTTGTCAATTTAAGTTATCGCTCAAAGCTATGCTACCCTTGAGTCCCATATCAAACACTGATAAAACTTCAAATGGCCCCAACTTCTATACGGTATGTCCTACACCTATCAAAGTTTGCAACATACAAATGCTTGTAACTTTTTACTGGAGCGTCATAAAACCTTGAAATTTTGTAACAATAAAGTACTCGAGCCTCTTGTCAATTTAAGCTATCGCTCAAAGCTATGCTACCCTTGAGTCCCAAATCAAAAGCTGATAAAACTTCAAATGGCCCTAACTTCTATACGGTAAGTCCTACACCTATCAAAGTTTGATGCAAATGCTTGTAACTTTTTACTAGAGGTCATAAAACCTTGCAATTTTGTAACAATAAATTAATCGAGCCTCTTGTCACTTTAAGCTATCGCTCAAAGCCTTGCTACCCTTGAGTACCAAATCAAACACTGATAAAACTTCAAATGGCCCAAACTTCTATACGGTACGTCCTACACCTATCAAAGTTTGCAACATACAAATGCTTGTAACTTTTTACTGGAGCGTCATAAAACCTTGAAATTTTGTAACAATAAAGTACTCGAGCCTCTTGTCAATTTAAGCTATCGCTCAAAGCTATGCTACCCTTGAGTCCCAAATCAAACACTGATAAAACTTCAAATGGCCCAAACTTCTATACGGTACGTCCTACACCTATCAAAGTTTGCAACCTACAAATGTTTGTAACTTTTTACTGGAGCGTCATAAAACCTTGAAATTTTGTAAAAATAAAGTACTCGAGCCTCTTGTCAATTTAAGCTATCGGTCAAAGAGATGCTACCCTTGAGTCCCAAATCAAACACTGATAAAACTGCAAATGGCCCTAACTTCTATACGGTACGTCCTACACCTATCAAAGTTTGCAACATACAAATGCTTGTAACTTTTTACTGGATCGTCATAAAACCTTGAAATTTTGTAACAATAAAGTAATCGAGCCTCTTGTCAATTTAAGCTATCGCTCAGAGCTATGCTACCCTTGAGTCCCAAATCAAACACTGATAAAACTTCAAATGGCCCTAACTTCTATACGGTACGTCCTATACCTATCAAAGTTTGCAACATACAAATGCTTGTTACTTTTTACTGGAGCGTCATAAAACCTTGGAATTATGTAACAATAAAGTTCTCGAGCCCCTTGTCAATTTAAGCTATCGCTCAAAGCTATGCTACCCTTGAGTCCCAAAGCAAACACTGATAAAACTTCAAATGGCCCTAACTTCTATACGGTAAGTCCTACACCTATCAAAGTTTGCAACATACAAATGTTTGCAACTTTTTACTGGATCGTCATAAAACCTTGAAATTTTGTAACAATAAAGTACTCGAGCCTCTTGTCAATTTAAGTTCTCGCGTAAAGCTATGCTACCCTTGAGTCCCAAATCAAACACTGATAAAACTGCAAATGGTCCTAACTTCTATACGGTACGTCCTACACCTATCAAAGTTTGCAACATAGAAATGCTTTGTAACTTTTTACTGGAGCGTCATAAAACCTTGAAATTTTGTAACAATAAAGTACTCGAGCCTCTTGTCAATTTAAGTTATCGCTCAAAGCTATGCTACCCTTGAGTCCCAAATCAAACACTGATTAAATTTCAAATGGCCCTAACTTCTATACGGTACGTCCTACACCTATCAAAATTTGCAACATACAAATGCTTGTAACTTTTTACTGGAGCGTCATAAAACCTTGAATTTTGTAACAATAAAGTACTCGAGCCTCTTGTCAATTTAAGTTATCGCTCAAAGCTATGCTACCCTTGAGTCCCAAATCAAACACTGATAAGACTTCAAATGGCCCTAACTTCTATACGGTACGTCCTACACCTATCAAAGTTTGCAACATAGAAATGCTTGTAACTTTTTACTGGAGCGTCATAAAACCTTGAAATTTTGAAACAAGAAAGTACTGGAGCCTCTTGTCAATTTAAGTTATCGCTCAAAGCTATGCTACCCTTGAGTCCCAAATCAAACACTGATAAAAATTCAATTGGCCCTAACTTCTATACGGTACGTCCAACACCTATCAAAGTTTGCAACATACAAATGCTTGTAACTTTTTACTGGAGCGTCATAAAACCATGAGTTTTGTAACAATAAAGTACTCGGGCCTCTTGTCAATTTAAGTTATCGCTCAAAGCTATGCTACCCTTGAGTCCCAAATCAAACACTGATAAAACTTCAAATGGCCCTAACTTCTATACGGTACGTCCTACACCTATCAAAGTTTGCAACATACAAATGCTTGTAACTTTTTACTGGAGCGTCATAAAACCTTGAAATTTTGTACCAATAAATTACTCGAGCCTCTTGTCAATTTAAGCTATCGCTCAAAGCTATGCAACCCTTGAGTCCCAAATCAAAAGCTGATAAAACTTCAAATGGGCCTAACTTCTATACGGTAAGTCCTACACCTATCAAAGTTTGATACAAATGCTTGTAACTTTTTACTAGAGGTCATAAAACCTTGAAATTTTGTAACAATAAATTACTCGAGCCTCTTGTCACTTTAAGCTATCGCTCAAAGCCTTGCTACCCTTGAGTACCAAATCAAACACTGATAAAACTTCAAATGGCCCAAACTTCTATACGGTACGTCCTACACCTATCAAAGTTTGCAACATACAAATGCTTGTAACTTTTTACTGGAGCGTCATAAAACCTTGAAATTTTGTAACAATAAAGTACTCGAGCCTCTTGTCAATTTAAGTTATCGCTCAAAGCTATGCTACCCTTGAGTCCCAAATCAAACACTGATAAAACTTCAAATGGCCCTAGCTTCTATACGGTAAGTCCTACACCTATCAAAGTTTGCAACATACAAATGTTTGTAACTTTTTACTGGAGCGTCATAAAACCTTGAAATTTTGTAATAATAAAGTACTCGAGCCTCTTGTCAATTTAAGCTATCGCTCAAAGCTATGCTACCCTTGAGTCCCAAAAAAAACACTGATAAAACTTCAATTGGCCCTACCTTCTATACGGTACGTCCTACACCTATCAAAGTTTGCAACATACAAATGCTTGTAACTTTTTACTGGAGCGTCATAAAACCTTGACATTTTGTAACAATAAAGTACTCGAGCCTCTTGTCAATTTAAGTTATCGCTCAAAGCTATGCTACCCTTGAGTCCCATATCAAACACTGATAAAACTTCAAATGGCCCCAACTTCTATACGGTATGTCCTACACCTATCAAAGTTTGCAACATACAAATGCTTGTAACTTTTTACTGGAGCGTCATAAAACCTTGAAATTTTGTAACAATAAAGTACTCCAGCCTCTAGTCAATTTAAGCTATCGCTCAAAGCTATGCTACCCTTGAGTCCCAAATCAAACACTGATAAAACTTCAAATAGCCCTAACTTCTATACGGTAAATCCTACACTTTTCAAGTTTTGCAACATACAAATGTTTGTAACTTTTTACTGGAGCGTCATAAAACCTTGAAATTTTGTAAAAATAAAGTACTCGAGCCGCTTGTCAATTTAAGTTATCGCTCAAAGCTATGCTACCCTTGAGTCCCAAATCAAATACTGATAAAACTGCGAATGGCCCTAACTTCTATACGGTATGTCCTACACCTATCAAAGTTTGCAACATACAAATGCTTTGTAACTTTTTACTGGAGCGTCATAAAAACTTGAAATGTTGTAACAATAAAGTACTCGAGCCGCTTGTCAATTTAAGTTATCGCTCAAAGCTATGCTACCCTTGAGTCCCAAATCAAACACTGATAAAACTGCAAATGGCCCTAACTTCTATACGGTACGTCCTACACCTATCAAAGTTTGCAACATAGAAATGCTTTGTAACTTTTTACTGGAGCGTCATAAAACCTTGAAATTTTGTAACAATAAAATACTCGAGCCTCTTGTCAATTTAAGCTATCGCTCAAAGCTATGCTACCCTTGAGTCCCAAAGCAAACACTGATAAAACTTCAAATGGCCCTAACTTCTATACGGTAAAGCCTACACCTTTCAAGGTTTGCAACATACAAATGTTTGTAAATTTTTACTGGAGCGTCATAAAACCTTGAAATTTTGTAAAAATAAAGTACTTGAGCCTCTTGTCAATTTAAGCAATCGCTCAAAGCTATGCTACCCTTTAGTCCCAAGTCAAACACTGATAAAACTGCAAATGGCCCTAACTTCTATACTGTACGTCCTACACCTATCAAAGTTTGCAACATACAAATGCTTTTTAACTTATTACTGGAGCGTCATAAAACCTTGAAAATTTCTAACAATAAATTACTCGAGCCTCTTCTCAATTTAAGCTATCGCTCAAACCTATGCTACCCTTGAGTCCCAAATCAAGCACTGATAAAACTTCAAATGGCCCAAACTTCTATACGGTACGTCCTTCACCTATCAAAGTTTGCAACATACAAATGTTTGTAACTTTTTACTGGAGCGTCATAAAACCTTGAAATTTTGTAACAATAAAGTACTCGAGCCGCTTGTCAATTTAAGTTATCGCTCAAAGCTATGCTACCCTTGAGTCCCAAATCAAACACTGATAAAACTGCGAATGGCCCTAACTTCTATACGGTATGTCCTACACCTATCAAAGTTTGCAACATACAAATGCTTTGTAACTTTTTACTGGAGCGTCATAAAACCTTGAAATTTTGTAACAATTAAGTACTCGAGCCTCTTGTCAATTTAAGCTATCGCTCAAAGCTATGCTACCCTTGAGTCCCAAATCAAACACTGATAAAACTTCAAATGGCCCTAACTTCTAAACGGTACATCCTATACCTATCAAAGTTTACAACATACAAATGCTTGAAACTTTTTACTTTAGCGTCATAAAACCTTGAAATTTTGTAAAAATAAAGTACTCAAGCCTCTTGTCAATTTAAGCTATCGGTCAAAGCTATGCTACCCTTGAGTCCCAAATCAAACACTGATAAAACTGCAAATGGCCCTAACTTCTATACGGTACGTCCTACACCTATCAAAGTTTGCAACATACAAATGCTTGTAACTTTTTACTGGAGCGTCATAAAACCTTGAAATTTTGTAACAATAAAGTAATCGAGCCTCTTGTCAATTTAAGCTATCGCTCAGAGCTACGGTACCCTTGAGTCCCAAATCAAACACTGATAAAACCTGAAATGGCCCTAGCTTCTATACGGTAAGTCTTACACCTATCAAAGTTTGCAACATACAAATGCTTTGTAATTTATTACTGGAGCGTCATAAAACCTTGAAATTTTGTAACAATAAATTACTCGAGCCTCTAGTCAATTTAAGCTATCGCTCAAAGCTATGCGACCCTTGAGTCCCAAATCAAACACTGATAAAACTTCAAATGGCCCAAACTTCTATACGGTACGTCCTACACCTATCAAAGTTTGCAACATACAAATGTTTGTAACTTTTTACTGGAGCGTCATAAAACCTTGAAATTTTGTAAAAATAAAGTACTTGAGCCTCTTGTCAATTTAAGCAATCGCTCAAAGCTATGCTACCCTTTAGTCCCAAGTCAAACACTGATAAAACTGCAAATGGCCCTAACTTCTATACTGTACGTCCTACACCTATCAAAATTTGCAACATACAAATGCTTTTTAACTTATTACTGGAGCGTCATAAAACCTTGAAAATTTCTAACAATAAATTACTCGAGCCTCTTCTCAATTTAAGCTATCGCTCAAACCTATGCTACCCTTGAGTCCCAAATCAAGCACTGATAAAACTTCAAATGGCCCAAACTTCTATACGGTACGTCCTACACCTATCAAAGTTTGCAACATACAAATGTTTGTAACTTTTTACTGGAGCGTCATAAAACCTTGAAATTTTGTAACAATAAAGTACTCGAGCCGCTTGTCAATTTAAGTTATCGCTCAAAGCTATGCTACCCTTGAGTCCCAAATCAAACACTGATAAAGCTGCGAATGGCCCTAACTTCTATACGGTATGTCCTACACCTATCAAAGTTTGCAACATACAAATGCTTTGTAACTTTTTACTGGAGCGTCATAAAACCTTGAAATTTTGTAACAATAAAGTACTCGAGCCTCTTGTCAATTTAAGCTATCGCTCAAAGCTATGCTACCCTTGAGTCCCAAATCAAACACTGATAAAACTTCAAATGGCCCTAACTTCTATACGGTACATCCTATACCTATCAAAGTTTGCAACATACAAATGCTTGTAACTTTTTACTTTAGCGTCATAAAACCTTGAAATTTTGTAAAAATAAAGTACTCAAGCCTCTTGTCAATTTAAGCTATCGGTCAAAGCTATGCTACCCTTGAGTCCCAAATCAAACACTGATAAAACTGCAAATGGCCCTAACTTCTATACGGTACGTCCTACACCTATCAAAGTTTGCAACATACAAATGCTTGTAACTTTTTACTGGAGCGTCATAAAACCTTGAAATTTTGTAACAATAAAGTAATCGAGCCTCTTGTCAATTTAAGTTATCGCTCAGAGCTACGCTACTCTTGAGTCCCAAATCAAACACTGATAAAACTTCAAATGGCCCTAACTTCTATACGGTACGTCCTATACCTATCAAAGTTTGCAACATACAAATGCTTGTAACTTTTTACTGGAGCTTCATAAAACCTTGAAATTATGTAACAATAAAGTTCTCGAGCCCCTTGTCAATTTAAGCTATTGCTCAAAGCCATGCTACCCTTGAGTCCCAAAGCAAACACTGATAAAACTTCAAATGGCCCTAACTTCTATACGGTAAGTCCTACACCTATCAAAGTTTGCAACATACAAATGTTTGTAACATTTTACTGGAGCGTCATAAAACCTTGAAATTTTGTAACAATAAAGTACTCGAGCCTCTTGTCAATTTAAGTTATCGCTTAAAGCTATGCTACCCTTGAGTCCCAAATCAAACACTGATAAAACTGCAAATGGCCCTAACTTCTATACGGTACGTCCTACACCTATCAAAGTTTACAACATACAAATGCTTTGTAACTTTTTACTGGAGCGTCATAAAACCTTGAAATTTTATAACAATAAAGTACTCGAGCCTCTTGTCAATTTAAGCTATCGCTCAAAGCTATGCTACCCTTGAGTCCCAAATCAAACTCTGATAAAACTTCAAATGGCCCCAACTTCTATACGGTATGTCCTACACCTATCAAAGTTTGCAACATACAAATGCTTGTAACTTTTTACTGGAGCGTCATAAAACCTTGAAATTTTGTAACAATAAAGTACTCGAGCCTCTTGTCAATTTAAGCTATCGCTCAAAGCTATGCTACCCTTGAGTCCCAAATCAAACACTGATAAAACTTCAAATGGCCCTCACTTCTATACGGTACCTCCTACACCTATCAAAGTTTGCAACATACAAATGCTTTGTAACTTTTTACTGGAGCGTCATAAAACCTTGAAATTTTGTAACAATAAAGTACTCGAGCCTCTTGTCAATTTAAGCTATCGCTCAAAGCTATGCTACCCTTGAGTCCCAAATCAAACACTGATAAAACTTCAAATGGCCCTAACTTCTATACGGTACATCCTATACCTATCAAAGTTTGCAACATACAAATGCTTGTAACTTTTTACTTTAGCGTCATAAAACCTTGAAATTTTGTAAAAATAAAGTACTCAAGCCTCTTGTCAATTTAAGCTGTCGGTCAAAGCTATGCTACCCTTGAGTCCCAAATCAAACACTGATAAAACTGCAAATGGCCCTAACTTCTATACGGTACGTCCTACACCTATCAAAGTTTGCAACATACAAATGCTTGTAACTTTTTACTGGAGCGTCATAAAACCTTGAAATTTTGTAACAATAAAGTAATCGAGCCTCTTGTCAATTTAAGTTATCGCTCAGAGCTACGCTACTCTTGAGTCCCAAATCAAACACTGATAAAACTTCAAATGGCCCTAACTTCTATACGGTACGTCCTATACCTATCAAAGTTTGCAACATACAAATGCTTGTAACTTTTTACTGGAGCTTCATAAAACCTTGAAATTATGTAACAATAAAGTTCTCGAGCCCCTTGTCAATTTAAGCTATTGCTCAAAGCCATGCTACCCTTGAGTCCCAAAGCAAACACTGATAAAACTTCAAATGGCCCTAACTTCTATACGGTAAGTCCTACACCTATCAAAGTTTGCAACATACAAATGTTTGTAACATTTTACTGGAGCGTCATAAAACCTTGAAATTTTGTAACAATAAAGTACTCGAGCCTCTTGTCAATTTAAGTTATCGCTTAAAGCTATGCTACCCTTGAGTCCCAAATCAAACACTGATAAAACTGCAAATGGCCCTAACTTCTATACGGTACGTCCTACACCTATCAAAGTTTACAACATACAAATGCTTTGTAACTTTTTACTGGAGCGTCATAAAACCTTGAAATTTTATAACAATAAAGTACTCGAGCCTCTTGTCAATTTAAGCTATCGCTCAAAGCTATGCTACCCTTGAGTCCCAAATCAAACTCTGATAAAACTTCAAATGGCCCCAACTTCTATACGGTATGTCCTACACCTATCAAAGTTTGCAACATACAAATGCTTGTAACTTTTTACTGGAGCGTCATAAAACCTTGAAATTTTGTAACAATAAAGTACTCGAGCCTCTTGTCAATTTAAGCTATCGCTCAAAGCTATGCTACCCTTGAGTCCCAAATCAAACACTGATAAAACTTCAAATGGCCCAAACTTCTATACGGTACGTCCTCCACCTATCAAAGTTTGCATCATACAAATGTTTGTAACTTTTTACTGGAGCGTCATAAAACTTTGAAATTTTGTAACAATAAAGTACTCGAGCCTCTTGTCAATTTAAGCTATCGCTCAAAGCTATGCTACCCTTGAGTCCCAAAAAAAACACTGATAAAACTTCAAGTGGCCCTAACTTCTATACGGTACGTCCTACACCTATCAAAGTTTGCAACATACAAATGCTTGTAACTTTTTACTGGAGCGTCATAAAACCTTGACATTTTGTACCAATAAAGTACTCGAGCCTCTTGTCAATTTAAGTTATCGCTCAAAGCTATGCTACCCTTGAGTCCCATATCAAACACTGATAAAACTTCAAATGGCCCCAACTTCTATACGGTATGTCCTACACCTATCAAAGTTTGCAACATACAAATGCTTGTAACTTTTTACTGGAGCGTCATAAAACCTTGAAATTTTGTAACAATAAAGTACTCGAGCCTCTTGTCAATTTAAGCTATCGCTCAAAGCTATGCTACCCTTGAGTCCCAAATCAAACACTGATAAAACTTCAAATGGCCCAAACTTCTATACGGTACGTCCTCCACCTATCAAAGTTTGCATCATACAAATGTTTGTAACTTTTTACTGGAGCGTCATAAAACTTTGAAATTTTGTAACAATAAAGTACTCGAGCCTCTTGTCAATTTAAGTTATCGCTCAAAGCTATGCTACCCTTGAGTCCCAAATCAAACACTGATAAAACCTGAAATGGCCCTAGCTTCTATACGGTAAGTCCTACACCTATCAAAGTTTGCAACATACAAATGCTTTGTAACTTATTACTGGAGCGTCATAAAACCTTGAAATTTTGTAACAATAAATTACTCGAGCCTCTTGTCAATTTAAGCTATCGCTCAAAGCTATGCTACCCTTGAGTCCCAAATCAAACACTGATAAAACTTCAAATGGCCCAAACTTCTATACGGTACGTCCTACACCTATCAAAGTTTGCAACATAGAAATGCTTTGTAACTTTTTACTGGAGCGTCATAAAACCTTGAAATTTTGTAACAATAAAGTACTCGAGCCTCTTGTCAATTTAAGCTATCGCTCAAAGCTATGCTACCCTTGAGTCCCAAATCAAACACTGATAAAACTGCAAATGGCCCTAACTTCTATGCGGTACGTCCTACACCTATCAAAGTTTGCAACATAGAAATGCTTTGTAACTTTTTACTGGAGCGTCATAAAACCTTGAAATTTTGTAACAATAAAGTACTCGAGCCTCTTGTCAATTTAAGCTATCGCTCCAAGCTATGCTACCCTTGAGTCCCAAAGCAAACACTGATAAAACTTCAAATGGCCCTAACTTCTATACAGTAAATCCTACACCTTTCCTGGTTTGCAACATACAAATGTTTGTAACTTTTTACTTTAGCGTCATAAAACCTTGAAATTTTGTAAAAATAAGGTACTCGAGCCGCTTGTCAATTTAAGTTATCGCTCAAAGCTATGCTACCCTTGAGTCCCAAATCAAACACTGATAAAACTGCGAATGGCCCTAACTTCTATACGGTATGTCCTACACCTATCAAAGTTTGCAACATACAAATGCTTGTAAATTTTTACTGGAGCGTCATAAAAACTTGAAATTTTGTAACAATAAAGTACTCGAGCCGCTTGTCAATTTAAGTTATCGCTCAAAGCTATGCTAACCTTGAGTCCCAAATCAAACACTGATAAAACTGCAAATGGCCCTAACTTCTATACGGTACGTCCTACACCTATCAAAGTTTGCAACATAGAAATGCTTTGTAACTTTTTACTGGAGCGTCATAAAACTTTGAAATTTTGTAACAATAAAGTACTCGAGCCTCTTGTCAAGTTAATTTATCGCTCAAAGCTATGCTACCCTTGAGTCCCAAATCAAACACTGATAAAACCTGAAATGGCCCTAGCTTCTATACGGTGAGTCCTACACCTATCAAAGTTTGCAACATACAAATGCTTTGTAACTTATTACTGGAGCGTCATAAAACCTTGAAATTTTGTAACAATAAATTACTCGAGCCTCTTGTCAATTTAAGCTATCGCTCAAAGCTATGCTACCCTTGAGTCCCAAATCAAACACTGATAAAACTTCAAATGGCCCAATCTTCTATACGGTACGTCCTACACCTATCAAAGTTTGCAACATACAAATGTTTGTAACTTTTTACTGGAGCGTCATAAAAACTTGAAATTTTGTAACAATAAATTACTCGAGCCTCTTGTCAATTTAAGCTATCGCTCAAAGCTATGCTACCCTTGAGTCCCAAAGCAAACACTGATAAAACTTCAAATGGCCCTAACTTCTATACGGTAAGTCCTACACCTATCAAAATTTGCAACATACAAATGTTTGTAACTTTTTACTGGAGCGTCATAAAACCTTGAAATTTTGTAACAATAAAGTACTCGAGCCTCTTGTCAATTTAAGCTATCGCTCAAAGCTATGCTACCCTTGAGTCCCAAATCAAACACTGATAAAACTTCAAATGGCCCAAATTTCTATACGGTACGTCCTCCACCTATCAAAGTTTGCAACATACAAATGTTTGTAACTTTTCACTGGAGCGTCATAAAACTTTGAAATTTTGTAACAATAAAGTACTCGAGCCTCTTGTCAATTTAAGTTATCGCTCAAAGCTATGCTACCCTTGAGTCCCAAATCAAACACTGATAAAACCTGAAATGGCCCTAGCTTCTATACGGTAAGTCCTACACCTATCAAAGTTTGCAACATACAAATGCTTTGTAACTTATTACTGGAGCGTCATAAAACCTTGAAATTTTGTAACAATAAATTACTCGAGCCTCTTGTCAATTTAAGCTATCGCTCAAAGCTATGCTACCCTTGAGTCCCAAAGCAAACACTGATAAAACTTCAAATGGCCCTTACTTCTATACGGTAAGTCCTACACCTATCAAAGTTTGCAACATACAAATGTTTGTAACTTTTTACTGGAGCGTCATAAAACCTTGAAATTTTGTAACAATAAAGTACTCGAGCCTCTTGTCAATTTAAGCTATCGCTCAAAGCTATGCTACCCTTGAGTCCCAAATCAAACACTGATAAAACTTCAAATGGCCCAAATTTCTATACGGTACGTCCTCCACCTATCAAAGTTTGCAACATACAAAGGTTTGTAACTTTTTACTGGAGCGTCATAAAACTTTGAAATTTTGTAACAATAAAGTACTCGAGCCTCTTGTCAATTTAAGTTATCGCTCAAAGCTATGCTACCCTTGAGTCCCAAATCAAACACTGATAAAACCTGAAATGGCCCTAGCTTCTATACGGTAAGTCCTACACCTATCAAAGTTTGCAACATACAAATGCTTTGTAACTTATTACTGGAGCGTCATAAAACCTTGAAATTTTGTAACAATAAATTACTCGAGCCTCTTGTCAATTTAAGCTATCGCTCAAAGCTATGCTACCCTTGAGTCCCAAAGCAAACACTGATAAAACTTCAAATGGCCCTTACTTCTATACGGTAAGTCCTACACCTATCAAAGTTTGCAACATACAAATGTTTGTAACTTTTTACTGGAGCGTCATAAAACCTTGAAATTTTGTAACAATAAAGTACTCGAGCCTCTTGTCAATTTATGTTATCGCTTAAAGCTATGCTACCCTTGAGTCCCAAATCAAACACTGATAAAACTGCAAATGGCCCTAACTTCTATACGGTACGTCCTACACCTATCAAAGTTTGCAACATACAAATGCTTTGTAACTTTTTACTGGAGCGTCATAAAACCTTGAAATTTTATAACAATAAAGTACTCGAGCCTCTTGTCAATTTAAGATATCGCTCAAAGCTATGCTACCCTTGAGTCCCAAATCAAACACTGATAAAACTTCAAATGGCCCTAGCTTCTATACGGTATGTCCTATACCTATCAAAGTTTGCAACATACAAATGCTTGTAACTTTTTACTGGAGCGTCATAAAACCTTGAAATTTTGTAACAATAAAGTACTCGAGCCTCTTGTCAATTTAAGCTATCGCTCAAAGCTATGCTACCTTTGAGTCCCAAATCAAACACTGATAAAACTTCAAATGGCCCTAGCTTCTATACGGTAAGTCCTACACCTATCAAAGTTTGCAACATTGAAATGTTTGTAACTTTTTACTGGAGCGTCATAAAACCTTGAAATTTTGTAATAATAAAGTACTCGAGCCGCTTGTCAATTTAAGCTATCGCTCAAAGCTATGCTACCCTTGAGTCCCAAAAAAAACACTGATAAAACTTCAATTGGCCCTAACTTCTATACGGTACGTCCTACACCTATCAAAGTTTGCAACATACAAATGCTTGTAACTTTTTACTGGAGCGTCATAAAACCCTGACATTTTGTAACAATAAAGTACTCGAGCCTCTTGTCAATTTAAGTTATCGCTCAAAGCTATGCTACCCTTGAGTCCCATATCAAACACTGATAAAACTTCAAATGGCCCCAACTTCTATACGGTTTGTCCTACACCTATCAAAGTTTGCAACATACAAATGCTTGTAACTTTTTACTGGAGCGTCATAAAACCTTGAAATTTTGTAACAATAAAGTACTCGAGCCTCTTGTAAATTTAAGCTATCGCTCAAAGCTATGCTACCCTTGAGTCCCAAATCAAACACTGATAAAACTTCAAATGGCCCAAACTTCTATACGGTACGTCCTCCACCTATCAAAGTTTGCAACATACAAATGTTTGTAACTTTTTACTGGAGCGTCATAAAACTTTGAAATTTTGTAACAGTAAAGTACTCGAGCCTCTTGTCAATTTAAGTTATCGCTCAAAGCTATGCTACCCTTGAGTCCCAAATCAAACACTGATAAAACCTGAAATGGCCCTAGCTTCTATACGGTAAGTCCTACACCTATCAAAGTTTGCAACATACAAATGCTTTGTAACTTATTACTGGAGCGTCATAAAACCTTGAAATTTTGTAACAATAAATTACTCGAGCCTCTTGTCAATTTAAGCTATCGCTCAAAGCTATGCTACCCTTGAGTCCCAAATCAAACACTGATAAAACTTCAAATGGCCCAAACTTCTATACGGTACGTCCTACACCTATCAAAGTTTGCAACATACAAATGTTTGTAACTTTTTACTGGAGCGTAATAAAAACTTGAAATTTTGTAACAATAAAGTACTCGAGCCGCTTGTCAATTTAAGTTATCGCTCAAAGCTATGCTACCCTTGAGTCCCAAATCAAACACTGATAAAACTGCAAATGGCCCTAACTTGTATACGGTACGTCCTACACCTATCAAAGTTTGCAACATAGAAATGCTTTGTAACTTTTTACTGGAGCGTCATAAAACCTTGAAATTTTGTAACAATAAAGTACTGGAGCCTCTTGTCAATTTAAGCTATCGCTCAAAGCTATGCTACCCTTGAGTCCCAAAGCAAACACTGATAAAACTTCAAATGGCCCTAACTTCTATACGGTAAATCCTACACCTTTCAAGGTTTGCAACATACAAATGTTTGTAACTTTTTACTGGAGCGTCATAAAACCTTGAAATTTTGTAAAAATAAAGTACTCGAGCCGCTTGTCAATTTAAGTTATCGCTCAAAGCTATGCTACCCTTGAGTCCCAAATCAAACACTGATAAAACTGCGAATGGCCCTAACTTCTATACGGTATGTCCTACACCTATCAAAGTTTGCAACATGCAAATGCTTTGTAACTTTTTACTGGAGCGTCATAAAACCTTGAAATGTTGTAACAATAAAGTACTCGAGCCTCTTGTCAATTTAAGCTATCGCTCAAAGCTATGCAACCCTTGAGTCCCAAAGCAAACACTGATAAAACTTCAAATGGCCCTAACTTCTATACGGTAAATCCTACACCTTTCAAGGTTTGCAACATACAAATGTTTGTAACTTTTTACTGGAGCGTCATAAAACCTTGAAATTTTGTAAAAATAAAGTACTTGAGCCTCTTGTCAATTTAAGCAATCGCTCAAAGCTATGCTACCCTTTAGTCCCAAGTCAAACACTGATAAAACTGTAAATGGCCCTAACTTCTATACTGTACGTCCTACACCTATCAAAGTTTGCAACATACAAATGCTTTTTAACTTATTACTGGAGCGTCATAAAACCTTGAAAATTTCTAACAATAAATTACTCGAGCCTCTTCTCAATTTAAGCTATCGCTCAAAGCTATGCTACCCTTGAGTCCCAAATCAAGCACTGATAAAACTTCAAATGGCCCTAACTTCTATACGGTACGTCCTACACCTATCAAAGTTTGCAACATAGAAATGCTTTGTAACTTTTTACTGGAGCGTCATAAAACCTTGAAATTTTGTAACAATAAAGTACTCGAGCCTCTTGTCAATTTAAGCTATCGCTCCAAGCTATGCTACCCTTGAGTCCCAAAGCAAACACTGATAAAACTTCAAATGGCCCTAACTTCTATACGGTAAATCCTACACCTTTCAAGGTTTGCAACATACAAATGTTTATAACTTTTTACTGGAGCGTCATAAAACCTTGAAATTTTGTAACAATAAAGTACTCGAGCCTCTTGTCAATTTAAGCTATCGCTGAAAGCTATGCTACCCTTGAGTCCCAAATCAAACACTGATAAAACTTCAAATGGCCCAAATTTCTATACGGTACGTCCTCCACCTATCACAGTTTGCAACATACAAATGTTTGTAACTTTTTACTGGAGCGTCATAAAACTTTGAAATTTTGTAACAATAAAGTACTCGAGCCTCTTGTCAATTTAAGTTATCGCTCAAAGCTATGCTACCCTTGAGTCCCAAATCAAACACTGATAAAACCTGAAATGGCCCTAGCTTCTATACGGTAAGTCCTACACCTATCAAAGTTTGCAACATACAAATGCTTTGTAACTTATTACTGGAGCGTCATAAAACCTTGAAATTTTGTAACAATAAATTACTCGAGCCTCTTGTCAATTTAAGCTATCGCTCAAAGCTATGCTACCCTTGAGTCCCAAAGCAAACACTGATAAAACTTCAAATGGCCCTAACTTCTATACGGTAAGTCCTACACCTATCAAAGTTTGCAACATACAAATGTTTGTAACTTTTTACTGGAGCGTCATAAAACCTTGAAATTTTGTAACAATAAAGTACTCGAGCCTCTTGTCAATTTAAGTTATCGCTTAAAGCTATGCTACCCTTGAGTCCCAAATCAAACACTGATAAAACTGCAAATGGCCCTAACTTCTATACGGTACGTCCTACACCTATCAAAGTTTGCAACATACAAATGCTTTGTAACTTTTTACTGGAGCGTCATGAAACCTTGAAATTTTATAACAATAAAGTACTCGAGCCTCTTGTCAATTTAAGCTATCGCTCAAAGCTATGCTACCCTTGAGTCCCAAATCAAACTCTGATAAAACTTCAAATGGCCCTCGGTTCTATACGGTACGTCCTATACCTATCAAAGTTTGCAACATACAAATGCTTGTAACTTTTTACTGGAGCGTCATAAAACCTTGAAATTTTGTAACAATAAAGTACTCGAGCCTCTTGTCAATTTAAGCTATCGCTCAAAGCTATGCTACCCTTGAGTTCCAAATCAAACACTGATAAAACTTCAAATGGCCCTAGCTTCTATACGGTAAGTCCTACACGTATCAAAGTTTGCAACATTGAAATGTTTGTAACTTTTTACTGGAGAGTCATAAAACCTTGAAATTTTGTAATAATAAAGTACTCGAGCCTCTTGTCAATTTAAGCTATCGCTCAAAGCTATGCTACCCTTGAGTCCCAAAAAAAACACTGATAAAACTTCAATTGGCCCTAACTTCTATACGGTACGTCCTACACCTATCAAAGTTTGCAACATACAAATGCTTGTAACTTTTTACTGGAGCGTCATAAAACCTTGACATTTTGTAACAATAAAGTACTCGAGCCTCTTGTCAATTTAAGTTATCGCTCAAAGCTATGCTACCCTTGAGTCCCATATCAAACACTGATAAAACTTCAAATGGCCCCAACTTCTATACGGTATGTCCTACACCTATCGAAGTTTGCAACATACAAATGCTTGTAACTTTTTACTGGAGCGTCATAAAACCTTGAAATTTTGTAACAATAAAGTACTCGAGCCTCTTGTCAATTTAAGCTATCGCTCAAAGCTATGCTACCCTTGAGTCCCAAATCAAACACTGATAAAACTTCAAATGGCCCAAACTTCTATACGGTACGTCCTCCACCTATCAAAGTTTGCAACATACAAATGTTTGTAACTCTTTACTGGAGCGTCATAAAACCTTGACATTTTGTAACAATAAAGTACTCGAGCCTCTTGTCAATTTAAGTTATCGCTTAAAGCTATGCTACCCTTGAGTCCCAAATCAAACACTGATAAAACTGCAAATGGCCCTAACTTTTATACGGTACGTCCTACACCTATCAAAGTTTGCAACATACAAATGTTTGTAACTTTTTACTGGAGCGTCATAAAAACTTGAAATTTTGTAACAATAAAGTACTCGAGCCGCTTGTCAATTTAAGTTATCGCTCAAAGCTATGCTACCGTTGAGTCCCAAATCAAACACTGATAAAACTGCAAATGGCCATAACTTCTATACGGTACGTCCTACACCTATCAAAGTTTGCAACATAGAAATGCTTTGTAACTTTTTACTGGAGCGTCATAAAACCTTGAAATTTTGTAAAAATAAAGTACTCGAGCCGCTTGTCAATTTAAGTTATCGCTCAAAGCTATGCTACCCTTTAGTCCCAAGTCAAACACTGATAAAACTGCAAATGGCCCTAACTTCTATACTGTACGTCCTACACCTATCAAAGTTTGCAACATACAAATGCTTTTTAACTTATTACTGGAGCGTCATAAAACCTTGAAAATTTCTAACAATAAATTACTCGAGCCTCTTCTCAATTTAAGCTATCGCTCAAAGCTATGCTACCCTTGAGTCCCAAATCAAGCACTGATAAAACTTCAAATGGCCCAAACTTCTATACGGTACGTCCTACACCTATCAAAGTTTGCAACATACTAATGTTTGTAACTTTTTACTGGAGCGTCATAAAACCTTGAAATTTGGTAACAATAAAGTACTCGAGCCCCTTGTCAATTTAAGTTATCGCTCAAAGCTATGCTACCCTTGAGTCCCAAATCAAACACTGATAAAACTGCGAATGGCCCTAACTTCTATACGGTATGTCCTACACCTATCAAAGTTTGCAACATACAAATGCTTTGTAACTTTTTACTGGAGCGTCATAAAACCTTGAAATTTTGTAACAATAAAGTACTCGAGCCTCTTGTCAATTTAAGCTATCGCTCAAAGCTATGCTACCCTTGAGTCCCAAATCAAACACTGATAAAACTTCAAATGGCCCTAACTTCTATACGGTACATCCTATACCTATCAAAGTTTGCAACATACAAATGCTTGTAACTTTTTACTTTAGCGTCATAAAACCTTGAAATTTTGTAAAAATAAAGTACTCAAGCCTCTTGTCAATTTAAGCTATCGGTCAAAGCTATGCTACCCTTCAGTCCCAAATCAAACACTGATAAAACTTCAAATGGCCCTAACTTCTATACGGTACGTCCTATACCTATCAAAGTTTGCAACATACAAATGCTTGTAACTTATTACTGGACCGTCATAAAACCTTGAAATTATGTAACAATAAAGTTCTCGAGCCCCTTGTCAATTTAAGCTATCGCTCAAAGCTATGCTACCCTTGAGTCCCAAATCAAACATTGATAAAACTGCAAATGGCCCTAACTTCTATACGGTACGTCCTACACCTATCAAAGTTTGCAACATACAAATGCTTGTAACTTTTTACTGGAGCGTCATAAAACCTTGAAATTTTGTAACAATAAAGTACTCGAGCCTCTTGTCAATTTAAGCTATCGCTCAAAGCTATGCTACCCTTGAGTCCCAAATCAAACACTGATAAAACTGCAAATGGCCCTAACTTCTATACGGTACGTCCTACACCTATCAAAGTTTGCAACATACAAATGCTTGTAACTTTTTACTGGAGCGTCATAAAACCTTGAAATTTTTTTACAATAAAGTAATCGAGCCTCTTGTCAATTTAAGCTATCGCTCAGAGCTATGCTACCCTTCAGTCCCAAATCAAACACTGATAAAACTTCAAATGGCCCTAACTTCTATACGGTACGTCCTATACCTATCAAAGTTTGCAACATACAAATGCTTGTAACTTTTTACTGGAGCGTCATAAAACCTTGAAATTATGTAACAATAAAGTACTCGAGCCTCTTGTCAATTTAAGCTATCGCTCAAAGCTATGCTACCCTTGAGTCCCAAATCAAACACTGATAAAACTTCAAATGGCCCAAACTTCTATACGGTACGTCCTCCACCTATCAAAGTTTGCAACATACAAATGTTTGTAACTTTTTACTGGAGCGTCATAAAACCTTGAAATTTTCTAACAATAAAGTACTCGAGCCTCTTGTCAATTTAAGTTATCGCTTAAAGCTATGCTACCCTTGAGTCCCAAATCAAACACTGATAAAACTGCAAATGGCCCTAACTTCTATACGGTACGTCCTACACCTATCAAAGTTTGCAACATACAAATGCTTTGTAACTTATTACTGGAGCGTCATAAAACCTTGAAATTTTGTAACAATAAATTACTCGAGCCTCTTGTCAATTTAAGCTATCGCTCAAAGCTATGCTACCCTTGAGTCCCAAATCAAACACTGATAAAACTTCAAATGGCCCAAACTTCTATACGGTACGTCCTACACCTATCAAAGTTTGCAACATACAAATGTTTGTAACTTTTTACTGGAGCGTCATAAAAACTTGAAATTTTGTAAGAATAAAGTACTCGAGCCGCTTGTCAATTTAAGTTATCGCTCAAAGCTATGCTACCGTTGAGTCCCAAATCAAACACTGATAAAACTGCAAATGGCCATAACTTCTATACGGTACGTCCTACACCTATCAAAGTTTGCAACATAGAAATGCTTTGTAACTTTTTACTGGAGCGTCATAAAACCTTGAAATTTTGTAACAATAAAGTACTGGAGCCTCTTGTCAATTTAAGCTATCGCTCAAAGCTATGCTACCCTTGAGTCCCAAAGCAAACACTGATAAAACTTCAAATGGCCCTAACTTCTATACGGTAAATCCTACACCTTTCAAGGTTTGCAACATACAAATGTTTGTAACTTTTTACTGGAGCGTCATAAAACCTTGAAATTTTGTAAAAATAAAGTACTCGAGCCGCTTGTCCATTTAAGTTATCGCTCAAAGCTATGCTACCCTTGAGTCCCAAATCAAACACTGATAAAACTGCGAATGGCCCTAACTTCTATACGGTATGTCCTACACCTATCAAAGTTTGCAACATGCAAATGCTTTGTAACTTTTTACTGGAGCGTCATAAAACCTTGAAATGTTGTAACAATAAAGTACTCGAGCCACTTGTCAATTTAAGCTATCGCTCAAAGCTATGCTACCCTTGAGTCCCAAAGCAAACACTGATAAAACTTCAAATCGCCCTAACTTCTATACGGTAAATCCTACACCTTTCAAGGTTTGCAACATACAAATGTTTGTAACTTTTTACTGGAGCGTCATAAAACCTTGAAATTTTGTAAAAATAAAGTACTTGAGCCTCTTGTCAATTTAAGCAATCGCTCAAAGCTATGCTACCCTTTAGTCCCAAGTCAAACACTGATAAAACTGCAAATGGCCCTGACTTCTATACTGTACGTCCTACACCTATCAAAGTTTGCAACATACAAATGCTTTTTAACTTATTACTGGAGCGTCATAAAACCTTGAAAATTTCTAACAATAAATTACTCGAGCCTCTTCGCAATTTAAGCTATCGGTCAAAGCTATGCTACCCTTGAGTCCCAAATCAAGCACTGATAAAACTTCAAATGGCCCAAACTTCTATACGGTACGTCCTACACCTATCAAAGTTTGCAACATACAAATGTTTGTAACTTTTTACTGGAGCGTCATAAAACCTTGAAATTTTGTAACAATAAAGTACTCGAGCCCCTTGTCAATTTAAGTTATCGCTCAAAGCTATGCTATCCTTGAGTCCCAAATCAAACACTGATAAAACTGCGAATGGCCCTAACTTCTATACGGTACGTCCTACACCTATCAAAGTTTGCAACATACAAATGCTTGTAACTTTTTACTGGAGCGTCATAAAACCTTGAAATTTTGTAACAATAAAGTACTCGAGCCTCTTGTCAATTTAAGCTATCGCTCAGAGCTATGCTACCCTTGAGTCCCAAATCAAACACTGATAAAACTTCAAATGGCCCTAACTTCTATACGGTACGTCCTATATCTATCAAAGTTTGCAACATACAAATGCTTGTAACTTTTTACTGGAGCGTCATAAAACCTTGATATTATGTAACAATAAAGTTCTGGAGCCCCTTGTCAATTTAAGCTATCGCTCAAAGCTATGCTACCCTTGAGTCCCAAAGCAAACACTGATAAAACTTCAAATGGCGCTAACTTCTATACGGTAAGTCCTACACCTATCAAAGTTTGCAACATACAAATGTTTGTAACTTTTTACTGGAGCGTCATAAAACCTTGAAATTTTGTAACAATAAAGTACTCGAGCCTCTTGTCAATTTAAGATCTCGCTTAAAGCTATGCTAACCTTGAGTCCCAAATCAAACACTGATAAAACTGCAAATGGCCCTAACTTCTATACGGTACGTCCTACACCTATCAAAGTTTGCAACATACAAATGCTTTGTAACTTTTTACTGGAGCGTCATAAAACCTTGAAATTTTGTAACAATAAAGTACTCGAGCCTCTTGTCAATTTAAGCTATCGGTCAAAGCTATGCTACCCTTGAGTCCCAAATCAAACACTGATAAAACTGCAAAGGGCCCTAACTTCTATACGGTACGTCCTACACCTATCAAAGTTTGCAACATACAAATGCTTGTAACTTTTTACTGGAGCGTCATAAAACCTTGAAATTTTGTAACAATAAAGTAATCGAGCCTCTTGTCAATTTAAGCTATCGCTCAGAGCTATGCTACCCTTCAGTCCCAAATCAAACACTGATAAAACTTCAAATGGCCCTTACTTCTATATGGTACGTCCTACACCTATCAAAGTTTGCAACATACAAATGCTTGTAACTTTTTACTGGAGCGTCATAAAACCTTGAAATTATGTAACAATAAAGTTCTCGAGCCCCTTGTCAATTTAAGCTATCTCTCAAAGCTATGCTACCCTTGAGTCCCAAATCAAACACTGATAAAACTGCAAATGGCCCTAACTTCTATATGGTACGTCCTACACCTATCAAAGTTTGCAACATACAAATGCTTGTAACTTTTTACTGGAGCGTCATAAAACCTTGAAATTTTGTAACAATAAAGTAATCGAGCCTCTTGTCAATTTAAGCTATCGCTCAGAGCTATGCTACCCTTCAGTCCCAAATCAAACACTGATAAAACTTCAAATGGCCCTTACTTCTATACGGTACGTCCTACACCTATCAAAGTTTGCAACATACAAATGCTTGTAACTTTTTACTGGAGCGTCATAAAACCTTGAAATTATGTAACAATAAAGTTCTCGAGCCCCTTGTCAATTTAAGATATCTCTCAAAGCTATGCGACCCTTGAGTCCCAAATCAAACACTGATAAAACTGCAAATGGCCCTAACTTCTATACGGTACGTCCTACACCTATCAAAGTTTGCAACATACAAATGCTTTGTAACTTTTTACTGGAGCGTCATAAAACCTTGAAATTATGTAACAATAAAGTTCTGGAGCCCCTTGTCAATTTAAGCTATCGCTCAAAGCTATGCTACCCGTGAGTCCCAAAGCAAACACTGACAAAACTTCAAATGGCGCTAACTTCTATACGGTAAGTCCTACACCTATCAAAGTTTGCAACATACAAATGCTTTGTAACTTTTTACTGGAGCGTCATAAAACCTTGAAATTATGTAACAATAAAGTTCTGGAGCCCCTTGTCAATTTAAGCTATCGCTCAAAGCTATGCTACCCTTGAGTCCCAAATCAAACACTGATAAAACTGCAAATGGCCCTAACTTCTATACGGTACGTCCTACACCTATCAAAGTTTGCAACATAGAAATGCTTTGTAACTATTTACTGGAGCGTCATAAAACCTTGAAATTTTGTAAAAATAAAGTACTCGAGCCTCTTGTCAATTTAATCTATCGCTCAAAGCTATGCTACCCTTGAGTCCCAAAGCAAACACTGATAAAACTTCAAATGGCCCTAACTTCTATACGGTAAATCCTACACCTTTCAAGGTTTGCAACATACAAATGTTTGTAACTTTTTACTGGAGCGTCATAAAACCTTGAAATTTTGTAAAAATAAAGTACTCGAGCCGCTTGTCAATTTAAGTTATCGGTCAAAGCTATGCTACCCCTGAGTCCCAAATCAAACACTGATAAAACTGCGAATGGCCCTAACTTCTATACGGTATGTCCTACACCTATCAAAGTTTGCAACATACAAATGCTTTGTAACTTTTTACTGGAGCGTCATAAAAACTTGAAATTTTGTAACAATAAAGTACTCGAGCCGCTTGTCAATTTAAGTTATCGCTCAAAGCTATGCTACCCTTGAGTCCCAAATCAAACACTGATAAAACTGCAAATGGCCCTAACTTCTATACGGTACGTCCTACACCTATCAAAGTTTGCAACATAGAAATGCTTTGTAACTATGTACTGGAGCGTCATAAAACCTTGAAATGTTGTAACAATAAAGTACTCGAGCCTCTTGTCAATTTAAGCTATCGCTCAAAGCTATGCTACCCTTGAGTCCCAAAGCAAACACTGATAAAACTTCAAATGGCCCTAACTTCTATACGGTAAATCCTACACCTTTCAAGGTTTGCAACATACAAATGTTTGTAACTTTTTACTGGAGCGTCATAAAACCTTGAAATTTTATAAAAATAAAGTACTTGAGCCTCTTGCCAATTTAAGCAATCGCTCAAAGCTATGCTACCCTTTAGTCCCAAGTCAAACACTGATAAAACTGCAAATGGCCCTAACTTCTATACTGTACGTCCTACACCTATCAAACATACAAATGCTTTTTAACTTATTACTGGAGCGTCATAAAACCTTGAAAATTTCTAACAATAAATTACTCGAGCCTCTTCTTAATTTAAGCTATCTCTCAAAGCTATGCTACCCTTGAGTCCCAAATCAAGCACTGATAAAACTTCAAATGGCCCAAACTTCTATACGGTACGTCCTACACCTATCAAAGTTTGCAACATACAAATGTTTGTAACTTTTTACTGGTGCGTCATAAAGCCTTGAAATTTTGTAACAATAAAGTACTCGAGCCTCTTGTCAATTTAAGCTATCGCTCAGAGCTATGCTACCCTTCAGTCCCAAATCAAACACTGATAAAACTTCAAATGGCCCTTACTTCTATACGGTACGTCCTACACCTATCAAAGTTTGCAACATACAAATGCTTGTAACTTTTTACTGGAGCGTCATAAAACCTTGAAATTATGTAACAATAAAGTTCTCGAGCCCCTTGTCAATTTAAGCTATCGCTCAAAGCTATGCTACCCTTGAGTCCCAAATCAAGCACTGATAAAACTTCAAATGGCCCAAACTTCTATACGGTACGTCCTACACCTATCAAAGTTTGCAACATACAAATGTTTGTAACTTTTTACTGGTGCGTCATAAAACCTTGAAATTTTGTAACAATAAAGTACTCGAGCCTCTTGTCAATTTAAGCTATCGGTCAAAGCTATGCTACCCTTGAGTCCCAAATCAATCACTGATAAAACTGCAAATGGCCCTAACTTCTATACGATACGTCCTACACCTATCAAAGTTTGCAACATACAAATGCTTGTAACTTTTTACTGGAGCGTCATAAAACCTTGAAATTTTGTAACAATAAAGTAATCGAGCCTCTTGTCAATTTAAGCTATCGCTCAGAGCTATGCTACCCTTCAGTCCCAAATCAAACACTGATAAAACTTCAAATGGCCCTTACTTCTATACGGTACGTCCTACACCTATCAAAGTTTGCAACATACAAATGCTTTGTAACTTTTTACTGGAGCGTCATAAAACCTTGAAATTATGTAACAATAAAGTTCTGGAGCCCCTTGTCAATTTAAGCTATCGCTCAAAGCTATGCTACCCTTGAGTCCCAAAGCAAACACTGATAAAACTTCAAATGGCGCTAACTTCTATACGGTAAGTCCTACACCTATCAAAGTTTGCATCATACAAATGATTGTAGCTTTTTACTGGAGCGTCATAAAACCTTGAAATTTTGTAACAATAAAGTACTCGAGCCTCTTGTCAATTTAAGTTCTCGCTTAAAGCTATGCTACCCTTGAGTCCCAAATCAAACACTGATAATACTGCAAATGGCCCTAAATTCTATACGGTACGTCCTACACCTATCAAAGTGTGCAACATACAAATGTTTGTAACTTTTTACTGGAGCGTCATAAAACGTTGAAATTTTGTAACAATAAAGTACTCGAGCCGCTTGTCAATTTAAGTTATCGCTCAAAGGTATGCTACCCTTGAGTCCCAAATCAAACACTGATAAAACAGCAAATGGCCCTAACTTCTATACGGTACGTCCTACACCTATTAAAGTTTGCAACATACAAATGCTTTGTAACTTTTTACTGGAGCGTCATAAAACCTTGAAATTATGTAACAATAAAGTTCTGGAGCCCCTTGTCAATTTAAGCTATCGCTCAAAGCTATGCTACCCTTGAGTCCCAAAGCACACACTGATAAAACTTCAAATGGCGCTAACTTCTATACGGTAAGTCCTACACCTATCAAAGTTTGCAACATACAAATGTTTGTAACTTTTTCCTGGAGCGTCATAAAACCTTGAAATTTTGTAACAATAAAGTACTCGAGCCTCTTGTCAATTTAAGTTCTCGCTTAAAGCTATGCTACCCTTGAGTCCCAAATCAAACACTGATAAAACTTCAAATGGCCCTAACTTCTATACGGTACGTCCTACACCTATCAAAGTTTGCAACATACAAATGCTTTGTAACTTTTTACTGGAGCGTCATAAAACCTTGAAATTTTGTAACAATAAATTACTCGAGCCTCTTGTCAATTTAAGCTATCGCTCAAAGCTATGCTACCCTTGAGTCCCAAATCAAACACTGATAAAACTTCAAATGGCCCAAACTTCTATACGGTACGTCCTACACCTATCAAAGTTTGCAACATACAAATGTTTGTAACTTTTTACTGGAGCGTCATAAAAACTTGAAATTTTGTAACAATAAAGTACTCGAGCCGCTTGTCAATTTAAGTTATCGCTCTAAGCTATGCTACCCTTGAGTCCCAAATCAAACACTGATAAAACTGCAAATGGCCCTAACTTCTATACGGTACGTCCTACACCTATCAAAGTTTGCAACATAGAAATGCTTTGTAACTTTTTACTGGAGCGTCATAAAACCTTGAAATTTTGTAACAATAAAGTACTCGAGCCTCTTGTCAATTTAATCTATCGCTCAAAGCTATGCTACCCTTGAGTCCCAAAGCAAACACTGATAAAACTTCAAATGGCCCTAACTTCTATACGGTAAATCCTACACCTTTCAAGGTTTGCAACATACAAATGTTTGTAACTTTTTACTGGAGCGTCATAAAACCTTGAAATTTTGTAAAAATAAAGTACTCGAGCCGCTTGTCAATTTAAGTTATCGGTCAAAGCTATGCTACCCTTGAGACCCAAATCAAACACTGATAAAACTGCGAATGGCCCTAACTTCTATACGGTATGTCCTACACCTATCAAAGTTTGCAACATACAAATGCGTTGTAACTTTTTACTGGAGCGTCATAAAAACTTGAAATTTTGTAACAATAAAGTACTCGAGCCGCTTGTCAATTTAAGTTATCGCTCAAAGCTATGCTACCCTTGAGTCCAAAATCAAACACTGATAAAACTGCAAATGGCCCTAACTTCTATACGGTACGTCCTACACCTATCAAAGTTTGCAACATAGAAATGCTTTGTAACTATTTACTGGAGCGTCATAAAACCTTGAAATTTTGTAACAATAAAGTACTCGAGCCTCTTGTCAATTTAAGCTATCGCTCAAAGCTATGCTACCCTTGAGTCCCAAATCAAACACTGATAAAACTTCAAATGGCCCTAACTTCTATACGGTACGTCCTACACCTATCAAAGTTTGCAACATACAAATGCTTTGTAACTTTTTACTGGAGCGTCATAAAACCTTGAAATTATGTAACAATAAAGTTCTGGAGCCCCTTGTCAATTTAAGCTATCGCTCAAAGCTATGCTACCCTTGAGTCCCAAAGCACACACTGATAAAACTTCAAATGGCGCTAACTTCTATACGGTAAGTCCTACACCTATCAAAGTTTGCAACATACAAATGTTTGTAACTTTTTCCTGGAGCGTCATAAAACCTTGAAATTTTGTAACAATAAATTACTCGAGCCTCTTGTCAATTTAAGCTATCGCTCAAAGCTATGCTACCCTTGAGTCCCAAATCAAACACTGATAAAACTTCAAATGGCCCAAACTTCTATACGGTACGTCCTACACCTATCAAAGTTTGCAACATACAAATGTTTGTAACTTTTTACTGGAGCGTCATAAAAACTTGAAATTTTGTAACAATAAAGTACTCGAGCCGCTTGTCAATTTAAGTTATCGCTCTAAGCTATGCTACCCTTGAGTCCCAAATCAAACACTGATAAAACTGCAAATGGCCCTAACTTCTATACGGTACGTCCTACACCTATCAAAGTTTGCAACATAGAAATGCTTTGTAACTTTTTACTGGAGCGTCATAAAACCTTGAAATTTTGTAACAATAAAGTACTCGAGCCTCTTGTCAATTTAATCTATCGCTCAAAGCTATGCTACCCTTGAGTCCCAAAGCAAACACTGATAAAACTTCAAATGGCCCTAACTTCTATACGGTAAATCCTACACCTTTCAAGGTTTGCAACATACAAATGTTTGTAACTTTTTACTGGAGCGTCATAAAACCTTGAAATTTTGTAAAAATAAAGTACTCGAGCCGCTTGTCAATTTAAGTTATCGGTCAAAGCTATGCTACCCTTGAGACCCAAATCAAACACTGATAAAACTGCGAATGGCCCTAACTTCTATACGGTATGTCCTACACCTATCAAAGTTTGCAACATACAAATGCTTTGTAACTTTTTACTGGAGCGTCATAAAAACTTGAAATTTTGTAACAATAAAGTACTCGAGCCGCTTGTCAATTTAAGTTATCGCTCAAAGCTATGCTACCCTTGAGTCCAAAATCAAACACTGATAAAACTGCAAATGGCCCTAACTTCTATACGGTACGTCCTACACCTATCAAAGTTTGCAACATAGAAATGCTTTGTAACTATTTACTGGAGCGTCATAAAACCTTGAAATTTTGTAACAATAAAGTACTCGAGCCTCTTGTCAATTTAAGCTATCGCTCAAAGCTATGCTACCCTTGAGTCCCAAAGCAAACACTGATAAAACTTCAAATGGCCCTAACTTCTATACGGTAAATCCTACACCTTTCAAGGTTTGCAACATACAAATGTTTGTAACTTTTTACTGGTGCGTCATAAAACCTTGAAATTTTGTAACAATAAAGTACTCGAGCCGCTTGTCAATTTAAGTTATCGCTCAAAGCTATGCTACCCTTGAGTCCCAAATCAAACACTGATAAAACTGCAAATGGCCCTAACTTCTATACGGAACGTCCTACACCTATCAAAGTTTGCAACATACAAATGCTTTGTAACTTTTTACTGGAGCGTCATAAAACCTTGAAATTTTGTAACAATAAAGTACTCGAGCCTCTTGTCAATTTAAGCTATCGCTCAGAGCTATGCTACCCTTCAGTCCCAAATCAAACACTGATAAAACTTTAAATGGCCCTTACTTCTATACGGTACGTCCTACACCTATCAAAGTTTGCAACATACAAATGCTTGTAACTTTTTACTGGAGCGTCATAAAACCTTGAAATTATGTAACAATAAAGTTCTCGAGCCCCTTGTCAATTTAAGCTATCGCTCAAAGCTATGCTACCCTTGAGTCCCAAATCAAGCACTGATAAAACTTCAAATGGCCCAAAGTTCTATACGGTACGTCCTACACCTATCAAAGTTTGCAACATACAAATGTTTGTAACTTTTTACTGGTGCGTCATAAAACCTTGAAATTTTGTAACAATAAAGTACTCGAGCCTCTTGTCAATTTAAGCTATCGGTCAAAGCTATGCTACCCTTGAGTCCCAAATCAAACACTGATAAAACTGCAAATGGCCCTAACTTCTATACGGTACGTCCTACACCTATCAAAGTTTGCAACATACAAATGCTTGTAACTTTTTACTGGAGCGTCATAAAACCTTGAAATTTTGTAACAATAAAGTAATCGAGCCTCTTGTCAATTTAAGCTATCGCTCAGAGCTATGCTACCCTTCAGTCCCAAATCAAAGACTGATAAAACTTCAAATGGCCCTTACTTCTATACGGTACGTCCTACACCTATCAAAGTTTGCAACATACAAATGCTTGTAACTTTTTACTGGAGCGTCATAAAACCTTGAAATTATGTAACAATAAAGTTCTCGAGCCCCTTGTCAATTTAAGCTATCTCTCAAAGCTATGCTACCCTTGAGTCCCAAATCAAACACTGATAAAACTGCAAATGGCCCTAACTTCTATACGGTACGTCCTACACCTATCATAGTTTGCAACATACAAATGCTTTGTAACTTTTTACTGGAGCGTCATAAAACCTTGAAATTATGTAACAATAAAGTTCTGGAGCCCCTTGTCAATTTAAGCTATCGCTCAAAGCTATGCTACCCTTGAGTCCCAAAGCAAACACTGATAAAACTTCAAATGGCGCTAACTTCTATACGGTAAGTCCTACACCTATCAAAGTTTGCAACATACAAATGTTTGTAACTTTTTACTGGAGCGTCATAAAACCTTGAAATTTTGTAACAATAAAGTACTCGAGCCTCTTGTCAATTTAAGTTCTCGCTTAAAGCTATGCTACCTTTGAGTCCCAAATCAAACACTGATAAAACTGCGAATGGCCCTAACTTCTATACGGTATGTCCTACACCTATCAAAGTTTGCAACATACAAATGCTTTGTAACTTTTTACTGGAGCGTCATAAAAACTTGAAATTTTGTAACAATAAAGTACTCGAGCCGCTTGTCAATTTAAGTTATCGCTCAAAGCTATGCTACCCTTGAGTCCAAAATCAAACACTGATAAAACTGCAAATGGCCCTAACTTCTATACGGTACGTCCTACACCTATCAAAGTTTGCAACATAGAAATGCTTTGTAACTATTTACTGGAGCGTCATAAAACCTTGAAATTTTGTAACAATAAAGTACTCGAGCCTCTTGTCAATTTAAGCTATCGCTCAAAGCTATGCTACCCTTGAGTCCCAAAGCAAACACTGATAAAACTTCAAATGGCCCTAACTTCTATACGGTAAATCCTACACCTTTCAAGGTTTGCAACATACAAATGTTTGTAACTTTTTACTGGAGCGTCATAAAACCTTGAAATTTTGTAAAAATAAAGTACTTGAGCCTCTTGTCAATTTAAGCAATCGCTCAAAGCTATGCTACCCTTTAGTCCCAAGTCAAACACTGATAAAACTGCAAATGGCCCTAACTTCTATACTGTACGTCCTACATATCAAAGTTTGCAACATACAAATGCTTTTTAACTTATTACTGGAGCGTCATAAAACATTGAAAATTTCTAACAATAAATTACTCGAGCCTCTTCTTAATTTAAGCTATCGCTCAAAGCTATGCTACCCTTGAGTCCCAAATCAAGCACTGATAAAACTTCAAATGGCCCAAACTTCTATACGGTACGTCCTACACCTATCAAAGTTTGCAACATACAAATGTTTGTAACTTTTTACTGGTGCGTCATAAAACCTTGAAATTTTGTAACAATAAAGTACTCGAGCCGCTTGTCAATTTAAGTTATCGCTCAAAGCTATGCTACCCTTGAGTCCCAAATCACACACTGATAAAACTGCAAATGGCCCTAACTTCTATACGGTACGTCCTACACCTATCAAAGTTTGCAACATACAAATGCTTTGTAACTTTTTACTGGAGCGTCATAAAACCTTGAAATTTTGTAACAATAAAGTACTCGAGCCTCTTGTCAATTTAAGCTATCGCTCAGAGCTATGCTACCCTTCAGTCCCAAATCAAACACTGATAAAACTTCAAATGGCCCTTACTTCTATACGGTACGTCCTACACCTATCAAAGTTTGCAACATACAAATGCTTGTAACTTTTTACTGGAGCGTCATAAAACCTTGAAATTATGTAACAATAAAGTTCTCGAGCCCCTTGTCAATTTAAGCTATCGCTCAAAGCTATGCTACCCTTGAGTCCCAAATCAAGCACTGATAAAACTTCAAATGTCCCAAAGTTCTATACGGTACGTCCTACACCTATCAAAGTTTGCAACAAACAAATGTTTGTAACTTTTTACTGGTGCGTCATAAAACCTTGAAATTTTGTAACAATAAAGTACTCGAGCCTCTTGTCAATTTAAGCTATCGGTCAAAGCTATGCTACCCTTGAGTCCCAAATCAAACACTGATAAAACTGCAAATGGCCCTAACTTCTATACGGTACGTCCTACACCTATCAAAGTTTGCAACATACAAATGCTTGTAACTTTTTACTGGAGCGTCATAAAACCTTGAAATTTTGTAACAATAAAGTAATCGAGCCTCTTGTCAATTTAAGCTATCGCTCAGAGCTATGCTACCCTTCAGTCCCAAATCAAACACTGACAAAACTTCAAATGGCCCTTACTTCTATACGGTACGTCCTACACCTATCAAAGTTTGCAACATACAAATGCTTGTAACTTTTTACTGGAGCGTCATAAAACCTTGAAATTATGTAACAATAAAGTTCTCGAGCCCCTTGTCAATTTAAGCTATCTCTCAAAGCTATGCTACCCTTGAGTCCCAAATCAAACACTGATAAAACTGCAAATGGCCCTAACTTCTATACGGTACGTCCTACACCTATCAAAGTTTGCAACATACAAATGCTTTGTAACTTTTTACTGGAGCGTCATAAAACCTTGAAATTATGTAACAATAAAGTTCTGGAGCCCCTTGTCAATTTAAGCTATCGCTCAAAGCTATGCTACCCTTGAGTCCCAAAGCAAACACTGATAAAACTTCAAATGGCGCTAACTTCTATACGGTAAGTCCTACACCTATCAAAGTTTGCAACATACAAATGTTTGTAACTTTTTACTGGAGCGTCATAAAACCTTGAAATTTTGTAACAATAAAGTACTCGAGCCTCTTGTCAATTTAAGTTCTCGCTTAAAGCTATGCTACCCTTGAGTCCCAAATCAAACACTGATAAAACTGCAAATGGCCCTAACTTCTATACGGTACGTCCTACACCTATCAAAGTTTGCAACATACAAATGCTTTGTAACTTTTTACTGGAGCGTCATAAAACCTTGAAATTTTGTAACAATAAATTACTCGAGCCTCTTGTCAATTTAAGCTATCGCTCAAAGCTATGCTACCCTTGAGTCCCAAATCAAACACTGATAAAACTTCAAATGGCCCAAACTTCTATACGGTACGTCCTACACCTATCAAAGTTTGCAACATACAAATGTTTGTAACTTTTTACTGGAGCGTCATAAAAACTTGAAATTTTGTAACAATAAAGTACTCGAGCCGCTTGTCAATTTAAGTTATCGCTCAAAGCTATGCTACCCTTGAGTCCCAAATCAAACACTGATAAAACTGCAAATGGCCCTAACTTCTATACGGTACGTCCTACACCTATCAAAGTTTGCAACATAGAAATGCTTTGTAACTTTTTACTGGAGCGTCATAAAACCTTGAAATTTTGTAACAATAAAGTACTCGAGCTTCTTGTCAATTTAATCTATCGCTCAAAGCTATGCTACCGTTGAGTCCCAAAGCAAACACTGATAAAACTTCAAATGGCCCTAACTTCTATATGGTAAATCCTACACCTTTCAAGATTTGCAACATACAAATGTTTGTAACTTTTTACTGGAGCGTCATAAAACCTTGAAATTTTGTAAAAATAAAGTACTCGAACCGCTTGTCAATTTAAGTTATCGGTCAAAGCTATGGTACCCTTGAGTCCCAAATCAAACACTGATAAAACTTCGAATGGCCCTAACTTCTATACGGTATGTCCTACACCTATCAAAGTTTGCAACATACAAATGCTTTGTAACTTTTTACTGGAGCGTCATAAAAACTTGAAATTTTGTAACAATAAAGTACTCGAGCCGCTTGTCAATTTAAGTTATCGCTCAAAGCTATGCTACCCTTGAGTCCCAAATCAAACACTGATAAAACTGCAAATGGCCCTAACTTCTATACAGTACGTCCTACACCTATCAAAGTTTGCAACATAGAAATGCTTTGTAACTATTTACTGGAGCGTCATAAAACCTTGAAATTTTGTAACAATAAAGTACTCGAGCCTCTTGTCAATTTAAGCAATCGCTCAAAGCTATGCTACCCTTGAGTCCCAAAGCAAATACTGATAAAAATTCAAATGGCCCTAACTTCTATACGGTAAATCCTACACCTTTCAAGGTTTGCAACATACAAATGTTTGTAACTTTTTACTGGAGCGTCATAAAACCTTGAAATTTTGTAAAAATAAAGTACTTGAGCCTCTTGTCAATTTAAGCAATCGCTCAAAGCTATGCTACCCTTTAGTCCCAAGTCAAACACTGATAAAACTGCAAATGGCCCTAACTTCTATACAGTACGTCCTACACCTATCAAAGTTTGCAACATACAAATGCTTTTTAACTTATTACTGGAGCGTCATAAAACCTTGAAAATTTCTAACAATAAATTACTCGAGCCTCTTCTTAATTTAAGCTATCGCTCAAAGCTATGCTACCCTTGAGTTCCAAAACAAGCACTGATAAAACTTCAAGTGGCCCAAACTTCTATACGGTATGTCCTACACCTATCAAAGTTTGCAACATACAAATGTTTGTAACTTTTTACTGGTGCGTCATAAAACCTTGAAATTTTGTAACAATAAAGTACTCGAGCCGCTTGTCAATTTAAGTTATCGCTCAAAGCTATGCTACCCTTGAGTCCCAAATCAAACACTGCTAAAACTGCGAATGGCCCTAACTTCTATACGGTACGTCCTACACCTATCAAAGTTTGCAACATACAAATGCTTGTAACTTTTTACTGGAGCGTCATAAAACCTTGAAATTTTGTAACAATAAAGTACTCGAGCCTCTTGTCAATTTAAGCTATCGCTCAGAGCTATGCTACCCTTGAGTCCCAAATCAAACACTGATAAAACTTCAAATGGCCCTAACTTCTATACGGTACGTCCTATACCTATCAAAGTTTGCAACATACAAATGCTTGTAACTTTTTACTGGAGCGTCATAAAACCTTGAAATTATGTAACAATAAAGTTCTGGAGCCCCTTGTCAATTTAAGCTATCGCTCAAAGCTATGCTACCCTTGAGTCCCAAAGCAAACACTGATAAAACTTCAAATGGCGCTAACTTGTATACGGTAAGTCCTACACCTATCAAAGTTTGCAACATACAAATGTTTGTAACTTTTTACTGGAGCGTCATAAAACCTTGAAATTTTGTAACAATAAAGTATTCGAGCCTCTTGTCAATTTAAGTTCTCGCTTAAAGCTATGCTACCCTTGAGTCCCAAATCAAACACTGATAAAACTGCAAATGGCCCTAACTTCTATACGGTACGTCCTACACCTATCAAAGTTTGCAACATACAAATGCTTGTAACTTTTTACTGGAGCGTCATAAAACCTTGAAATTTTGTAACAATAAAGTAATCGAGCCTCTTGTCAATTTAAGCTATGGCTCAGAGCTATGCTACCCTTCAGTCCCAAATCAAACACTGATAAAACTTCAAATGGCCCTAACTTCTATACGGTACGTCCTATACCTATCAAAGTTTGCAACATACAAATGCTTGTAACTTTTTACTGGAGCGTCATAAAACCTTGAAATTATGTAACAATAAAGTTCTCGAGCCCCTTGTCAATTTAAGTTATCGCTCAAAGGTATGCTACCCTTGAGTCCCAAATCAAACACTGATAAAACTGCAAATGGCCCTAACTTCTATACGGTACGTCCTACACCTATCAAAGTTTGCAACATACAAATGCTTTGTAACTTTTTACTGGAGCGTCATAAAACCTTGAAATTATGTAACAATAAAGTTCTGGAGCCCCTTGTCAATTTAAGCTATCGCTCAAAGCTATGCTACCCTTGAGTCCCAAGTCAAACACTGATAAAACTTCAAATGGCCCAAACTTCTATACGGTACGTCCTACACCTATCAAAGTTTGCAACATACAAATGTTTGTAACTTTTTACTGGAGCGTCATAAAAACTTGAAATTTTGTAACAATAAAGTACTCGAGCCGCTTGTCAATTTAAGTTATCGCTCAAAGCTATGCTACCCTTGAGTCCCAAATCATAAACTGATAAAACTGCAAATGGCCCTAACTTCTATACGGTACGTCCTACACCTATCAAAGTTTGCAACATAGAAATGCTTTGTAACTTTTTACTGGAGCGTCATAAAACCTTGAATTTTTGTAACAATAAAGTACTCAAGCCTCTTGTCAATTTAATCTATCGCTCAAAGCTATGCTACCCTTGAGTCCCAAAGCAAACACTGATAAAACTTCAAATGGCCCTAACTTCTATACGGTAAATCCTACACCTTTCAAGGTTTGCAACATACAAATGTTTGTAACTTTTTACTGGAGCGTAATAAAACCTTGAAATTTTGTAAAAATAAAGTACTCGAGCCGCTTGTCAATTTAAGTTATCGCTCAAAGCTATGCTACCCTTGAGTCCCAAAGCAAACACTGATAAAACTGCGAATGGCCCTAACTTCTATACGGTATGTCCTACACCTATCAAAGTTTGCAACATACAAATGCTTTGTAACTTTTTACTGGAGCGTCATAAAAACTTGAAATTTTGTAACAATAAAGTACTCGAGCCGCTTGTCAATTTAAGTTATCGCTCAAAGCTATGCTACCCTTGAGTCCCAAATCAAACACTGATAAAACTGCAAATGGCCCTAACTTCTATACGGTACGTCCTACACCTATCAAAGTTTGCAACATAGAAATGCTTTGTAACTATTTACTGGAGCGTCATAAAACCTTGAAATTTTGTAACAATAAAGTACTCGAGCGTCTTGTCAATTTAAGCTATCGCTCAAAGCTATGCTACCCTTGAGTCCCAAAGCAAATACTGATAAAAATTCAAATGGCCCTAACTTCTATACGGTAAATCCTACACCTTTCAAGGTTTGCAACATACAAATGTTTGTAACTTTTTACTGGAGCGTCATAAAACCTTGAAATTTTGTAAAAATAAAGTACTTGAGCCTCTTGTCAATTTAAGCAATCGCTCAAAGCTATGCTACCCTTTAGTCCCAAGTCAAACACTGATAAAACTGCAAATGGCCCTAACTTCTATACAGTACGTCCTACACCTATCAAAGTTTGCAACATACAAATGCTTTTTAACTTATTACTGGAGCGTCATAAAACCTTGAAAATTTCTAACAATAAATTACTCGAGCCTCTTCTTAATTTAAGCTATCGCTCAAAGCTATGCTACCCTTGAGTTCCAAAACAAGCACTGATAAAACTTCAAGTGGCCCAAACTTCTATACGGTACGTCCTACACCTATCAAAGTTTGCAACATACAAATGTTTGTAACTTTTTACTGGTGCGTCATAAAACCTTGAAATTTTGTAACAATAAAGTACTCGAGCCGCTTGTCAATTTAAGTTATCGCTCAAAGCTATGCTACCCTTGAGTCCCAAATCAAACACTGCTAAAACTGCGAATGGCCCTAACTTCTATACGGTACGTCCTACACCTATCAAAGTTTGCAACATACAAATGCTTGTAACTTTTTACTGGAGCGTCATAAAACCTTGAAATTTTGTAACAATAAAGTACTCGAGCCTCTTGTCAATTTAAGCTATCGCTCAGAGCTATGCTACCCTTGAGTCCCAAATCAAACACTGATAAAACTTCAAATGGCCCTAACTTCTATACGGTACGTCCTATACCTATCAAAGTTTGCAACATACAAATTTTTGTAACTTTTTACTGGAGCGTCATAAAACCTTGAAATTATGTAACAATAAAGTTCTGGAGCCCCTTGTCAATTTAAGCTATCGCTCAAAGCTATGCTACCCTTGAGTCCCAAAGCAAACACTGATAAAACTTCAAATGGCGCTAACTTGTATACGGTAAGTCCTACACCTATCAAAGTTTGCAACATACAAATGCTTTTTAACTTATTACTGGAGCGTCATAAAACCTTGAAAATTTCTAACAATAAATTACTCGAGCCTCTTCTTAATTTAAGCTATCGCTCAAAGCTATGCTACCCTTGAGTTCCAAAACAAGCACTGATAAAACTTCAAGTGGCCCAAACTTCTATACGGTACGTCCTACACCTATCAAAGTTTGCAACATACAAATGTTTGTAACTTTTTACTGGTGCGTCATAAAACCTTGAAATTTTGTAACAATAAAGTACTCGAGCCGCTTGTCAATTTAAGTTATCGCTCAAAGCTATGCTACCCTTGAGTCCCAAATCAAACACTGCTAAAACTGCGAATGGCCCTAACTTCTATACGGTACGTCCTACACCTATCAAAGTTTGCAACATACAAATGCTTGTAACTTTTTACTGGAGCGTCATAAAACCTTGAAATTTTGTAACAATAAAGTAATCGAGCCTCTTGTCAATTTAAGTTATCGCTCAAAGGTATGCTACCCTTGAGTCCCAAATCAAACACTGATAAAACTGCAAATGGCCCTAACTTCTATACGGTACGTCCTACACCTATCAAAATTTGCAACTTACAAATGCTTTGTAACTTTTTACTGGAGCGTCATAAAACCTTGAAATTATGTAACAATAAAGTTCTGGAGCCCCTTGTCAATTTAAGCTATCGCTCAAAGCTATGCTACCCTTGAGTCCCAAAGCAAACACTGATAAAACTTCAAATGGCGCTAACTTCTATACGGTAAGTCCTACACCTATCAAAGTTTGCAACATACAAATGTTTGTAACTTTTTACTGGAGCGTCATAAAACCTTGAAATTTTGTAACAATAAAGTACTCGAGCCTCTTGTCAATTTAAGTTCTCGCTTAAAGCTATGCTACCCTTGAGTCCCAAATCAAACACTGATAAAACTGCAAATGGCCCTAACTTCTATACGGTACGTCCTACACCTATCAAAGTTTGCAACATACAAATGCTTTGTAACTTTTTACTGGAGCGTCATAAAACCTTGAAATTTTGTAACAATAAATTACTCGAGCCTCTTGTCAATTTAAGCTATCGCTCAAAGCTATGCTACCCTTGAGTCCCAAATCAAACACTGATAAAACTTCAAATGGCCCAAACTTCTATACGGTACGTCCTACACCTATCAAAGTTTGCAACATACAAATGTTTGTAACTTTTTACTGGAGCGTCATAAAAACTTGAAATTTTGTAACAATAAAGTACTCGAGCCGCTTGTCAATTTAAGTTATCGCTCAAAGCTATGCTACCCTTGAGTCCCAAATCAAACACTGATAAAACTGCAAATGGCCCTAACTTCTATACGGTACGTCCTACACCTATCAAAGTTTGCAACATAGAAATGCTTTGTAACTTTTTACTGGAGCGTCATAAAACCTTGAATTTTTGTAACAATAAAGTACTCGAGCCTCTTGTCAATTTAATCTATCGCTCATAGCTATGCTACCCTTGAGTCCCAAAGCAAACACTGATAAAACTTCAAATGGCCCTAACTTCTATACGGTAAATCCTACACCTTTCAAGGTTTGCAACATACAAATGTTTGTAACTTTTTACTGGAGCGTCATAAAACCTTGAAATTTTGTAAAAATAAAGTACTCGAGCCGCTTGTCAATTTAAGTTATCGCTCAAAGCTATGCTACCCTTGAGTCCCAAAGCAAACACTGATAAAACTGCGAATGGCCCTAACTTCTATACGGTATGTCCTACACCTATCAAAGTTTGCAACATACAAATGCTTTGTAACTTTTTACTGGAGCGTCATAAAAACTTGAAATTTTGTAACAATAAAGTACTCGAGCCGCTTGTCAATTTAAGTTATCGCTCAAAGCTATGCTACCCTTGAGTCCCAAATCAAACACTGATAAAACTGAAAATGGCCCTAACTTCTATACGGTACGTCCTACACCTATCAAAGTTTGCAACATAGAAATGCTTTGTAACTTTTTACTGGAGCGTCACAAAACCTTGAAATTTTGTAACAATAAAGTACTCGAGCGTCTTGTCAATTTAAGCTATCGCTCAAAGCTATGCTACCCTTGAGTCCCAAAGCAAACACTGATAAAACTTCAAATGGCCCTAACTTCTATACGGTAAATCCTACACCTTTCAAGGTTTGCAACATACAAATGTTTGTAACTTTTTACTGGAGCGTCATAAAACCTTGAAATTTTGTAAAAATAAAGTACTTGAGCCTCTTGTCAATTTAAGCAATCGCTCAAAGCTATGCTACCCTTTAGTCCCAAGTCAAACACTGATAAAACTGCAAATGGCCCTAACTTCTATACTGTACGTCCTACACCTGTCAAAGTTTGCAACATACAAATGCTTTTTAACTTATTACTGGAGCGTCATAAAACCTTGAAAATTTCTAACAATAAATTACTCGAGCCTCTTCTCAATTTAAGCTATCGCTCAAAGCTATGCTACCCTTGAGTCCCAAATCAAGCACTGATAAAACTTCAAATGGCCCAAACTTCTATACGGTACGTCCTACACCTATCAAAGTTTGCAACATACAAATGTTTGTAACTTTTTACTGGTGCGTCATAAAACCTTGAAATTTTGTAACAATAAAGTACTCGAGCCGCTTGTCAATTTAAGTTATCGCTCAAAGCTCTGCTACCCTTGAGTCCCAAATCAAACACTGCTAAAACTGCGAATGGCCCTAACTTCTATACGGTATGTCCTACACCTATCAAAGTTTGCAACATACAAATGCTTTGTAACTTTTTACTGGAGCGTCATAAAACCTTGAAATTTTGTAACAATAAAGTACTCGAGCCTCTTGTCAATTTAAGTTATCGCTCAAAGCTATGCTACCTTTGAGTCCCAAATCAAACACTGATAAAACTTCAAATGGCCCTAACTTCTATACGGTACATTCTATACCTATCAAAGTTTGCAACATACAAATGCTTGTAACTTTTTACTTTAGCGTCATAAAACCTTGAAATTTTGTAAAAATAAAGTACTCAAGCCTCTTGTCAATTTAAGCTATCGGTCAAAGCTATGCTACCCTTGAGTCCCAAATCAAATACTGATAAAACTGCAAATGGCCCTAACTTCTATACGGTACGTCCTACACCTATCAAAGTTTGCAACATACAAATGCTTGTAAGTTTTTACTGGAGCGTCATAAAACCTTGAAATTTTGTAACAATAAAGTAATCGAGCCTCTTGTCAACTTAAGCTATCGCTCAGAGCTACGCTACCCTTGAGTCCCAAATCAAACACTGATAAAACTTCAAATGGCCCTAACTTCTATACGGTACGTCCTATACCTATCAAAGTTTGCAACATACAAATGCTTGTAACTTTTTACTGGAGCGGCATAAAACCTTGAAATTATGTAACAATAAAGTTCTCGAGCCCCTTGTCAATTTAAGCTATCGCTCAAAGCTATGCTACCCTTGAGTCCCAAATCAAACACTGATAAAACTTCAAATGGCCCAAACTTCTATACGGTAAGTCCTACACCTATCAAAGTTTGCAACATACAAATGTTTGTAACTTTTTACTGGAGCGTCATAAAACCTTGAAATTTTGTAACAATAAAGTACTCGAGCCGCTTTTCAATTTAAGTTATCGCTCAAAGGTATGCTACCTTTGAGTCTCAAATCAAACACTGATAAAACTGCAAATGGCCCTAACTTCTATACGGTACGTCCTACACCTATCAAAGTTTGCAACATACAAATGCTTTGTAACTTTTTACTGGAGCGTCATAAAACCTTGAAATTTTGTAACAATAAAGTACTCGAGCCTCTTGTAAATTTAAGCTATCGCTCAAAGCTATGCTACCCTTGAGTCCTAAAGCAAACACTGATAAAACTTCAAATGGCCCTAACTTCTATACGGTAAATCCTACACCTATCAAGGTTTGCAACATACAAATGTTTGTAACTTTTTACTGGAGCGTCATAAAACCTTGAAATTTTGTAAAAATAAAGTACTTGAGCCTCTTGTCAATTTAAGCTATCGCTCAAAGCTATGCTACCCTTGAGTCCCATATCAAACACTGATAAAACTGCAAATGGCCCTAACTTCTATACTGTACGTCCTACACCTATCAAAGTTTGCAACATACAAATGCTTTGTAACTTATTACTGGAGCGTCATAAAACCTTGAAAATTTCTAACAATAAATTACTCGAGCCTCTTGTCAATTTAAGCTATCGCTCAAAGCTATGCTACCCTTGAGTCCCAAATCAAACACTGATAAAACTTCAAATGGCCCAAACTTCTATACGGTACGTCCTACACCTATCAAAGTTTGCAACATACAAATGTTTGTAACTTTTGACTGGAGCGTCATAAAACCTTGAAATTTTGTAAAAATAAAGTACTCAAGCCTCTTGTCAATTTAAGCTATCGGTCAAAGCTATGCTACCCTTGAGTCCCAAATCAAACACTGATAAAACTGCAAATGGCCCTAACTTCTATACGGTACGTCCTACACCTATCAAAGTTTGCAACATACAAATGCTTGTAACTTTTTACTGGAGCGTCATAAAACCTTGAAATTTTGTAACAATAAAGTAATCGAGCCTCTTGTCAATTTAAGCTATCGCTCAGAGCTATGCTACCCTTGAGTCCCAAATCAAACACTGATAAAACTTCAAATGGCCCTAACTTCTATACGGTAAGTCCTACACCTATCAAAGTTTGCAACATACAAATGTTTGTAACTTTTTACTGGAGCGTCATAAAACCTTGAAATTTTGTAACAATAAAGTACTCGAGCCTCTTGTCAATTTAAGTTATCGCTTAAAGCTATGCTACCCTTGAGTCCCAAATCAAACACTGATAAAACTGCAAATGGACCTAACTTCTATACGGTACGTCCTACACCTATCAAAGTTTGCAACATACAAATGCTTTGTAACTTTTTACTGGAGCGTCCATAAAACCTTGAAATTTAATAACAATAAAGTACTCGAGCCTCCTGTCAATTTAAGCTATCGCTCAAAGCTATGCTACCCTTGAGTCCCAAATCAAACACTGATAAAACTTCAAATGGCCCTAGCTTCTATACGGTACGTGCTATACCTATCAAAGTTTGCAACATACAAATGCTTGTAACTTTTTACTGGAGCGTCATAAAACCTTGAAATTATGTAACAATAAAGTTCTCTAGCCCCTTGTCAATTTAAGCTATCGCTCAAAGCTATGCTACCCTTGAGTCCCAAATCAAACACTGATAAAACTTCAAATGGCCCAAACTTCTATTCGTTACGTCCTACACCTATCAAAGTTTGCAACATACAAATGTTTGTAACTTTTTACTGGAGCGTCATAAAACCTTGAAATTTTGTAACAATAAAGTACTCGAGCCGCTTGTCAATTTAAGTTATCGCTCAAAGGTATGCTACCCTTGAGTCCCAAATCAAACACTGATAAAACTGCAAATGGCCCTAACTTCTATACGGTACGTCCTACACCTATCAAAGTTTGCAACATACAAATGCTTTGTAACTTTTTACTGGAGCGTCATAAAACCTTGAAATTTTGTAACAATAAAGTACTCGAGCCTCTTGTCAATTTAAGCTATCGCTCAAAGCTGTGCTACCCTTGAGTCCTAAAGCAAACACTGATAAAACTTCAAATAGCCCTAACTTCTATACGGTAAATAGAAGTTGGCAACTCTGTTCTAACCTAAGAAGTTGAAAATTTTGTGCGGTCCGCGAAACTTATCTTAATTTGCAGATTATAATAGTTATTTAATTCACTTAGAAGCCTCGCGTACGTGTAACTGTCGTCCTGGCTGTTCTTCTTTCAAGAGGAATCGAGTACACCTGTCTTTTCCAATTTGTTTTAAGTTCCTGGTTGGTTTCTGATTGTACCGAGGCAGACTTGGCGGAAGGCGGAACAGTGAACTTTGCGTGCATACTTGTTGAGAGTGCTAATTGACCTGCTCTAAATGCGATCAAGTGAAATAATTGGCCATTCGTTACATATGTGGATTCCTATGGAGCAGATCTGATGGAAGCCGAGTTGTGAGTTCAGAACAAAAAATTGAGACTTCAAGAAATCAGCTGTCTAATTGCTAGCTTGCCTGTTGTGCTTGGTGCTGCTTCTTTGTCATCTAAGACAAGAACCAGGATTACATTAGGGTACACTCTGAAGCAAAAGTAATTTTTTTTTTAGCACGGAGCCTAAAAGTATACAAGATAAAATCGATAAACAAGTATATACAAGAAGGGAAACGAAAGCTGTGTAATGCCGAACAAACGATACCCGTCTAGGTTACCTAACAATAAAAAATTATAAGGCAAATGCAATACAGAGGTTATGGTAAGTGATGAATCTATCCAGTGCGATAAGTGTGGTAAGACTCTTCATGCACTGTGTACCAGTCTGGATAAAACTCAATATGACAAATTGTTAACTGATGATACTCTCGAATACATATGTCTGCTATGTACACCGAATAAAAATGCGTCTTCTGCTTCGAGTGATTTAGCTGCAATAAATTGCAAATTAAACCAATTGAATAAAATCAACGAGTCGATTCAGTTCATGTCATCCCAATACGATGAAATTCTAAAAGGTGTTAAAATGAATACGCAAAAAGTTGCAAAATTGGAAAAAGATAATCTCACCCTTTGAGATGAAATAAAACAATTAAAATCCACTGTTTAGTTGTTAAACGATGGTAGAGTGCAAAACGACTGTATCATTAACAATGTTTACATCAGCAATGAAATGAAAGCTATGGATGTAGTGTTGGATGTTGCTAAGAAAACGGAAGCGAATATAAGTGAAGTCGACATAGAGGATGTTTACGTCCTTAGACAGAATGACAGATCAGCAAATAGATCAATAGTTGTTAAATTCAACAGTAAGAAGTCAAAGAAAGCATTTATGAATGGAAAATCTAAACTAAAAACGATCAGTGAGCTTCAGAATGTTTATGTAAATGACTATTTGTGCAAAGAATCACTTGAGATCCTTAATCATGCAAAGTCGTTGAAAGCTGTGGGGTTCCAGTTTGTGTACGCTAGAGGTGGAAACGTAATTGCTAAACGAGATGCTAATTTCAGGCACATCATTTTGAAAACAATGGATGACGTGCATAATTTACTCAATAAATACGCTGGTGGCTCTTCAAGAAGAAGCATAATTCATATAGCTGACGTTGAAGATGATGTTGGTAATGGAGAACACCAGTAATTTAACTTTCTATTTGTTTTTTTTTTATATATTTTCCATTTTGATTTTTAATTTTGTTGCTCTTATTCTGCATGTCAATGAACTCTTATTTTTCAAGTCTCGATTCATATAATCTTAGCATAAATGAACATAATTCGAAACTTTTTAAATTCCTGTCAATAAACGTAAGAAGTATTTCCTCACTTAACAAGTTTAACATATTTAAAAATGAATTATGCAAAATTTCAAAACTGCCAACTGTTATTGCAGTACAAGAAACTTGGTTTGATGCACATTGTACGGATTTATATTTCTTACCTGGTTTTAACTCGGTTCATTGCTGTAGGGATGATGGGTTTGGAGGGACTTCTATATACATAAACAATGAAGTAAAGCACAGGGTATTATTGAATCAGAGTGGAAACTTTTTGGATTTGATAATGATATCACTTCCAAACATAATAATTGATAATAAACCCCTTGTCATAACGTCGTTGTACAGGTCTCAGAAGTGTCCCGTGCAAAATTTTTATATAAACCTTGAATCTATATTACCATTAGCTCACAATTCTCCTTGTATAATTGCTGGAGATTTTAATGTTGATATACTTTGTACTAATAACTTGAGTAAACAACTTTTAGATACTTTTTCTGAGTTTAATTTTGGATCCTGTCATAATCTTATAACCAGACCGTTGAGTATGTCTTGTATAGATTGTGTTTTTAGTAATTTGTCATGTAGTATGTCAATAAATTCTATTGAATCGAATTTGACAGATCACAACTTTATAATGTGTGAGCTTGACTTAACAGTCAACCTCAAAGAAACAGTCTCGGAGAAGAAAATATGTTTTGATTATGACAAATTTGCAAATATTTTAGAACAGAACTCTTATGTATGCAACATTTCAAATAGCTCGTCAGCTAAATGTGAGAACCTCATTAACATGCTTTCATCAGCAGCTGAACAGTGTACAACCATAAATACAAAAGATGTGAATATCAAACATAAAATCAACCCTTGGATGACTAATTCCTTATTGGGTCTTATTAATTATAAAACAAAATTATTGAAAGCAAGAAGGAAAGATAGAAATAATGAAACTATTTCTAAACGGCTTAAAAGAATTAGTAAAATTATAAATACATGTAGTAAACAGTTAAGGAACGACTATTATTCACATAACTTAAGGCTATGTAATGGTGATGTGAGAAAAACTTGGGATTTTCTCAATAAACAACTGGGTAAAAAAAATACTGGTTTTATAGACTTTGTAGATGAAAGTGATGTTCTTTTATCTACAGATAATGATAAGGCTGAAAAGCTTAACAACTACTTCTATAATGTAGTTCAGAACACGAAAATGAACATAGCTCAAGAAATAGATGACGACTACAATTTTTTTCGTACTTTAGTACCTACGAACGATAATTTTATACTGACTGCAGTTGATAGGGCTAAAATTGAAAATATTTTGGATAACCTAAAAACTAACAAGAGTCCTGGATTTGATAAAATTACACCAAAGATGTTGCTCTCAAAGAAAGCTCTTCTCTGCAATATTGTTGCAAATATTTTCAATCGCATGATCGAAGAGTCAACATATCCTGACGTTCTGAAGATTCACAAAGTGACTCCTATTCCTAAGGGTGTTCAGTCCAATGTCATACAAAACTTTCGCCCGATTTCAATTCTTTCTATCATTGATAAAATTTTTGAAAAGATTATGTATGAGCAGCTAGCAGCTTATCTGGAACGGAATAATGTTTTGTTTGATCGGCAATATGGTTTTAGGAGGGGTACTGGTACTGGAGTGGCAGTGGTAAATGTCGTGGATTACATTTGCTGTGGCCTTGATGAAGGCTACAAAGGCGTTGCGGGAGTTTTTTACGACTTCTCGAAGGCGTTTGATTTAGTTGATCATGAAATACTGATTTCTAAATGGAATATTCTAGGGTTTACCTCTTCAACCCTAAATCTTTTTAAGGATTATTTAAGGAATAGAAAGCAAATTGTACAAATCAGTGTGGCTAAAAGCAGTATGTTGTCTGTGACATGTGGTGTCCCACAAGGTAGTGTCCTTGGACCATTACTTTTCAAAATTTACATTAATGACTTAAAAAACATAAATTTCAATGGTAAGCTGTTCATGTTTGCTGATGACGTATGTCTTTTTTACAAATACAAACATCTAGAGGTTCTAAGAACACAGATTAAGTATGATTCTGCAATTCTTTCTGAATTTGCAAGAATTAACTTATTGGGTTTAAACAAAGAGAAAACGAATTTGGTTAGATTTAAACCATCAAATTACAGAAATGATGATATATTTACTGTACAAATTGACCGAAATATAATACAAGAGTCGGAAAATGTAAAATACTTAGGAATGACTTTCACTCAAAATATGATGTGGGATTGTCACATCAAGAGATTGAAGAGTAGGATATCATCAGGAATTGGTATCTTGTACAAATTTAAGAATAAGCTAAATATAGAAACAAAAATGATGCTTTATCAGTGTCTGGTTCACTCTCATTTATCTTACCTACCTATAGTGTATGGTAGTAAAACTAATTGTTGTTTGAAATCCTTGCAAATAGCACAGAACAAAGCCCTCAAAATTGTTTTTGATCTTCCCTTGAGACATAGCACGACGAGTTTATATAAAGATTTTGCTAAAAATGTACTCCCAGTGAAAGGTCTATATAAGATACAACTATTGGTACAGGTTTTTAAAACCTTACGTGTTATAGGAACCCATACCCTACAATTTCAGCAAAACATGGTGCACACAAAACGAGTTACTAGGCAAGCGCGGCATCTACAGGTAGTCAGATGTCGGTTAGAATTAACAAAGCAACGTATCTGTTTTGCTGGACCAAACGAGTTTAACAAGCTACCTAACACCTTGAAGAGCCTTGAATCTCTGTCTGCTTTCAAATTAAATTTAAAAAAGTATTTATTGCAAAACACCGATTTACTTCTTGCGTTTTGAGACATCCAACAAGCATTAATTAGCAATATGCATAAATATACATCCAATGAATTTATTAATTATTTTTTTTTTTTATTATTATTGGTTTCTTAATTATTATAACTTAATTAAAATTGTATAAATTGAGTGAATTATCTAAAAGTTTAAAATTAAATGAATTAACTAAAATTTAAATTTCTTGTTAGTCAATAGGTTGCCTTCTAGCCTCTATCAAGCTTTTTAGCGCTGAGGCATAAGTAGAAAAATTGTAATACATATATATTTATATTGAAATTAATAAAAAAAAAAATAAAAAATTCCTACACCTATCAAGGTTTGCAACATACAAATGTTTGTAACTTTTTACTGGAGCGTCATAAAACCTTGAAATTTTGTAAAAATAAAGTACTTGAGAATCTTGTCAATTTAAGATATCGCTCAAAGCTATGCTACCCTTGAGTCCCATATCAAACACTGATAAAACTGCAAATGGCCCTAACTTCTATACTGTACGTCCTACACCTATCAAAGTTTGCAACATGCAAATGCTTTGTAACTTATTACTGGAGCGTCATAAAACCTTGAAAATTTCTAACAATAAATTACTCGAGCCTCTTGTCAATTTAAGCTATCGCTCAAAGCTATGCTACCCTTGAGTCCCAACTCAAACACTGATAAAACTTCAAATGGCCCAAACTTCTATACGGTACGTCCTACACCTATCAAAGTTTGCAACATACAAATGTTTGTAACTTTTTACTGGAGCGTCATAAAACCTTGAAATTTTGTAACAATAAAGTACTCGAGCCGCTTGTCAATTTAAGTTATCGCTCAAAGCTATGCTACCCTTGAGTCCCAAATCAAACACTGATAAAACTGCGAATGGCCCTAACTTCTATACGGTACGTCCTACACCTATCAAAGTTTGCAACATACAAATGCTTTGTAACTTTTTACTGGAGCGTCATAAAACCTTGATATTTTGTAACAATAAAGTACTCGAGCCTCTTGTCAATTTAAGCTATCGCTCAAAGCTATGCTACCCTTGAGTCCCAAATCAAACACTGATAAAACTTCCAATGGCCCTAACTTCTATACGGTACGTCCTATACCTATCAAAGTTTGCAACATACAAATGCTTGTAACTTTTTACTGGAGCGTCATAAAACCTTGAAATTTTGTAAAAATAAAGTACTCAAGCCTCTTGCCAATTTAAGCTATCGGTCAAAGCTATGCTACCCTTGAGTCCCAAATCAAACACTGATAAAACTGCAAATGGCCCTAACTTCTATACGGTACGTCCTACACCTATCAAAGTTTGCAACATACAAATGTTTGTAACTTTTTACTGGAGCGTCATAAAACCTTGAAATTTTTTAACAATAAAGTAATCGAGCCTCTTGTCAATTTAAGTTATCGCTCAGAGCTATGCTACCCTTGAGTCCCAAATCAAACACTGATAAAACTTCAAATGGCCCTAACTTCTATACGGTACGTCCAATACCTATCAAAGTTTGCAACATACAAATGCTTGTAACTTTTTACTGGAGCGTCATAAAACCTTGAAGTTATGTAACAATAAAGTTCTCAAGCCTCTTGTCAATTTAAGCTATCGCTCAAAGCTATGCTACCCTTGAGTCCCAAAGCAAACACTGATAAAACTTCAAATGGCCCTAACTTCTATACGGTAAGTCTTACACCTATCAAAGTTTGCAACATACAAATGCTTTGTAACTTTTTAATGGAGCGTCATAAAACCTTGAAATTTTGAAACAATAAAGTACTCGAGCCTCTTGTCAATTTAAGCTATCGCTCAAAGCTATGCTACCCTTGAGTCCCAAATCAAACACTGATAAAACTTCAAATGGCCCTAGCTTCTGTACGGTATGTCCTATACCTATCAAAGTTTGCAACATACAAATGCTTGTAACTTTTTACTGGAGCGTCATAAAACCTTGAAATTTTGTAACAATAAAGTACTCGAGCCTCTTGTCAATTTAAGCTATCGCACAAAGCTATGCTACCCTTGAGTCCCAAATCAAACACTGATAAAACTTCAAATGGCCCTAGCTTCTATACGGTACGTCCTATACCTATCAAAGTTTGCAACATACAAATGCTTGTAACTTTTTACTGGAGCGTCATAAAACCTTGAAATTTTGTAAAAATAGAGTTCTCAAGCCTCTTGTCAATTTAAGCTATCGGTCAAAGCTATGCTACCCTTGAGTTCCAAATCAAACACTGATAAAACTGCAAATGGCCCTAACTTCTATATGGTACGTCCTACACCTATCAAAGTTTGCAACATACTAATGCTTGTAACTTTTTACTGGAGCGTCATAAAACCTTGAAATTTTGTCACAATAAAGTAATCGAGCCTATTGTCAATTTAAGCTATCGCTCAGAGCTATGCTACCCTTGAGTCCCAAATCAAACACTGATAAAACTTCAAATGGCCCTAACTTCTATACGGTACGTCCTATACCTATCAAAGTTTGCAACATACAAATGCTTGTAACTTTTTACAGAAGCGTCATAAAACCTTGAAATTATGTAACAATAAAGTTCTCGATCAATTTAAGCTATCGCTCAAAGCTATGCTACCCTTGAGTCCCAAAGCAATCACTGATAAAACTTCAAATGGCCCTAACTTCTATACGGTAAGTCCTACACCTATCAAAGTTTGCAACATACAAATGTTTGTAACTTTTTACTGGAGCGTCATAAAACCTTGAAATTTTGTAACAATAAAGTACTCGAGCCTCTTGTCAATTTAAGTTATCGCTTAAAGCTGTGCTACCCTTGAGTTCCAAATCAAACTCTGATAAAACTGCAAATGGCCCTAACTTCTATACGGTACGTCCTACACCTATCAAAGTTTGCAACATACAAATGCTTTGTAACTTTCTACTGGAGCGTCATATAACCTTGAAATTTTGTAACAATAAAGTACTCGAGCCTCTTGACAATTTAAGCTATCTCTCAAAGCTATGCTACCCTTGAGTCCCAAATCAAACACTGATAAAACTTCAAATGGCCCTAGCTTCTATACGGTACGTCCTATACCTATCAAAGTTTGCAACATACAAATGCTTGTAACTTTTTACTGGAGCGATATAAAACCTTGAAATTTTGTAACAATAAAGTACTCGAGCCTCTTGTCAATTTAAGCTATCGCACAAAGCTATGCTACCCTTGAGTCCCAAATCAAACACTGATAAAACTTCAAATGGCCCTAGCTTCTATACGGTACGTCCTATACCTATCAAAGTTTGCAACATACAAATGCTTGTAACTTTTTACTGGAGCGTCATAAAACCTTGAAATTTTGTAAAAATAAAGTTCTCAAGCCTCTTGTCAATTTAAGCTATCGCTCAAAGCTATGCTACCCTTGAGTCCCAAATCACTCACTGATAAAACTTCAAATGGCTTTAACTTCTATGCGGTACGTCCTACAACTATCAAAGTTTGCAACATACAAATGCTTGTAACTTTTTACTGGAGCGTCATAAAACCTTGAAATTTTGTCACAATAAAGTAATCGAGCCTCTTGTCAATTTAAGCTATCGCTCAGAGCTATGCTACCCTTGAGTCCCAAATCAAACACTGATAAAACTTCAAATGGCCCTAACTTCTATACGGTACGTCCTATACCTATCAAAGTTTGCAACATACAAATGCTTGTAACTTTTTACTGGAGCGTCATAAAACCTTGAAATTATGTAACAATAAAGTTCTCGAGCCCCTTGTCAATTTAAGCTATCGCTCAAAGCTATGCTACCCTTGAGTCCCAAATCACTCACTGATAAAACTTCAAATGGCTTTAACTTCTATGCGGTACGTCCTACACCTATCAAAGTTTGCAACATACAAATGCTTGTAACTTTTTACTGGAGCATCATAAAACCTTCAAATTTTGTAACAATAAAGTACTCGAGCCTCTTGTCAATTTAAGCTATCGCTCAGAGCTATGCTACCCTTGAGTCCCAAATCAAACACTGATAAAACTTCAAATGGCCCTAACTTCTATACGGTACGTCCTATACCTATCAAAGTTTGCAACATACAAATGCTTGTAACTTTTTACTGGAGCGTCATAAAACCTTGAAATTATGTAACAATAAAGTTCTCGAGCCCCTTGTCAATTTAAGCTATCGCTCAAAGCTATGCTACCCTTGAGTCCCACATCAAACACTGAAAAAACTTCAAATGGCCCTAACTTTTATACGGTACGTCCTACACCTATCAAAGTTTGCAACATACAAATGCTTGTAACTTTTTACTAGAGCGTCATAAAACCTTGAAATTTTGTAACAATAAAGTACTCGAGCCTCTTGTCAATTTAAGTTATCGCTCAAAGCTATGCTACCCTTGAGTCCCAAATCAAACACTGATAAAACTTCAAATGGGCCCTAACTTCTATACGGTACGTCCTACACCTATCAAAGTTTGCAACATACAAATGCTTGTAACATTTTACTGGAGCGTCATAAAACCTTGAAATTTTGCACCAATAAAGTACTCGAGCCTCTTGTCAATTTAAGTTATCGCTCAAAGCTATGCTACCCTTGAGTCCCAAATCAAACACTGATAAAACTGCAAATGGCCCTAACTTCTATACGGTACGTCCTACATCTATCAAAGTTTGCAACATACAAATGCATGTAACTGTTTACTGGAGCGTCATAAAACCTTGAAATTTTGTAACAATAAAGTACTCGAGCCTGTTGTCAATTTAAGTTATCGCTCAAAGCTATGCTACCCTTGAGTCCCAAATCAAATACTGATAAAACTTCAAATGACCCTAGCTTCTATACGGTACGTCCTATACCTATCAAAGTTTGCAACATACAAATGCTTGTAACTTTTTACTGGAGCGTCATAAAACCTTGAAATTTTGTAAAAATAAAGTTCTCAAGCCTCTTGTCAATTTAAGCTATCGGTCAAAGCTATGCTACCCTTGAGTCCCAAATCAAACACTGATAAAACTGCAAATGGCCCTAACTTCTATATGGTACGTCCTACACCTATCAAAGTTTGCAACATACAAATGCTTGTAACTTTTTACTGGAGCGTCATAAAACCTTGAAATTTTGTCACAATAAAGTTCTCGAGCCCCTTGTCAATTTAAGCTATCGCTCAAAGCTATGCTACCCTTGAGTCCCAAAGCAAACACTGATAAACCTTCAAATGGCCCTAACTTCTATACGGTAAGTCCTACACCTATCAAAGTTTGCAACATACAAATGTTTGTAACTTTTTACTGGAGTGTCATAAAACCTTGAAATTTTGTAACAATAAAGTACTCGAGCCTCTTGTCAATTTAAGCTATCGCTCAAAGCTATGCTACCCTTGAGTCCCAAATCAAACACTGATAAAACTTCAAATGGCCCTAGCTTCTATACGGTACGTCCTATACCTATCAAAGTTTGCAACATACAAATGCTTGTAACTTTTTACTGGAGCGTCATAAAACCTTGAAATTTTGTAACAATAAAGTACTCGAGCCTCTTGTCAATTTAAGCTATCGCACAAAGCTATGCTACCCTTGAGTCCCAAATCAAACACTGATAAAACTTCAAATGACCCTAGCTTCTATACGGTACGTCCTATACCTATCAAAGTTTGCAACATACAAATGCTTGTAACTTTTTACTGGAGCGTCATAAAACCTTGAAATTTTGTAAAAATAAAGTTCTCAAGCCTCTTGTCAATTTAAGCTATCGGTCAAAGCTATGCTACCCTTGAGTCCCAAATCAAACACTGATAAAACTGCAAATGGCCCCAACTTCTATATGGTACGTCCTACACCTATCAAAGTTTGCAACATACAAATGCTTGTAACTTTTTACTGGAGCGTCATAAAACCTTGAAATTTTGTCACAATAAAGTAATCGAGCCTCTTGTCATTTTAAGCTATCGCTCAGAGCTATGCTACCCTTGAGTCCCAAATCAAACACTGATAAATCTTCAAATGGCCCTAACTTCTATACGGTACGTCCTATACCTATCAAAGTTTGCAACATACAAATGCTTGTAACTTTTTACTGGAGCGTCATAAAACCTTGAAATTATGTAACAATAAAGTTCTCGAGCCCCTTGTCAATTTAAGCTATCGCTCAAAGCTATGCTACCCTTGAGTCCCAAAGCAAACACTGATAAAACTTCAAATGGTCCTAACTTCTATACGGTAAGTCCTACACCTATCAAAGTTTGCAACATACAAATGTTTGTAACTTTTTACTGGAGCGTCATAAAACCTTGAAATTTTGTAACAATAAAGTACTCGAGCCTCTTGTCAATTTAAGTTATCGCTTAAAGCTATGCTACCCTTGAGTCCCAAATCAAACACTGATAAAACTTCAAATGGCCCTCACTTCTATACGGTACCTCCTACACCTATCAAAGTTTGCAACATACAAATGCTTTGTAACTTTTTACTGGAGCGTCATAAAACCTTGAAATTTTGTAACAATAAAGTACTCGAGCCTCTTGTCAATTTAAGCTATCGCTCAAAGCTATGCTACCCTTGAGTCCCAAATCAAACACTGATAAAACTTCAAATGGCCCTGGCTTCTATACGGTACGTCCTATACCTATCAAAGTTTGCAACATACAAATGCTTGTAACTTTTTACTGGAGCGTCATAAAACCTGGAAATTTTGTAAAAATAAAGTACTTGAGCCTCTTGTCAATTTAAGCTATCGCTCAAAGCTATGCTACCCTTGAGTCCCACATCACTCACTGATAAAACTTCAAATGGCTTTAACTTATATACGGTACGTCCTACACCTATCAAAGTTTGCAAAATACAAATGCTTGTAACTTTTTACTGGAGCATCATAAAACCTTCAAATTTTGTAACAATAAAGTACTCGAGCCTCTTGTCAATTTAAGCTATCGCTCAAAGCTATGCTACCCTTGAGTCCCACATCAAACACTGAAAAAACTTCAAATGGCCCTAACTTTTATACGGTACGTCCTACACCTATCTAAGTTTGCAACATACAAATGTTTGAACTTTTTACTGGAGCGTCATAAAACCTTGAAATTTTGTAACAATAACGTACTCGAGCCTCTTGTCAATTTAAGTTATCGCTCAAAGCTATGCTACCCTTGAGTCCCAAATCAAACACTGATAAAACTTCCAATGGCCCTAACTTCTATACGGTACGTCCTACACCTATCAAAGTTTGCAACATACAAATGCTTGTAACCTTTTACTGGAGCGTCATAAAACCTTGAAATTTTGCACCAATAAAGTACTCGAGCCTCTTGTCAATTTAAGTTATCGCTCAAAGCTATGCTACCCTTGAGTCCCAAATCAAACACTGATAAAACTGCAAATGGCCCTAACTTCTATACCGTACGTCCTACATCTATCAAAGTTTGCAACATACAAATGCTTGCAACTTTTTACTGGAGCGTCATAAAACCTTGAAATTTTGTAACAATAAAGTAGTCGAGCCTCTTGTCAATTTAAGCTTTCGCTCAAAGCTATGCTACCCTTGAGTCTCACATCAAACACTTATAAAACTTCAAATGGCCCTAACTTATATATGGTACGTCCTATACCTATCAAAGTTTGCAACATACAAATGCATGTAACTGTTTACTGGAGCGTCATAAAACCTTGAAATTTTGTAACAATAACGTACTCGAGCCTCTTGTCAATTTAAGTTATCGCTCAAAGCTATGCTACCCTTGAGTCCCAAAGTAAACACTGATAAAACTTCAAATGGCCCTAACTTCTATACGGTAAGTCCTACACCTATCAAAGTTTGCAATATACAAATGCTTTTAACTTTTTACTGGAGCGTCATAAAACCTTGAAATTTTGTAACAATAAAGTAATCGAGCCTCTTGTCAATTTAAGCTATCGCTCAGAGCTATGCTACCCTTGAGTCCCAAATCAAACACTGATAAAACTGCAAATGGCCCTAACTTCTATACGGTACGTCCTACACCTATCAAAGTGTGTAACATACAAATGCTTTGTAACTTTTTACTGGAGCGTCATAAAACCTTGAAATTTTGTAACAATAAAGTACTCGAGCCTCTTGTCAATTTAAGCTAACGCTCAAAGCTATTCTACCCTTGAGTCCCAAATCAAACACTGATAAAACTTCAAATGGCCCTAACTTCTATACGGTACGTCCTACACCTATCAAAGTTTGCAACATACAAATGCTTGTAACCTTTTACTGGAGCGTCATTAAACCTTGAAATTTTGTAAAAATAGAGTACTTGAGCCTCTTGTCAATTTAAGCTATCGCTCAAAGCTATGCTACCCTTGAGTCCCACATCAAATACTGATAAAACTTCAAATGGCCCTAACTTTTATACGGTACGTCCTACACCTATCAAAGTTTGCAACATGCAAATGCTTGTAACTTTCTACTGGAGCGTCATAAAACCTTGAAATTTTGTAACAATAAAGTACTCGAGCCTCTCGTCAATTTAAGTTATCGCTCAAAGCTATTCTACCCTTGAGTCCCAAATCAAACACTGATAAAACTTCAAATGGCCCTAACTTCTATACGGTACGTCCTACACCTATCAAAGTTTGCAACATACAAATGCTTGTAACCTTTTACTGGAGCGTCATAAAACCTTGAAATTTTGCACCAATAAAGTACTCGAGCCTCTTGTCAATTTAAGTTATCGCTCAAAGCTATGCTACCCTTGAGTCCCAAATCAAACACTGATAAAACTTCAAATGGCCCTAACTTCTATACTGTACGTCCTACATCTATCAAAGTTTGCAACATACAAATGCTTGCAACTTTTTACTGGAGCGTCATAAAACCTTGAAATTTTGTAACAATAAAGGAGTCGAGCCTCTTGTCAATTTAAGCTATCGCTCAAAGCTATGCTACCCTTGAGTCCCAAATCAAACACTGATAAAACTTCAAATGGCCCTAACTTATATACGGTACGTCCTACACCTATCAAAGATTGCAACATACAAATGCATGTAACTGTTTACTGGAGCGTCATAAAACCTTGAAATTTTGTAACAATAAAGTACTCGAGCCTCTTGTCAATTTAAGCTATCGCTCAAAGCTATGCTACCCTTGAGTCTCAAATCAAACACTGATAAAACTTCAAATGGCCCTAGATTATATACGGTACATCCTATACCTATCAAAGTTTGCAACATACAAATGCTTGTAACTTTTTACTGGAGCGTCATAAAACCTTGAAATTTTGCTGTCGCACTAAAAGCTCTGTCTTCGCCGTAAAATGTCTCGCCGAAGTACAAACTCGGCCGGTAATTTTTGAACGAACGAGTGAGTAGCAGAAGAGCAGCCGAGAAGGAAGCAGCAAATTCTAAACAACCAAGAAGCTGGCACTGAAATTTAAACCAACCACACCACAAATATAATTGAAATGTGAATTAATAATTTTTAATCTTGTTAACAAATAATTACAAATATAATTACAAAAGTTTTAGAATAATTACAAATATAATTACAAAGTTTTAGAATTTGCTTTCTTCCGCTGCCACCACAGCATTTTCACCGCCATTGTGATAATTATTAGGAATTATATACTCCGTGCAGTCACCGCCGTACTGCTTCAGGTAATTATACTTACAGGATCAAAGAAGAAATCACCTAGATCGCTAGACTTGAATAGCCACCGCCGAGCTGTTTCAAGATTTGTTTGCATCGTCAAAGCCATCGCAAAACAAATACTGCCGTACTTCGCCTTCGGAGCGCTAGTGCTTCCGAGAGCATTTTGTGACGTCATCAACAAGGGTTGATAATTTGCAACAGCCATTTCTTCAAAAATACGAACAACATTACCGACATCTGTTAATTTCAAAATTAATCGATTCTACCAGAACAAACTGCTGCAAATAATTTTCGATCGGTATTGCAGTGCCGAACCAAGCAGCTGTTGAAATTGAACAGACCTTATATAAAAGAAAAATAAATGTTGACTCGAACGAAATCAAAAAAATTAGAATCAGCAAAAGTAGACGACAGAGAGGAAAGCTCGGATTCATTGGACAGCAGAGTAATAGAAATGGCCAACGAGGGAACACAGGGCCAAGCGCAGCCGCAAGCAGTTGTAACTAGTGAACAACTGGCGCAGCTTCTCAGCAGTGTAAATATACTGCGCGAATCTGTTGACGAACTACGTAAAGAGACGCATCGTGGCCAAATAGAGATTCAACAACTTCGCACTCGAGTGGATAGGGGTGCATCCGTTGTTGGGGGTAATGAATCCTCCTTTCATGAAAGTGTGCAATCACCGCTGCCACAAACGTCGACGCAGCAACCACAGCAGATGCCGCAATCGCAGCCACCAAGTACATCGACGCCGTATAATGGTGTCATGTCTTTTATCGATAGCCCCGGCGGTAAGTTATATCCTCTGCCATCTTTCGATGGAAACCCTGAAGATTGGCCCCTGTTTTTAGCCAACTTCAGAGACACGACCAATGAATTTGGTTATAATAATCGCCAGAACCTTATGCGTTTGCATAAGGCACTTCAAGGGAATGCGAAGCGCGCTGTGACGTCACTACTCATATATCCTGACGACGTGACCAAAGTCATGCAGGAGTTAGAGTTCAATTTTGGACGCTCTGACTTATTGATCCGCTCGCAGCTGCAGAAGGTGCAGCAGTTCCCACCGATTTATGAGAATCGACTTGAGCAAGTGTTGGAATTCTCAAACCGCGTCCGAAATATTGTCGCCTTTTTTAAGTCAGCAAAATGCGATCACCATTTGGCCAACCCTACTCTTCTTGAGCAGCTTATTGGAAAGCTTCCGCCCACCAAGCAATATGAATGGAGTCGACACGCCTCCAATATAACGCCTTATGCCACCGTTGAAGCCTTTGCCGACTGGGTTAGTGAACTCGCAAAGGTAGTGAGCTTGATGCCAGCCATAGCTAGTACAGATTTGCGCCAACATCAACCCCCGCAGCCGCACCAAGGGGTGCAACAAGGTAACCTTCAGAACCGTCAGACCATATCACGAGGTGCTATTCCACGTCGCGTTTTGCATAGCACCGAACCTCAAGTGGAACAGCAACAACTCAGTTGTGTGCAATGCAATTTGAGCCACAAACTGAGCGCATGTCGTCAATTTAAGGCGCTTAATACAAATGACAAATGGACTTTGGTAAAGCGTCACCGCCTTTGTTTTGCCTGCTTGCATAGAGGGCATAACGTGCTGAGTTGCCAGGCAAGGCATGCATGTGGTATAAATGGATGCACCCGTATGCATCACAACTTACTGCACCAGACAACTAAGCCGCTAGCAGAGCTGAAACCAGAGGATGTCGAGCATGTGCTTAATTGCCGTCAACACCAGCAGTCAAGCTTATTTAAGATACTACCCGTGGTGCTGTTTGGTCCACGTGGTAGCATACCTGTATTTGCGATGTTTGATGAAGGTTCTTCGGTCTCACTTCTTGAAGAGACCATCGCAAATCAACTTGGTCTCAAAGGCCCTACTGCACAGCTGACGCTTCAGTGGTATGGAGAGAAGCAAACCACGGAGCCATCGAAAAAAGTAAGCTTGAACGTACGTGCAGAGTGTGGTGGCCAGGAGTACCCACTCAGAAACGTACGCACCGTGAAGCAGCTTAACTTACCAATGCAGACATTCATCAAGCAACAGCATGGGCACTTCACAGATGTGCCAATCGCCAGCTACCAAGCCGCCAAGCCAGTCCTGCTGCTGGGATTGGATAATAGTTTTTTAGGCATATCAGAGAAAACTGTCGCCGCCGGTCCAGATCTACCTATCGCTGCGGCAACTATGTTGGGTTGGGTGGCATATGGGCCACTTCACTCAAGCACCACCTCAATGTCAAGGGTGTTGCACGTCAAAGAAGCATCTACTTTAACACAACTGAACAGATTAGTCGAAGAGTACTTTTCTGTAGAAAGTTTTGGAGTCCGCAGCACCAGCACAGTCCTGGAGTCAGATGAGAACGCCAGAGCAAGAAAAATATTGATTGACCACACAAAACATCGGCCAACACTATGAAGTTGGTCTATTATGGCGCAACGATGCCACTAAGCTGCCGCAGAGCTATGTTATGGCCAAGCAGCGCCTGTTAAATATTGAGGGGAAGATGTCCCGGGATGCCGCATTTGCAGCCAGATATAAAACGGAAGTCGCCAAATACATTGACAAGGGGTACGCCAAATTGTTGTCACCAGAGGCTGCTGAGAGACATAGTCCTACAACCTGGTACCTTCCTCACTTTGGTGTAGTGAACCCGCATAAGCCGGATAAGCTTCGTATCGTCTTTGATGCTGCAGCTGCTATTTCTAACGTATCGCTCAACTCAGTATTATTAAAGGGTCCTGAGCATGCGCAGCCACTTTTGGCCATCATGCACAAATTTCGACAAGGAGGTATTGCTGTTGCAGGAGATATTCAAGAAATGTTCTCACAAGTCCGCATACGAGCTGAAGACCAGGACTCACAGCGCTTTCTTTGGAGAGACGGAAATTCAGCCGAGCCAATCCGTGTCTACTCAATGATGTCGATGATCTTCGGAGCGATTTGTTCGCCGTGTTGTGCAGAATACATAAAAAACGTGAACGCAGCACAGTTTTTGCCTCACATGCCAGGTGGCGCAAAAGCTATCATTGACAACACCTATGTGGATGACCTGGTCATAAGTTTTGATGACGTACAGGAGGCCGAGAAGGTAATGTTTGAGGCCCGGAAGATAAACGCTGCCGCAGGATTCACGCTCAGGAATTTCGTATCAAACTGCAAGAAGCTGCAGGTCAAACTGAATGGTAGCCAAGTCAAGCAACAAGAAGTTGTCAACACTGAACTGCAGCCAACAACAGAGAAGGTGCTGGGTATGTTTTGGAACTCTGGAGTCGACAGGTTTGAATTCCACTTTAAGTTCCATAGAATTCCACGCCAGGTGCTGGAGTACAGGAGAACACCGACTAAGAGAGAGTTGCTGGGAATCGTTATGGCTATTTACGACCCCTTTGGCCTCCTAGCCAACATCACTATTTTCGCCAAGCTACTTCTGCAGTCGCTGTGGAAGCGGAAAATCCAGTGGGATGAGCAGCTGCCATCAGATTTGGAGAAACAGTGGTTTGCATGGTGGAACGTTTTTCAGGGCGTGAAAAACTTTTCAGTCCCGCGTTGCTTGTCGTATTTGTTGCCGAATGCCGATGATATACAGCTGCACATATCCGTTGATGTTAGTGAAAGTGCATTTACAGCAGTCGCCTTTTTGCGTGTTTGCAAAGCAAACGAGGTAGAAGTCGCATTCGTTGCTGCCAAAACGAGATGTGCACCTGCAAAGGGTATGACCGTACCACGCCTGGAATTGCAAGCGGCCGTACTAGGAAGCCGACTGAAGACTTCGATTGAAGACTGTCATGATTTCAAGATCAACGCTACGACATTTTGGAGCGATTCCAAGACAATTCTGCTTTGGCTTCGTTCCACAACCCGTAAGTATAAGCAATTCGTTGCCTACCGTATTGCTGAGATACTTGCCACTTCCACGCCGATGCAATGGCGCTGGATACCAACATCGATGAACGTCGCCGACGATGCAACTAGAGCCAAGTTGCCACAGTATGTAGAGCAAGACAGCCGTTGGATATTGGGTCCAGATTTCTTGTGCCAAGAAGAAATACACTGGCCTCGAGAAGCTGGGATGCTTCTCTCAGAGCACTGTGTATCTGAAGAAGCTGTTAATCAGGTGTTACACATAATAAACACAGACAATATTCTTGATAGTTTGAACAAGTTTTCATCCTACATGAAGACGTTGAGGGTGACAGCATGGATATTTCGGTTCATTCGCAACGCCAAATCTAGATCCCGTCAGTTTGGAGAGCTCACAGCAACTGAAGTTTCTGATGCTGAAAAATTTGTATGCTGTCGCGTACAATACGAGTCATTTGCAGATGAAATGTCAGCCCTACGCGCAAGTACAGGAATTTCAAAGACCAGTGCCATATTTAAGCTCACGCCGATGCTGTATCCTGATGGTCTGCTAAGAGTCAACGGAAGAATCGACGCCGCTAATTACATTCCTGAATCAGCCCGACGCCCGATAATATTACCGCAGAAACATCGCGTGTCGCAGCTGATAATGAAGCATTACCACCAAAAGAGACATCACCAGAACGACTGCCTAACAATAAATGAAATGTGGCAAAAGTTCTGGGTGCCTCATGCTCGCACATTATTAAAAAGGATCAAGAGGGATTGTGTCATTTGTATTACCGCTCGAGCCAAGCCATCTGTGCCACTTATGGGACAGTTACCCACAGACCGCCTAACACCGTACGTCCGACCTTTTACCTACTCAGGGGTGGACTACTGTGGACCATTCTGCGTTGCTATCGGCCGCAGACGAGAGAAACGTTGGGTGGCTTTATTCACTTGCCTCACCACTCGAGCCCTACATTTGGAGGTGGCAGAAGATCTGTCCACCGATGCATTTTTAATTTGTTTCAGGAATTTTGTGAACCGTCGCGGTGTGCCGATTAGAATTCGTAGCGACAATGGCACCAAATTTATAGGTGCGAAAAAGGAGTTTCGCCAGGAGAACCGCTTATTTGACGTAGATCGGGTTCGACGGGCAATGTCAAAGGAAAACATAGAGTGGATTTTTAATTGCCCAGCCAATCCTAGCGCTGGAGGTTGTTGGGAGCGGCTTGTCCAATGCGTGAAACGCCTGCTACAGAGAACCCTGAAGGATGAGGCACCACGCTTGGAGACCTTCCGCAGCGCACTGATTGAGGCGGAAAATATAATAAACAGCCGTCCACTTACAGAACTTCCTATAACCCATGAAGAAGAGGAACCACTTACTCCGAACCACTTCTTGAGTGGCTGCCTCAATTCCACTCAAATACCTGCACCGGAAGATGAGAAAATCTGTCTGCGCAAACAATGGAGAATTGCGCAGAACCTGAAGGATCGTCTGTGGAAAAGGTGGATTGTGGAGTACTTGCCACAACTTTTGCATCGACAAAAATGGAGGAGTACAGCCTCACCACTAAGAGTAGACCAACTGGTTGTTGTATGCGATCCTGTCTTACCTAGAAGCCAATGGGTCAAAGGGCGAATAATTGAAGTCTTCACTGCCAAGGACGGCCAAGTCCGGAGTGCCGCGGTACGCACCAGCCGCGGTATTATCCGTCGACCTGCATCTAAGCTAGCCGCTTTAAGTTTCGTGGATCCCAGTATGAATCCACCGGGAGGTGGGATGTCGCACTAAAAGCTCTGTCTTCGCCGTAAAATGTCTCGCCGAAGTACAAACTCGGCCGGTAATTTTTGAACGAACGAGTGAGTAGCAGAAGAGCAGCCGAGAAGGAAGCAGCAAATTCTAAACAACCAAGAAGCTGGCACTGAAACTTAAACCAGCCACACCACAAATATAATTGAAATGTGAATTAATAATTTTTAATCTTGTTAACAAATAATTACAAATATAATTACAAAAGTTTTAGAATAATTACAAATATAATTACATTTGCATTAATAACGAATTCGAGCCTCTTGTCAATTTAATTTATCGCTCAAAGCTATGCTACCCTTGAGTCTCAAATCAAACACTGATAAAACTTCAAATGGCCCTAACTTCTATACGGTACGTCCTACATCTATCAAAGTTTGCAACATACAAATGCTTGCAACTTTTTACTGGAGCGTCATAAAACCTTGAAATTTTGTAACAATAAAGTACTCGAGCCTGTTGTCAATTTAAGTTATCGCTCAAAGCTATGCTACCCTTGAGTCCCAAATCAAACACTGATAAAACTTCAAATGGCCCTAACTTATATACGGTACGTCCCACACCTATCAAAGTTTGCAACATACAAATGCTTGTAACTTTTTACTAGAGCGTCATAAAACCTTGAAATTTTGTAATAAATAAAGTAGTCGAGCTTCTTGTCAATTTAAGCCATCGCTCAAAGCTATGCTACCCTTGAGTCCCACATCAAACACTTATAAAACTTCGAATGGCCCTAACTTTTATACGGTAAGTCCTACACCTATCAAAGTTTGCAACATACAAATGCATGTAACTGTTTACTGGAGCGTCATAAAACCTTGAAATTTTGTAACAATAAAGTACTCGAGCCTGTTGTCAATTTAAGTTATCGCTCAAAGCTATGCTACCTTTGATTCCCAAATCAAACACTGATAAAACTTCAAATGGCTCTAACTTCTATACGGTACGTCCTACACCTATCAAAGTTTGCAACATACAAATGCTTGTAACTTTTTACTGGAGCGTCATAAAACCTTGAAATTTTGTAACAATAAAGTACTCTAGCCTCTTGTCAATTTAAGTTATCGCTCAAAGCTATGCTACCCTTAGTCCCAAATCAAACACCGATAAAACTTCAAATAGCCCTAACTTCTATACGGTACGTCCTACTCCTATCAAAGTTTGCAACATACAAATGCTTGTAACCTTTTACTGAAGCGTCATAAAACCTTGAAATTTTGCACCAATAAAGAATTCGAGCCTCTTGTCAATTTTAGTTATCGCTCAAAGCTATGCTACCCTTGAGTCCCAAATCAAACACTGATAAAACTTCAAATGGCCCTAACTTCTATACGGTACGTCCTACATCTATCAAAGTTTGCAACATACAAATGCTTGCAACTTTTTACTGGAGTGTCATAAAACCTTGAAATTTTGTAACAATAAAGTAGTCGAGCCTCTTGTCAATTTAAGCTATCGCTCAAAGCTATGCTACCCTTGATTCCCACATCAAACACTTATAAAACTTCAAATGGCCCTAACTTATATACGGTACGTCCTACACCTATCAAAGTTTCCAACATACAAATGCATGTAACTGTTTACTGGAGCGTCATAAAACCTTGAAATTTTGTAACAATAAAGTACTCGAGCCTGTTGTTTATTTAAGTTATCGCTCAAAGCTATGCTACCCTTGAGTCCCAAATCAAACACTGATAAAACTTCAAATGGCCCTAACTTATATACGGTACGTCCCACACCTATCAAAGTTTGCAATATAAAAATGCTTGTAACTTTTTACTAGAGCGTCATAAAACCTTGAAATTTTGTAATAAATAAAGTACTCGAGCCTCTTGTCCATTGAAGCTATCGCTCAAAGCTATGCTACCCTTGAGTCCCAAATCAAACACTGATAAAACTGCAAATGGCCCTAACTTCTATACGGTACGTCCTACACCTATCAAAGTTTGCAACATACAAATGCTTGTAACTTTTTACTGGAGCTTCATAAAACCTTGAAATTTTGTAACAATAAAGTAATCGAGCCTCTTGTCTATTTAAGCTATCGCTCAGAGCTATGCTACCCTTGAGTCCCAAATCAAACACTGATAAAACTTCAAACGGCCCTACCTTCTATACGGTACGTCCTATACCTATCAAAGTTTGCAACATACAAATGCTTGTAACTTTTTACTGGAGCGTCATAAAACCTTGAAATTATGTAACAATAAAGTTCTCGAGACCCTTGTCAATTTAAGCTATCGCTCAAAGCTATGCTACCCTTGAGTCCCAAATCAAACACTGATAAAGCTTAAAATGGCCCTACCTTCTATACGGTAAGTCCTACACCTATCAAAGTTTGCAACATACAAATGTTTGTAACTTTTTACTGGAGCGTCATAAAACCTTGAAATTTTGTAACAATAAAGTACTCGAGCCTCTTGTCAATTTAAGTTATCGCTCAAAGCTAGGCTACCCTTGAGTCCCAAATCAAACACTGATAAAACTTCAAATGGCCCTAGCTTCTATACGGTACGTCCCACACCTATCAAAGTTTGCAACATAAAAATGCTTGTAACTTTTTACTGGAGCGTCATAAAACCTTGAAATTTTGTAACAATAAAGTAATCGAGCCTTTTGTCAATTTAAGCTATCGCTCAAAGCTATGCTACCCTTGAGTCCCAAATCAAACACTGATAAAACTTCAAATGGCCCTAACTTATATACGGTACGTCCTACACCTATCAAAGATTGCAACATACAAATGCATGTAACTGTTTACTGGAGCGTCATAAAACCTTGAAATTTTGTAACAATAAAGTACTCGAGCCTCTTGTCAATTTAAGCTATCGCTCAAAGCAATGCTACCCTTGAGTCCCAAATCAAACACTGATAAAGCTTAAAATGGCCCTAACTTCTATACGGTAAGTCCTACACCTATCAAAGTTTGCAACATACAAATGTTTGTAACTTTTTACTGGAGCGTCATAAAACCTTGAAATTTTGTAACAATAAAGTACTCGAGCCTCTTGTCAATTTAAGTTATCGCTCAAAGCTATGCTACCCTTGAGTCCCAAATCAAACACTGATAAAACTTCAAATGGCCCTAGCTTCTATACGGTACGTTCTATACCTATCAAAGTTTGCAACATACAAATGCTTGCAACTTTTTACTGGAGCGTCATAAAACCTTGAAATTTTGTAACAATAAAGTAGTCGAGCCTCTTGTCAATTTAAGCTATCGCTCAAAGCTATGCTACCCTTGAGTCCCAAATCAAACACTGATAAAACTTCAAATGGCCCTAACTTATATACGGTACGTCCTACACCTATCAAAGATTGCAACATACAAATGCATGTAACTGTTTACTGGAGCGTCATAAAACCTTGAAATTTTGTAACAATAAAGTACTCGAGCCTCTTGTCAATTTAAGCTATCGCTCAAAGCAATGCTACCCTTGAGTCCCAAATCAAACACTGATAAAACTTCAAATGGCCCTAGATTCTATACGGTACATCCTATACCTATCAAAGTTTGCAACATACAAATGCTTGTAACTTTTTACTGGAGCGTCATAAAACCTTGAAATTTTGCATTAATAACGAATACGAGCCTCTTGTCAATTTAATTTATCGCTCAAAGCTATGCTACCCTTGAGTCTCAAATCAAACACTGATAAAACTTCAAATGGCCCTACCTTCTATACGGTACGTCCTATACCTATCAAAGTTTGCAACATACAAATGCTTGTAACTTTTTACTGGAGCGTCATAAAACCTTGAAATTATGTAACAATAAAGTTCTCGAGCCCCTTGTCAATTTAAGCTATCGCTCAAAGCTATGCTACCCTTGAGTCCCAAATCAAACACTGATAAAGCTTAAAATGGCCCTAACTTCTATACGGTAAGTCCTACACCTATCAAAGTTTGCAACATACAAATGCTTGTAACTTTTTACTAGAGCGTCATAAAACCTTGAAATTTTGTAATAAATAAAGTAGTCGAGCTTCTTGTCAATTTAAGCTATCGCTCAAAGCTATGCTACCCTTGAGTCCCACATCAAACACTTATAAAACTTCGAATGGCCCTAACTTATATACGGTAAGTCCTACACCTATCAAAGTTTGCAACATACAAATGCATGTAACTGTTTACTGGAGCGTCATAAAACCTTGAAATTTTGTAACAATAAAGTACTCGAGCCTGTTGTCAATTTAAGTTATCGCTCAAAGCTATGCTACCTTTGATTCCCAAATCAAACACTGATAAAACTTCAAATGGCTCTAACTTCTATACGGTACGTCCTACACCTATCAAAGTTTGCAACATACAAATGCTTGTAACTTTTTACTGGAGCGTCATAAAACCTTGAAATTTTGTAACAATAAAGTACTCTAGCCTCTTGTCAATTTAAGTTATCGCTCAAAGCTATGCTACCCTTAGTCCCAAATCAAACACCGATAAAACTTCAAATAGCCCTAACTTCTATACGGTACGTCCTACTCCTATCAAAGTTTGCAACATACAAATGCTTGTAACCTTTTACTGAAGCGTCATAAAACCTTGAAATTTTGCACCAATAAAGAAGTCGAGCCTCTTGTCAATTTTAGTTATCGCTCAAAGCTATGCTACCCTTGAGTCCCAAATCAAACACTGATAAAACTTCAAATGGCCCTAACTTCTATACGGTACGTCCTACATCTATCAAAGTTTGCAACATACAAATGCTTGCAACTTTTTACTGGAGCGTCATAAAACCTTGAAATTTTGTAACAATAAAGTAGTCGAGCCTCTTGTCAATCTAAGCTATCGCTCAAAGCTATGCTACCGTTGATTCCCACATCAAACACTTATAAAACTTCAAATGGCCCTAACTTATATACGGTACGTCCTACACCTATCAAAGTTTCCAACATACAAATGCATGTAACTGTTTACTGGAGCGTCATAAAACCTTGAAATTTTGTAACAATAAAGTACTCGAGCCTGTTGTTTATTTAAGTTATCGCTCAAAGCTATGCTACCCTTGAGTCCCAAATCAAACACTGATAAAACTTCAAATGGCCCTAACTTATATACGGTCCGTCCCACACCTATCAAAGTTTGCAACATAAAAATGCTTGTAACTTTTTACTAGAGCGTCATAAAACCTTGAAATTTTGTAATAAATAAAGTACTCGAGCCTCTTGTCCATTGAAGCTATCGCTCAAAGCTATGCTACCCTTGAGTCCCAAATCAAACACTGATAAAACTGCAAATGGCCCTAACTTCTATACGGTACGTCCTACACCTATCAAAGTTTGCAACATACAAATGCTTGTAACTTTTTACTGGAGCTTCATAAAACCTTGAAATTTTGTAACAATAAAGTAATCGAGCCTCTTGTCAATTTAAGCTATCGCTCAGAGCTATGCTACCCTTGAGTCCCAAATCAAACACTGATAAAACTTCAAACGGCCCTACCTTCTATACGGTACGTCCTATACCTATCAAAGTTTGCAACATACAAATGCTTGTAACTTTTTACTGGAGCGTCATAAAACCTTGAAATTATGTAACAATAAAGTTCTCGAGACCCTTGTCAATTTAAGCTATCGCTCAAAGCTATGCTACCCTTGAGTCCCAAATCAAACACTGATAAAGCTTAAAATGGCCCTACCTTCTATACGGTAAGTCCTACACCTATCAAAGTTTGCAACATACAAATGTTTGTAACTTTTTACTGGAGCGTCATAAAACCTTGAAATTTTGTAACAATAAAGTACTCGAGCCTCTTGTCAATTTAAGTTATCGCTCAAAGCTATGCTACCCTTGAGTCCCAAATCAAACACTGATAAAACTTCAAATGGCCCTAGCTTCTATACGGTACGTCCCACACCTATCAAAGTTTGCAACATAAAAATGCTTGTAACTTTTTACTGGAGCGTCATAAAACCTTGAAATTTTGTAACAATAAAGTAATCGAGCCTCTTGTCAATTTAAGCTATCGCTCAAAGCTATGCTACCCTTGAGTCCCAAATCAAACACTGATAAAACTTCAAATGGCCCTAACTTATATACGGTACGTCCTACACCTATCAAAGATTGCAACATACAAATGCATGTAACTGTTTACTGGAGCGTCATAAAACCTTGAAATTTTGTAACAATAAAGTACTCGAGCCTCTTGTCAATTTAAGCTATCGCTCAAAGCAATGCTACCCTTGAGTCCCAAATCAAACACTGATAAAGCTTAAAATGGCCCTAACTTCTATACGGTAAGTCCTACACCTATCAAAGTTTGCAACATACAAATGTTTGTAACTTTTTACTGGAGCGTCATAAAACCTTGAAATTTTGTAACAATAAAGTACTCGAGCCTCTTGTCAATTTAAGTTATCGCTCAAAGCTATGCTACCCTTGAGTCCCAAATCAAACACTGATAAAACTTCAAATGGCCCTAGCTTCTATACGGTACGTTCTATACCTATCAAAGTTTGCAACATACAAATGCTTGCAACTTTTTACTGGAGCGTCATAAAACCTTGAAATTTTGTAACAATAAAGTAGTCGAGCCTCTTGTCAATTTAAGCTATCGCTCAAAGCTATGCTACCCTTGAGTCCCAAATCAAACACTGATAAAACTTCAAATGGCCCTAACTTATATACGGTACGTCCTACACCTATCAAAGATTGCAACATACAAATGCATGTAACTGTTTACTGGAGCGTCATAAAACCTTGAAATTTTGTAACAATAAAGTACTCGAGCCTCTTGTCAATTTAAGCTATCGCTCAAAGCTATGCTACCCTTGAGTCCCAAATCAAACACTGATAAAACTTCAAATGGCCCTAGATTCTATACGGTACATCCTATACCTATCAAAGTTTGCAACATACAAATGCTTGTAACTTTTTACTGGAGCGTCATAAAACCTTGAAATTTTGCATTAATAACGAATGCGAGCCTCTTGTCAATTTAATTTATCGCTCAAAGCTATGCTACCCTTGAGTCTCAAATCAAACACTGATAAAACTTCAAATGGCCCTACCTTCTATACGGTACGTCCTATACCTATCAAAGTTTGCAACATACAAATGCTTGTAACTTTTTACTGGAGCGTCATAAAACCTTGAAATTATGTAACAATAAAGTTCTCGAGCCCCTTGTCAATTTAAGCTATCGCTCAAAGCTATGCTACCCTTGAGTCCCAAATCAAACACTGATAAAGCTTAAAATGGCCCTAACTTCTATACGGTAAGTCCTACACCTATCAAAGTTTGCAACATACAAATGTTTGTAACTTTTTACTGGAGCGTCATAAAACCTTGAAATTTTGTAACAATAAAGTACTCGAGCCTCTTGTCAATTTAAGTTATCGCTCAAAGCTATGCTACCCTTGAGTCCCAAATCAAACACTGATAAAACTTCAAATGGCCCTAGCTTCTATACGGTACGTCCTATACCTATCAAAGTTTGCAACATACAAATGCTTGCAACTTTTTACTGGAGCGTCATAAAACCTTGAAATTTTGTAACAATAAAGTAGTCGAGCCTCTTGTCAATTTAAGCTATCGCTCAAAGCTATGCTACCCTTGAGTCCCAAATCAAACACTGATAAAACTTCAAATGGCCCTAACTTATATACGGTACGTCCTACACCTATCAAAGATTGCAACATACAAATGCTTGTAACTTTTTACTGGAGCGTCATAAAACCTTGAAATTATGTAACAATAAAGTTCTCGAGCCCCTTGTCAATTTAAGATATCGCTCAAAGCTATACTACCCTTGAGTCCCAAATCAAACACTGATAAAGCTTAAAATGGCCCTAACTTCTATACGGTAAGTCCTACACCTATCAAAGTTTGCAACATACAAATGTTTGTAACTTTTTACTGGAGCGTCATAAAACCTTGAAATTTTGTAACAATAAAGTACTCGAGCCTCTTGTCAATTTAAGTTATCGCTCAAAGCTATGCTACCCTTGAGTCCCAAATCAAACACTGATAAAACTTCAAATGGCCCTAGGTTCTATATGGTACGTTCTATACCTATCAAAGTTTGCAACATACAAATGCTTGCAACTTTTTACTGGAGCGTCATAAAACCTTGAAATTTTGTAACAATAAAGTAGTCGAGCCTCTTGTCAATTTAAGCTATCGCTCAAAGCTATGCTACCCTTGAGTCCCAAATCAAACACTGATAAAGCTTAAAATGGCCCTAACTTCTATACGGTAAGTCCTACACCTATCAAAGTTTGCAACATACAAATGTTTGTAACTTTTTACTGGAGCGTCATAAAACCTTGAAATTTTGTAACAATAAAGTACTCGAGCCTCTTGTCAATTTAAGTTATCGCTCAAAGCTATGCTACCCTTGAGTCCCAAATCAAACACTGATAAAACTTCAAATGGCCCTAGCTTCTATACGGTACGTCCTATACCTATCAAAGTTTGCAACATACAAATGCTTGCAACTTTTTACTGGAGCGTCATAAAACCTTGAAATTTTGCATTAATAACGAATACGAGCCTCTTGTCAATTTAATTTATCGCTCAAAGCTATGCTACCCTTGAGTCTCAAATCAAACACTGATAAAACTTCAAATGGCCCTACCTTCTATACGGTACGTCCTATACCTATCAAAGTTTGCAACATACAAATGCTTGTAACTTTTTACTGGAGCGTCATAAAACCTTGAAATTATGTAACAATAAAGTTCTCGAGCCCCTTGTCAATTTAAGCTATCGCTCAAAGCTATGCTACCCTTGAGTCCCAAATCAAACACTGATAAAGCTTAAAATGGCCCTAACTTCTATACGGTAAGTCCTACACCTATCAAAGTTTGCAACATACAAATGTTTGTAACTTTTTACTGGAGCGTCATAAAACCTTGAAATTTTGTAACAATAAAGTACTCGAGCCTCTTGTCAATTTAAGTTATCGCTCAAAGCTATGCTACCCTTGAGTCCCAAATCAAACACTGATAAAACTTCAAATGGCCCTAGCTTCTATACGGTACGTCCTATACCTATCAAAGTTTGCAACATACAAATGCTTGCAACTTTTTACTGGAGCGTCATAAAACCTTGAAATTTTGCATTAATAACGAATACGAGCCTCTTGTCAATTTAATTTATCGCTCAAAGCTATGCTACCCTTGAGTCTCAAATCAAACACTGATAAAACTTCAAATGGCCCTACCTTCTATACGGTACGTCCTATACCTATCAAAGTTTGCAACATACAAATGCTTGTAACTTTTTACTGGAGCGTCATAAAACCTTGAAATTATGTAACAATAAAGTTCTCGAGCCCCTTGTCAATTTAAGCTATCGCTCAAAGCTATGCTACCCTTGAGTCCCAAATCAAACACTGATAAAGCTTAAAATGGCCCTAACTTCTATACGGTAAGTCCTACACCTATCAAAGTTTGCAACATACAAATGTTTGTAACTTTTTACTGGAGCGTCATAAAACCTTGAAATTTTGTAACAATAAAGTACTCGAGCCTCTTGTCAATTTAAGTTATCGCTGAAAGCTATGCTACCCTTGAGTCCCAAATCAAACACTGATAAAACTTCAAATGGCCCTAGCTTCTATACGGTACGTCCTATACCTATCAAAGTTTGCAACATACAAATGCTTGCAACTTTTTACTGGAGCGTCATAAAACCTTGAAGTTTTGTAACAATAAAGTAGTCGAGCCTCTTGTCAATTTAAGCTATCGCTCAAAGCTATGCTACCCTTGAGTCCCAAATCAAACACTGATAAAACTTCAAATGGCCCTAACTTATATACGGTACGTCCTACACCTATCAAAGATTGCAACATACAAATGCATGTAACTGTTTACTGGAGCGTCATAAAACCTTGAAATTTTGTAACAATAAAGTAGTCGAGCCTCTTGTCAATTTAAGCTATCGCTCAAAGCAATGCTACCCTTGAGTCCCAAATCAAACACTGATAAAACTTCAAATGGCCCTAGATTCTATACGGTACATCCTATACCTATCAAAGTTTGCAACATACAAATGCTTGCAACTTTTTACTGGAGCGTCATAAAACCTTGAAATTTTGTAACAATAAAGTACTCGAGCCTGTTGTCTATTTAAGTTATCGCTCAAAGCTATGCTACCCTTGAGTCCCAAATCAAACACTGATAAAACTTCAAATGGCCCTAACTTATATACGGTACGTCCCACACCTATCAAAGTTTGCAACATAAAAATGCTTGTAACTTTTTACTAGAGCGTCATAAAACCTTGAAATTTTGTAATAAATAAAGTACTCGAGCCTCTTGTCCATTGAAGCTATCGCTCAAAGCTATGCTACCCTTGAGTCCCAAATCAAACACTGATAAAACTGCAAATGGCCCTAACTTCTATACGGTACGTCCTACACCTATCAAAGTTTGCAACATACAAATGCTTGTAACTTTTTACTGGAGCTTCATAAAACCTTGAAATTTTGTAACAATAAAGTAATCGAGCCTCTTGTCAATTTAAGCTATCGCTCAAAGCTATGCTACCCTTGAGTCCCAAATCAAACACTGATAAAACTTCAAACGGCCCTACCTTCTATACGGTACGTCCTATACCTATCAAAGTTTGCAACATACAAATGCTTGTAACTTTTTACTGGAGCGTCATAAAACCTTGAAATTATGTAACAATAAAGTTCTCGAGCCCCTTGTCAATTTAAGCTATCGCTCAAAGCTATGCTACCCTTGAGTCCCAAATCAAACACTGATAAAGCTTAAAATGGCCCTAACTTCTATACGGTAAGTCCTACACCTATCAAAGTTTGCAACATACAAATATTTGTAACTTTTTACTGGAGCGTCATAAAACCTTGAAATTTTGTAACAATAAAGTAATCGAGCCTCTTGTCAATTTAAGCTATCGCTCAAAGCTATGCTACCCTTGAGTCCCAAATCAAACACTGATAAAACTTCAAACGGCCCTACCTTCTATACGGTACGTCCTATACCTATCAAAGTTTGCAACATAAAAATGCTTGTAACTTTTTACTAGAGCGTCATAAAACCTTGAAATTTTGTAATAAATAAAGTACTCGAGCCTCTTGTCCATTGAAGCTATCGCTCAAAGCTATGCTACCCTTGAGTCCCAAATCAAACACTGATAAAACTGCAAATGGCCCTAACTTCTATACGGTACGTCCTACATCTATTAAAGTTTGCAACATACAAATGCTTGCAACTTTTTACTGGAGCGTCATAAAACCTTGAAATTTTGCATTAATAACGAATACGAGCCTCTTGTCAATTTAATTTATCGCTCAAAGCTATGCTACCCTTGAGTCTCAAATCAAACACTGATAAAACTTCAAATGGCCCTAACTTCTATACGGTACGTCCTACATCTATTAAAGTTTGCAACATACAAATGCTTGCAACTTTTTACTGGAGCGTCATAAAACCTTGAAATTTTGTAACAATAAAGTAGTCGAGCCTCTTGTTAATTTAAGCTATCGCTCAAAGCTATGCTACCCTTGAGTCCCACATCAAACAGTTATAAAACTTCAAATGGCCCAAACTTATATACGGTACGTCCTACACCTATCAAAGTTTGCAACATACAAATGCATGTAACTGTTTACTGGAGCGTCATAAAACCTTGAAATTTTGTAACAATAAAGTACTCGAGCCTGTTGTCAATTTAAGTTATCGCTCAAAGCTATGCTACCCTTGAGTCCCAAATCAAACACTGATAAAACTTCAAATGGCCCTAACTTATATACGCTACGTCCCACACCTATCAAAGTTTGCAACATACAAATGCTTGTAACTTTTTACTAGAGCGTCATAAAACCTTGAAATTTTGTAATAAATAAAGTAGTCGAGCTTCTTGTCAATTTAAGCTATCGCTCAAAGCTATGCTACCCTTGAGTCCCACATCAAACACTTATAAAACTTCGAATGGCCCTAACTTATATACGGTAAGTCCTACACCTATCAAAGTTTGCAACATACAAATGCATGTAACTGTTTACTGGAGCGTCATAAAACCTTGAAATTTTGTAACAATAAAGTACTCGAGCCTGTTGTCAATTTAAGTTATCGCTCAAAGCTATGCTACCTTTGATTCCCAAATCAAACACTGATAAAACTTCAAATGGCTCTAACTTCTATACGGTACGTCCTACACCTATCAAAGTTTGCAACATACAAATGCTTGTAACTTTTTACTGGAGCGTCATAAAACCTTGAAATTTTGTAACAATAAAGTACTCTAGCCTCTTGTCAATTTAAGTTATCGCTCAAAGCTATGCTACCCTTAGTCCCAAATCAAACACCGATAAAACTTCAAATAGCCCTAACTTCTATACGGTACGTCCTACTCCTATCAAAGTTTGCAACATACAAATGCTTGTAACCTTTTACTGAAGCGTCATAAAACCTTGAAATTTTGCACCAATAAAGAATTCGAGCCTCTTGTCAATTTTAGTTATCGCTCAAAGCTATGCTACCCTTGAGTCCCAAATCAAACACTGATAAAACTTCAAATGGCCCTAACTTCTATACGGTACGTCCTACATCTATCAAAGTTTGCAACATACAAATGCTTGCAACTTTTTACTGGAGCGTCATAAAACCTTGAAATTTTGTAACAATAAAGTAGTCGAGCCTCTTGTCAATTTAAGCTATCGCTCAAAGCTATGCTACCCTTGAGTCCCAAATCAAACACTGATAAAACTGCAAATGGCCCTAACTTCTATACGGTTTGTCCTACACCTATCAAAGTTTGCAACATACAAATGTTTGTAACTTTTTACTGGAGCGTCATAAAACCTTGAAATTTTGTAACAATAAAGTACTCGAGCCTCTTGTCAATTTAAGTTATCGCTCAAAGCTATGCTACCCTTGAGTCCCAAATCAAACACTGATAAAACTTCAAATGGCCCTAGCTTCTATACGGTACGTCCTATACCTATCAAAGTTTGCAACATACAAATGCTTGCAACTTTTTACTGGAGCGTCATAAAACCTTGAAATTTTGTAACAATAAAGTAGTCGAGCCTCTTGTCAATTTAAGCTATCGCTCAAAGCTATGCTACCCTTGAGTCCCAAATCAAACACTGATAAAACTTCAAATGGCCCTAACTTATATACGGTACGTCCTACACCTATCAAAGATTGCAACATACAAATGCATGTAACTGTTTACTGGAGCGTCATAAAACCTTGAAATTTTGTAACAATAAAGTACTCGAGCCTCTTGTCAATTTAAGCTATCGCTCAAAGCAATGCTACCCTTGAGTCCCAAATCAAACACTGATAAAACTTCAAATGGCCCTAGATTCTATACGGTACATCCTATACCTATCAAAGTTTGCAACATACAAATGCTTGCAACTTTTTACTGGAGCGTCATAAAACCTTGAAATTTTGTAACAATAAAGTACTCGAGCCTGTTGTCTATTTAAGTTATCGCTCAAAGCTATGCTACCCTTGAGTCCCAAATCAAACACTGATAAAACTTCAAATGGCCCTAACTTATATACGGTACGTCCCACACCTATCAAAGTTTGCAACATAAAAATGCTTGTAACTTTTTACTAGAGCGTCATAAAACCTTGAAATTTTGTAATAAATAAAGTACTCGAGCCTCTTGTCCATTGAAGCTATCGCTCAAAGCTATGCTACCCTTGAGTCCCAAATCAAACACTGATAAAACTGCAAATGGCCCTAACTTCTATACGGTACGTCCTACACCTATCAAAGTTTGCAACATACAAATGCTTGTAACTTTTTACTGGAGCTTCATAAAACCTTGAAATTTAGTAACAATAAAGTAATCGAGCCTCTTGTCAATTTAAGCTATCGCTCAGAGCTATGCTACCCTTGAGTCCCAAATCAAACACTGATAAAACTTCAAACGGCCCTACCTTCTATACGGTACGTCCTATACCTATCAAAGTTTGCAACATACAAATGCTTGTAACTTTTTACTGGAGCGTCATAAAACCTTGAAATTATGTAACAATAAAGTTCTCGAGCCCCTTGTCAATTTAAGCTATCGCTCAAAGCTATGCTACCCTTGAGTCCCAAATCAAACACTGATAAAGCTTAAAATGGCCCTAACTTCTATACGGTAAGTCCTACACCTATCAAAGTTTGCAACATACAAATGTTTGTAACTTTTTACTGGAGCGTCATAAAACCTTGAAATTTTGTAACAATAAAGTCCTCGAGCCTCTTGTCAATTTAAGTTATCGCTCAAAGCTATGCTACCCTTGAGTCCCAAATCAAACACTGATAAAACTTCAAATGGCCCTAGCTTCTATACGGTACGTTCTATACCTATCAAAGTTTGCAACATACAAATGCTTGCAACTTTTTACTGGAGCGTCATAAAACCTTGAAATTTTGTAACAATAAAGTAGTCGATCCTCTTGTCAATTTAAGCTATCGCTCAAAGCTATACTACCCTTGAGTTCCAAATCAAACACTGATAAAACTTCAAATGGCCCTAACTTATATACGGTACGTCCTACACCTATCAAAGATTGCAACATACAAATGCATGTAACTGTTTACTGGAGCGTCATAAAACCTTGAAATTTTGTAACAATAAAGTACTCGAGCCTCTTGTCAATTTAAGCTATCGCTCAAAGCAATGCTACCCTTGAGTCCCAAATCAAACACTGATAAAACTTCAAATGGCCCTAGATTCTATACGGTACATCCTATACCTATCAAAGTTTGCAACATACAAATGCTTGTAACTTTTTACTGGAGCGTCATAAAACCTTGAAATTATGTAACAATAAAGTTCTCGAGCCCCTTGTCAATTTAAGCTATCGCTCAAAGCTATGCTACCCTTGAGTCCCAAATCAAACACTGATAAAGCTTAAAATGGCCCTAACTTCTATACGGTAAGTCCTACACCTATCATAGTTTGCAACATACAAATGTTTGTAACTTTTTACTGGAGCGTCATAAAACCTTGAAATTTTGTAACAATAAAGTCCTCGAGCCTCTTGTCAATTTAAGTTATCGCTCAAAGCTATGCTACCCTTGAGTCCCAAATCAAACACTGATAAAACTTCAAATGGCCCTAGCTTCTATACGGTACGTTCTATACCTATCAAAGTTTGCAACATACAAATGCTTGCAACTTTTTACTGGAGCGTCATAAAACCTTGAAATTTTGTAACAATAAAGTAGTCGAGCCTCTTGTCAATTTAAGCTATCGCTCAAAGCTATACTACCCTTGAGTCCCAAATCAAACACTGATAAAACTTCAAATGGCCCTAACTTATATACGGTACGTCCTACACCTATCAAAGATTGCAACATACAAATGCATGTAACTGTTTACTGGAGCGTCATAAAACCTTGAAATTTTGTAACAATAAAGTACTCGAGCCTCTTGTCAATTTAAGCTATCGCTCAAAGCAATGCTACCCTTGAGTCCCAAATCAAACACTGATAAAACTTCAAATGGCCCTAGATTCTATACGGTACATCCTATACCTATCAAAGTTTGCAACATACAAATGCTTGTAACTTTTTACTGGAGCGTCATAAAACCTTGAAATTTTGCATTAATAACGAATACGAGCCTTTTGTCAATTTAATTTATCGCTCAAAGCTATGCTACCCTTGAGTCTCAAATCAAACACTGATAAAACTTCAAATGGCCCTAACTTCTATACGGTACGTCCTACATCTATCAAAGTTTGCAACATACAAATGCTTGCAACTTTTTACTGGAGCGTCATAAAACCTTGAAATTTTGTAACAATAAAGTAGTCGAGCCTCTTGTCAATTTAAGCTATCGCTCAAAGCTATGCTACCCTTGAGTCCCACATCAAACAGTTATAAAACTTCAAATGGCCCAAACTTATATACGGTACGTCCTACACCTATCAAAGTTTGCAACATACAAATGCATGTAACTGTTTACTGGAGCGTCATAAAACCTTGAAATTTTGTAACAATAAAGTACTCGAGCCTCTTGTCAATTTAAGCTATCGCTCAAAGCAATGCTACCCTTGAGTCCCAAATCAAACACTGATAAAACTTCAAATGGCCCTAGATTCTATACGGTACATCCTATACCTATCAAAGTTTGCAACATACAAATGCTTGTAACTTTTTACTGGAGCGTCATAAAACCTTGAAATTATGTAACAATAAAGTTCTCGAGCCCCTTGTCAATTTAAGCTATCGCTCAAAGCTATGCTACCCTTGAGTCCCAAATCAAACACTGATAAAGCTTAAAATGGCCCTAACTTCTATACGGTAAGTCCTACACCTATCATAGTTTGCAACATACAAATGTTTGTAACTTTTTACTGGAGCGTCATAAAACCTTGAAATTTTGTAACAATAAAGTCTTCGAGCCTCTTGTCAATTTAAGTTATCGCTCAAAGCTATGCTACCCTTGAGTCCCAAATCAAACACTGATAAAACTTCAAATGGCCCTAGCTTCTATACGGTACGTTCTATACCTATCAAAGTTTGCAACATACAAATGCTTGCAACTTTTTACTGGAGCGTCATAAAACCTTGAAATTTTGTAACAATAAAGTAGTCGAGCCTCTTGTCAATTTAAGCTATCGCTCAAAGCTATACTACCCTTGAGTCCCAAATCAAACACTGATAAAACTTCAAATGGCCCTAACTTATATACGGTACGTCCTACACCTATCAAAGATTGCAACATACAAATGCATGTAACTGTTTACTGGAGCGTCATAAAACCTTGAAATTTTGTAACAATAAAGTACTCGAGCCTCTTGTCAATTTAAGCTATCGCTCAAAGCAATGCTACCCTTGAGTCCCAAATCAAACACTGATAAAACTTCAAATGGCCCTAGATTCTATACGGTACATCCTATACCTATCAAAGTTTGCAACATACAAATGCTTGTAACTTTTTACTGGAGCGTCATAAAACCTTGAAATTTTGCATTAATAACGAATACGAGCCTTTTGTCAATTTAATTTATCGCTCAAAGCTATGCTACCCTTGAGTCTCAAATCAAACACTGATAAAACTTCAAATGGCCCTAACTTCTATACGGTACGTCCTACATCTATCAAAGTTTGCAACATACAAATGCTTGCAACTTTTTACTGGAGCGTCATAAAACCTTGAAATTTTGTAACAATAAAGTAGTCGAGCCTCTTGTCAATTTAAGCTATCGCTCAAAGCTATGCTACCCTTGAGTCCCACATCAAACAGTTATAAAACTTCAAATGGCCCAAACTTATATACGGTACGTCCTACACCTATCAAAGTTTGCAACATACAAATGCATGTAACTGTTTACTGGAGCGTCATAAAACCTTGAAATTTTGTAATAAATAAAGTAGTCGAGCTTCTTGTCAATTTAAGCTATCGCTCAAAGCTATGCTACCCTTGAGTCCCACATCAAACACTTATAAAACTTCGAATGGCCCTAACTTATATACGGTAAGTCCTACACCTATCAAAGTTTGCAACATACAAATGCATGTATCTGTTTACTGGAGCGTCATAAAACCTTGAAATTTTGTAACAATAAAGTACTCGAGCCTGTTGTCAATTTAAGTTATCGCTCAAAGCTATGCTACCTTTGATTCCCAAATCAAACACTGATAAAACTTCACATGGCTCTAACTTCTATACGGTACGTCCTACACCTATCAAAGTTTGCAACATACAAATGCTTGTAACTTTTTACTGGAGCGTCATAAAACCTTGAAATTTTGTAACAATAAAGTACTCTAGCCTCTTGTCAATTTAAGTTATCGCTCAAAGCTATGCTACCCTTAGTCCCAAATCAAACACCGATAAAACTTCAAATAGCCCTAACTTCTATACGGTACGTCCTACTCCTATCAAAGTGTGCAACATACAAATGCTTGTAACCTTTTACTGAAGCGTCATAAAACCTTGAAATTTTGCACCAATAAAGAATTCGAGCCTCTTGTCAATTTTAGTTATCGCTCAAAGCTATGCTACCCTTGAGTCCCAAATCAAACACTGATAAAACTTCAAATGGCCCTAACTTCTATACGGTACGTCCTACATCTATCAAAGTTTGCAACATACAAATGCTTGCAACTTTTTACTGGAGCGTCATAAAACCTTGAAATTTTGTAACAATAAAGTAGTCGAGCCGCTTGTCAATTTAAGCTATCGCTCAAAGCTATGCTACCCTTGATTCCCACATCAAACACTTATAAAACTTCAAATGGCCCTAACTTATATACGGTACGTCCTACACCTATCACAGTTTCCAACATACAAATGCATGTAACTGTTTACTGGAGCGTCATAAAACCTTGAAATTTTGTAACAATAAAGTACTCGAGCCTGTTGTCTATTTAAGTTATCGCTCAAAGCTATGCTACCCTTGAGTCCCAAATCAAACACTGATATAACTTCAAATGGCCCTAACTTATATACGGTACGTCCCACACCTATCAAAGTTTGCAACATAAAAATGCTTGTAACTTTTTACTAGAGCGTCATAAAACCTTGAAATTTTGTAATAAATAAAGTACTCGAGCCTCTTGTCAATTGAAGCTATCGCTCAAAGCTATGCTACCCTTGAGTCCCAAATCAAACACTGATAAAACTGCAAATGGCCCTAACTTCTATACGGTACGTCCTACATCTATCAAAGTTTGCAACATACAAATGCTTGTAACTTTTTACTGGAGCTTCATAAAACCTTGAAATTTTGTAACAATAAAGTAATCGAGCCTCTTGTCAATTTAAGCTATCGCTCAGAGCTATGCTACCCTTGAGTCCCAAATCAAACACTGATAAAACTTCAAACGGCCCTACCTTCTATACGGTACGTCCTATACCTATCAAAGTTTGCAACATATAAATGCTTGTAACTTTTTACTGGAGCGTCATAAAACCTTGAAATTATGTAACAATAAAGTTCTCGAGCCCCTTGTCAATTTAAGCTATCGCTCAAAGCTATGCTACCCTTGAGTCCCAAAGCAAACACTGATAAAGCTTAAAATGGCCCTAACTTCTATACGGTACGTCCTACACCTATCAGAGTTTGCAACATACAAATGCTTGTAACCTTTTACTGGAGCGTCATAAAACCTTGAAATTTTGCATCAATAACGAATTCGAGCCTCTTGTCAATTTAAGTTATCCCTCAAAGCTATGCTACCCTTGAGTCCCAAATCAAAGACTGATAAAACTTCAAATGGCCCTAACTTCTATACGGTACATCCTACATCTATCAAAGTTTGCAACATACAAATGCTTGCAACTTTTTACTGGAGCGTCATAAAACCTTGAAATTTTGTAACAATAAAGTAGTCGAGCCTCTTGTCAATTTAAGGTATCGCTCAAAGCTATGCTACCCTTGAGTCCCACATCAAACACTTATAAAACTTCAAATGGCCCTAACTTATATACGGTACGTCCTACACCTATCAAAGTTTGCAACATACAAATGCATGTAACTGTTTACTGGAGCGTCATAAAACCTTGAAATTTTGTAACAATAAAGTACTCGAGCCTGTTGTCAATTTAAGTTATCGCTCAAAGCTATGCTACCCTTGAGTCCCAAATCAAACACTGATAAAACTTCAAATGGCCCTAACTTATATACGGTACGTCCCACACCTATCAAAGTTTGCAACATACAAATGCTTGTAACTTTTTACTAGAGCGTCATAGAACCTTGAAATTTTGTAATAAATAAAGTACTCGAGCCTCTTGTCAATTTAAGCTATCGCTCAAAGCTATGCTACCCTTGAGTTCCAAATAAAACACTGATAAAACTGCAAATGGCCCTAACTTCTATACGGTACGTCCTATACCTATCAAAGTTTGCAACATACAAATGCTTGTAACTTTTTACTGGAGCGTCATAAAACCTTGAAATTATGTAACAATAAAGTTCTCGAGCCCCTTGTCAATTTAAGCTATCGCTCAAAGCTATGCTACCCTTGAGTCCGAAAGCAAACACTGATAAAACTTCAAATGGCCTTAACTTCTCTACGGTACGTCCTACACCTATCAAAGTTTGCAACATACAAATGTTTGTAACTTTTTACTGGAGCGTCATAAAACCTTGAAATTTTGTAACAATAAAGTACTCGAGCCTCTTGTCAATTTAAGTTATCGCTCAAAGCTATGCTACCCTTGAGTCCCAAATCAAACACTGATAAAACTGCAAATGGCCCTAACTTCTATTCGGTACATACTACACCTATCAAAGTTTGCAACATACAAATTCTTGCAACTTTTTACTGGAGCGTCATAAAACCTTGAAATTTTGTAACAATAAAGTAGTCGAGCCTCTTGTCAATTTAAGCTATCGCTCAAAGCTATGCTACCCTTGAGTCCCACATCAAACACTTATAAAACTTCAAATGGCCCTAACTTATATACGGTACGTCCTACACCTATCAAAGATTGCAACATACAAATGCATGTAACTGTTTACTGGAGCGTCATAAAACCTTGAAATTTTGTAAAAATAAAGTACTCGAGCCTCTTGTCAATTTAAGCTATCGCTCAAAGCTATGCTACCCTTGAGTCCCAAATCAAACACTGATAAAACTTCAAATGGCCCTAGATTCTATACGGTACATCCTATACCTATCAAAGTTTGCAACATACAAATGCTTGTAACTTTTTACTGGAGCGTCATAAAACCTTGAAATTTTGCATTAATAACGAATTCGAGCCTCTTGTCAATTTAATTTATCGCTCAAAGCTATGCTACCCTTGAGTCCCAAATCAAACACTGATAAAACTTCAAATGGCCCTAACTTCTATACGGTACGTCCTACATCTATCAAAGTTTGCAACATACAAATGCTTGCAACTTTTTACTGGAGCGTCATAAAACCTTGAAATTTTGTAACAATAAAGTAGTCGAGCCTCTTGTCAATTTAAGCTATCGCTCAAAGCTATGCTACCCTTGAGTCCCACATCAAACAGTTATAAAACTTCAAATGGCCCTAACTTATATACGGTACGTCCTACACCTGTCAAAGTTTGCAACATACAAGTGCATGTAACTGTTTACTGGAGCGTCATAAAACCTTGAAATTTTGTAAAAATAAAGTACTCGAGCCTGTTGTCAATTTAAGTTATCGCTCAAAGCTATGCTACCCTTGAGTCCCAAATCAAACACTGATAAAACTTCAAATGGCCCTAACTTATATACGGTACGTCCCACACCTATCAAAGTTTGCAACATACAAATGCTTGTAACTTTTTACTAGAGCGTCATAAAACCTTGAAATTTTGTAATAAATAAAGTAGTCGAGCCTCTTGTCAATTTAAGCTATCGCTCAAAGCCATGCTACCCTTGAGTCCCACATCAAACACTTATAAAACTTCGAATGGCCCTAACTTATATACGGTACGTCCTACACCTATCAAAGTTTGAAACATACAAATGCATGTAACTGTTTACTGGAGCGTCATAAAACCTTGAAATTTTGTAACAATAAAGTACTCGAGCCTGTTGTCAATTTAAGTTATCGCTCAAAGCTATGCTACCTTTGATTCCCAAATCAAACACTGATAAAACTTCAAATGGCTCTAACTTCTATACGGTACGTCCTACACCTATCAAAGTTTGCAACATACAAATGCTTGTAACTTTTTACTGGAGCGTCATAAAACCTTGAAATTTTGTAACAATAAAGTACTCTAGCCTCTTGTCAATTTAAGTTATCGCTCAAAGCTATGCTACCCTTAGTCCCAAATCAAACACCGATAAAACTTTAAATAGCCCTAACTTCTATACGGTACGTCCTACTCCTATCAAAGTTTGCAACATACAAATGCTTGTAACCTTTTACTGAAGCGTCATAAAACCTTGAAATTTTGCACCAATAAAGAATTCGAGCCTCTTGTCAATTTTAGTTATCGCTCAAAGCTATGCTACCCTTGAGTCCCAAATCAAACACTGATAAAACTTCAAATGGCCCTAACTTCTATACGGTACGTCCTACATCTATCAAAGTTTGCAACATACAAATGCTTGCAACTTTTTACTGGAGCGTCATAAAACCTTGAAATTTTGTAAGAATAAAGTAGTCGAGCCTCTTGTCAATTTAAGCTATCGCTCAAAGCTATGCTACCCTTGAGTCCCACATCAAACACTTATAAAATTTCAAATGGCCCTAACTTATATACGGTACGTCCTACACCTATCAAAGTTTGCAACATACAAATGCATGTAACTGTTTACTGGAGCGTCATAAAACCTTGAAATTTTCTAACAATAAAGTACTCGAGCCTGTTGTCTATTTAAGTTATCGCTCAAAGCTATGCTACCCTTGAGTCCCAAATCAAACACTGATAAAACTTCAAATGGCCCTAACTTATATACGGTACGTCCCACACCTATCAAAGTTTGCATCATACAAATGCTTGTAACTTTTTACTAGAGCGTCATAAAACCTTGAAATTTTGTAATAAATAAAGTAGTCGAGCCTCTTGTCAATTTAAGCTATCGCTCAAAGCCATGCTACCCTTGAGTCCCACATCAAACACTTATAAAACTTCGAATGGCCCTAACTTATATACGGTACGTCCTACACCTATCAAAGTTTGAAACATACAAATGCATGTAACTGTTTACTGGAGCGTCATAAAACCTTGAAATTTTGTAACAATAAAGTACTCGAGACTGTTGTCAATTTAAGTTATCGCTCAAAGCTATGCTACCTTTGATTCCCAAATCAAACACTTATAAAACTTCAAATGGCTCTAACTTCTATACGGTACGTCCTACACCTATCAAAGTTTGCAACATACAAATGCTTGTAACTTTTTACTGGAGCGTCATAAAACCTTGAAATTTTGTAACAATAAAGTACTCTAGCCTATTGTCAATTTAAGTTATCGCTCAAAGCTATGCTACCCTTTGTCCCAAATCAAACACCGATAAAACTTCAAATAGCCCTAACTTCTATACGGTACGTCCTACTCCTATCAAAGTTTGCAACATACAAATGCTTGTAACCTTTTACTGAAGCGTCATAAAACCTTGAAATTTTGCACCAATAAAGAATTCGAGCCTCTTGTCAATTTTAGTTATCGCTCAAAGCTATGCTACCCTTGAGTCCCAAATCAAACACTGATAAAACTTCAAATGGCCCTAACTTCTATACGGTACGTCCTACATCTATCAAAGTTTGCAACATACAAATGCTTGCAACTTTTTACTGGAGCGTCATAAAACCTTGAAATTTTGTAAGAATAAAGTAGTCGAGCCTCTTGTCAATTTAAGCTATCGCTCAAAGCTATGCTACCCTTGAGTCCCACATCAAACACTTATAAAATTTCAAATGGCCCTAACTTATATACGGTACGTCCTACACCTATCAAAGTTTGCAACATACAAATGCATGTAACTGTTTACTGGAGCGTCATAAAACCTTGAAATTTTCTAACAATAAAGTACTCGAGCCTGTTGTCTATTTAAGTTATCGCTCAAATCTATGCTACCCTTGAGTCCCAAATCAAACACTGATAAAACTTCAAATGGCCCTAACTTATATACGGTACGTCCCACACCTATCAAAGTTTGCATCATACAAATGCTTGTAACTTTTTACTAGAGCGTCATAAAACCTTGAAATTTTGTAATAAATAAAGTAGTCGAGCCTCTTGTCAATTTAAGCTATCGCTCAAAGCTATGCTACCCTTGAGTCCCACATCAAACACTTATAAAACTTCGAATGGCCCTAACTTATATACGGTACGTCCTACACCTATCAAAGTTTGCAACATACAAATGCATGTAACTGTTTACTGGAGCGTCATAAGACCTTGAAATTTTGTAACAATAAAGTACTCGAGCCTGTTGTCAATTTAAGTTATCGCTCAAAGCTATGCTACCTTTGATTCCCAAATCAAACACTGATAAAACTTCAAATGGCTCTAACTTCTATACGGTACGTCCTACACCTATCAAAGTTTGCAACATACAAATGCTTGTAACTTTTTACTGGAGCGTCATAAAACCTTGAAATTGTGTAACAATAAAGTACTCTAGCCTCTTGTCAATTTAAGTTATCGCTCAAAGCTATGCTACCCTTAGTCCCAAATCAAACACCGATAAAACTTCAAATAGCCCTAACTTCTATACGGTACGTCCCACACCTATCAAAGTTTGCAACATACAAATGCTTGTAACTTTTTACTGGAGCGTCATAAAACCTTGAAATTTTGTAACAATAAAGTACTCTAGCCTCTTGTCAATTTAATCTATCGCTCAAAGCTATGCTACCCTTGAGTCCCAAAGCAAACACTGATAAAGCTTAAAATGGCCCTAACTTCTATACGGTAAGTCCTACACCTAACAAAGTTTGCAACATACAAATGTTTGTAACTTTTTACTGGAGCGTCATAAAACCTTGAAATTTTGTAACAATAAAGTACTCGAGCCTCTTGTCAATTTAAGTTATCGCTCAAAGCTATGCTACCCTTGCGTCCCAAATCAAACACTGATAAAACTTCAAATGGCCCTAACTTCTATACGGTACATCCTATACCTATCAAAGTTTGCAACATACAAATGCTTTGTAACTTTTTACTGGAGCGTCATAAAACCTTGAAATTTTGTAACAATAAAGTACTCGAGCCTCTTGTCAATTTAAGTTATCGCTCAAAGCTATGCTATCCTTGACAATTTAAGCTATCGCTCAAAGCTATGCTACCCTTGAGTTCCAAATAAAACACTGATAAAACTGCAAATGGCCCTAACTTCTATACGGTACGTCCTATACCTATCAAAGTTTGCAACATACAAATGCTTGTAACTTTTTACTGGAGCGTCATAAAACCTTGAAATTATGTAACAATAAAGTTCTCGAGCCCCTTGTCAATTTAAGCTATCGTTCAAAGCTATGCTACCCTTGAGTCCGAAAGCAAACACTGATAAAACTTCAAATGGCCCTAACTTCTAAACGGTACGTCCTACACCTATCAAAGTTTGCAACATACAAATGTTTGTAACTTTTTACTGGAGCGTCATAAAACCTTGAAATTTTGTAACAATAAAGTACTCGAGCCTCTTGTCAATTTAAGTTATCGCTCAAAGCTATGCTACCCTTGAGTCCCAAATCAAACACTGATAAAACTGCAAATGGCCCTAACTTCTATTCGGTACATCCTACACCTATCAAAGTTTGCAACATACAAATGCTTTGTAACTTTTTACTGGAGCGTCATAAAACCTTGAAATTTTGTAACAATAAAGTACTCGAGCCTCTTGTCAATTTAAGCTATCGCGCAAAGCTATGCTACCCTTGAGTCCCAAATCAAACACTGATAAAACTTCAAATGGCCCTAGCTTCTATTCGATACGTCCTATACCTATCAAAATTTGCAACATACAAATGCTTGTAACTTTTTACTGGAGCATCATAAAACCTTGAAAATTTGTAAAAATAAAGTACTTGAGCGTCTTGTCAATTTAAGCTATCGCTCAAAGCAATGCTACCCTTGAGTCCCAAATCACTCACTGATAAAACTTCAAATGGCCCTAACTTCTATACGGTACGTCCTACATCTATCAAAGTTTGCAACATACAAATGCTTGTAACTTTTTACTGGAGCGTCATAAAACCTTGAAATTTTGCAACAATAAAGTACTCGAGCCTCTTGTCAATTTAAGCTATCGCTCAAAGCTATGCTACCCTTGAGTCCCACATCAAACACTGACAAAACTTCAAACGAGCCTAACTTTTATACGCTACGTCCTACACCTATCAAAGTTTGTAACATACAAATGCTTGTAACTTTTTACTCGAGCGTCATAAAACCTTGAAATTTTGTAAAAATAAAGTACTTGAGCGTCTTGTCAATTTAAGCTATCGCTCAAAGCAATGCTACCCTTGAGTCCCAAATCACTCACTGATAAAACTTCAAATGGCCCTAACTTCTATACGGTACGTCCTACACCTATCAAAGTTTGCAACATACAAATGCTTGTAACTTTTTACTGGAGCGTCATAAAACCTTGAAATTTTGCAACAATAAAGTACTCGAGCCTCTTGTCAATTTAAGCTATCGCTCAAAGCTATGCTATCCTTGAGTCCCAAATCAAACACTGATAAAACTTCAAATGGCCCAAACTTCTATACGGTACGTCCTACACCTATCAAAGTTTGCAACATACAAATGCTTGTAACTTTTTACTGGAGCGTCATAAAACCTTGAAATTTTGCAACAATAAAGTACTCGAGCCTCTTGTCAATTTAAGCTATCGCTCAAAGCTATGCTATCCTTGAGTCCCAAATCAAACACTGATAAAACTTCAAATGGCCCAAACTTCTATACTGTACGTCCTCCACCTAAAAAAGTTTGCAGCATACAAATGCTTGTAACCTTTTACTGGAGCGTCATAAAACCTTGAAATTTTGCATCAATAACGAATTCGAGCCTCTTGTCAATTTAAGTTATCGCTCAAAGTTATGCTACCCTTGAGTCCCAAATCAAACACTGATAAAACTTCAAATGGCCCTAACTTCTATACGGTACATCCTACATCTATCAAAGTTTGCAACATACAAATGCTTGCAACTTTTTACTGGAGCGTCATAAAACCTTGAAATTTTGTAACAATAAAGTAGTCGAGCCGCTTGTCAATTTAAGCTATCGCTCAAAGCTATGCTACCCTTGAGTCCCACATCAAAAACTTATAAAACTTCAAATGGCCCTAACTTATAGACAGTACGTCCCACACCTATCAAAGTTTGCAACATACAAATGCTTGTAACTTTTTACTAGAGCGTCATAAAACCTTGAAATATTGTAATAAATAAAGTACTCGAGCCTCTTGTCAATTTAAGCTATCGCTCAAAGCTATGCTACCCTTGAGTCCCAAATCAAACACTGATAAAACTTCAAATGGCCCTAACTTCTATACGGTACGTCCTACACCTATCAAAGTTTGCAACATACAAATGCTTGTAACCTTTTACTGGAGCGTCATAAAACCTTGAAATTTTGCATCAATAACGAATTCGAGCCTCTTGTCAATTTAAGTTATCGCTCAAAGCTATGCTACCGTTGAGTCCCAAATCAAACACTGATAAAACTTCAAATGGCCCTAACTTCTATACGGTACGTCCTACATCTATCAAAGTTTGCAACATACAAATGCTTGCAACTTTTTACTGGAGCGTCATAAAACCTTGAAATTTTGTAACAATAAAGTAGTCGAGCCTCTTGGCAATTTAAGCTATCGCTCAAAGCTATGCTACCCTTGAGACCCACATCAAACACTTATAAAACTTCAAATGGCCCTAACTTATATACGGTACGTCCCACAACTATCAAAGTTTGCAACATACAAATGCTTGTAACTTTTTACTAGAGCGTCATAAAACCTTGAAATTTTGTAATAAATAAAGTGCTCGAGCCTCTTGTCAATTTAAGCTATCGGCTACCCTTGAGTCCCAAATCAAACACTGATAAAACTTCAAATGGCCCTAAATTATATACGGTACGTCCCACACCTATCAAAGTTTGCAACATACAAATGCTTGTAACTTTTTACTGGAGCGTCATAAAACCTTGAAAATTTGTAACAATAAAGTACTCGAGCCTCTTGGCAATTTAAGCTATCGCTCAAAGCTATGCTACCCTTAAGTCCCAAATCAAACAATGATGAAACTTCAAATTTCCCTAACTTCTATACGGTACGTCCTACACCTATCAAAATTTGCAATATACAAATGCTTGTAACATTTTACTGGAGCGTCATAAAACCTTGAAATTTTGTAACAATAAAGTACTCGAGCCTCTTGTCAATTTAAGCTATCGCTCAAAGCTATGCTACCCTTGAGTCCCAAATCAAACACTGATAAAACTTCAAATAGCCCTAACTTCTATACGGTACGTCCTACACCTATCAAAGTTTGCAACATACAAATGCTTGTAACTTTTTACTGGAGCGTCATAAAACCTTGAAATTTTGTAACAATAAAGTACTCGATCCTCTTGTCAATTTAAGTTATCGCTCAAAGCTATGCTACCCTTGAGTCCCAAATGAAACACTGATAAAACTTCAAATGGCCCTAACTTCTATACGGTACGTCCTACACCTGTCACAGTTTGCAACATACAAATGCTTGTAACCTTTTACTGGAGCGTCATAAAACCTTGAAATTTTGCACCAATAAAGAATTCTAGCCTCTTGTCAATTTTAGTTATCGCTCAAAGCTATGCTACCCTTGAGTCCCAAATCAAACACTGATAAAACTTCAAATGGCCCTAACTTCTATACGGTACGTCCTACATCTATCAAAGTTTGCAACATACAAATGCTAGCAACTTTTTACTGGAGCGTCATAAAACCTTGAAATTTTGTAACAATAAAGTAGTCGAGTCTCTTGTCAATTAAAGCTATCGCTCAAAGCTATGCTACCCTTGAGTCCCAAATCAAACACTGATAAAACTTCAAATGGCCCTAGCTTCTATTCGATACGTCCTATACCTATCAAAATTTGCAACATACAAATGCTTGTAACTTTTTACTGGAGCATCATAAAACCTTGAAAATTTGTAAAAATAAAGTACTTGAGCGTCTTGTCAATTTAAGCTATCGCTCAAAGCAATGCTACCCTTGAGTCCCAAATCACTCACTGATAAAACTTCAAATGGCCCTAACTTCTATACGGTACGTCCTACACCTATCAAAGTTTGCAACATACAAATGCTTGTAACTTTTTACTGGAGCGTCATAAAACCTCGAAATTTTGCAACAATAAAGTACTCGAGCCTCTTGTCAATTTAAGCTATCGCTCAAAGCTATGCTACCCTTGAGTCCCACATCAAACACTGACAAAACTTCAAACGAGCCTAACTTTTATACGCTACGTCCTACACCTATCAAAGTTTGTAACATACAAATGCTTGTAACTTTTTACTCGAGCGTCATAAAACCTTGAAATTTTGTAAAAATAAAGTACTTGAGCGTCTTGTCAATTTAAGCTATCGCTCAAAGCAATGCTACCCTTGAGTCCCAAATCACTCACTGATAAAACTTCAAATGGCCCTAACTTCTATACGGTACGTCCTACACCTATCAAAGTTTGCAACATACAAATGCTTGTAACTTTTTACTGGAGCGTCATAAAACCTTGAAATTTTGCAACAATAAAGTACTCGAGCCTCTTGTCAATTTAAGCTATCGCTCAAAGCTATGCTATCCTTGAGTCCCAAATCAAACACTGATAAAACTTCAAATGGCCCAAACTTCTATACGGTACGTCCTACACCTATCAAAGTTTGCAACATACAAATGCTTGTAACTTTTTACTGGAGCGTCATAAAACCTTGAAATTTTGCAACAATAAAGTACTCGAGCCTCTTGTCAATTTAAGCTATCGCTCAAAGCTATGCTATCCTTGAGTCCCAAATCAAACACTGATAAAACTTCAAATGGCCCAAACTTCTATACTGTACGTCCTCCACCTAAAAAAGTTTGCAGCATACAAATGCTTGTAACCTTTTACTGGAGCGTCATAAAACCTTGAAATTTTGCATCAATAACGAATTCGAGCCTCTTGTCAATTTAAGTTATCGCTCAAAGTTATGCTACCCTTGAGTCCCAAATCAAACACTGATAAAACTTCAAATGGCCCTAACTTCTATACGGTACATCCTACATCTATCAAAGTTTGCAACATACAAATGCTTGCAACTTTTTACTGGAGCGTCATAAAACCTTGAAATTTTGTAACAATAAAGTAGTCGAGCCGCTTGTCAATTTAAGCTATCGCTCAAAGCTATGCTACCCTTGAGTCCCACATCAAAAACTTATAAAACTTCAAATGGCCCTAACTTATAGACAGTACGTCCCACACCTATCAAAGTTTGCAACATACAAATGCTTGTAACTTTTTACTAGAGCGTCATAAAACCTTGAAATATTGTAATAAATAAAGTACTCGAGCCTCTTGTCAATTTAAGCTATCGCTCAAAGCTATGCTACCCTTGAGTCCCAAATCAAACACTGATAAAACTTCAAATGGCCCTAACTTCTATACGGTACGTCCTACACCTATCAAAGTTTGCAACATACAAATGCTTGTAACCTTTTACTGGAGCGTCATAAAACCTTGAAATTTTGCATCAATAACGAATTCGAGCCTCTTGTCAATTTAAGTTATCGCTCAAAGCTATGCTACCGTTGAGTCCCAAATCAAACACTGATAAAACTTCAAATGGCCCTAACTTCTATACGGTACGTCCTACATCTATCAAAGTTTGCAACATACAAATGCTTGCAACTTTTTACTGGAGCGTCATAAAACCTTGAAATTTTGTAACAATAAAGTAGTCGAGCCTCTTGGCAATTTAAGCTATCGCTCAAAGCTATGCTACCCTTGAGACCCACATCAAACACTTATAAAACTTCAAATGGCCCTAACTTATATACGGTACGTCCCACAACTATCAAAGTTTGCAACATACAAATGCTTGTAACTTTTTACTAGAGCGTCATAAAACCTTCAAATTTTGTAATAAATAAAGTGCTCGAGCCTCTTGTCAATTTAAGCTATCGGCTACCCTTGAGTCCCAAATCAAACACTGATAAAACTTCAAATGGCCATAACTTATATACGGTACGTCCCACACCTATCAAAGTTTGCAACATACAAATGCTTGTAACTTTTTACTGGAGCGTCATAAAACCTTGAAAATTTGTAACAATAAAGTACTCGAGCCTCTTGGCAATTTAAGCTATCGCTCAAAGCTATGCTACCCTTAAGTCCCAAATCAAACAATGATGAAACTTCAAATTTCCCTAACTTCTATACGGTACGTCCTACACCTATCAAAATTTGCAATATACAAATGCTTGTAACATTTTACTGGAGCATCATAAAACCTTGAAATTTTGTAACAATAAAGTACTCGAGCCTCTTGTCAATTTAAGCTATCGCTCAAAGCTATGCTACCCTTGAGTCCCAAATCAAACACTGATAAAACTTCAAATAGCCCTAACTTCTATACGGTACGTCCTACACCTATCAAAGTTTGCAACATACAAATGCTTGTAACTTTTTACTGGAGCGTCATAAAACCTTGAAATTTTGTAACAATAAAGTACTCGATCCTCTTGTCAATTTAAGTTATCGCTCAAAGCTATGCTACCCTTGAGTCCCAAATGAAACACTGATAAAACTTCAAATGGCCCTAACTTCTATACGGTACGTCCTACACCTGTCACAGTTTGCAACATACAAATGCTTGTAACCTTTTACTGGAGCGTCATAAAACCTTGAAATTTTGCACCAATAAAGAATTCTAGCCTCTTGTCAATTTTAGTTATCGCTCAAAGCTATGCTACCCTTGAGTCCCAAATCAAACACTGATAAAACTTCAAATGGCCCTAACTTCTATACGGTACGTCCTACATCTATCAAAGTTTGCAACATACAAATGCTAGCAACTTTTTACTGGAGCGTCATAAAACCTTGAAATTTTGTAACAATAAAGTAGTCGAGTCTCTTGTCAATTAAAGCTATCGCTCAAAGCTATGCTACCCTTGATTCCCAGATCAAACACTTATAAAACTTCAAATGGCCCTAACTTATATACGGTACGTCCTACACCTATCAAAGTATGCAACATACAAATGCATGTATCTGTTTACTGGAGCGTCATAAAACCTTGAAATTTTGTAACAATAAAGTACTCGAGCCTGTTGTCAATTTAAGTTATCGCTTAAAGCTATGCTACCCTTGAGTCCCAAATCAAACACTCATGAAACTTCAAATGGCCCTAACTTCTATACGGTACGTCCTACGCCTATCAAAGTTTGCAACATACAAATGCTTATAACTTTTTACTAGAGCGTCATAAAACCTTGAAATTTTGTAATAAATAAAGTACTCGAGCCTCTTGTCAATTTAGGCTATCGCTCAAAGCTATGCTACCCTTGAGTCCCAAATCAAACACTGATAAAATTTCAAATGGCCCTAACTTCTATACGGTACGTCCTACACCTATCAAAGTTTGCAACATACAAATGCTTGCAACTTTTTACTGGAGCGTCATAAAACCTTGAAATTTTGTAACAATAAAGTAGTCGAGTCTCTTGTCAATTAAAGCTATCGCTCAAAGCTATGCTACCCTTGATTCCCACATCAAACACTTATAAAACTTCAAATGGCCCTAACTTATATACGGTACGTCCTACACCTATCAAAGTATGCAACATACAAATGCATGTAACTGTTTACTGGAGCGTCATAAAACCTTGAAATTTTGTAACAATAAATTACTCGAGCCTCTTGTCAATTTAAGTTATCGCTCAAAGCTATGCTACCCTTGAGTCCCAAATCAAACACTCATAAAACTTCAAATGGCTCTAACTTATATACGGTACGTCCCACACCTATCAAAGTTTGCAACATACAAATGCTTATAACTTTTTACTAGAGCGTCATAAAACCTTGAAATTTTGTAATAAATAAAGTACTCGAGCCTCTTGTCAATTTAAGCTATCGCTCAAAGCTATGCTACCCTTGAGTCCCAAATCAAACACTGATAAAATTTCAAATGGCCCTAACTTCTATACGGTACGTCCTACACCTATCAAAGTTTGCAACATACAAATGCACGTAACTTTTTACTGGAGCGTCATAAAACCTTGAAATTTTGTAACAATAAATTACTCGAGCCTCTTGTCAATTTAAGCTATCGCTCAAAGCTATGCTACCCTTGAGTCCCAAATCAAACACTGATAAAACTTCAAATGGCCCTAACTTCTATACGGTACATCCTACACCTATCAAAGTTTGCAACATACAAATGCTTGTAACTTTTTACTGGAGCGTCATAAAACCTTGAAATTTTGCATCAATAACGAATTCGAGCCTCTTGTCACTTTAAGTTATCGCTCAAAGCTATGCTACCGTTGAGTCCCAAATCAAACACTGATAAAACTTCAAATGGCCCTAACTTCTATACGGTACGTCCTACACCTATCACAGTTTGCAACATACAAATGCTTGTAACTTTTTACTGGAGCGTCATAAAACCTTGAAATTTTGCACCAATAAAGAATTCGAGCCTCTTGTCAATTTAAGTTATCGCTCAAAGCTATGCTACCCTTGAGTCCCAAATCAAACACTCATAAAACTTCAAATGGCTCTAACTTATATACGGTACGTCCCACACCTATCAAAGTTTGCAACATACAAATGCTTATAACTTTTTACTAGAGCGTCATAAAACCTTGAAATTTTTTAATAAATAAAGTACTCGAGCCTCTTGTCAATTTAAGCTATCGCTCAAAGCTATGCTACCCTTGAGTCCCAAATCAAACACTGATAAAATTTCAAATGGCCCTAACTTCTATACGGTACGTCCTACACCTATCAAAGTTTGCAACATACAAATGCACGTAACTTTTTACTGGAGCGTCATAAAACCTTGAAATTTTGTAACAATAAATTACTCGAGCCTCTTGTCAATTTAAGCTATCGCTCAAAGCTATGCTACCCTTGAGTCCCAAATCAAACACTGATAAAACTTCAAATGGCCCTAACTTATATACGGTACATCCTACACCTATCAAAGTTTGCAACATACAAATGCTTGTAACTTTTTACTGGAGCGTCATAAAATCTTGAAATTTTGTAACAATAAAGTACTCTAGCCTCTTGTCAATTTAAGTCATCGCTCAAAGCTATGCTACCCTTGAGTCCCAAATCAAACACCGATAAAACTTCAATTGGCCCTAACTTCTATACGGTACGTCCTACACCTATCAAAGTTTGCATCATACAAATGCTTGTAACTTTTTACTGGAGCGACATAAAACCTTGAAAATTTGTAACAATAAAGTTCTCGAGCTTCTTGGCAATTTAAGCTATCGCTCAAAGCTAAGCTACCCTTAAGTCCCAAATCAAACACTGATGAAACTTCAAATGGCCCTAACTTCTATACGGTACGTCCTACACCTATCAAGGTTTGCAACATACGAATGATTGTAACTTTTTACTGGAGCGTCATAAAACCGTGAAATTTTGCACCAATAAAGAATTCGAGCCTCTTGTCAATTTTAGTTATCGCTCAAAGCTATGCTACCCTTGAGTCCCAAATCAAACACTGATAAAACTTCAAATGGCCCTAACTTCTATACGGTACGTCCTACAACTATCAAAGTTTGCAACATACAAAAGCTTGCAACTTTTTACTGGAGCGTCATAAAACCTTGAAATTTTGTAACAATAAAGTAGTCGAGTCTCTTGTCAATTAAAGCTATCGCTCAAAGCTATGCTACCCTTGATTCCCACATCAAACACTTATAAAACTTCAAATGGCCCTAACTTATATACGGTGCGTCCTACACCTATCAAAGTATGCAACATACAAATGCATGTAACTGTTTACTGGAGCGTCATAAAACCTTGAAATTTTGTAACAATAAATTACTCGAGCCTCTTGTCAATTTAAGTTATCGCTCAAAGCTATGCTACCCTTGAGTCCCAAATCAAACACTCATAAAACTTCAAATGGCTCTAACTTATATACGGTACGTCCCACACCTATCAAAGTTTGCAACATACAAATGCACGTAACTTTTTACTGGAGCGTCATAAAACCTTGAAATTTTGTAACAATAAATTACTCGAGCCTCTTGTCAATTTAAGCTATCGCTCAAAGCTATGCTACCCTTGAGTCCCAAATCAAACACTGTTAAAACTTCAAATGGCCCTAACTTCTATACGGTACATCCTACACCTATCAAAGTTTGCAACATACAAATGCTTGTAACTTTTTACTGGAGCGTCATAAAATCTTGAAATTTTGTAACAATAAAGTACTCTAGCCTCTTGTCAATTTAAGTCATCGCTCAAAGCTATGCTACCCTTGAGTCCCAAATCAAACACTGATAAAACTTCAAATGGCCCTAACTTCTATACGGTACATCCTACACCTATCAAAGTTTGCAACATACAAATGCTTGTAACTTTTTACTGGAGCGTCATAAAATCTTGAAATTTTGTAACAATAAAGTACTCTAGCCTCTTGTCAATTTAAGTCATCGCTCAAAGCTATGCTACCCTTGAGTCCCAAATCAAACACCGATAAAACTTCAATTGGCCCTAACTTCTATACGGTACGTCCTACACCTATCAAAGTTTGCATCATACAAATGCTTGTAACTTTTTACTGGAGCGACATAAAACCTTGAAAATTTGTAACAATAAAGTTCTCGAGCTTCTTGGCAATTTAGGCTATCGCTCAAAGCTAAGCTACCCTTAAGTCCCAAATCAAACACTGATGAAACTTCAAATGGCCCTAACTTCTATACGGTACGTCCTACACCTATCAAGGTTTGCAACATACGAATGATTGTAACTTTTTACTGGAGCGTCATAAAACCGTGAAATTTTGCACCAATAAAGAATTCGAGCCTCTTGTCAATTTTAGTTATCGCTCAAAGCTATGCTACCCTTGAGTCCCAAATCAAACACTGATAAAACTTCAAATGGCCCTAACTTCTATACGGTACGTCCTACAACTATCAAAGTTTGCAACATACAAAAGCTTGCAACTTTTTACTGGAGCGTCATATAACCTTGAAATTTTGTAACAATAAAGTAGTCGAGTCTCTTGTCAATTAAAGCTATCGCTCAAAGCTATGCTACCCTTGATTCCCACATCAAACACTTATAAAACTTCAAATGGCCCTAACTTATATACGGTGCGTCCTACACCTATCAAAGTATGCAACATACAAATGCATGTAACTGTTTACTGGAGCGTCATAAAACCTTGAAATTTTGTAACAATAAATTACTCGAGCCTCTTGTCAATTTAAGTTATCGCTCAAAGCTATGCTACCCTTGAGTCCCAAATCAAACACTCATAAAACTTCAAATGGCTCTAACTTATATACGGTACGTCCCACACCTATCAAAGTTTGCAACATACAAATGCACGTAACTTTTTACTGGAGCGTCATAAAACCTTGAAATTTTGTAACAATAAATTACTCGAGCCTCTTGTCAATTTAAGCTATCGCTCAAAGCTATGCTACCCTTGAGTCCCAAATCAAACACTGTTAAAACTTCAAATGGCCCTAACTTCTATACGCTACATCCTACACCTATCAAAGTTTGCAACATACAAATGCTTGTAACTTTTTACTGGAGCGTCATAAAATCTTGAAATTTTGTAACAATAAAGTACTCTAGCCTCTTGTCAATTTAAGTCATCGCTCAAAGCTATGCTACCCTTGAGTCCCAAATCAAACACCGATAAAACTTCAATTGGCCCTAACTTCTATACGGTACGTCCTACACCTATCAAAGTTTGCATCATACAAATGCTTGTAACTTTTTACTGGAGCGTCATAAAACCTTGAAAATTTGTAACAATAAAGTTCTCGAGCCTCTTGGCAATTTAAGCTATCGCTCAAAGCTAAGCTACCCTTAAGTCCCAAATCAAACACTAATGAAACTTCAAATGGCCCTAACTTCTATACGGTACGTCCTACACCTTTCAAGGTTTGCAACATACAAATGATTGTAACTTTTTACTGGAGCGTCATAAAACCTTGAAATTTTGCACCAATAAAGTACTCGAGCCTCTTGTCAATTTAAGTTATCGCTCAAAGCTATGCTACCCTTGAGTCCCAAATCAAACACTGATAAAACTTCAAATGGCCCTAACTTCTATACGGTACGTCCTACACCTATCAAAGTTTGCAACATACAAATGCTTGTAACTTTTTACTGGAGCGTCATAAAACCTTGAAATTTTGTAACAATAAAGTACTCGATCCTCTTGTCAATTTAAGTTATCGCTCAAAGCTATGCTACCCTTGAGTCCCAAATGAAACACTGATAAAATTTCAAATGGCCCTAACTTCTATACGGTATGTCCTACACCTATCAAAGTTTGCAACATACAAATGCTTGTAACTTTTTACTGAAGCGTCATAAAACCTTGAAATATTGTAACAATAAAGTACTGGAGCCTCTTGTCAATTTAATCTATCGCTCAAAGATATGCTACCCTTGAGTCCTAACTGAAACACTGATAAAACTTCAAATGGCCATAACTTCTGTTCGGTACGTCCTACACCTATCAAAATTTGCAACATACAAATGCTTGTAACTTTTTACTGGAGCGTCATAGAACCTTGAAATTTTGTAACAATAAAGTACTCGAGCCTGTTGTCAATTTAAGTTATGGCTCAAAGCTATGCTACCCTTGAGTCCCAAATCAAACACTCATAAAACTTCAAATGGCCCTAACTTATATAGGGTACGTCCCACACCTATCAAAGTTTGCAACATACAAATGCTTATAACTTTTTACTACAGCGTCATAAAACCTTGAAATTTTGTAATAAATAAAGTACCCGAGCCTCTTGTCAATTTAAGCTATCGCTCAAAGCTATACTACCCTTGACTATCAAATCAAACACTGATAAAACTTCAAACGGCCCTAACTTCTATACGGTACGTCCTACACCTGTCAAAGTTTGCAACATGCAAATGCTTGTAACTTTTTACTGGAGCGTCATAAAACATTGAAATTTTGTAACAATAAAGTACTGGAGTCTGTTGTCAATTTAAGTTATCGCTCAAAGCTATGCTCCCCTTGAGTCCCAAATCAGACACTGATAAAATTTCAAATGGCCCTAACTTCTATACGGTACGTCCTAAACCTATCAAAGCTTGCAACATATAAATGCTTGTAACTTTTTACTGGAGCGTCGTAAAACCTTGAAATTTTCTAATAATAAAGTACTCGAGCCTCTTGTCAATTTCAGCTTTCGCTCAAAGCTATGCTACCCTTGACTCCCAAATCAAACACTGATAAAACTTCAAATGGCCCTTACTTCTATACGGTACGTCCTACACCTATCAAAGTTTGCAACATACAACGGCTTGTAACTTTTTACTGGAGCGTCCTAAAACCTTGAAATTTTGTAACAATAAAGTACTCGAGCCTCTTGTCAATTTAAGTTATCGCTCAGAGCTATGCTACCCTTGAGTCCCAAATCAAACACTGATAAAAATACAAATGGACCTAACTTCTATACGGTATGTCCTACACCTATCAAAGTATGCAACATACAAAAGCTTGTAACTTTTTACTGGAGCGTCATAAAACCTTGAAATATTGTAACAATAAAGTACTGGAGCCTCTTGTCAATTTAAGCTATCGCTCAAAGCTATGCTACCCTTGAGTCCTAACTGAAACACTGATAAAACTTCAAATGGCCATAACTTCTGTTCGGTACGTCCTACACCTATCAAAATTTGCAACATACAAATGCTTGTAACTTTTTACTGGAGCGTCATAAAACCATGAAATTTTGCACCAATAAAGTACTCGAGCTTCTTGTCAATTTAAGTTATCGCTCAAAGCTATGCTACCCTTGAGTCCCAAATCAAACACTGATAAAACTTCAAATGGCCCTAACTTCTATACGGTACGTCCTACACCTATCAAAGTTTGCAACATATAAATGCTTGTAACTTTTTGCTGGAGCGTCATAAAACCTTGAAATTTTGTAACAATAAAGTACTCGAGCCTCTTGTCAATTTAAGCTATCGCTCAAAGCTATGCTACCCTTGAGTCCCAAATCAAACATTGATAAAACTTCAAATGGCCCTAACTTCTATACGGTACGTCCTACACCTATCAAAATTTGCAATATACAAATGCTTGTAACTTTTTACTGGAGCGTCATAAAACCTTGAAATTTTGTAACAATATAGTACTCGAGCCTCTTGTCAATTTAAGCTATCGCTCAAAGCTATGCTACCCTTGAGTCCCAAATCAAACACTGATAAAACTTCAAATGGCCCTTACTTCTATACGGTACGTCCTACACCTATCAAAGTTTGCAACATACAAATGCTTGTAACTTTTTACTGGAGCGTCATAAAACCTTGAAATTTTGTAAAAATAAAGTACTCGAGCCTCTTGTCAATTTAAGCTATCGCTCAAAGCTATGCTACCCTTGAGTCCCAAATCAAACACTGATAAAAATTCAAATTGCCCTAACTTCTATACGGTACGTCCTATACCTATCAAAGTTTGCAACTTTCAAATGCTTGTAACTTTTTACTGGAGCGTCATAAAACCTTGAAATTTTATAACAATAAAGTTCTCGATCCACTTGTCAACTTAAGTTATCGCTCAAAGCTATGCTACCCTTGAGTCTCAAATGAAACACTGATAAAACTTCAAATGGCCCTAACTTCTATACGGTACGTCCTACACCTATCAAAGTTTGCAACATATAAATGCTTGTAACCTTTTACTGGAGCGTCATAAAACCTTGAAATTTTGTAACAATAAAGTACTGGAGCCTCTTCTCAATTTAAGCTATCGGTCAAAGCTATACTACCCTTGAATATCAAATCAAACACTGATAAAACTTCAAACGCCCCTAACTTCTATACGGTACGTCCTACACCTATCAAAGTTTGCAACATACATATGCTTGCAACTTTTGGTGGAGCGTCATAAAACCTTGAAATTTTGTAACAATAAAGTACTCGAGCCGCTTGTCAATTTAAGCCATCGCTCAAAGCTATGCTACCCTTCCCAAATCAGACACTGATAAAACTTCAAATCGCCCTAACTTCTATACGGAACATCCTACACCTATCAAAGTTTGCAACATACAAATGCTTTTAACTTTTTACTGGAGCGTCATAAAACCTTGAAATTTTGTAACTATAAAGTACTCGAGCCTCTTGTCAATTTAAGCTATCGCTCAAAGCTATGATACCCTTGAGTCCCAAATCAAACACCGATAAAACTTCAATTGGCCCTAACTTCTATACGGTACGTCCTACACCTATCAAAGTTTGCAACATACAAATGCTTGTAACTTTTTACTGGAGCGTCATAAAACCTTGAAATTTTGTAACAATAAAGTACTCGAGCCTCTTGTCAATTTAAGCTATCGCTCAAAGCTGTGCTACCCTTAAGTCCCAAATCAAACACTGATGAAACTTCAAATGGCCCTAACTTCTATACGGTACGTCCCACACCTATCAAAGTTTGCAACATACAAATGCTTGTAACTTTTTACTGGAGTGTCATAAAACCTTGAAATTTTGCACCAATAAAGTACTCGAGCCTCTTGTCAATTTAAATTATCGCTCAAAGCTATGCTACCCTTGAGTCCCAAATCAAACACTGATAAAACTTCAAGTGGCCCTAACTTCTATACGGTACGTCCTACAACTATCAAAGTTTGCAACATACAAATGCTTGAAACTTTTTACTGGAGCGTCATAAAACCTTGAAATTTTCTAACAATAAAGTACTCGAGTCTCTTGTCAATTTAAGCTATCGCTCAAAGCTATGCTATGCTTGAGTCCCAAATCAAACACTGAAAAAACTTCAAATGGCCCTAACTTCTATACGGTACGTCCTACACCTATCAAAATTTGCAATATACAAATGCTTGTAACTTTTTACTGGAGCGTCATAAAACCTTGAAATTGTGTAACAATATAGTACTAGAGCCTGGTGTCAATTTTAGCTATCGCTCAAAGCTATGCTACCCTTGAGTCCCAAATCAAACACTGATAAAACTTCAAATGGCCCTTACTTCTATACGATACGTCCTACACCTATCAAAGTTTGCAACAAACAAATGCTTGTAACTTTTTACTGGAGCGTCATAAAACCTTGAAATTTTGTAACAATAAAGTACTCGAGCCTCTTCTCAATTTAAGCTATCGGCCAAAGCTATTCTACCCTTGACTATCAAATCAAACACTGATAAAACTTCAAATGGCCCTAACTTCTATACGGTACATCCTACACCTATCAAAGTTTGCAACATACAAGTGCTTTTAGCTTTTTACTGGAGCGTCATAAAACCTTAAAATTTTGTAACAATAAAGTACTCGAGCCTCTTGTCAATTTAAGTTATCGCTCAAAGCTATGCTACCCTTGAGTCCCAAATCAGACACTGATAAAACTTCAAATGGCCCTAACTTTTATACGGTACATCCTACACCTATCAAAGTTTGCAACATACAAATGCTTTTAGCTTTTTACTGGAGCGTCATAAAACCTTAAAATTTTGTAACAATAAAGTACTCGAGCCTCTTGTCAATTTAAGTTATCGCTCAAAGCTATGCTACTCTTGAGTCCCAAATCAAACACTGATAAAACTTCAAATGGCCCTAACTTCTATACGGTACGTCCTACGCCTATCAAAGCTTGTAATATATAAATGCTTGTAACTTTTTACTGGAGCGTCGTAAAACCTTGAAATTTTCTAACAATAAAGTACTCGAGCCTCTTGTCAATTTAAGCTATCGCTCGAAGCTATGCTACTCTTGATTCCCAAATCAAACACTGATAAAACTTCAAATGGCCCTAACTTCTATACGGTACGTCCCACAGCTATCAAAGTTTGCAACATACAAATGTTTGTAACTTTTTACTGGAGCGTCATAAAACCTTGAAATTTTGTAACAATAAAGTACTCGAGCCTCTTGTCAATTTAAGTTATCGCTCAAAGCTATGCTACCCTTGAGTCCCAAATCAGACACTGATAAAACTTCAAATGGCCCTAACTTCTATACGGTACATCCTACACCTATCAAAGTTTGCATCATACAAATGATTTTAGCTTTTTACTGGAGGGTCATAAAACCTTAAAATTTTGTAACAATAAAGTACTCGAGCCTCTTGTCAATTTAAGTTATCGCTCAAAGCTATGCTACTCTTGAGTCCCAAATCAAACACTGATAAAACTTCAAATGGCCCTAACTTCTATACGGTACGTCCTACACCTATCAAAGCTTGCAACATATAAATGCTTGTAACTTTTTACTGGAGCGTCGTAAAACCTTGAAATTTTCTAACAATAAAGTACTCGAGCCTCTTGTCAATTTAAGCTATCGCTCAAAGCTATGCTACCCTTGAGTCCCAAATCAAACACTGATAAAACTTCAAATGGCCCTAACTTCTATTCGGTACGTCCTACACCTATCAAAGTTTGCAACATACAAATGCTTGTAACTTTTTGCTGGAGCGTCATACAACCCTAAAATTTTGTAACAATAAAGTACTCGAGCCTCTTGTCAATTTAAGCTATCGCTCAAAGCTATGCTACTCTTGATTCCCAAATCAAACACTGATAAAACTTCAAATGGCTCTAACTTCTATACGGTACGTCCTACACCTATCAAAGTTTGCAACATACAAATGCTTGTAGCGTTTTACTGGAGCGTCCTAAAACCTCGAAATTTTGTAACAATAAAGTACTCGAGCCTCTTGTCAATTTAAGCTATCGCTCAAAGCTATGCTACTCTTGAGTCCGAAATCAAACACTGATAAAACTTCAAATGGCCCTAACTTCTATACGGTACGTCCTACGCCTATCAAAGCTTGCAATATATAAATGCTTGTAACTTTTTACTGGAGCGTCGTAAAACCTTGAAATTTTCTAACAATAAAGTACTCGAGCCTCTTGTCAATTTAAGCTATCGCTCGAAGCTATGCTACTCTTGATTCCCAAATCAAACACTGATAAAACTTCAAATGGCCCTAACTTCTATACGGTACGTCCCACACCTATCAAAGTTTGCAACATACAAATGTTTGTAACTTTTTACTGGAGCGTCATAAAACCTTGAAATTTTGTAACAATAAAGTACTCGAGCCTCTTGTCAATTTAAGTTATCGCTCAAAGCTATGCTACCCTTGAGTCCCAAATCAGACACTGATAAAACTTCAAATGGCCCTAACTTCTATACGGTACATCCTACACCTATCAAAGTTTGCATCATATAAATGCTTGTAACTTTTTACTGGAGCGTCGTAAAACCTTGAAATTTTCTAACAATAAAGTACTCGAGCCTCTTGTCAATTTAAGCTATCGCTCAAAGCTATGCTACCCTTGAGTCCCAAATCAAACACTGATAAAACTTCAAATGGCCCTAACTTCTATTCGGTACGTCCTACACCTATCAAAGTTTGCAACATACAAATGCTTGTAACTTTTTGCTGGAGCGTCATACAACCCTAAAATTTTGTAACAATAAAGTACTCGAGCCTCTTGTCAATTTAAGCTATCGCTCAAAGCTATGCTACTCTTGATTCCCAAATCAAACACTGATAAAACTTCAAATGGCCCTAACTTCTATACGGTACGTCCTACACCTATCAAAGTTTGCAACATACAAATGCTTGTAGCGTTTTACTGGAGCGTCCTAAAACCTCGAAATTTTGTAACAATAAAGTACTCGGGCCTCTTGTCAATTTAAGTTATCGCTCAAAGCTATGCTACCCTTGAGTCCCATATCAAACACTGATAAAACTTCAAATGGCCCTAACTTCTATACGGTACGTCCTACACCTATCAAAGTTTGCAACATACAAATGCTTGTAACTTTTTACTGGAGCGTCATAAAACCTTGAAATATTGTAACAATAAAGTACTGGAGCCTCTTGTCAATTTAAGCTATCGCTCAAAGCTATGCTACCCTTGAGTCCCAAAACAAATACTGATAAAACTTCAAATGGCCCTAACTTCCGTACGGTACGTTCTACACCTATCAAAGTTTGCAACATACAAATGCTTGTAACTTTTTACTGGAGCGTCATAAAACCTTGAAATTTTCTAACAATAAAGTACTCGAGTCTCTTGTCAATTTAAGCTATCGCTCAAAGCTATGCTACCCTTGAGTCCCAAATCAAACACTGATAAAACTTCAAATGGCCCTAACTTCTAACCGGTACGTCCTACACCTATCAAAATTTGCCATATACAAATGCTTGTAACTTTTTACTGGAGCGTCATAAAACCTTGAAATTTTGTAACAATATAGTACTCGAGCCTCTTGTCAATTTAAGTTATCGCTCAAAGCTATGCTACCCTTGAGTCCCAAATCAAACACTGATAAAACTTCAAGTGGCCCTAACTTCTATACGGTACGTCCTACACCTATCAAAGTTTGCAACATACAAATGCTTGAAACTTTTTACTGGAGCGTCATAAAACCTTGAAATTTTCTAACAATAAAGTACTCGAGTCTCTTGTCAATTTAAGCTATCGCTCAAAGCTATGCTATGCTTGAGTCCCAAATCAAACACTGAAAAAACTTCAAATGACCCTAACTTCTATACGGTACGTCCTGCACCTATCAAAATTTGCAATATACAAATGCTTGTAACTTTTTACTGGAGCGTCATAAAACCTTGAAATTGTGTAACAATATAGTACTAGAGCCTGGTGTCAATTTTAGCTATCGCTCAAAGCTATGCTACCCTTGAGTCCCAAATCAAACACTGATAAAACTTCAAATGGCCCTTACTTCTATACGATACGTCCTACACCTATCAAAGTTTGCAACAAACAAATGCTTGTAACTTTTTACTGGAGCGTCATAAAACCTTGCAATTTTGTAACAATAAAGTACTCGAGCCTCTTGTAAATTTAAGCTATCGCTCAAAGCTGTGCTACCCTTGAGTCCCAAATCAAACACTGATAAAACTTCAAATGGAACAAACTTCTATACGGTACGTCCTACACCTATCAAAGTTTGCAACATTCAAATGCTTGTAACATTTTACTGGAGCGTCATAAAACCTTGAAATTTTGTAACAATAAAGTACTCGAGCCTCTTCTCAATTTAAGCTATCGGCCAAAGCTATTCTACCCTTGACTATCAAATCAAACACTGATAAAACTTCAAATGGCCCTAACTTCTATACGGTACATCCTACACCTATCAAAGTTTGCAACATACAAATGCTTTTAGCTTTTTACTGGAGCGTCATAAAACCTTAAAATTTTGTAACAATAAAGTACTCGAGCCTCTTGTCAATTTAAGTTATCGCTCAAAGCTATGCTACCCTTGAGTCCCAAATCAGACACTGATAAAACTTCAAATGGCCCTAACTTTTATACGGTACATCCTACACCTATCAAAGTTTGCAACATACAAATGCTTTTAGCTTTTTACTGGAGCGTCATAAAACCTTAAAATTTTGTAACAATAAAGTACTCGAGCCTCTTGTCAATTTAAGTTATCGCTCAAAGCTATGCTACTCTTGAGTCCCAAATCAAACACTGATAAAACTTCAAATGGCCCTAACTTCTATACGGTACGTCCTACGCCTATCAAAGCTTGCAATATATAAATGCTTGTAGCTTTTTACTGGAGCGTCGTAAAACCTTGAAATTTTCTAACAATAAAGTACTCGAGCCTCTTGTCAATTTAAGCTATCGCTCGAAGCTATGCTACTCTTGATTCCCAAATCAAACACTGATAAAACTTCAAATGGCCCTAACTTCTATACGGTACGTCCCACACCTATCAAAGTTTGCAACATACAAATGTTTGTAACTTTTTACTGGAGCGTCATAAAACCTTGAAATTTTGTAACAATAAAGTACTCGAGCCTCTTGTCAATTTAAGTTATCACTCAAAGCTATGCTACCTCTGAGTCCTAAATCAGACACTGATAAAACTTCAAATGGCCCTAATTTCTATACGGTACATCCTACACCTATCAAAGTTTGCATCATACAAATGATTTTAGCTTTTTACTGGAGGGTCATAAAACCTTAAAATTTTGTAACAATAAAGTACTCGAGCCTCTTGTCAATTTAAGTTATCGCTCAAAGCTATGCTACTCTTGAGTCCCAAATCAAACACTGATAAAACTTCAAATGGCCCTAACTTCTATACGGTACGTCCTACACCTATCAAAGCTTGCAACATATAAATGCTTGTAACTTTTTACTGGAGCGTCGTAAAACCTTGAAATTTTCTAACAATAAAGTACTCGAGCCTCTTGTCAATTTAAGCTATCGCTCAAAGCTATGCTACCCTTGAGTCCCAAATCAAACACTGATAAAACTTCAAATGGCCCTAACTTCTATTCGGTACGTCCTACACCTATCAAAGTTTGCAACATACAAATGCTTGTAACTTTTTGCTGGAGCGTCATACAACCCTAAAATTTTGTAACAATAAAGTACTCGAGCCTCTTGTCAATTTAAGCTATCGCTCAAAGCTATGCTACTCTTGATTCCCAAATCAAACACTGATAAAACTTCAAATGGCCCTAACTTCTATACGGTACGTCCTACACCTATCAAAATTTGCAATATACAAATGCTTGTAACTTTTTACTGGAGCGTCATAAAACCTTGAAATTTTGTAACAATATAGTACTCGAGCCTCTTGTCAATTTAAGCTATCGCTCAAAGCTATGCTACCCTTGAGTCCCAAATCAAACACTGATAAGACTTCAAATGGCCCTTACTTCTATACGATACGTCCTACACCTATCAAAGTTTGCAACATACAAATGCTTGTAACTTTTTGCAGGAGCGTCATAAAAATTTGAAATTTTGTAACAATAAAGTACTCGAGCCTCTTGTCAATTTAAGCCATCGCTCAAAGTTATGCTACCCTTGAGTCCCAAATCAAACACTGATAAAACCTCAAATGGCCCTAACTTCTATACGGTAGTCCTACACCTATCAAAGTTTGAAACATACAAATGCTTGTAACTTTTTACTAGAGCGTCATAAAACCTTGAAATTTTGTAACAATAAAGTACTCGAGCCTCTTGTCAATTTAAGTTATCGCTCAAAGCTATGCTACCCTTGAGTCCCAAATAAGACACTGATAAAACTTCAAATGGCCCTAACTTCTATACGGTACATCCTACACCTATCAAAATTTGCAACATACAAATGCTTTTAGCTTTTTACTAGAGCGTCATAAAACCTTGAAATTTTGTAACAATAAAGTACTCGAGCCTCTTGTCAATTTAAGTTATCGCTCAAAGCTATGCTACCCTTGAGTCCCAAATCAGACACTGATAAAACTTCAAATGGCCCTAACTTCTATACGGTACATCCTACACCTATCAAAGTTTGCAACATACAAATGCTTTTAGCTTTTTACTGGAGCGTCATAAAACCTTGAAATTTTGTAACAATAAAGTACTCGAGCCTCTTGTCAATTTAAGTTATCGCTCAAAGCTATGCTTCTCTTGAGTCCCAAATCAAACACTGATAAAACTTCAAATGGCCCTAACTTCTATACGGTACGTCCTACACCTATCAAAGCTTGCAACATATAAATGCTTGTAACTTTTTACTGGAGCGTCGTAAAACCTTGAAATTTTCTAACAATATAGTATTCGAGCCTCTTGTCAATTTAAGCTATCGCTCAAAGCTATGCTACCCTTGAGTCCTAAATCAAACACTGATAAAACTTCAAATGGCCCTAACTACTATTCGGTACGTCCTACACCTATCAAAGTTTGCAACATAAAAATGCTTGTAACTTTTTACTGGAGCGTCATAAAACCTTGAAATTTTCTAACAATAAAGTACTCGAGTCTCTTGTCAATTTAAGCTATCGCTCAAAGCTATGCTACCCTTGAGTCCCAAATCAAACACTGATAAAACTTCAAATGGCCCTAACTTCTATACGGTACGTCCTACACCTATCAAAAGTTGCAATATACAAATGCTAGTAACTTTTTACTGGAGCGTCATAAAACCTTGAAATTTTGTAATAATAAAGTACTCGAGCCTCTTGTCAATTTAAGCTATCGCTCAAAGCTGTGCTACCCTTGAGTCCCAAATGAAACACTGATAAAACTTCAAATTGACCTAACTTCTATACGGTACGTCCTACACCTATCAAAGTTTGCAACATATAAATGCTTGTAACCTTTTACTGGAGCGTCATAAAACCTTGAAATTTTGTAACAATAAAGTACTCGAGCCTCTTCTCAATTTAAGATATCGGTCAAAGCTATGCTACCCTTGACTATCAAATAAAACATTGATAAAACTTCAAAGGGCCCTAAGTTCTATACGGTACGTCCTACACCTATCAAAGTTTGCAACATACAAATGCTTGTAACTTTTTTCTGGAGCGTTATAAAACCTTGAAATTTTGTAACAATAAAGTACTCGAGCCTCTTGTCAATTTAAGTTATCGCTCAAAGCTATGCTACTCTTGAGTCCCAAATCAAACACTGATAAAACTTCAAATGGCCCTAACTTCTATACGGTACGTCCTACACCTATCAAAGCTTGCAACATATAAATGCTTGTAACTTTTTACTGGAGCGTCCTAAAACCTTGAAATTTTGTAACAATAAAGTACTCGAGCCTCTTGTCAATTTAAGTTATCGCTCAAAGCTATGCTACCCTTGAGTCCCAAATAAACCACTGATAAAACTTCAAATGGCCCTAACTTCTATACGGTACGTCCTACACCTATCAAAGTTTGCAACATACAAATGCTTGTAACTTTTTACTGGAGCGTCATAAAACCTTGAAATATTGTAACAATAAAGTACTAGAGCCTCTTGTCAATTTAAGCTATCGCTCAAAGCTATGCTACCCTTGAGTCCCAAATCAAACACTGATAAAACTTCAAATGGCTCTAACTTCTGTACGGTACATCCTACAGCTATCAAAGTTTGCAACATACAAATGCTTGTAACTTTTTACTGGAGCGTCATAAAACCTTGAAATTTTGTAACTATAAAGTACTCGAGCCTCTTGTCAATTTAAGCTATCGCTCAAAGCTATGCTACCCTTGACTCCCAAATCAAACACCGATAAAACTTCAATTGGCCCTAACTTCTATACGGTACGTCCTACACCTATCAAAGTTTGCAACATACAAATGCTTGTAACTTTTTACTGGAGCGTCATAAAACCTTGAAATTTTGTTACAATAAAGTACTCGAGCCTCTTGTCAATTTAAGCTATCGCTCAAAGCTATGCTACCCTTAAGTCCCAAATCAAACACTGATAAAACTTCAAATGGCCCTAACTGCTATACGGTACGTCCTACATCTATCAAAGTTTGCAACATACAAATGCTTGTAACTTTTTACTGGAGCGTCATAAAACCTTGAAATTTTGTAACAATAAAGTACTCTAGCCTCTTGTCAATTTAAGTTATCGCTCAAAGCTATGCTACCCTTGACTCCCAAATCAAACACTGATAAAACTTCAAATGGCCCTAACTTCTATACGGTACGTCCTACACCTATCAAAGTTTGCAACATACAAATGCTTGTAACTTTTTACTGGAGCGTCATAAAACCTTGAAATTTTGTAACAATAAAGTACTCGAGCCTCTTGTCAATTTAAGCTATCGCTCAAAGCTATGCTACCCTTAAGTGCCAAATCAAACACTGATAAAACTTCAAATGGCCCTAACTTCTATACGGTATGCCCTACACCTATCAAAGTTTGCAACATACAAACTTGTAGTTATCGCTCAAAGCTGTGCTACCCTTGAGTCCCAAATAAAATATTGATAAAACTTCAAATGGCCCTAACTTCTATTCGGTTCGTCCTACACCTATCAAAGTTTGCAACATACAAATGCTTGTAACTTTTTACTGGAGTGTCATAAAACCTTGAAATTTTGTAACAATAAAGTACTCGAGCCTCTTGTCAATTTAAGCTATCGCTCAAAGCTATGCTACCCTTGAGTCCCAAATAAAACACTGATAAAACTTCAAATGGCCCTAACTGCTATACGGTACGTCCTGCACCTAACAAAGTTTGCAACATACAAATGCATGTAACTTTTTACTGGAGCGTCATGGAATCTTGAAATTTTGCACCAATAAAGTACTCGAGCTTCTTGTCAATTTAAGTTATCGCTCAAAGCCATGCTACCCTTGAGTCCCAAATCAAACACTGATAAAACTTCAAATGGCCCTAACTTCTATACGGTACGTCCCACATCTATCAAAGTTTGCAACATACAAACTTGTAGTTATCGCTCAAAGCTGTGCTACCCTTGAGTCCCAAATCAAACATTGATAAAACTTCAAATGGCCCTAACTTCTATACGGTTCGTCCTACACCTACCAAAGTTTGCAACGTACAAATGCTTGTAACTTTTTACTGGAATGTCATAAAACCTTGAAATTTTGTAACAATAAAGTACTCGAGCCTCTTGTCTATTTAAGCTATCGCTCAAAGCTATGCTACCCTTGAGTCCCAAATAAAACACTGATAAAGCTTCAAATGGCCCTAACTGCTATACGGTACGTCCTGCACCTAACAAAGTTTGCAACATACAAATGCATGTAACTTTTTACTGGAGCGTCATAAAAGCTTAAAATTTTGTAACAATAAAGTACTCGAGATACTTGTGAATTTAAGCTATCGCTCAGAGCTATGCTACCCTTGAGTCCCAAATCAAAAACTGATAAAACTTCAAATGGTCCTAACTTCTATACAGTACGTCCTACACCTATGAAAGTTTGCAACATACAAATGCTTGTAACTTTTTGCTGGAGCGTCATAAAACCTTGAATTTTTGTAACAATAAAGTACTCGAGCCTCTTGTCAATTTAAGCTATCGCTCAAAGCTATGCTACTCTTGAATCCCAAATCGAACACTGATAAAACTTCAAATGGCCCGAACTTCTATACGGTACGTCCTACACCTATCAAAGTTTGATACATACAAATGCATGTAACTTTTTACCGGAGCGTCATAAAACCTGGCAATTATTAACAATAAAGTACTCGAGCCTCTTGTCAATTTAAGTTATCGCTCAAAGCTATGCTACCCTTGAGTCCCAAATCAGACATTGATAAACTTCAAATGGCCCTAACTTCTATTCGGTACGTCCTACACCTATCAAAGTTTGCAACTTACAAATGCTTGTAACTTTTTGCTGGAACGTCATAAAACCTTGAAAGTTTGTAACAATAAAGTACTCGAGCCTCTTGTCAATTTAAGCTATCGCTCAAAGCCTATCAAAGTTTTCAACATACAAATGCTTGTAACTTTTTAATGGGGCGTCATAAAACCTTGAAATTTTGAACCAATAAAGTACTCCAGCCTCTTGTCAATTTAAGCCATCGCTCAAAGCTATGCTACCCTTGAGTCCCAAATCAAACACTGATAAAACTTCAAATGGCCCTTACTTCTATACGGTACGACCTACACCTATCAAAGTTTGCAACATATAAATGCTTGTAACCTTTTACTGGAGCGTCATAAAACCTTGAAATTTTGTAACAATAAAGTACTCGAGCCTCTTCTAAATTTAAGCTATCGGTCAAAGCTATGCTACCCTTGAGTATCAAATCAAACACTGATAAAACTTCAAATGACCCTAACTTCTATACGGTACGTCCTACACCTATCAAAGTTTGCAACATACAAATGCTTGTAACTTTTTGCTGGAGCGTCATAAAACCTTGAAATTTTGTAACAATAAAATACTCCAGCCTCTTGTCAATTTAAGCCATCGCTCAAAGCTATGCTACCCTTGAGTCCCAAATCAAACACTGATAAAACTTCAAATGGCCCTAACTTCTATACGGTACGACCTACACCTATCAAAGTTTGCAACATATAAATGCTTGTAACCTTTTACTGGAGCGTCATAAAACCTTGAAATTTTGTAACAATAAAGTACTCGGGCCTCTTCTCAATTTAAGCTATCGGTCAAAGCTATGCTACCCTTGAGTATCAAATCAAACACTGATAAAACTTCAAATGGCCTTAACTTCTATACGGTACGTCCTACACCTATCAAAGTTTGCAACAAACAAATGCTTGTAACTTTTTGCTGGAGCGTCATAAAACCTTGAAATTTTATAACAATAAAGTACTCCAGCCTCTTGTCAATTTAAGCCATCGCCCAAAGCCTATCAAAGTTTGCAACATACAAATGCTTGTAACTTTTTACTGGAGCGTCATAAAACCTTGAAATTTTGTAACAATAAAGTACTCCAGCCTCTTGTCAATTTAAGCTATCGCTCAAAGCCTATCAAAGTTTGCAACATACAAATGCTTGTAATTTTTTACTGGAGCGTCATAAAACCTTGAAATTTTGTAACAATAAAGTACTCGAGCCTCTTCTCAATTTAAGCTATCGCTCAAAGCCTATCAAAGTTTGCAACATACAAATGCTTGTAACTTTTTACTTTAGCGTCATAAAACCTTGAAATTTTGTAACAATAAAGTACTCCAGCCTCTTGTCAATTTAAGCTATCGCTCAAAGCCTATCAAAGTTTGCAACATACAAATGCTTGTAACTTTTTACTGGAGCGTCATAAAACCTTGAAATTTTGTAACAATAAAGTACTCCAGCCTCTTGTCAATTTAAGCTATCGCCCAAAGCTATGCTACCCTTGAGTCCCAAATCAGACACTGATAACCTTCAAATGGCCCTAACTTCTATTCGGTACGTCCTACAACTATCAAAGTTTGCAACTTACAAATGCTTCTAACTTTTTACTGGAGCGTCATAAAACCTTGAAATTTTGTAACAATAAAGTACTCCAACCTCTTGTCAATTTAAGCTATCGCTCAAAGCTTTGCTACCCTTGAGTACCAAATCAAACACTGATAAAACGTCAAATGGCCCTAACTTCTATACGGTACATCCTACACCTATCAAAGTTTGCAACATACAAATGCTTGTAATTTTTTACTGGAGCGTCATAAAACCTTGAAATTTTGTAACAATAAAGTACTGGAGCCTCTTGTCAATTTAAGCTATCGCTCAAAGCTATGCTACCCTTGAGTCCCAAATCAAACACTGATAAAACTTCTAATGGCCCTAACTTCTATACGGTACGTCCTACACCTATCAAAGTTTGCAACATACAAATGCATGTGACTTTTTACTGGAGCGTCATAAAACCTGGCAATTTTGTAACAATACAGTACTCGAGCCTCTTGCCAATTTAAGTTATCGCTCGAAGCTATGCTACCCTTGAGTCCCAAATCAGACACTGATAAACTTCAAATGGCCCTAACTTCTATTCGGTACATCCTACACCTATCAAAGCTTGCAACTTACAAATGCTTCTAACTTTTTACTGGAGCGTCATAAAACCTTGAAAGTTTGTAACAATAAAGTACTCGAGCCTCTTGTCAATTTAAGCTATCGCTCAAATCTATGCTACCCTTGAGTCCCAAATCAAACACTGATAAAACTTCAAATGGCCCTAACTTCTATACGGTACGTCCCACATCTATCAAAGTTTGCAACATACAAACTTGTAGTTATCGCTCAAAGCTGTGCTACCCTTGAGTCCCAAATCAAACATTGATAAAACTTCAAATGGCCCTAACTTCTATACGGTACGTCCTACACCTATCAAAGTTTGCAACATACAAATGCTTGTAACCTTTTACTGGTGCGTCATAAAACCTTGAAATTTTGTAACTATAAAGTACTCGAGCCTCTTGTCAATTTAAGCTATCGCTCAAAGCTATGCTACCCTTGAGTCCCAAATCAAACACCGATAAAACTTCAATTGGCCCTAACTTCAATACGGTACGTCCTACACCTATCAAAGTTTGCAACATACAAATGCTTGTAACTTTTTACTGGAGTGTCATAAAACCTTGAAATTTTGTAACAATAAAGTACTCGAGCCTCTTGTCAATTTAAGCTATCGCTCAAAGCTATGCTACCCTTGAGTCCCAAATAAAACACTGATAAAACTTCAAATGGCCCTAACTGCTATACGGTACGTCCCACATCTATCAAAGTTTGCAACATACAAACTTGTAGTTATCGCTCAAAGCTGTGCTACCCTTGAGTCCCAAATCAAACATTGATAAAACTTCAAATGGCCCTAACTTCTATACGGTTCGTCCTACACCTATCAAAGTTTGCAACATACAAATGCTTGTAACCTTTTACTGGTGCGTCATAAAACCTTGAAATTTTGTAACTATAAAGTACTCGAGCCTCTTGTCAATTTAAGCTATCGCTTAAAGCTATGCTACCCTTGAGTCCCAAATCAAACACTGATAAAACTTCAAATGGCCCTTACTTCTATACGGTACGACCTACACCTATCAAAGTTTGCAACATATAAATGCTTGTAACCTTTTACTGGAGCGTCATAAAACCTTGAAATTTTGTAACAATAAAGTACTCGAGCCTCTTCTAAATTTAAGCTATCGGTCAAAGCTATGCTACCCTTGAGTATCAAATCAAACACTGATAAAACTTCAAATGACCCTAACTTCTATACGGTACGTCCTACACCTATCAAAGTTTGCAACATACAAATGCTTGTAACTTTTTGCTGGAGCGTCATAAAACCTTGAAATTTTGTAACAATAAAATACTCCAGCCTCTTGTCAATTTAAGCCATCGCTCAAAGCTATGCTACCCTTGAGTCCCAAATCAAACACTGATAAAACTTCAAATGGCCCTAACTTCTATACGGTACGACCTACACCTATCAAAGTTTGCAACATATAAATGCTTGTAACCTTTTACTGGAGCGTCATAAAACCTTGAAATTTTGTAACAATAAAGTACTCGGGCCTCTTCTCAATTTAAGCTATCGGTCAAAGCTATGCTACCCTTGAGTATCAAATCAAACACTGATAAAACTTCAAATGGCCTTAACTTCTATACGGTACGTCCTACACCTATCAAAGTTTGCAACAAACAAATGCTTGTAACTTTTTGCTGGAGCGTCATAAAACCTTGAAATTTTGTAACAATAAAGTACTCCAGCCTCTTGTCAATTTAAGCCATCGCCCAAAGCCTATCAAAGTTTGCAACATACAAATGCTTGTAACTTTTTACTGGAGCGTCATAAAACCTTGAAATTTTGTAACAATAAAGTACTCCAGCCTCTTGTCAATTTAAGCTATCGCTCAAAGCCTATCAAAGTTTGCAACATACAAATGCTTGTAATTTTTTACTGGAGCGTCATAAAACCTTGAAATTTTGTAACAATAAAGTACTCGAGCCTCTTCTCAATTTAAGCTATCGCTCAAAGCCTATCAAAGTTTGCAACATACAAATGCTTGTAACTTTTTACTGGAGCGTCATAAAACCTTGAAATTTTGTAACAATAAAGTACTCCAGCCTCTTGTCAATTTAAGCTATCGCTCAAAGCCTATCAAAGTTTGCAACATACAAATGCTTGTAACTTTTTACTGGAGCGTCATAAAACCTTGAAATTTTGTAACAATAAAGTACTCCAGCCTCTTGTCAATTTAAGCTATCGCCCAAAGCTATGCTACCCTTGAGTCCCAAATCAGACACTGATAACCTTCAAATGGCCCTAACTTCTATTCGGTACGTCCCACAACTATCAAAGTTTGCAACTTACAAATGCTTCTAACTTTTTACTGGAGCGTCATAAAACCTTGAAATTTTGTAACAATAAAGTACTCCAACCTCTTGTCAATTTAAGCTATCGCTCAAAGCTTTGCTACCCTTGAGTACCAAATCAAACACTGATAAAACGTCAAATGGCCCTAACTTCTATACGGTACATCCTACACCTATCAAAGTTTGCAACATACAAATGCTTGTAACTTTTTACTGGAGCGTCATAAAACCTTGAAATTTTGTAACAATAAAGTACTGGAGCCTCTTGTCAATTTAAGCTATCGCTCAAAGCTATGCTACCCTTGAGTCCCAAATAAGACACTGATAAAACTTCTAATGGCCCTAACTTCTATACGGTACGTCCTACACCTATCAAAGTTTGCAACATACAAATGCATGTGACTTTTTACTGGAGCGTCATAAAACCTGGCAATTTTGTAACAATACAGTACTCGAGCCTCTTGCCAATTTAAGTTATCGCTCGAAGCTATGCTACCCTTGAGTCCCAAATCAGACACTGATAAACTTCAAATGGCCCTAACTTCTATTCGGTACATCCTACACCTATCAAAGCTTGCAACTTACAAATGCTTCTAACTTTTTACTGGAGCGTCATAAAACCTTGAAAGTTTGTAACAATAAAGTACTCGAGCCTCTTGTCAATTTAAGCTATCGCTCAAATCTATGCTACCCTTGAGTCCCAAATCAAACACTGATAAAACTTCAAATGGCCCTAACTTCTATACGGTACGTCCCACATCTATCAAAGTTTGCAACATACAAACTTGTAGTTATCGCTCAAAGCTGTGCTACCCTTGAGTCCCAAATCAAACATTGATAAAACTTCAAATGGCCCTAACTTCTATACGGTTCGTCCTACACCTATCAAAGTTTGCAACATACAAATGCTTGTAACCTTTTACTGGTGCGTCATAAAACCTTGAAATTTTGTAACTATAAAGTACTCGAGCCTCTTGTCAATTTAAGCTATCGCTCAAAGCTATGCTACCCTTGAGTCCCAAATCAAACACCGATAAAACTTCAATTGGCCCTAACTTCAATACGGTACGTCCTACACCTATCAAAGTTTGCAACATACAAATGCTTGTAACTTTTTACTGGAGTGTCATAAAACCTTGAAATTTTGTAACAATAAAGTACTCTAGCCTCTTGTCAATTTAAGCTATCGCTCAAAGCTATGCTACCCTTGAGTCCCAAATAAAACACTGATAAAACTTCAAATGGCCCTAACTGCTATACGGTACGTCCCACATCTATCAAAGTTTGCAACATACAAACTTGTAGTTATCGCTCAAAGCTGTGCTACCCTTGAGTCCCAAATCAAACACTGATAAAACTTCAAATGGCCCTAACTTCTATACGGTACGTCCTACACCTATCAAAGTTTGCAACATACAAATGCTTGTAACCTTTTACTGGTGCGTCATAAAACCTTGAAATTTTGTAACTATAAAGTACTCGAGCCTCTTGTCAATTTAAGCTATCGCTCAAAGCTATGCTACCCTTGAGTCCCAAATCAAACACCGATAAAACTTCAATTGGCCCTAACTTCAATACGGTACGTCCTACACCTATCAAAGTTTGCAACATACAAATGCTTGTAACTTTTTACTGGAGTGTCATAAAACCTTGAAATTTTGTAACAATAAAGTACTCGAGCCTCTTGTCAATTTAAGCTATCGCTCAAAGCTATGCTACCCTTGAGTCCCAAATAAAACACTGATAAAACTTCAAATGGCCCTAACTGCTATACGGTACGTCCTGCACCTAACAAAGTTTGCAACATACAAATGCATGTAACTTTTTACTGGAGCGTCATGGAATCTTGAAATTTTGCACCAATAAAGTACTCGAGCTTCTTGTCAATTTAAGTTATCGCTCAAAGCCATGCTACCCTTGAGTCCCAAATCAAACACTGATAAAACTTCAAATGGCCCTAACTTCTATACGGTACGTCCCACATCTATCAAAGTTTGCAACATACAAACTTGTAGTTATCGCTCAAAGCTGTGCTACCCTTGAGTCCCAAATCAAACATTGATAAAACTTCAAATGGCCCTAACTTCTATACGGTTCGTCCTACACCTACCAAAGTTTGCAACGTACAAATGCTTGTAACTTTTTACTGGAATGTCATAAAACCTTGAAATTTTGTAACAATAAAGTACTCGAGCCTCTTGTCAATTTAAGCTATCGCTCAAAGCTATGCTACCCTTGAGTCCCAAATAAAACACTGATAAAGCTTCAAATGGCCCTAACTGCTATACGGTACGTCCTGCACCTAACAAAGTTTGCAACATACAAATGCATGTAACTTTTTACTGGAGCGTCATAAAAGCTTAAAATTTTGTAACAATAAAGTACTCGAGATACTTGTGAATTTAAGCTATCGCTCAGAGCTATGCTACCCTTGAGTCCCAAATCAAAAACTGATAAAACTTCAAATGGTCCTAACTTCTATACAGTACGTCCTACACCTATGAAAGTTTGCAACATACAAATGCTTGTAACTTTTTGCTGGAGCGTCATAAAACCTTGAATTTTTGTAACAATAAAGTACTCGAGCCTCTTGTCAATTTAAGCTATCGCTCAAAGCTATGCTACTCTTGAATCCCAAATCGAACACTGATAAAACTTCAAATGGCCCTAACTTCTATACGGTACGTCCTACACCTATCAAAGTTTGATACATACAAATGCATGTAACTTTTTACCGGAGCGTCATAAAACCTGGCAATTATTAACAATAAAGTACTCGAGCCTCTTGTCAATTTAAGTTATCGCTCAAAGCTATGCTACCCTTGAGTCCCAAATCAGACATTGATAAACTTCAAATGGCCCTAACTTCTATTCGGTACGTCCTACACCTATCAAAGTTTGCAACTTACAAATGCTTGTAACTTTTTGCTGGAACGTCATAAAACCTTGAAAGTTTGTAACAATAAAGTACTCGAGCCTCTTGTCAATTTAAGATATCGCTCAAAGCCTATCAAAGTTTTCAACATACAAATGCTTGTAACTTTTTAATGGGGCGTCATAAAACCTTGAAATTTTGAACCAATAAAGTACTCCAGCCTCTTGTCAATTTAAGCCATCGCTCAAAGCTATGCTACCCTTGAGTCCCAAATCAAACACTGATAAAACTTCAAATGGCCCTTACTTCTATACGGTACGACCTACACCTAGCAAAGTTTGCAACATATAAATGCTTGTAACCTTTTACTGGAGCGTCATAAAACCTTGAAATTTTGTAACAATAAAGTACTCGAGCCTCTTCTAAATTTAAGCTATCGGTCAAAGCTATGCTACCCTTGAGTATCAAATCAAACACTGATAAAACTTCAAATGACCCTAACTTCTATACGGTACGTCCTACACCTATCAAAGTTTGCAACATAAAAATGCTTGTAACTTTTTGCTGGAGCGTCATAAAACCTTGAAATTTTGTAACAATAAAATACTCCAGCCTCTTGTCAATTTAAGCCATCGCTCAAAGCTATGCTACCCTTGAGTCCCAAATCAAACACTGATAAAACTTCAAATGGCCCTAACTTCTATACGGTACGACCTACACCTATCAAAGTTTGCAACATATAAATGCTTGTAACCTTTTACTGGAGCGTCATAAAACCTTGAAATTTTGTAACAATAAAGTACTCGGGTCTCTTCTCAATTTAAGCTATCGGTCAAAGCTATGCTACCCTTGAGTGTCAAATCAAACACTGATAAAACTTCAAATGGCCTTAACTTCTATACGGTACGTCCTACACCTATCAAAGTTTGCAACAAACAAATGCTTGTAACTTTTTGCTGGAGCGTCATAAAACCTTGAAATTTTGTAACAATAAAGTACTCCAGCCTCTTGTCAATTTAAGCCATCGCCCAAAGCCTATCAAAGTTTGCAACATACAAATGCTTGTAACTTTTTACTGGAGCGTCATAAAACCTTGAAATTTTGTAACAATAAAGTACTCCAGCCTCTTGTCAATTTAAGCTATCGCTCAAAGCCTATCAAAGTTTGCAACATACAAATGCTTGTAATTTTTTACTGGAGCGTCATTAAACCTTGAAATTTTGTAACAATAAAGTACTCGAGCCTCTTCTCAATTTAAACTATCGCTCAAAGCCTATCAAAGTTTGCAACATACAAATGCTTGTAACTTTTTACTGGAGCGTCATAAAACCTTGAAATTTTGTAACAATAAAGTACTCCAGCCTCTTGTCAATTTAAGCTATCGCTCAAAGCCTATCAAAGTTTGCAACATACAAATGCTTGTAACTTTTTACTGGAGCGTCATAAAACCTTGAAATTTTGTAACAATAAAGTACTCCAGCCTCTTGTCAATTTAAGCTATCGCTCAAAGCTATGCTACCCTTGAGTCCCAAATCAGACACTGATAACCTTCAAATGGCCCTAACTTCTATTCGGTACGTCCTACAACTATCAAAGTTTGCAACTTACAAATGCTTCTAACTTTTTACTGGAGCGTCATAAAACCTTGAAATTTTGTAACAATAAAGTACTCCAACCTCTTGTCAATTTAAGCTATCGCTCAAAGCTTTGCTACCCTTGAGTACCAAATCAAACACTGATAAAACGTCAAATGGCCCTAACTTCTATACGGTACATCCTACACCTATCAAAGTTTGCAACATACAAATGCTTGTAATTTTTTACTGGAGCGTCATAAAACCTTGAAATTTTGTAACAATAAAGTACTGGAGCGTCTTGTCAATTTAAGCTATCGCTCAAAGCTATGCTACCCTTGAGTCCCAAATAAGACACTGATAAAACTTCTAATGGCCCTAACTTCTATACGGTACGTCCTACACCTATCAAAGTTTGCAACATACAAATGCATGTAACTTTTTACTGGAGCGTCATAAAACCTGGCAATTTTGTAACAATACAGTACTCGAGCCTCTTGCAAATTTAAGTTATCGCTCGAAGCTATGCTACCCTTGAGTCCCAAATCAGACACTGATAAACTTCAAATGGCCCTAACTTCTATTCGGTACATCCTACACCTATCAAAGTTTGCAACTTACAAATGCTTCTAACTTTTTACTGGAGCGTCATAAAACCTTGAAAGTTTGTAACAATAAAGTACTCGAGCCTCTTGTCAATTTAAGCTATCGCTCAAATCTATGCTACCCTTGAGTCCCAAATCAAACACTGATAAAACTTCAAATGGCCCTAACTTCTATACGGTACGTCCCACATCTATCAAAGTTTGCAACATACAAACTTGTAGTTATCGCTCAAAGCTGTGCTACCCTTGAGTCCCAAATCAAACATTGATAAAACTTCAAATGGCCCTAACTTCTATACGGTTCGTCCTACACCTATCAAAGTTTGCAACATACAAATGCTTGTAACCTTTTACTGGTGCGTCATAAAACCTTGAAATTTTGTAACTATAAAGTACTCGATCCTCTTGTCAATTTAAGCTATCGCTCAAAGCTATGCTACTCTTGAATCCCAAATCGAACACTGATAAAACTTCAAATGGCCCTAACTTCTATACGGTACGTCCTACACCTATCAAAGTTTGCAACATACAAATGCATGTAACTTTTTACCGGAGCGTCACAAAACCTGGCAATTATTAACAATAAAGTACTCGAGCCTCTTGTCAATTTAAGTTATCGCTCAAAGCTATGCTACCCTTGAGTCCCAAATCAGACATTGATAAACTTCAAATGGCCCTAACTTCTATTCGGTACGTCCTACACCTATCAAAGTTTGCAATTTACAAATGCTTGTAACTTTTTGCTGGAACGTCATAAAACCTTGAAAGTTTGTAACAATAAAGTACTCGAGCCTCTTGTCAATTTAAGCTATCGCTCAAAGCCTATCAAAGTTTTCAACATACAAATGCTTGTAACTTTTTAATGGGGCGTCATAAAACCTTGAAATTTTGAACCAATAAAGTACTCGAGCCTCTTGTCAATTTAAGTTATCGCTCAAAGCTATGCTACCCTTGAGTCCCAAATCAAACACTGATAAAACTTCAAATGGCCCTAACTTCTATACGGTACGTCCTACACCTATCAAAGTTTGCAACATACAAATGCTTGTAATTTTTTACTGGAGCGTCATAAAACCTTGAAATTTTGTAACAATAAAGTACTGGAGCCTCTTGTCAATTTAAGCTATCGCTCAAAGCTATGCTACTCTTGAGTCCCAAATAAGACACTGATAAAACTTCTAATGGCCCTAACTTCTATACGGTACGTCCTACACCTATCAAAGTTTGCAACATATAAATGCTTGTAACCTTTTACTGGAGCGTCATAAAACCTTGAAATTTTGTAACAATAAAGTACTGGAGCCTCTTGTCAATTTAAGCTATCGCTCAAAGCTATGCTAGTCTTGAGTCCCAAATAAGACACTGATAAAACTTCTAATGGCCCTAACTTCTATACGGTACGTCCTACACCTATCAAAGTTTGCAACATATAAATGCTTGTAACCTTTTACTGGAGCGTCATAAAACCTTGAAATTTTGTAACAATAAAGTACTCGAGCCTCTTCTCAATTTAAGCTATCGGTCAAAGCTATGCTACCCTTGAGTATCAAATCAAACACTGATACTTCAAATGGCCCTAACTTCTATACGGTACGTCCTACACCTATCAAAGTTTGCAACATACAAATGCTTGTAACTTTTTGCTGGAGCGTCATAAAACCTTGAAATTTTGTAACAATAAAATACTCCAGCCTCTTGTCAATTTAAGCCATCGCTCAAAGCTATGCTACCCTTGAGTATCAAATCAAACACTGATAAAACTTCAAATGGCCCTAACTTCTATACGGTACGTCCTACACCTATCAAAGTTTGCAACATACAAATGCTTGTAACTTTTTGCTGGAGCGTCATAAAACCTTGAAATTTTGTAACAATAAAATACTCCAGCCTCTTGTCAATTTAAGCCATAGCTCAAAGCTATGCTACCCTTGAGTCCCAAATCAAACACTGATAAAAATTCCCTAACTTCTATACGGTACGACCTACACCTATGAAAGTTTGCAACATATAAATGCTTGTAACCTTTTACTGGAGCGTCATAAAACCTTGAAATTTTGTAACAATAAAGTACTCGGGCCTCTTCTCAATTTAAGCTATCGGTCAAAGCTATGCTACCCTTGAGTATCAAATCAAACACTGATAAAACTTCAAATGGCCTTAACTTCTATACGGTACGTCCTACACCTATCAAAGTTTGCAACAAACAAATGCTTGTAACTTTTTGCTGGAGCGTCATAAAACCTTGAAATTTTGTAACAATAAAGTACTCCAGCCTCTTGTCAATTTAAGCCATCGCCCAAAGCTATGCTACCCTTGAGTCCCAAATCAAACACTGATAAAACTTGAAATGGCCCTAACTTCTATACGGTACGTCCTACACCTATCAAAGTTTGCAACATACAAATGCTTGTAATTTTTTACTGGAGCGTCATAAAACCTTGAAATTTTGTAACAATAAAGTACTCGAGCCTCTTCTCAATTTAAGCTATCGGTCAAAGCTATGCTACCCTTGAGTATCAAATCAAACACTGATAAAACTTCAAATGGCCCTAACTTCTATACGGTACGTCCTACACCTATCAAAGTTTGCAACATACAAATGCTTGTAACTTTTTGCTGGAGCGTCATAAAACCTTGAAATTTTGTAACAATAAAATACTCCAGCCTCTTATCAATTTAAGCCATCGCTCAAAGCTATGCTACCCTTGAGTCCCAAATCAAACACTGATAAAACTTCAAATGGCCCTAACTTCTATACGGTACGTCCTACACGTATCAAAGTTTGCAACATACTTTTGTTTGTACAGTACTCGAGCCTCTTGTCAATTTAAGTTATCGCTCGAAGCTATGCTACCCTTGAGTCTCAAATCAGACACTGATAAACTTCAAATTTCCCTAACTTCTATTCGGTACGTCCTACACCTATCAAAGTTTGCAACTTACAAATGCTTGTAACTTTTTGCTGGAACGTCATAAAACCTTGAAATTTTGTAACAATAAAGTACTCCAGCCTCTTGTCAATTTAAGCCATCGCTCAAAGCTATGCTACCCTTGAGTCCCAAATCAAACACTGATAAAACTTCAAATGGCCCTTACTTCTATACGGTACGACCTACACCTATCAAAGTTTGCAACATATAAATGCTTGTAACCTTTTACTGGAGCGTCATAAAACCTTGAAATTTTGTAACAATAAAGTACTTGAGCCTCTTCTCAATTTAAGCTATCGGTCAAAGCTATGCTACCCTTGAGTATCAAATCAAACACTGATAAAACTTCAAATGGCCCTAACTTCTATACGGTACGTCCTACACCTATCAAAGTTTGCAACATACAAATGCTTGTAACTTTTTGCTGGAGCGTCATAAAACCTTGAAATTTTGTAACAATAAAATACTCCAGCCTCTTGTCAATTTAAGTCATCGCTCAAAGCTATGCTACCCTTGAGTCCCAAATCAAACACTGATAAAACTTCAAATGGCCCTAACTTCTATACGGTACGACCTACACCTATGAAAGTTTGCAACATATAAATGCTTGTAACCTTTTACTGGAGCGTCATAAAACCTTGAAATTTTGTAACAATAAAGTACTCGGGCCTCTTCTCAATTTAAGCTATCGGTCAAAGCTTTGCTACCCTTGAGTATCAAATCAAACACTGATAAAACTTCAAATGGCCTTAACTTCTATACGGTACGTCCTACACCTATCAAAGTTTGCAACAAACAAATGCTTGTAACTTTTTGCTGGAGCGTCATAAAACCTTGAAATTTTGTAACAATAAAGTACTCCAGCCTCTTGTCAATTTAAGCCATCGCCCAAAGCTATGCTACCCTTGAGTCCCAAATCAAACACTGATAAAACTTGAAATGGCCCTAACTTCTATACGGTACGTCCTACACCTATCAAAGTTTGCAACATACAAATGCTTGTAATTTTTTACTGGAGCGTCATAAAACCTTGAAATTTTGTAACAATAAAGTACTCGAGCCTCTTCTCAATTTAAGCTATCGCTCAAAGCCTATCAAAGTTTGCAACATACAAATGCTTGTAACTTTTTGCTGGAGCGTCATAAAACCTTGAAATTTTGTAACAATAAAGTACTCCAGCCTCTTGTCAATTTAAGCTATCGCTCAAAGCCTATCAAAGTTTGCAACATACAAATGCTTGTAACTTTTTACTGGAGCGTCATAAAACCTTGAAATTTTGTAACAATAAAGTACTCCAGCCTCTTGTCAATTTAAGCTATCGCCCAAAGCTATGCTACCCTTGAGTCCCAAATCAGACACTGATAACCTTCAAATGGCCCTAACTTCTATTCGGTACGTCCTACAACTATCAAAGTTTGCAACTTACAAATGCTTCTAACTTTTTACTGGAGCGTCATAAAACCTTGAAAGTTTGTAACAATAAAGTACTCGAGCCTCTTGTCAATTTAAGCTATCGCTCAAAGCCTATCAAAGTTTGCAACATACAAATGCTTGTAACTTTTTACTGGAGCGTCATAAAACCTTGAAATTTTGTAACAATAAAGTACTCCAGCCTCTTGTCAATTTAAGCTATCGCTCAAAGCTTTGCTACCCTTGAGTACCAAATCAAACACTGATAAAACGTCAAATGGCCCTAACTTCTATACGGTACGTCCTACACCTATCAAAGTTTGCAACATACAAATGCTTGTAATTTTTTACTGGAGCGTCATAAAACCTTGAAATTTTGTAACAATAAAGTACTGGAGCCTCTTGTCAATTTAAGCTATCGCTCAAAGCTATGCTACCCTTGAGTCCCAAATAAGACACTGATAAAACTTCTAATGGCCCTAACTTCTAGACGGTGCGTCCTACACCTATCAAAGTTTGCAACATACAAATGCATGTAAATTTTTACTGGAGCGTCATAAAACCTGGCAATTTTGTAACAATACAGTACTCGAGCCTCTTGCCAATTTAAGTTATCGCTCGAAGCTATGCTACCCTTGAGTCCCAAATCAGACACTGATAAACTTCAAATGGCCCTAACTTCTATTCGGTACATCCTACACCTATCAAAGTTTGCAACTTACAAATGCTTCTAACTTTTTACTGGAGCGTCATAAAACCTTGAAAGTTTGTAACAATAAAGTACTCGAGCCTCTTGTCAATTTAAGCTATCGCTCAAAGCCTATCAAAGTTTGCAACATACAAATGCTTGTAACTTTTTACTGGAGCGTCATAAAACCTTGAAATTTTGAAACAATAAAGTACTCGAGCCTCTTGTCAATTTAAGTTATCGCTCAAATCTATGCTACCCTTGAGTCCCAAATCAAACACTGATAAAAGTTCAAATGGCCCTAACTTCTATACGGTACGTCCTACACCTATCAAAGTTTGCAACATACAAATGCTTGTAACTTTTTACTGGAGCGTCATAAAACCTGGCAATTTTGTAACAATAAAGTACTCGAGCCTCTTGTCAATTTAAGTTAACGCTCAAAGCTATGCTACTCTTGAGTCCCAAATAAAACACTGATAAAACTTCTAATGGCCCTAACTTCTATACGGTACGTCCTACGCCTATCAAAGTTTGTAACTTACAAATGCTTCTATCTTTTTACTGGAACGTCATATAACTTGAAAGTTTGTAACAATAAAGTACTCGAGCCTCTTGTCAATTTAAGCTATCGCTCAAAGCCTATCAAAGTTTGCAACACACAAATGCTTGTAACTTTTTAATGGAGCGTCATAAAACCTTGAAATTTTGAACCAATAAAGTACTCGAGCCTCTTCTCAATTTAAGTTATCGCTCAAATCTATGCTACCCTTGAGTCCCAAATCAAACACGGATAAAACTTCAAACGGCCCTAACTTCTATACGGTACGTCCTACACCTATCAAAGTTTGCAACATACAAATGCTTGTAACTTTTTACTGGAGCGTCATAAAACCGTGAAATTTTGTAACAATAAAGTACTCGAGCCTCTTGTCAATTTAAGCTATCGCTCAAAGCTATGCTACCCTTGAGTCCCCAAACAAACACTGATAAAACTTCAAATGTCCCTAACTTCTATATGGTACGTCCTACACCTATCAAAATTTGCAACATATAAATGCTTGTAACTTTTTACTGGAGCGTCATAAAACCTTGAAATTTTGTAACAATAAAGAACTCGATCCTCTTGTCAATTTAAGTTATCGCTCAAAGCTATGCTACCCTTGAGTCCCAAATCAAACACTGATAAAACTTCAAATGGCCCTTACTTCTATTCGGTACGTCCTACACCTATCAAAGTTTGCAACTTACAAATGCTTGTAACTTTTTGCTGGAACGTCATAAAACCTTGAAAGTTTGTAACAATAAAGTACTCGAGCCTCTTGTCAATTTAAGCTATCGCTCAAAGCCTATCAAAGTTTTCAACATACAAATGCTTGTAACTTTTTAATGGGGCGTCATAAAACCTTGAAATTTTGAACCAATAAAGTACTCCAGCCTCTTGTCAATTTAAGCCATCGCTCAAAGCTATGCTACCCTTGAGTCCCAAATCAAACACTGATAAAACTTCAAATGGCCCTTACTTCTATACGGTACGACCTACACCTATCAAAGTTTGCAACATATAAATGCTTGTAACCTTTTACTGGAGCGTCATAAAACCTTGAAATTTTGTAACAATAAAGTACTCGAGCCTCTTCTAAATTTAAGCTATCGGTCAAAGCTATGCTACCCTTGAGTATCAAATCAAACACTGATAAAACTTCAAATGACCCTAACTTCTATACGGTACGTCCTACACCTATCAAAGTTTGCAACATACAAATGCTTGTAACTTTTTGCTGGAGCGTCATAAAACCTTGAAATTTTGTAACAATAAAATACTCCAGCCTCTTGTCAATTTAAGCCATCGCTCAAAGCTATGCTACCCTTGAGTCCCAAATCAAACACTGATAAAACTTCAAATGGCCCTAACTTCTATACGGTACGACCTACACCTATCAAAGTTTGCAACATATAAATGCTTGTAACCTTTTACTGGAGCGTCATAAAACCTTGAAATTTTGTAACAATAAAGTACTCGGGCCTCTTCTCAATTTAAGCTATCGGTCAAAGCTATGCTACCCTTGAGTATCAAATCAAACACTGATAAAACTTCAAATGGCCTTAACTTCTATACGGTACGTCCTACACCTATCAAAGTTTGCAACAAACAAATGCTTGTAACTTTTTGCTGGAGCGTCATAAAACCTTGAAATTTTATAACAATAAAGTACTCCAGCCTCTTGTCAATTTAAGCCATCGCCCAAAGCCTATCAAAGTTTGCAACATACAAATGCTTGTAACTTTTTACTGGAGCGTCATAAAACCTTGAAATTTTGTAACAATAAAGTACTCCAGCCTCTTGTCAATTTAAGCTATCGCTCAAAGCCTATCAAAGTTTGCAACATACAAATGCTTGTAATTTTTTACTGGAGCGTCATAAAACCTTGAAATTTTGTAACAATAAAGTACTCGAGCCTCTTCTCAATTTAAGCTATCGCTCAAAGCCTATCAAAGTTTGCAACATACAAATGCTTGTAACTTTTTACTTTAGCGTCATAAAACCTTGAAATTTTGTAACAATAAAGTACTCCAGCCTCTTGTCAATTTAAGCTATCGCTCAAAGCCTATCAAAGTTTGCAACATACAAATGCTTGTAACTTTTTACTGGAGCGTCATAAAACCTTGAAATTTTGTAACAATAAAGTACTCCAGCCTCTTGTCAATTTAAGCTATCGCCCAAAGCTATGCTACCCTTGAGTCCCAAATCAGACACTGATAACCTTCAAATGGCCCTAACTTCTATTCGGTACGTCCTACAACTATCAAAGTTTGCAACTTACAAATGCTTCTAACTTTTTACTGGAGCGTCATAAAACCTTGAAATTTTGTAACAATAAAGTACTCCAACCTCTTGTCAATTTAAGCTATCGCTCAAAGCTTTGCTACCCTTGAGTACCAAATCAAACACTGATAAAACGTCAAATGGCCCTAACTTCTATACGGTACATCCTACACCTATCAAAGTTTGCAACATACAAATGCTTGTAATTTTTTACTGGAGCGTCATAAAACCTTGAAATTTTGTAACAATAAAGTACTGGAGCCTCTTGTCAATTTAAGCTATCGCTCAAAGCTATGCTACCCTTGAGTCCCAAATCAAACACTGATAAAACTTCTAATGGCCCTAACTTCTATACGGTACGTCCTACACCTATCAAAGTTTGCAACATACAAATGCATGTGACTTTTTACTGGAGCGTCATAAAACCTGGCAATTTTGTAACAATACAGTACTCGAGCCTCTTGCCAATTTAAGTTATCGCTCGAAGCTATGCTACCCTTGAGTCCCAAATCAGACACTGATAAACTTCAAATGGCCCTAACTTCTATTCGGTACATCCTACACCTATCAAAGCTTGCAACTTACAAATGCTTCTAACTTTTTACTGGAGCGTCATAAAACCTTGAAAGTTTGTAACAATAAAGTACTCGAGCCTCTTGTCAATTTAAGCTATCGCTCAAATCTATGCTACCCTTGAGTCCCAAATCAAACACTGATAAAACTTCAAATGGCCCTAACTTCTATACGGTACGTCCCACATCTATCAAAGTTTGCAACATACAAACTTGTAGTTATCGCTCAAAGCTGTGCTACCCTTGAGTCCCAAATCAAACATTGATAAAACTTCAAATGGCCCTAACTTCTATACGGTTCGTCCTACACCTATCAAAGTTTGCAACATACAAATGCTTGTAACCTTTTACTGGTGCGTCATAAAACCTTGAAATTTTGTAACTATAAAGTACTCGAGCCTCTTGTCAATTTAAGCTATCGCTCAAAGCTATGCTACCCTTGAGTCCCAAATCAAACACCGATAAAACTTCAATTGGCCCTAACTTCAATACGGTACGTCCTACACCTATCAAAGTTTGCAACATACAAATGCTTGTAACTTTTTACTGGAGTGTCATAAAACCTTGAAATTTTGTAACAATAAAGTACTCGAGCCTCTTGTCAATTTAAGCTATCGCTCAAAGCTATGCTACCCTTGAGTCCCAAATAAAACACTGATAAAACTTCAAATGGCCCTAACTGCTATACGGTACGTCCCACATCTATCAAAGTTTGCAACATACAAACTTGTAGTTATCGCTCAAAGCTGTGCTACCCTTGAGTCCCAAATCAAACATTGATAAAACTTCAAATGGCCCTAACTTCTATACGGTTCGTCCTACACCTATCAAAGTTTGCAACATACAAATGCTTGTAACCTTTTACTGGTGCGTCATAAAACCTTGAAATTTTGTAACTATAAAGTACTCGAGCCTCTTGTCAATTTAAGCTATCGCTTAAAGCTATGCTACCCTTGAGTCCCAAATCAAACACTGATAAAACTTCAAATGGCCCTTACTTCTATACGGTACGACCTACACCTATCAAAGTTTGCAACATATAAATGCTTGTAACCTTTTACTGGAGCGTCATAAAACCTTGAAATTTTGTAACAATAAAGTACTCGAGCCTCTTCTAAATTTAAGCTATCGGTCAAAGCTATGCTACCCTTGAGTATCAAATCAAACACTGATAAAACTTCAAATGACCCTAACTTCTATACGGTACGTCCTACACCTATCAAAGTTTGCAACATACAAATGCTTGTAACTTTTTGCTGGAGCGTCATAAAACCTTGAAATTTTGTAACAATAAAATACTCCAGCCTCTTGTCAATTTAAGCCATCGCTCAAAGCTATGCTACCCTTGAGTCCCAAATCAAACACTGATAAAACTTCAAATGGCCCTAACTTCTATACGGTACGACCTACACCTATCAAAGTTTGCAACATATAAATGCTTGTAACCTTTTACTGGAGCGTCATAAAACCTTGAAATTTTGTAACAATAAAGTACTCGGGCCTCTTCTCAATTTAAGCTATCGGTCAAAGCTATGCTACCCTTGAGTATCAAATCAAACACTGATAAAACTTCAAATGGCCTTAACTTCTATACGGTACGTCCTACACCTATCAAAGTTTGCAACAAACAAATGCTTGTAACTTTTTGCTGGAGCGTCATAAAACCTTGAAATTTTGTAACAATAAAGTACTCCAGCCTCTTGTCAATTTAAGCCATCGCCCAAAGCCTATCAAAGTTTGCAACATACAAATGCTTGTAACTTTTTACTGGAGCGTCATAAAACCTTGAAATTTTGTAACAATAAAGTACTCCAGCCTCTTGTCAATTTAAGCTATCGCTCAAAGCCTATCAAAGTTTGCAACATACAAATGCTTGTAATTTTTTACTGGAGCGTCATAAAACCTTGAAATTTTGTAACAATAAAGTACTCGAGCCTCTTCTCAATTTAAGCTATCGCTCAAAGCCTATCAAAGTTTGCAACATACAAATGCTTGTAACTTTTTACTGGAGCGTCATAAAACCTTGAAATTTTGTAACAATAAAGTACTCCAGCCTCTTGTCAATTTAAGCTATCGCTCAAAGCCTATCAAAGTTTGCAACATACAAATGCTTGTAACTTTTTACTGGAGCGTCATAAAACCTTGAAATTTTGTAACAATAAAGTACTCCAGCCTCTTGTCAATTTAAGCTATCGCCCAAAGCTATGCTACCCTTGAGTCCCAAATCAGACACTGATAACCTTCAAATGGCCCTAACTTCTATTCGGTACGTCCCACAACTATCAAAGTTTGCAACTTACAAATGCTTCTAACTTTTTACTGGAGCGTCATAAAACCTTGAAATTTTGTAACAATAAAGTACTCCAACCTCTTGTCAATTTAAGCTATCGCTCAAAGCTTTGCTACCCTTGAGTACCAAATCAAACACTGATAAAACTTCAAATGGCCCTAACTTCTATACGGTACATCCTACACCTATCAAAGTTTGCAACATACAAATGCTTGTAATTTTTTACTGGAGCGTCATAAAACCTTGAAATTTTGTAACAATAAAGTACTGGAGCCTCTTGTCAATTTAAGCTATCGCTCAAAGCTATGCTACCCTTGAGTCCCAAATAAGACACTGATAAAACTTCTAATGGCCCTAACTTCTATACGGTACGTCCTACACCTATCAAAGTTTGCAACATACAAATGCATGTAACTTTTTACTGGAGCGTCATAAAACCTGGCAATTTTGTAACAATACAGTACTCGAGCCTCTTGCCAATTTAAGTTATCGCTCGAAGCTATGCTACCCTTGAGTCCCAAATCAGACACTGATAAACTTCAAATGGCCCTAACTTCTATTCGGTACATCCTACACCTATCAAAGCTTGCAACTTACAAATGCTTCTAACTTTTTACTGGAGCGTCATAAAACCTTGAAAGTTTGTAACAATAAAGTACTCGAGCCTCTTGTCAATTTAAGCTATCGCTCAAATCTATGCTACCCTTGAGTCCCAAATCAAACACTGATAAAACTTCAAATGGCCCTAACTTCTATACGGTACGTCCCACATCTATCAAAGTTTGCAACATACAAACTTGTAGTTATCGCTCAAAGCTGTGCTACCCTTGAGTCCCAAATCAAACATTGATAAAACTTCAAATGGCCCTAACTTCTATACGGTTCGTCCTACACCTATCAAAGTTTGCAACATACAAATGCTTGTAACCTTTTACTGGTGCGTCATAAAACCTTGAAATTTTGTAACTATAAAGTACTCGAGCCTCTTGTCAATTTAAGCTATCGCTCAAAGCTATGCTACCCTTGAGTCCCAAATCAAACACCGATAAAACTTCAATTGGCCCTAACTTCAATACGGTACGTCCTACACCTATCAAAGTTTGCAACATACAAATGCTTGTAACTTTTTACTGGAGTGTCATAAAACCTTGAAATTTTGTAACAATAAAGTACTCTAGCCTCTTGTCAATTTAAGCTATCGCTCAAAGCTATGCTACCCTTGAGTCCCAAATAAAACACTGATAAAACTTCAAATGGCCCTAACTGCTATACGGTACGTCCCACATCTATCAAAGTTTGCAACATACAAACTTGTAGTTATCGCTCAAAGCTGTGCTACCCTTGAGTCCCAAATCAAACATTGATAAAACTTCAAATGGCCCTAACTTCTATACGGTTCGTCCTACACCTATCAAAGTTTGCAACATACAAATGCTTGTAACCTTTTACTGGTGCGTCATAAAACCTTGAAATTTTGTAACTATAAAGTACTCGAGCCTCTTGTCAATTTAAGCTATCGCTCAAAGCTATGCTACCCTTGAGTCCCAAATCAAACACCGATAAAACTTCAATTGGCCCTAACTTCAATACGGTACGTCCTACACCTATCAAAGTTTGCAACATACAAATGCTTGTAACTTTTTACTGGAGTGTCATAAAACCTTGAAATTTTGTAACAATAAAGTACTCGAGCCTCTTGTCAATTTAAGCTATCGCTCAAAGCTATGCTACCCTTGAGTCCCAAATAAAACACTGATAAAACTTCAAATGGCCCTAACTGCTATACGGTACGTCCTGCACCTAACAAAGTTTGCAACATACAAATGCATGTAACTTTTTACTGGAGCGTCATGGAATCTTGAAATTTTGCACCAATAAAGTACTCGAGCTTCTTGTCAATTTAAGTTATCGCTCAAAGCCATGCTACCCTTGAGTCCCAAATCAAACACTGATAAAACTTCAAATGGCCCTAACTTCTATACGGTACGTCCCACATCTATCAAAGTTTGCAACATACAAACTTGTAGTTATCGCTCAAAGCTGTGCTACCCTTGAGTCCCAAATCAAACATTGATAAAACTTCAAATGGCCCTAACTTCTATACGGTTCGTCCTACACCTACCAAAGTTTGCAACGTACAAATGCTTGTAACTTTTTACTGGAATGTCATAAAACCTTGAAATTTTGTAACAATAAAGTACTCGAGCCTCTTGTCAATTTAAGCTATCGCTCAAAGCTATGCTACCCTTGAGTCCCAAATAAAACACTGATAAAGCTTCAAATGGCCCTAACTGCTATACGGTACGTCCTGCACCTAACAAAGTTTGCAACATACAAATGCATGTAACTTTTTACTGGAGCGTCATAAAAGCTTAAAATTTTGTAACAATAAAGTACTCGAGATACTTGTGAATTTAAGCTATCGCTCAGAGCTATGCTACCCTTGAGTCCCAAATCAAAAACTGATAAAACTTCAAATGGTCCTAACTTCTATACAGTACGTCCTACACCTATGAAAGTTTGCAACATACAAATGCTTGTAACTTTTTGCTGGAGCGTCATAAAACCTTGAATTTTTGTAACAATAAAGTACTCGAGCCTCTTGTCAATTTAAGCTATCGCTCAAAGCTATGCTACTCTTGAATCCCAAATCGAACACTGATAAAACTTCAAATGGCCCTAACTTCTATACGGTACGTCCTACACCTATCAAAGTTTGATACATACAAATGCATGTAACTTTTTACCGGAGCGTCATAAAACCTGGCAATTATTAACAATAAAGTACTCGAGCCTCTTGTCAATTTAAGTTATCGCTCAAAGCTATGCTACCCTTGAGTCCCAAATCAGACATTGATAAACTTCAAATGGCCCTAACTTCTATTCGGTACGTCCTACACCTATCAAAGTTTGCAACTTACAAATGCTTGTAACTTTTTGCTGGAACGTCATAAAACCTTGAAAGTTTGTAACAATAAAGTACTCGAGCCTCTTGTCAATTTAAGATATCGCTCAAAGCCTATCAAAGTTTTCAACATACAAATGCTTGTAACTTTTTAATGGGGCGTCATAAAACCTTGAAATTTTGAACCAATAAAGTACTCCAGCCTCTTGTCAATTTAAGCCATCGCTCAAAGCTATGCTACCCTTGAGTCCCAAATCAAACACTGATAAAACTTCAAATGGCCCTTACTTCTATACGGTACGACCTACACCTAGCAAAGTTTGCAACATATAAATGCTTGTAACCTTTTACTGGAGCGTCATAAAACCTTGAAATTTTGTAACAATAAAGTACTCGAGCCTCTTCTAAATTTAAGCTATCGGTCAAAGCTATGCTACCCTTGAGTATCAAATCAAACACTGATAAAACTTCAAATGACCCTAACTTCTATACGGTACGTCCTACACCTATCAAAGTTTGCAACATAAAAATGCTTGTAACTTTTTGCTGGAGCGTCATAAAACCTTGAAATTTTGTAACAATAAAATACTCCAGCCTCTTGTCAATTTAAGCCATCGCTCAAAGCTATGCTACCCTTGAGTCCCAAATCAAACACTGATAAAACTTCAAATGGCCCTAACTTCTATACGGTACGACCTACACCTATCAAAGTTTGCAACATATAAATGCTTGTAACCTTTTACTGGAGCGTCATAAAACCTTGAAATTTTGTAACAATAAAGTACTCGGGTCTCTTCTCAATTTAAGCTATCGGTCAAAGCTATGCTACCCTTGAGTGTCAAATCAAACACTGATAAAACTTCAAATGGCCTTAACTTCTATACGGTACGTCCTACACCTATCAAAGTTTGCAACAAACAAATGCTTGTAACTTTTTGCTGGAGCGTCATAAAACCTTGAAATTTTGTAACAATAAAGTACTCCAGCCTCTTGTCAATTTAAGCCATCGCCCAAAGCCTATCAAAGTTTGCAACATACAAATGCTTGTAACTTTTTACTGGAGCGTCATAAAACCTTGAAATTTTGTAACAATAAAGTACTCCAGCCTCTTGTCAATTTAAGCTATCGCTCAAAGCCTATCAAAGTTTGCAACATACAAATGCTTGTAATTTTTTACTGGAGCGTCATTAAACCTTGAAATTTTGTAACAATAAAGTACTCGAGCCTCTTCTCAATTTAAACTATCGCTCAAAGCCTATCAAAGTTTGCAACATACAAATGCTTGTAACTTTTTACTGGAGCGTCATAAAACCTTGAAATTTTGTAACAATAAAGTACTCCAGCCTCTTGTCAATTTAAGCTATCGCTCAAAGCCTATCAAAGTTTGCAACATACAAATGCTTGTAACTTTTTACTGGAGCGTCATAAAACCTTGAAATTTTGTAACAATAAAGTACTCCAGCCTCTTGTCAATTTAAGCTATCGCCCAAAGCTATGCTACCCTTGAGTCCCAAATCAGACACTGATAACCTTCAAATGGCCCTAACTTCTATTCGGTACGTCCTACAACTATCAAAGTTTGCAACTTACAAATGCTTCTAACTTTTTACTGGAGCGTCATAAAACCTTGAAATTTTGTAACAATAAAGTACTCCAACCTCTTGTCAATTTAAGCTATCGCTCAAAGCTTTGCTACCCTTGAGTCCCAAATCAAACACTGATAAAACGTCAAATGGCCCTAACTTCTATACGGTACATCCTACACCTATCAAAGTTTGCAACATACAAATGCTTGTAATTTTTTACTGGAGCGTCATAAAACCTTGAAATTTTGTAACAATAAAGTACTGGAGCGTCTTGTCAATTTAAGCTATCGCTCAAAGCTATGCTACCCTTGAGTCCCAAATAAGACACTGATAAAACTTCTAATGGCCCTAACTTCTATACGGTACGTCCTACACCTATCAAAGTTTGCAACATACAAATGCATGTAACTTTTTACTGGAGCGTCATAAAACCTGGCAATTTTGTAACAATACAGTACTCGAGCCTCTTGCAAATTTAAGTTATCGCTCGAAGCTATGCTACCCTTGAGTCCCAAATCAGACACTGATAAACTTCAAATGGCCCTAACTTCTATTCGGTACATCCTACACCTATCAAAGTTTGCAACTTACAAATGCTTCTAACTTTTTACTGGAGCGTCATAAAACCTTGAAAGTTTGTAACAATAAAGTACTCGAGCCTCTTGTCAATTTAAGCTATCGCTCAAATCTATGCTACCCTTGAGTCCCAAATCAAACACTGATAAAACTTCAAATGGCCCTAACTTCTATACGGTACGTCCCACATCTATCAAAGTTTGCAACATACAAACTTGTAGTTATCGCTCAAAGCTGTGCTACCCTTGAGTCCCAAATCAAACATTGATAAAACTTCAAATGGCCCTAACTTCTATACGGTTCGTCCTACACCTATCAAAGTTTGCAACATACAAATGCTTGTAACCTTTTACTGGTGCGTCATAAAACCTTGAAATTTTGTAACTATAAAGTACTCGATCCTCTTGTCAATTTAAGCTATCGCTCAAAGCTATGCTACTCTTGAATCCCAAATCGAACACTGATAAAACTTCAAATGGCCCTAACTTCTATACGGTACGTCCTACACCTATCAAAGTTTGCAACATACAAATGCATGTAACTTTTTACCGGAGCGTCACAAAACCTGGCAATTATTAACAATAAAGTACTCGAGCCTCTTGTCAATTTAAGTTATCGCTCAAAGCTATGCTACCCTTGAGTCCCAAATCAGACATTGATAAACTTCAAATGGCCCTAACTTCTATTCGGTACGTCCTACACCTATCAAAGTTTGCAATTTACAAATGCTTGTAACTTTTTGCTGGAACGTCATAAAACCTTGAAAGTTTGTAACAATAAAGTACTCGAGCCTCTTGTCAATTTAAGCTATCGCTCAAAGCCTATCAAAGTTTTCAACATACAAATGCTTGTAACTTTTTAATGGGGCGTCATAAAACCTTGAAATTTTGAACCAATAAAGTACTCGAGCCTCTTGTCAATTTAAGTTATCGCTCAAAGCTATGCTACCCTTGAGTCCCAAATCAAACACTGATAAAACTTCAAATGGCCCTAACTTCTATACGGTACGTCCTACACCTATCAAAGTTTGCAACATACAAATGCTTGTAATTTTTTACTGGAGCGTCATAAAACCTTGAAATTTTGTAACAATAAAGTACTGGAGCCTCTTGTCAATTTAAGCTATCGCTCAAAGCTATGCTACTCTTGAGTCCCAAATAAGACACTGATAAAACTTCTAATGGCCCTAACTTCTATACGGTACGTCCTACACCTATCAAAGTTTGCAACATATAAATGCTTGTAACCTTTTACTGGAGCGTCATAAAACCTTGAAATTTTGTAACAATAAAGTACTGGAGCCTCTTGTCAATTTAAGCTATCGCTCAAAGCTATGCTAGTCTTGAGTCCCAAATAAGACACTGATAAAACTTCTAATGGCCCTAACTTCTATACGGTACGTCCTACACCTATCAAAGTTTGCAACATATAAATGCTTGTAACCTTTTACTGGAGCGTCATAAAACCTTGAAATTTTGTAACAATAAAGTACTCGAGCCTCTTCTCAATTTAAGCTATCGGTCAAAGCTATGCTACCCTTGAGTATCAAATCAAACACTGATACTTCAAATGGCCCTAACTTCTATACGGTACGTCCTACACCTATCAAAGTTTGCAACATACAAATGCTTGTAACTTTTTGCTGGAGCGTCATAAAACCTTGAAATTTTGTAACAATAAAATACTCCAGCCTCTTGTCAATTTAAGCCATCGCTCAAAGCTATGCTACCCTTGAGTATCAAATCAAACACTGATAAAACTTCAAATGGCCCTAACTTCTATACGGTACGTCCTACACCTATCAAAGTTTGCAACATACAAATGCTTGTAACTTTTTGCTGGAGCGTCATAAAACCTTGAAATTTTGTAACAATAAAATACTCCAGCCTCTTGTCAATTTAAGCCATAGCTCAAAGCTATGCTACCCTTGAGTCCCAAATCAAACACTGATAAAAATTCCCTAACTTCTATACGGTACGACCTACACCTATGAAAGTTTGCAACATATAAATGCTTGTAACCTTTTACTGGAGCGTCATAAAACCTTGAAATTTTGTAACAATAAAGTACTCGGGCCTCTTCTCAATTTAAGCTATCGGTCAAAGCTATGCTACCCTTGAGTATCAAATCAAACACTGATAAAACTTCAAATGGCCTTAACTTCTATACGGTACGTCCTACACCTATCAAAGTTTGCAACAAACAAATGCTTGTAACTTTTTGCTGGAGCGTCATAAAACCTTGAAATTTTGTAACAATAAAGTACTCCAGCCTCTTGTCAATTTAAGCCATCGCCCAAAGCTATGCTACCCTTGAGTCCCAAATCAAACACTGATAAAACTTGAAATGGCCCTAACTTCTATACGGTACGTCCTACACCTATCAAAGTTTGCAACATACAAATGCTTGTAATTTTTTACTGGAGCGTCATAAAACCTTGAAATTTTGTAACAATAAAGTACTCGAGCCTCTTCTCAATTTAAGCTATCGGTCAAAGCTATGCTACCCTTGAGTATCAAATCAAACACTGATAAAACTTCAAATGGCCCTAACTTCTATACGGTACGTCCTACACCTATCAAAGTTTGCAACATACAAATGCTTGTAACTTTTTGCTGGAGCGTCATAAAACCTTGAAATTTTGTAACAATAAAATACTCCAGCCTCTTATCAATTTAAGCCATCGCTCAAAGCTATGCTACCCTTGAGTCCCAAATCAAACACTGATAAAACTTCAAATGGCCCTAACTTCTATACGGTACGTCCTACACGTATCAAAGTTTGCAACATACTTTTGTTTGTACAGTACTCGAGCCTCTTGTCAATTTAAGTTATCGCTCGAAGCTATGCTACCCTTGAGTCTCAAATCAGACACTGATAAACTTCAAATTTCCCTAACTTCTATTCGGTACGTCCTACACCTATCAAAGTTTGCAACTTACAAATGCTTGTAACTTTTTGCTGGAACGTCATAAAACCTTGAAATTTTGTAACAATAAAGTACTCCAGCCTCTTGTCAATTTAAGCCATCGCTCAAAGCTATGCTACCCTTGAGTCCCAAATCAAACACTGATAAAACTTCAAATGGCCCTTACTTCTATACGGTACGACCTACACCTATCAAAGTTTGCAACATATAAATGCTTGTAACCTTTTACTGGAGCGTCATAAAACCTTGAAATTTTGTAACAATAAAGTACTTGAGCCTCTTCTCAATTTAAGCTATCGGTCAAAGCTATGCTACCCTTGAGTATCAAATCAAACACTGATAAAACTTCAAATGGCCCTAACTTCTATACGGTACGTCCTACACCTATCAAAGTTTGCAACATACAAATGCTTGTAACTTTTTGCTGGAGCGTCATAAAACCTTGAAATTTTGTAACAATAAAATACTCCAGCCTCTTGTCAATTTAAGTCATCGCTCAAAGCTATGCTACCCTTGAGTCCCAAATCAAACACTGATAAAACTTCAAATGGCCCTAACTTCTATACGGTACGACCTACACCTATGAAAGTTTGCAACATATAAATGCTTGTAACCTTTTACTGGAGCGTCATAAAACCTTGAAATTTTGTAACAATAAAGTACTCGGGCCTCTTCTCAATTTAAGCTATCGGTCAAAGCTTTGCTACCCTTGAGTATCAAATCAAACACTGATAAAACTTCAAATGGCCTTAACTTCTATACGGTACGTCCTACACCTATCAAAGTTTGCAACAAACAAATGCTTGTAACTTTTTGCTGGAGCGTCATAAAACCTTGAAATTTTGTAACAATAAAGTACTCCAGCCTCTTGTCAATTTAAGCCATCGCCCAAAGCTATGCTACCCTTGAGTCCCAAATCAAACACTGATAAAACTTGAAATGGCCCTAACTTCTATACGGTACGTCCTACACCTATCAAAGTTTGCAACATACAAATGCTTGTAATTTTTTACTGGAGCGTCATAAAACCTTGAAATTTTGTAACAATAAAGTACTCGAGCCTCTTCTCAATTTAAGCTATCGCTCAAAGCCTATCAAAGTTTGCAACATACAAATGCTTGTAACTTTTTGCTGGAGCGTCATAAAACCTTGAAATTTTGTAACAATAAAGTACTCCAGCCTCTTGTCAATTTAAGCTATCGCTCAAAGCCTATCAAAGTTTGCAACATACAAATGCTTGTAACTTTTTACTGGAGCGTCATAAAACCTTGAAATTTTGTAACAATAAAGTACTCCAGCCTCTTGTCAATTTAAGCTATCGCCCAAAGCTATGCTACCCTTGAGTCCCAAATCAGACACTGATAACCTTCAAATGGCCCTAACTTCTATTCGGTACGTCCTACAACTATCAAAGTTTGCAACTTACAAATGCTTCTAACTTTTTACTGGAGCGTCATAAAACCTTGAAAGTTTGTAACAATAAAGTACTCGAGCCTCTTGTCAATTTAAGCTATCGCTCAAAGCCTATCAAAGTTTGCAACATACAAATGCTTGTAACTTTTTACTGGAGCGTCATAAAACCTTGAAATTTTGTAACAATAAAGTACTCCAGCCTCTTGTCAATTTAAGCTATCGCTCAAAGCTTTGCTACCCTTGAGTACCAAATCAAACACTGATAAAACGTCAAATGGCCCTAACTTCTATACGGTACGTCCTACACCTATCAAAGTTTGCAACATACAAATGCTTGTAATTTTTTACTGGAGCGTCATAAAACCTTGAAATTTTGTAACAATAAAGTACTGGAGCCTCTTGTCAATTTAAGCTATCGCTCAAAGCTATGCTACCCTTGAGTCCCAAATAAGACACTGATAAAACTTCTAATGGCCCTAACTTCTAGACGGTGCGTCCTACACCTATCAAAGTTTGCAACATACAAATGCATGTAAATTTTTACTGGAGCGTCATAAAACCTGGCAATTTTGTAACAATACAGTACTCGAGCCTCTTGCCAATTTAAGTTATCGCTCGAAGCTATGCTACCCTTGAGTCCCAAATCAGACACTGATAAACTTCAAATGGCCCTAACTTCTATTCGGTACATCCTACACCTATCAAAGTTTGCAACTTACAAATGCTTCTAACTTTTTACTGGAGCGTCATAAAACCTTGAAAGTTTGTAACAATAAAGTACTCGAGCCTCTTGTCAATTTAAGCTATCGCTCAAAGCCTATCAAAGTTTGCAACATACAAATGCTTGTAACTTTTTACTGGAGCCTCATAAAACCTTGAAATTTTGAAACAATAAAGTACTCGAGCCTCTTGTCAATTTAAGTTATCGCTCAAATCTATGCTACCCTTGAGTCCCAAATCAAACACTGATAAAAGTTCAAATGGCCCTAACTTCTATACGGTACGTCCTACACCTATCAAAGTTTGCAACATACAAATGCTTGTAACTTTTTACTGGAGCGTCATAAAACCTGGCAATTTTGTAACAATAAAGTACTCGAGCCTCTTGTCAATTTAAGTTAACGCTCAAAGCTATGCTACTCTTGAGTCCCAAATAAAACACTGATAAAACTTCTAATGGCCCTAACTTCTATACGGTACGTCCTACGCCTATCAAAGTTTGTAACTTACAAATGCTTCTATCTTTTTACTGGAACGTCATATAACTTGAAAGTTTGTAACAATAAAGTACTCGAGCCTCTTGTCAATTTAAGCTATCGCTCAAAGCCTATCAAAGTTTGCAACACACAAATGCTTGTAACTTTTTAATGGAGCGTCATAAAACCTTGAAATTTTGAACCAATAAAGTACTCGAGCCTCTTCTCAATTTAAGTTATCGCTCAAATCTATGCTACCCTTGAGTCCCAAATCAAACACGGATAAAACTTCAAACGGCCCTAACTTCTATACGGTACGTCCTACACCTATCAAAGTTTGCAACATACAAATGCTTGTAACTTTTTACTGGAGCGTCATAAAACCGTGAAATTTTGTAACAATAAAGTACTCGAGCCTCTTGTCAATTTAAGCTATCGCTCAAAGCTATGCTACCCTTGAGTCCCCAAACAAACACTGATAAAACTTCAAATGTCCCTAACTTCTATATGGTACGTCCTACACCTATCAAAATTTGCAACATATAAATGCTTGTAACTTTTTACTGGAGCGTCATAAAACCTTGAAATTTTGTAACAATAAAGAACTCGATCCTCTTGTCAATTTAAGTTATCGCTCAAAGCTATGCTACCCTTGAGTCCCAAATCAAACACTGATAAAACTTCAAATGGCCCTTACTTTTATACGGTACGTCCTACATCTATCAAAGTTTGCAACATATAAATGCTTGTAACTTTTTACTGGAGCGTCATAAAACCTTGAAATTTTGTAACAATAAAGTACTCGAGCCTCTTGTCAATTTAAGATATCGCTCAAAGATATGCTACCCTTGAGTCACAAATCAAACACTGATAAAACTTGAAATGGCCCTAACTTCTATACGGTACGTCCTACACTTATCAAAATGTGCAACATACAAATGCTTGTAACTTTTTGCTGGAGCGTCATAAATCCTTGAAATTTTGTAACAAGAAAGTACTCGAGCCTCTTGTCAATTTAGGCTATCGCTCAAAGCTATGCTACCCTTGAGTCCCAAATCAAACACTGATAAAACTTCAAATGGCCCTAACTTCTATACGGTACGTCCTACACCTATCAAAGTTTGCAACATACAAATGCTTGTAACTTTTTACTGGAGCGTCATAAAACCTTGAAATTTTGTAACAATAAAGTACTCGAGCCTCTTGTCAATTTAAGCAATCGCTCAAAGCTATGCTACCCTTGAGTCCCAAATCAAACACTGATAAAACTTCAAATGGCCCTAACTTCTATACGGTACGTCCTACACCTATCAAAGTTTGCAACATACAAATGCTTGTAACTTTTTACTGGAGCGTCATAAAACCTTGAAATTTTGTAACAATAAAGTACTCGAGCCTCTTGTCAATTTAAGCTATCGCTCAAAGCTATGCTACCCTTGAGTCCCAATTCAAACATTGATAAAACTCCAAAGGGCCCTAACGTCTATACAGTACGTCCTATACACATCAAAGTTTGCAACATACAAATGCTTGTAACTTTTTGCTGGAGCGTCATAAATCCTTGAAATTTTGTAACAAGAAAGTACTCGAGCCTCTTGTCAATTTAAGCTATCGCTCAAACCTATGCTACCCTTGAGTACCAAATCAAACAATGTTAAACTTCAAATGACCCTAACTTATATACGGTACGTCGTACACCTATAAAAGTTTGCAACATACAAATGCTTGTAACTTTTTACTGGAGCGTCATAAAACCTTGAAATTTTGTAACAAGAAAGTACTCGAGCCTCTTGTCAATTTAAGCTATCGCTCAAACCTATGCTACCCTTGAGTACCAAATCAAACAATGTTAAACTTCAAATGACCCTAACTTATATACGGTACGTCGTACACCTATCAAAGTTTGCAACATACAAATGCTTGTAACTTTTTACTGGAGCGTCATAAAACCTTGAAATTTTGTAACAATAAAGTACTCGAGCCTCTTGTCAATTTACGTTATCGCTCAAAGCTATGCTACCCTTGAGTCCCAAATCAAACACTGATAAAACTTCAAATGGCCCTAACTTCTATACGGTACGTCCTACACCTATCAAAGTTTGTAACATACAAATGCTTGTAACTTTTTACTGGAGCGTCATAAAACCTTGAAATATTGTAACAATAAAGTACTCGAGCCTCTTGTCAATTTAAGCTATCGCTCAAAGCTATGCAACCCTTGAGTTTCAAATCAAACACTGATAAAACTTCAAATGGTCCTAACTTCAATACGGTACGTCCTACACCTATCAAAGTTTGCAACATACAAATGCTTGTAACTTTTTACTGGAGCGTCATAAAACCTTGAAATATTGTAACAATAAAGTACTCGAGCCTCTTGTCAGTTTAAGCTATCGCTCAAAGCTATGCTACCGTTGAGTCCCAAATCAAACACTGATAAAACTTCAAATGGCCCTAACTTCTATATGGTACGTCCTACACCTAACAACGTTTGCAACATACAAATTCTTGTAACTTTTTACTGGAGCGTCGTAAAACCTTGAAATTTTCTAGTAATAAAGTACTCGAGCCTCTTGTCAATTTAAGCTATCGCTCAAAGCTATGCTACCCTTGAGTCCCAATTCAAACATTGATAAAACTCCAAAGGGCCCTAACGTCTATACGGTACGTCCTATACACATCAAAGTTTGCAACATACAAATGCTTGTAACTTTTTGCTGGAGCGTCATAAATCCTTGAAATTTTGTAACAAGAAAGTACTCGAGCCTCTTGTCAATTTAAGCTATCGCTCAAACCTATGCTACCCTTGAGTACCAAATCAAACAATGTTAAACTTCAAATGACCCTAACTTATATACGGTACGTCGTACACCTATCAAAGTTTGCAACATACAAATGCTTGTAACTTTTTACTGGAGCGTCATAAAACCTTGAAATTTTGTAACAATAAAGTACTCGAGACTCTTGTCAATTTAAGCTATCGCTCAAAGCTATGCTACCCTTGAGGCCCAAATCAAACACTGATAAAGCTTCAAATGGCCCTAACTTCTACACGGTACGTCCTGCACCTATCAAAGTTTGCAACATACAAATGCTTGTAACTTTTTACTGGAGCGTCATAAAACCTGGCAATTTTGTAACAATAAAGTAGTCGAGCCTCTTGTCAATTTAAGTTATCGCACAAAGCTATGCTACCCTTGAGTCCCAAAAAAGACAATGATAAAACTTCAAATGGCCCTAACTTTTATACGGTACGTCCTACACCTATCAAAGTTTGCAACATACAAATACTTGTAACTTTTTACTGGAGCGTCATAAAACCTTGAAATTTTGTAACAATAGAGTACTCGAGCCTCTTGTCAATTTAAGTTATCGCTCAAAGCTATGGTACCCTTGAGTCCCAAATCAAACCCTGGTAAAACTTCAAATGGTCCTAACTTCTATACGGTACGTCCTACACCTATCAAAGTTTGCAACATACAAATGGTTGTAACTTTTTACTGGAGCGTCATAAAACCTTGAAATATTGTAACAATAAAGTACTCGACTCTCTTGTCAATTTAAGCTATCGCTCAAAGCTATGCTACCCTTGAGTCCCAAATCAAAAACTGATAAAACTTTAAATGGCCCTAACTTCTATACGGTACGTCCTACACCTATCAAAGTTGGCAACATACAAATGCTTGTAACTTTTTACTGGAGCTTCGTAAAACCTTGAAATTTTCTAGCAATAAAGTACTCGAGCCTCTTGTTAATTTAAGTTATCGCTTAAAGCTATGCTACCCTTGAGTCCCAAATCAAACACTGATAAAACTTCAAATGGCCCTAACTTCTATACGGTACGTCCTACACCTATCAAAGTTTGCAACATATAAATGCTTGAAAATTTTTACTGGAGTAAAACATTGAAATTTTCTAGCAATAAAGTACTCGAGCCTCTTGTCAATTTAAGCTATCGCTCAAAGCTATGCTATCCTTGAGTCCCAATTCAAACATTGATAAAACTTCAAATGGCCCTAACTTCTATACGGTATGTCCTACACCTATCAAAGCTTGCAACATACAAATGCTTGTAACTTTTTACTGGAGCGTCATAAAACCTTGAAATTTTGTACCAATAAAGTACTGGAGCCTCTTGTCAATTTAAGCTATCACTCAAAGCTATACTGCCCTTGAGTCCCAAATCAAACACTGATAAAACTTCAAATGGCCCTAACTTCTATACGGTACGTCCTACACCTCTCAAAGTTTGCAGCATACAAATGCTTGTAACTTTTTACTGGAGCGTCAGAAAACCTTGAAATTTTGTAACAATAAAGTAATCGAGCCTCTTGTCAATTTAAGCTATCGCTCAAAGCTATGCTACCCTTGAGTCCCAAATCAAACACTGATAAAACTTCAAATGGCCCTAACTTCTATACGGTACGTCCTACACCTATCAAAGTTTGCAACATACAAATGCTTGTAACTTTTGCTGGAGCGTCATAAATCCTTGAAATTTTGTAACAAGAAAGTATTCGAGCCTCTTGTCAATTTAAGCTATCGCTCAAAACTATGCTACCCTTGAGTCCCAAATCAAACACTGTTAAACTTCAAATGACACTAACTTCTATACGGTACGTACTACACTTATCAAAGTTTGCAACATACAAATGCTTGTAACTTTTTGCTGCAGCGTCATAAAATCTTGAAATTTTGTAACAATAAAGTACTCGAGCCTCTTGTCAATTTAAGCTATCGCTCAAAGCTATGCTACCCTTGAGTCCCAAATCAAACACTGATAAAACTTCAAATGGCCCTAACTTCTACACGGTACGTCCTACACCTATCAAAGTTTGCAACATACAAATGCTTGTAACTTTTTACTGGAGCGTCATAAAACCTGGCAATTTTGTAACAATAGAGTACTCGAGCCTCTTGTCAATTTAAGTTATCGCTCAAAGCTATGCTACCCTTGAGTCCCAAATCAAACACTGTTAAACTTTAAATAACCCTAACTTCTATACGGTACGTCCTACACCTATCAAAGTTTGCAACATACAAATGCTTGTAACTTTTTACTGGAGCGTCATAAAACCTTGAAATTTTGTAACAATAAAGTACTCGAGCCTCTTGTCAATTTAAGCTATCGCTCAAAGCTATGCTACCCTTGAGTCCCAAATCAAACACTGATAAAACTTCAAATGGCCCTAACTTCTACACGGTACGTCCTACACCTATCAAAGTTTGCAACATACAAATGCTTGTAACTTTTTACTGGAGCGTCATAAAACCTGGCAATTTTGTAACAATAGAGTACTCGAGCCTCTTGTGAATTTAAGTTATCGCTCAAAGCTATGCTACCCTTGAGTCCCAAATCAAACACTGATAAAACTCCAAATGGTCCTAACTTCTATACGGTACGTCCTACACCTATCAAAGTTTGCAACATACAAATGCTTGTAACTTTTTGCTGGAGCGTCATAAATCCTTGAAATTTTGTAACAAGAAAGTACTCGAGCCTCTTGTCAATTTAAGCTATCGCTCAAAGCTATGCTACCCTTGAGTCCCAAATCAAACACTGTTAAACTTCAAATGGCCCTAACTTGTATACGGTACGTCCTACACCTATCAAAGTTTGCAACATACAAATGCTTGTAACTTTTTCCTGGAGCGTCATAAAACCTTGAAATTTTGTAACAATAAAGTACTCGAGCCTCTTGTCAATTTAAGCTATCGCTCCAAGCTATGCTACCCTTGAGTCCCAAATCAAACACTGGTAAAACTTCAAATGGCCCTAACTTCTACACGGTACGTCCTACACCTATCAAAGTTTGCAACATACAAATGCTTGTAACTTTTTACTGGAGCGTCATAAAACCTGGCAATTTTGTAACAATAAAGTACTCGAGCCTCTTGCCAATTTAAGTTATCGCACAAAGCTATGCTACCCTTGAGTCCCAAAACAGACAATGATAAAACTTCAAATGGCCCTAACTTCTATACGGTACGTCCTACATCTATCAAAGTTTGCAACATACAAATCCTTGTAACTTTTTACTGGAGCGTCATAAAACCTTGAAATTTTGTAACAATAGAGTACTCGAGCCTCTTGTCAATTTAAGTTATCGCTCAAAGCTATGCTACCCTTGAGTCCCAAATCAAACCCTGGTAAAACTTCAAATGGTCCTAACTTCTATACGGTACGTCCTACACCTATCAAAGTTTGCAACATTGAAATGGTTGTAACTCTTTACTGGAGCGTCATAAAACCTTGAAATATTGTAACAATATAGTACTCGAGCCTCTTGTCAATTTAAGTTATAGGTCAAAGCTATGCTACCCTTGAGTCCCAAATCAAACACTGATAAAATTTCAAATGGCTCTAACTTCTATACGGTTCGTCTTACACCTATCAAAGTTTGCAACATATAAATGCTTGTAAATTTTTACTGGAGCGTCATAAAACCTTGAAATTTTGTACCAATAAAGTACTGGAGCCTCTTGTCAATTTAAGCTATCGCTCAAAGCTATACTGCCCTTGAGTCCCAAATCAAACACTGATTAAACTTCAAATGGCCCTAACGTCTATACGGTACGTCCTACACCTATCAAAGTTTGCAACATACAAATGCTCGTAACTTTTTACTGGAGCATCATAAAACCTTGAAATTTTGTAACAATAAAGTACTCGACCCTCTTGTCAATTTAAGCAATCGCTCAAAGCTATGCTACCCTTGAGTCCCAAATCAAACACTGATAAACTTCAAATGGCCCTAACTTCTATACGGTACGTCCTACACCTATCAAAGTTTGCAACATACAAATGCTTGTAACTTTTTGCTGGAGCGTCATAAATCCTTGAAATTTTGTAACAAGAAAGTACTCGAGCCTCTTGTCAATTTAAGCTATCGCTCAAAGCTATGCTACCCTTGAGTCCCAAATCAAACACTGTTAAACTTCAAATGGCCCTAACTTGTATACGGTACGTCCTACACCTATCAAAGTTTGCAACATACAAATGCTTGTAACTTTTTCCTGGAGCGTCATAAAACCTTGAAATTTTGTAACAATAAAGTACTCGAGCCTCTTGTCAATTTAAGCTATCGCTCAAAGCTATGCTACCCTTGAGTCCCAAATCAAACACTGATAAAACTTCAAATGGCCCTAACTTCTACACGGCACGTCCTACACCTATCAAAGTTTGCAACATACAAATGCTTGTAACTTTTTACTGGAGCGTCATAAAACCTGGCAATTTTGTAACAATAAAGTACTCGAGCCTCTTGTCAATTTAAGTTATCGCACAAAGCTATGCTACCCTTGAGTCCCAAAACAGACAATGATAAAACTTCAAATGGCCCTAACTTCTATACGGTACGTCCTACACCTATCAAAGTTTGCAACATACAAATCCTTGTAACTTTTTACTGGAGCGTCATAAAACCTTGAAATTTTGTAACAATAGAGTACTCGAGCCTCTTGTCAATTTAAGTTATCGCTCAAAGCTATGCTACCCTTGAGTCCCAAATCAAACCCTGGTAAAACTTCAAATGGTCCTAACTTCTATACGGTACGTCCTACACCTATCAAAGTTTGCAACATTGAAATGGTTGTAACTCTTTACTGGAGCGTCATAAAACCTTGAAATATTGTAACAATATAGTACTCGAGCCTCTTGTCAATTTAAGCTATCGCTCAAAGCTATGCTACCCTTGAGTCCCAAATCAAAAACTGATAAAACTTTAAATGGCCCTAACTTCTATACGGTACGTCCTACACCTATCAAAGTTTGCAACATACTAATGCTTGTAACTTTTTACTGGAGCGTCATAAAACCTTGAAACTTTGTAACAATAAAGTACTCGATCCTCTTGTCAATTTAAGTTATCGCTCAAAGCTATGCTACACTTGAGTCCCAAATCAAACACTGATAAAACTTCAAATGGCCCTAACTTCTATAGGGTACGTCCTACACCTAAAGAAGTTTGCAACATATAAATGCTTGTAACTTTTTACTGGAGCGTCGTAAAACCTTGAAATTTTCTAGCAATAAAGTACTGGAGCCTCTTGTCAATTTAAGCTATCGCTCAAAGCTATACTACCCTTTAGTCCCAAATCAAACATTGATAAAACTTCAAATGGCCCTAACTTCTATACGGTGCGTCATACACCTATCAAAGTTTGCAACATACAAATGCTTGTAACTTTTTACTGGAGCGTCATAAAACCTTGAAATTTTGTAACAATAAAGTACTCGATCCTCTTGTTAATTTAAGTTATCGCTCAAAGCTATGCTGCCCTTGAGTCCCAAATCAAACACTGATAAAACTTCAAATGGCCCTAACTTCTATACGGTACGTCCTACACCTATCAAAGTTTGCAACATACAAATGCTTGTAACTTTTTACTGGAGCGTCATAAAACCTGGCAATTTTGTAACAATAAAGTACTCGAGCCTCTTGTCAATTTTAGTTATCACTCAAAGCTATGCTACCCTTGAGTTCCAAATCAAACACTGATAGAACTTCAAATGGCCCTAACTTCTATACGGTACGTCCTACACCTATCAAAGTTTGCAACATACAAATGCTTGTAACTTTTTACTGGAGCGTCATAAAACCTGGCAATTTTGTAACAATAAAGTACTCGAGCCTCTTGTCAATTTTAGTTATCACTCAAAGCTATGCTACCCTTGAGTCCCAAATCAGACACTGATAAAACTTCAAATGGCCCTAACTTCTATACGGTACGTCCTACACCTATCAAAAATTGCAACTTACAAATGCTTCTAACTTTTTACTGGAGCGTCATAAAACCTTGAAAGTTTGTAACAATAAAGTACTCGAGCCTCTTGTCAATTTAAGCTATCGCTCAAAGCCTATCACAGTTTGCAACTTACAAATGCTTGTACTTTTTACTGGAGCGTCATAAAACCTTGAAATTTTGAAACAATAAAGTACTCGAGCCTCTTGTCAATTTAAGTTATCGCTCAAACCTATGCTACCCTTGAGTCCCAAATCAAACACTGATAAAACTTCAAAAGGCCCTTACTTCTATACGGTACGTCCTACACCTATCAAAATGTGCAACATACAAATGCTTCTAACTTTTTACTGGAGCGTCTTAAAACCTTGAAATTTTGTAACAATAAAGTACTCGAGCCTCTTGTCAATTTAAGCTATCGCTCAAAGCTATGCTACTCTTCAGTCCCAAATCAAACACTGATAAAACTTCAAATGGACCTAACTTCAATAAGGTACGTCCTACACCTATCAAAATGTGCAACATACAAATGCTTGTAACTTTGTGCTGGAGCGTCATAAAACCTTGAAATTTTGTAACAATAAAGAATTCGAGCCTCTTGTCAATTTAAGCTATCGCTCAAAGCTATGCTACCCTTGAGTCCCAAATCAAACACTGATAAAACTTCAAAGGGCCCAAACTTCTATACGGTACGTCCTACACCTATCAAAGTTTGCAACATACAAATGCTTGTAACTTTTTACTGGAGCGTCATAAAACCTTGAAATTTTGTAACAATAAAGCACTCGAGCCTCTTGTCAATTTAAGCTATCGCTCAAAGCTATGCTACCCTTGAGTCCCAAATCAAACACTGATAAAACTTCAAATGGCCCTAACTTCTATACGGTTCGTCCTACACCTATCAAAGATTGCAACATACAAATGCTTGTAACTTTTTACTGGATCGTCATAAAACCTGGCAATTTTGTAACAATAAAGTACTCGAGCCTCTTGTCAATTTAAGTTATCGCTCAAAGCTATGCTACCCTTGAGTCCCAAATCAAACACTGATAAAACTTCAAATGGCCCTAACTTCTATACGGTACGTCCTACACCTATCAAAGTTTGCAACATATAAATGCTTGTAACTTTTTACTTGAGCGTCATAAAACCTTGAAATTTTGAAACAATAAAGTACTCGAGCCTCTTGTCAATTTAAGCTATCGCTCAAAGCTATGCTACCCTTGAGTCCCAAATCAAACCCTGGTAAAACTTCAAATGGTCCTAACTTCTATACGGTACGTCCTACACCTATCAAAGCTTGCAACATTGAAATGGTTGTAACTCTTTACTGGAGCGTCATAAAACCTTGAAATATTGTAACAATATGGTACTCGAGCCTCTTGTCAATTTAAGCTATCGCTCAAAGCTATGCTACACTTGAGTCCCAAATCAAACACTGATAAAACTTCAAATGGCCCTAACTTCTATAGGGTACGTCCTACACCTAAAGAAGTTTGCAACATATAAATGCTTGTAACTTTTTACTGGAGAGTCGTAAAACCTTGAAATTTTCTAGCAATAAAGTACTGGAGCCTCTTGTCAATTTAAGCTATCGCTCAAAGCTATACTACCCTTTAGTCCCAAATCAAACATTGATAAAACTTCAAATGGCCCTAACTTCTATACGGTGCGTCATACACCTATCAAAGTTTGCAAAATACAAATGCTTGTAACTTTTTACTGGAGCGTCAAAAAACCTTGAACTTTTGTAACAATAAAGTACTCGGGCCTTTTGTCAATTTAAGCGATCGCTCAAAGCTATGCTACCCTTGAGTTCCAAATCAAACACTGATAGAACTTCAAATGGCCCTAACTTCTATACGGTACGTCCTACACCTATCAAAGTTTGCAACATACAAATGCTTGTAACTTTTTACTGGAGCGTCATAAAACCTGGCAATTTTGTAACAATAGAGTACTCGAGCCTCTTGTCAATTTAAGTTATCGCTCAAACCTATGCTACCCTTGAGTCCCAAATCAAAAACTGATAAAACTTTAAATGGCCCTAACTTCTATACGGTACGTCCTACACCTATCAAAGTTTGCAACATACAAATGCTTGTAACTTTTTACTGGAGCGTCATAAAACCTTGAAATTTTGTAACAATAAAGTACTCGATCCTCTTGTTAATTTAAGTTATCGCTCAAAGCTATGCTACCCTTGAGTCCCAAATCAAACACTGATAAAACTTCAAATGGCCCTAACTTCTATACGGTACGTCTTACACCTATCAAAGTTTGCAACATATAAATGCTTGTAAATTTTTCTGGAGCGTCGTAAAACCTTGAAACTTTCTAGCAATACAGTACTCGAGCCTCTTGTCAATTTAAGCTATCGCTCAAAGCTATGCTACCCTTGAGTTCCAATTCAAACATTGATAAAACTTCAAATGGCCCTAAATTCTATACGGTATGTCCTACACCTATCAAAGTTTGCAACATACAAATGCTTGTAACTTTTTACTGGAGCGTCATAAAACCTTGAAATTTTGTACCAATAAAGTACTGGAGCCTCTTGTCAATTTAAGCTATCGCTCAAGGCTATACTGCCCTTGAGTCCCAAATCAAACACTGATAAAACTTCAAATGGCCCTAACTTCTATACGGTACGTCCTACACCTATCAAAGTTTGCAACATACAAATGCTTGTAACTTTTTACTGGAGCATCATAAAACCTTGAAATTTTGTAACAATAAAGTACTCGAGTCTCTTGTCAATTTCAGTTATCGCTCAAAGCTATGCTACCCTTGAGTTCCAAATCAAACACTGATAGAACTTCAAATGGCCCTAACTTCTATACGGTACGTCCTACACCTATCAAAGTTTGCAACATACAAATGCTTGTAACTTTTTACTGGAGCGTCATAAAACCTGGCAATTTTGTAACAATAAAGTACTCGAGCCTCTTGTCAATTTTAGTTATCACTCAAAGCTATGCTACCCTTGAGTCCCAAATCAGACACTGATAAAACTTCAAATGGCCCTAACTTCTATACGGTACGTCCTACACCTATCAAAGTTTGCAACTTACAAATGCTTCTAACTTTTTACTGGAGCGTCATAAAACCTTGAAAGTTTGTAACAATAAAGTACTCGAGCCTCTTGTCAATTTAAGCTATCGCTCAAAGCCTATCACAGTTTGCAACTTACAAATGCTTGTACTTTTTACTGGAGCGTCATAAAACCTTGAAATTTTGAAACAATAAAGTACTCGAGCCTCTTGTCAATTTAAGTTATCGCTCAAACCTATGCTACCCTTGAGTCCCAAATCAAACACTGATAAAACTTCAAAAGGCCCTTACTTCAATACGGTACGTCCTACACCTATCAAAGTTTGCACCACATAAATGCTTATAACTTTTTACTGGAGCGTCATAAAATCTTGAAATTTTGTAACAATAAAGTACTCGAGCATCTTGTCAATTTAAGCTATCGCTCAAAGCTATGCTACTCTTCAGTCCCAAATCAAACACTGATAAAACTTCAAATGGCCCTAACTTCTATACGGTACGCCCTACACCTATCAAAATGTGCAACATACAAATGCTTGTAACTTTTTACTGGAGCGTCTTAAAACCTTGAAATTTTGTAACAATAAAGTTCTCGAGCCTCTTGTCAATTTAAGCTATCGCTCAAAGCTATGCTACTCTTCAGTCCCAAATCAAACACTGATAAAACTTCAAAGGGCCCAAACTTCTATACGGTACGTCCTACACCTATCAAAGTTTGCAACATACAAATGCTTGTAACTTTTTACTGGAGCGTCATAAAACCTTGAAATTTTGTAACAATAAAGCACTCGAGCTTCTTGTCAATTTAAGCTATCGCTCAAAGCTATGCTACCCTTGAGTCCCAAATCAAACACTGATAAAACTTCAAATGGCCCTAACTTCTATACGGTTCGTCCTACACCTATCAAAGATTGCAACATACAAATGCTTGTAACTTTTTACTGGATCGTCATAAAACCTGGCAATTTTGTAACAATAAAGTACTCGAGCCTCTTGTCAATTTAAGTTATCGCTCAAAGCTATGCTACCCTTGAGTCCCAAATCAAACACTGATAAAACTTCAAATGGCCCTAACTTCTATACGGTACGTCCTACACCTATCAAAGTTTGCAACATATAAATGCTTGTAACTTTTTACTTGAGCGTCATAAAACCTTGAAATTTTGTAACAATAAAGCACTCGAGCCTCTTGTCAATTTAAGCTATCGCTCAAAGCTATGCTATCCTTGAGTCCCAAATCAAACACTGATAAAGCTTCAAATGACCCTTACTTCTATACGGTACGTCCTACACCTATCAAAGTTTGCAACATATAAATGCTTGTAACTTTTTACTTGAGCGTCATAAAACCTTGAAATTTTGAAACAATAAAGTACTCGAGCCTCTTGTCAATTTAAGCTATCGCTCAAAGCTATGCTACCCTTGAGTCCCAAATCAAACCCTGGTAAAACTTCAAATGGTCCTAACTTCTATACGGTACGTCATACACCTATCAAAGTTTGCAAAATACAAATGCTTGTAACTTTTTACTGCAGCGTCAAAAAACCTTGAACTTTTGTAACAATAAAGTACTCGGGCCTTTTGTCAATTTAAGCGATCGCTCAAAGCTATGCTACCCTTGAGTTCCAAATCAAACACTGATAGAACTTCAAATGGCCCTAACTTCTATACGGTACGTCCTACACCTATCAAAGTTTGCAACATACAAATGCTTGTAACTTTTTACTGGAGCGTCATAAAACCTGGCAATTTTGTAACAATAGAGTACTCGAGCCTCTTGTCAATTTAAGTTATCGCTCAAAACTATGCTACCCTTGAGTCCCAAATCAAAAACTGATAAAACTTTAAATGGCCCTAACTTCTATACGGTACGTCCTACACCTATCAAAGTTTGCAACATACAAATGCTTGTAACTTTTTACTGGAGCGTCATTAAACCTTGAAATTTTGTAACAATAAAGTACTCGATCCTCTTGTTAATTTAAGTTATCGCTCAAAGCTATGCTACCCTTGAGTCCCAAATCAAACACTGATAAAACTTCAAATGGCCCTAACTTCTATACGGTACGTCTTACACCTATCAAAGTTTGCAACATATAAATGCTTGTAAATTTTTCTGGAGCGTCGTAAAACCTTGAAACTTTCTAGCAATAAAGTACTCGAGCCTCTTGTCAATTTAAGCTATCGCTCAAAGCTATGCTACCCTTGAGTTCCAATTCAAACATTGATAAAACTTCAAATGGCCCTAAATTCTATACGGTATGTCCTACACCTATCAAAGTTTGCAACATACAAATGCTTGTAACTTTTTACTGGAGCGTCATAAAACCTTGAAATTTTGTACCAATAAAGTACTGGAGCCTCTTGTCAATTTAAGCTATCGCTCAAGGCTATACTGCCCTTGAGTCCCAAATCAAACACTGATAAAACTTCAAATGGCCCTAACTTCTATACGGTACGTCCTACACCTATCAAAGTTTGCAACATACAAATGCTTGTAACTTTTTACTGGAGCATCATAAAACCTTGAAATTTTGTAACAATAAAGTACTCGAGTCTCTTGTCAATTTCAGTTATCGCTCAAAGGTATGCTACCCTTGAGTTCCAAATCAAACACTGATAGAACTTCAAATGGCCCTAACTTCTATACGGTACGTCCTACACCTATCAAAGTTTGCAACATACAAATGCTTGTAACTTTTTACTGGAGCGTCATAAAACCTGGCAATTTTGTAACAATAAAGTACTCGAGCCTCTTGTCAATTTAAGTTATCGCTCAAAGCTATGCTACCCTTGAGTCCCAAATCAAACACTGATAAAACTTCAAATGGCCCTAACTTCTATACGGTACGTCCTACACCTATCAAAGTTTGCAACATATAAATGCTTGTAACTTTTTACTTGAGCGTCATAAAACCTTGAAATTTTGTAACAATAAAGCACTCGAGCCTCTTGTCAATTTAAGCTATCGCTCAAAGCTATGCTATCCTTGAGTCCCAAATCAAACACTGATAAAGCTTCAAATGACCCTTACTTCTATACGGTACGTCCTACACCTATCAAAGTTTGCAACATATAAATGCTTGTAACTTTTTACTTGAGCGTCATAAAACCTTGAAATTTTGAAACAATAAAGTACTCGAGCCTCTTGTCAATTTAAGCTATCGCTCAAAGCTATGCTACCCTTGAGTCCCAAATCAAACCCTGGTAAAACTTCAAATGGTCCTAACTTCTATACGGTACGTCATACACCTATCAAAGTTTGCAAAATACAAATGCTTGTAACTTTTTACTGGAGCGTCAAAAAACCTTGAACTTTTGTAACAATAAAGTACTCGGGCCTTTTGTCAATTTAAGCGATCGCTCAAAGCTATGCTACCCTTGAGTTCCAAATCAAACACTGATAGAACTTCAAATGGCCCTAACTTCTATACGGTACGTCCTACACCTATCAAAGTTTGCAACATACAAATGCTTGTAACTTTTTACTGGAGCGTCATAAAACCTGGCAATTTTGTAACAATAGAGTACTCGAGCCTCTTGTCAATTTAAGTTATCGCTCAAAACTATGCTACCCTTGAGTCCCAAATCAAAAACTGATAAAACTTTAAATGGCCCTAACTTCTATACGGTACGTCCTACACCTATCAAAGTTTGCAACATACAAATGCTTGTAACTTTTTACTGGAGCGTCATAAAACCTTGAAATTTTGTAACAATAAAGTACTCGATCCTCTTGTTAATTTAAGTTATCGCTCAAAGCTATGCTACCCTTGAGTCCCAAATCAAACACTGATAAAACTTCAAATGGCCCTAACTTCTATACGGTACGTCTTACACCTATCAAAGTTTGCAACATATAAATGCTTGTAAATTTTTCTGGAGCGTCGTAAAACCTTGAAACTTTCTAGCAATAAAGTACTCGAGCCTCTTGTCAATTTAAGCTATCGCTCAAAGCTATGCTACCCTTGAGTTCCAATTCAAACATTGATAAAACTTCAAATGGCCCTAAATTCTATACGGTATGTCCTACACCTATCAAAGTTTGCAACATACAAATGCTTGTAACTTTTTACTGGAGCGTCATAAAACCTTGAAATTTTGTACCAATAAAGTACTGGAGCCTCTTGTCAATTTAAGCTATCGCTCAAGGCTATACTGCCCTTGAGTCCCAAATCAAACACTGATAAAACTTCAAATGGCTCTAACTTCTATACGGTACGTCCTACACCTATCAAAGTTTGCAACATACAAATGCTTGTAACTTTTTACTGGAGCATCATAAAACCTTGAAATTTTGTAACAATAAAGTACTCGAGTCTCTTGTCAATTTCAGTTATCGCTCAAAGGTATGCTACCCTTGAGTTCCAAATCAAACACTGATAGAACTTCAAATGGCCCTAACTTCTATACGGTACGTCCTACACCTATCAAAGTTTGCAACATACAAATGCTTGTAACTTTTTACTGGAGCGTCATAAAACCTGGCAATTTTGTAACAATAAAGTACTCGAGCCTCTTGTCAATTTTAGTTATCACTCAAAGCTATGCTACCCTTGAGTCCCAAATCAGACACTGATAAAACTTCAAATGGCCCTAACTTCTATACGGTACGTCCTACACCTATCAAAGTTTGCAACTTACAAATGCTTGTAACTTTTTACTGGATCGTCATAAAACCTGGCAATTTTGTAACAATAAAGTACTCGAGCCTCTTGTCAATTTAAGTTATCGCTCAAAGCTATGCTACCCTTGAGTCCCAAATCAAACACTGATAAAACTTCAAATGGCCCTAACTTCTATACGGTACGTCCTACACCTATCAAAGTTTGCAACATATAAATGCTTGTAACTTTTTACTTGAGCGTCATAAAACCTTGAAATTTTGAAACAATAAAGTACTCGAGCCTCTTGTCAATTTAAGCTATCGCTCAAAGCTATGCTACCCTTGAGTCCCAAATCAAACACTGATAAAACTTCAAATGGCCCTAACTTCTATACGGCACGTTATACACCTATCAAAGTTTGCAACATACAAATGCTTGTAACTTTTTACTGGAGCGTCATAGAAACTTGAAATTTTGTAACAATAAAGTACTCGATCCTCTTGTCAATTTAAGCTATCGCTCAAAGCTATGCTACCCTTGAGTCCCAAATCAAACACTGATAAAACTTCAAATGGCCCTAACTTCTATACAGTACGTCATACACCTAACAAAGTTTGCAACATACAAATGCATGTAACTTTTTACTGGAGCGTCTTAAAACCTTGAAATTTTGTAACCATAAAGTACTCGAGACTCTTGTCAATTTAAGCTATAGCTCAAAGCTATGCTACCCTTGATTCCCCAAACTAACACTGATAAAACTTCAAACGGCCCTAATTTCTATACGGTACGTTACACACCTATCAAAGTTTGCAACATACAAATGCTTGTAACTTTTTACTGGAGCGTCATAGAAAATTGAAATTTTGTAACAATAAAGTACTCGATCCTCTTGTCAATTTAAGTTATCGCTCTAAGCTATGCTACCCTTGAGTCCCAAATCAAACACTGATAAAGCTTCAAATGGCCCTTACTTCTATACGGTACGTCCTACACCAATCAAAGTTTGCAACATACAAATGCTTGTAACTTTTTACTGGAGCGTCTTAAAACCTTGAAATTTTGTAACAATAAAGTTCTCGAGCCTCTTGTCAATTTAAGCTATCGCTCAAAGCTATGCTACTCTTGAGTCCCAAATCAAACACTGATAAAACTTCAAATGGCCCTAACTTCTATACGGTACGTCCTACACCTATCAAAGTTTGCAACAAACAAATGCTTGTAACTTTTTACTGGATCATCATAAAACCTGGCAATTTTGTAACAACAAAGTACTCGAGCCTCTTGTCAATTTAAGTTATCGCTCAAAGCTATGCTACCCTTGAGTCCCAAATCAAACACTGATAAAACTTCAAATGGCCCTAACTTCTATACGGTACGTCCTACACCAATCAAAGTTTGCAACATACAAATGCTTGTAACTTTTTACTGGAGCGTCTTAAAACCTTGAAATTCTGTAACAATAAAGTACTCGAGCCTCTTGTCAATTTAAGCTATCGCTCAAAGCTATGCTACCCTTGAGTCCCCAAACTAACACTGATAAAACTTCAAATGGCCCTAACTTCTATACGGTACGTCCTATACCTATCAAAGTTTGCAACATATAAATGCTTGTAACTTTTTACTGAAGCTTCATAAAAACTTGAAATTTTTAAACAATAAAGTACTCGAGCCTCTTGTCAATTTAAGCTATCGCTCAAAGCTATGCTACCCTTGAGTTCCAATTCAAACATTGATAAAACTTCAAATGGCCCTAAATTCTATACGGTATGTCCTACACCTATCAAAGTTTGCAACATACAAATGCTTGTAACTTTTTACTGGAGCGTCATAAAACCTTGAAATTTTGTACCAATAAAGTACTGGAGCCTCTTGTCAATTTAAGCTATCGCTCAAGGCTATACTGCCCTTGAGTCCCAAATCAAACACTGATAAAACTTCAAATGGCCCTAACTTCTATACGGTACGTCCTACACCTATCAAAGTTTGCAACATACAAATGCTTGTAACTTTTTACTGGAGCATCATAAAACCTTGAAATTTTGTAACAATAAAGTACTCGAGTCTCTTGTCAATTTCAGTTATCGCTCAAAGGTATGCTACCCTTGAGTTCCAAATCAAACACTGATAGAACTTCAAATGGCCCTAACTTCTATACGGTACGTCCTACACCTATCAAAGTTTGCAACATACAAATGCTTGTAACTTTTTACTGGAGCGTCATAAAACCTGGCAATTTTGTAACAATAAAGTACTCGAGCCTCTTGTCAATTTTAGTTATCACTCAAAGCTATGCTACCCTTGAGTCCCAAATCAGACACTGATAAAACTTCAAATGGCCCTAACTTCTATACGGTACGTCCTACACCTATCAAAGTTTGCAACTTACAAATGCTTCTAACTTTTTACTGGAGCGTCATAAAACCTTGAAAGTTTGTAACAATAAAGTACTCGAGCCTCTTGTCAATTTAAGCTATCGCTCAAAGCCTATCACAGTTTGCAACTTACAAATGCTTGTACTTTTTACTGGAGCGTCATAAAACCTTGAAATTTTGAAACAATAAAGTACTCGAGCCTCTTGTCAATTTAAGTTATCGCTCAAACCTATGCTACCCTTGAGTCCCAAATCAAACACTGATAAAACTTCAAAAGGCCCTTACTTCTATACGGTACGTCCTACACCTATCAAAGTTTGCACCACATAAATGCTTATAACTTTTTACTGGAGCGTCATAAAATCTTGAAATTTTGTAACAATAAAGTACTCGAGCATCTTGTCAATTTAAGCTATCGCTCAAAGCTATGCTACTCTTCAGTCCCAAATCAAACACTGATAAAACTTCAAATGGCCCTAACTTCTATACGGTACGCCCTACACCTATCAAAATGTGCAACATACAAATGCTTGTAACTTTTTACTGGAGCGTCTTAAAACCTTGAAATTTTGTAACAATAAAGTACTCGAGCCTCTTGTCAATTTAAGCTATCGCTCAAAGCTATGCTACTCTACAGTCCCAAATCAAACACTGATAAAACTTCAAATGGACCTAACTTCAATAAGGTACGTCCTACACCTATCAAAATGTGCAACATACAAATGATTGTAACTTTGTGCTGGAGCGTCATAAAACCTTGAAATTTTGTAACAATAAAGAACTCGAGCCTCTTGTCAATTTAAGCTATCGCTCAAAGCTATGCTACCCTTGAGTCCCAAATCAAACACTGATAAAACTTCAAAGGGCCCAAACTTCTATACGGTACGTCCTACACCTATCAAAGTTTGCAACATACAAATGCTTGTAACTTTTTACTGGAGCGTCATAAAACCTTGAAATTTTGTAACAATAAAGCACTCGAGCCTCTTGTCAATTTAAGCTATCGCTCAAAGCTATGCTACCCTTGAGTCCCAAATCAAACACTGATAAAACTTCAAATGGCCCTAACTTCTATACGGTTCGTCCTACACCTATCAAAGATTGCAACATACAAATGCTTGTAACTTTTTACTGGATCGTCATAAAACCTGGCAATTTTGTAACAATAAAGTACTCGAGCCTCTTGTCAATTTAAGTTATCGCTCAAAGCTATGCTACCCTTGAGTCCCAAATCAAACACTGATAAAACTTCAAATGGCCCTAACTTCTATACGGTACGTCCTACACCTATCAAAGTTTGCAACATATAAATGCTTGTAACTTTTTACTTGAGCGTCATAAAACCTTGAAATTTTGAAACAATAAAGTACTCGAGCCACTTGTCAATTTAAGCTATCGCTCAAAGCTATGCTACCCTTGAGTCCCAAATCAAACACTGATAAAACTTCAAATGGCCCTAACTTCTATACGGCACGTTATACACCTATCAAAGTTTGCAACATACAAATGCTTGTAACTTTTTACTGGAGCGTCATAGAAAATTGAAATTTTGTAACAATAAAGTACTCGATCCTCTTGTCAATTTAAGTTATCGCTCTAAGCTATGCTACCCTTGAGTCCCAAATCAAACACTGATAAAGCTTCAAATGGCCCTTACTTCTATACGGTACGTCCTACACCAATCAAAGTTTGCAACATACAAATGCTTGTAACTTTTTACTGGAGCGTCTTAAAACCTTGAAATTTTGTAACAATAAAGTTCTCGAGCCTCTTGTCAATTTAAGCTATCGCTCAAAGCTATGCTACTCTTGAGTCCCAAATCAAACACTGATAAAACTTCAAATGGCCCTAACTTCTATACGGTATGTCCTACACCTATCAAAGTTTGCAACAAACAAATGCTTGTAACTTTTTACTGGATCATCATAAAACCTGGCAATTTTGTAACAACAAAGTACTCGAGCCTCTTGTCAATTTAAGTTATCGCTCAAAGCTATGCTACCCTTGAGTCCCAAATCAAACACTGATAAAACTTCAAATGGCCCTAACTTCTATACGGTACGTCCTACACCAATCAAAGTTTGCAACATACAAATGCTTGTAACTTTTTACTGGAGCGTCTTAAAACCTTGAAATTCTGTAACAATAAAGTACTCGAGCCTCTTGTCAATTTAAGCTATCGCTCAAAGCTATGCTACCCTTGAGTCCCCAAACTAACACTGATAAAACTTCAAATGGCCCTTACTTCTATACGGTTCGTCCTACACCTATCAAAGATTGCAACATACAAATGCTTGTAACTTTTTACTGGATCGTCATAAAACCTGGCAATTTTGTAACAATAAAGTACTCGAGCCTCTTGTCAATTTAAGTTATCGCTCAAAGCTATGCTACCCTTGAGTCCCAAATCAAACACTGATAAAACTTCAAATGGCCCTAACTTCTATACGGTACGTCCTACACCTATCAAAGTTTGCAACATATAAATGCTTGTAACTTTTTACTTGAGCGTCATAAAACCTTGAAATTTTGAAACAATAAAGTACTCGAGCCACTTGTCAATTTAAGCTATCGCTCAAAGCTATGCTACCCTTGAGTCCCAAATCAAACACTGATAAAACTTCAAATGGCCCTAACTTCTATACGGCACGTTATACACCTATCAAAGTTTGCAACATACAAATGCTTGTAACTTTTTACTGGAGCGTCATAGAAAATTGAAATTTTGTAACAATAAAGTACTCGATCCTCTTGTCAATTTAAGTTATCGCTCTAAGCTATGCTACCCTTGAGTCCCAAATCAAACACTGATAAAGCTTCAAATGGCCCTTACTTCTATACGGTACGTCCTACACCAATCAAAGTTTGCAACATACAAATGCTTGTAACTTTTTACTGGAGCGTCTTAAAACCTTGAAATTTTGTAACAATAAAGTTCTCGAGCCTCTTGTCAATTTAAGCTATCGCTCAAAGCTATGCTACTCTTGAGTCCCAAATCAAACACTGATAAAACTTCAAATGGCCCTAACTTCTATACGGTATGTCCTACACCTATCAAAGTTTGCAACAAACAAATGCTTGTAACTTTTTACTGGATCATCATAAAACCTGGCAATTTTGTAACAACAAAGTACTCGAGCCTCTTGTCAATTTAAGTTATCGCTCAAAGCTATGCTACCCTTGAGTCCCAAATCAAACACTGATAAAACTTCAAATGGCCCTAACTTCTATACGGTACGTCCTACACCAATCAAAGTTTGCAACATACAAATGCTTGTAACTTTTTACTGGAGCGTCTTAAAACCTTGAAATTCTGTAACAATAAAGTACTCGAGCCTCTTGTCAATTTAAGCTATCGCTCAAAGCTATGCTACCCTTGAGTCCCCAAACTAACACTGATAAAACTTCAAATGGCCCTTACTTCTATACGTTACGTCCTATACCTATCAAAGTTTGCAACATATAAATGCTTGTAACTTTTTACTGAAGCTTCATAAAAACTTGAAATTTTTAAACAATAAAGTACTCGAGCCTCTTGTCAATTTAAGCTATAGCTCAAAGCTATGCTACCCTTGAGTCCCAAGTCAAACACTGATAAAGCTTCAAATGGCCCTTACTTCTATACGGTACGTCATACACCTATCAAAGTTTGCAACATACAAATGCTTGTAACTTTTTACTGTCGCGTCATAAAACCTTGAAATTTTGTAACAATAAAGTACTCGAGCCTCTTGTCAATTTAAGCTATCGTTCAAAGCTATGCTACCCTTGAGTCCCAAATCAAACACTGATAAAACTTCAAATGGCCCTAACTTCTATACAGTACGTCCTACACCTAACAAAGTTTGCAACATATAAATGCTTGTAAGTTTTTACTGGAGCGTCATAAAACCTTGAAATTTTGTAACAATAAAGTACTCGAGCCTCTTGTCAATTTAAGCTATAGCTCAAAGCTATGCTACCCTTGATTCCCCAAACTAACACTGATAAAACTTCAAATGGCCCTAACTTCTATTCGGTACGTCCTACAGCTATCAAAGTTTGCAACATATAAATGCTTGTAACTTTTTACTGGAGCGTCATAAAACCTTGAAATTTTTAAACAATAAAGTACTCGAGCCTCTTGTCAATTTAAGCTATCGCTCAAAGCTATGCTACCCTTGAGTCCCAAATCAAACACTGATAAAACTTCAAATGGCCCTAACTTCTATACGGTACGTCCTACACCTATCAAAGTTTGCAACATACAAATGCTTGTAACTTTTTACTGGAGCGTCATAGAAACTTGAAATTTTGTAACAATAAAGTACTCGATCCTCTTGTCAATTTAAGTTATCGCTCAAAGCTATGCTACCCTTGAGTCCCAAATCAAACTCTGATAAAGCTTCAAATGGCCCTTACTTCTATACGGTACGTCCTACACCTATCAAACTTTGCTTGTAACTTTTTACTGGAGCGTCATAAAACCTTGAACTTTTGTAAAAATAAAGTACTCGAGCCTCTTGTCAATTTAAGCTATCGCTCAAAGCTATGCTACCCTTGAGTCCCAAATCAAACACTGATAAAACTTCAAATGGACCTAACTTCTATACAGTACGTCCTACACCTCACAAAGTTTGCAACATAAAAATGCATGTAACTTTTTACTGGAGCGTCTTAAAACCTTGAAATTTTGTCACAATAAAGTACTCGAGCCTCTTGTCAATTTAAGCTATAGCACAAAGCTATGCTACCCTTGATTCTCCAAACTAACACTGATAAAACTTCAAATGGCCCTAATTTCTATACGGTACGTCTTAAACCTATCAAAGCTTGCAACATATAAATGCTTGTAACTTTTTACTGGAGCGTCATAAAACCTTGAAATTTTGAAACAATAAAGTACTCGAGCCTCTTGTCAATTTAAGCTATCGCTCAAAGCTATGCTACCCTTGAGTCCCAAATCAAACACTGATAAAACTTCAAATGGCCCTAACTTCTATACGGTACGTCCTACACCTATCAAAGTTTGCAACATACAAATGCTTGTAACTTTTTACTGGAGCGTCATAAAACCTTGAAATTTTGTAACAATAAAGTAGTCGATCGTCTTGTCAATTTAAGTTATCGCTCAAAGCTATGCTACCCTTGAGTCCCAAATCAAACACTGATAAAACTTCAAATGGCCCTAACTTCTATACGGTACGTCCTACACCTATCAAAGTTTGCAACATATAAATGCTTGTAAATTTTTACTGGAGCGTCGTAAAACCTTGAAATTTTCTAGCAATAAAGTACTGGAGCCTCTTGTCAATTTAAGCTATCGCTCAAAGCTATACTACCCTTTAGTCCCAAATCAAACACTGATAAAACTTCAAATGGCCCTAACTTCTATACGGTACGTCCTACACCTATCAAAGTTTGCAAAATACAAATGCTTGCAACTTTTTACTGGAGCGTCAAAAAACCTTGAAATTTTGTAACAACAAAGAACTCGGGCCTCTTGTCAATTTAAGCTATCGCTCAAAGCTATGCTACCCTTGAGGTCCAAATCAAACAACTGACAAAACTTCAAATGGCCCTAACTTATATACGGTACGTCCTACACCTATCAAAGTTTGCAACATACAAATGCTTGTAACTTTTTACTGGAGCGTCATAAAACCTGGCAATTTTGTAACAATATAGTACTCGAGCCTCTTGTCAATTTAAGTTATCACTCAAAGCTATGCTACCCTTGAGTCCCAAATCAGACACTGATAAAACTTCAAATGGCCCTCACTTCTATACGGTACGTCCTACACCTATCAAAGTTTGCAACTTACAAATGCTTCTAACTTTTTACTGGAGCGTCATAAAACCTTGAAAGTTCGTAACAATAAAGTACTCGAGCCTCTTGTCAATTTAAGCTATCGCTCAAATCTATGCTACCCTTGAGTCCCAAATCAAACACTGATAAAACTTCAAATGGCCCTAACTTCTATACGGTACGCTATACACCTATCAAAGTTTGCAACATACAAATGCTTGCAACTTTTTACTGGAGCGTCATAGAAAATTGAAATTTTGTAACAATAAAGTACTCGATCCTCTTGTCAATTTAAGTTATCGCTCAAAGCTATGCTACCCTTGAGTCCCAAATGAAACACTGATAAAGCTTCAAATGGCCTTTACTTCTATGCGGTACGTCATACACCTATAAAACTTTGCAACATATAAATGCTTGTAACTTTTTACTGGAGCGTCATAAAACCTTGAAATTTTGTAACAATAAAGTACTCGAGCCTCTTGTCAATTTAAGCTATCGCTCAAAGCTATGCTACCCTTGAGTCCCAAATCAAACACTGATAAAACTTCAAATGGCCCTAACTTCTATACAGTACGTCCTACACCTAACAAAGTTTGCAACATACAAATGCATGTAACTTTTTGCTGGAGCGTCTTAAAACCTTGAAATTTTGTAACAATAAAGTACTCGAGCCTCTTGTCAATTTAAGCTATAGCTCAAAGCTATGCTACCCTTGATTCCCCAAACTAACACTGATAAAACTTCAAATGGCCCTAACTTCTATACGGTACGTCCTACACCTATCAAAGTTTGCAACATATAAATGCTTGTAACTTTTTACTGGAGCGTCGTAAAACCTTGAAATTTTGTAACAATAAAGTACTCGAGCCTCTTGTCAATTTAAGCTATCGCTCAAAGCTATGCTACCCTTGAGTCCCAAATCAAACACTGATAAAACTTCAAATGGCCCTAACTTCTATACGGTACGTCCTACACCTATCAAAATGTGCAACATACAAATGCTTGTAACTTTTTGCTGGAGCGTCATAAAACCTTGAAATTTTGTAACAATAAAGTACTCGAGCCTCTTGTCAATTTAAGCTATCGCTCAAAGCTATGCTACCCTTGAGTCCCAAATCAAACACTGATAAATCTTCAAATGGCCCTAACTTCTATATGGTACGTCCTACACCTATCAAAGTTTGCAACATATAAATGCTTGTAACTTTTTACTGGAGCGTCATAAAACATTGAAATTTTGAAACAATAAAGTACTCGAGCCTCTTGTCAATTTAAGCTATCGCTCAAAGCTATGCTACCCTTGAGTCCCAAATCAAACACTGATAAAACTTCAAATGGCCCTAACTTCTATACGGTACGTCCTACACCTATCAAAGTTTGCAACATACAAATGCTTGTAACTATTTACTGGAGCGTCATAGAAACTTAAAATTTTGTAACAATAAAGTACTCGATCCTCTTGTCAATTTAAGTTATCGCTCAAAGCTATGCTACCCTTCAGTCCCAAATCAAACACTGATAAAGCTTCAAGTGGCCCTTGCTTCTATATGGTACGTCCTACACCTATCAAACTATGCAACATATAAATGCTTCTAACTTTTTACTGGAGCGTCATAAAACCTTGAAATTTTGTAACAATAAAGTACTCGAGCCTCTTGTCAATTTAAGCTATCGCTCAAAGCTATGCTACCCTTGAGTCCCAAATCAAACACTGATAAAACTTCAAATGGCCCTAACTTCTATACGGTACGTCCTACACTTATCAAAGTTTGCAACATACAAATGCTTGTAACATTTTACTGGAGCGTCATAAAACCTTGAAATTTGTAACAATAAAGTACTCGGGCCTCTTGTCAATTTAAGCTATCGCTCAAAGCTATGCTACCCTTGAGTTCCAAATCAAACACTGATAACACTTCAAATGGCCCTAACTTCTATACGGTATGTCCTACACCTATCAAAGTTTGCAACATATAAATGCTTGTAACTTTTTACTGGAGCGTCATAAAACCTTGAAATTTTGTAACAATAAAGTACTGGAGCCTCTTGTCAATTTAAGCTATCGCTCAAAGCTATACTACCCTTTAGTCCCAAATCAAACACTGATAAAACTTCACATGGCCCTAACTTCTACACAGGACGTCCTACACCTAACAAAGTTTGCAACATACAAATGCATGTAACTTTTTACTGGAGCGTCTTAAAACCTTGAAATTTTGTAACAATAAAGTACTCGAGCCTCTTGTCAATTTAAGCTATCGCTCAAAGCTATGCTACTCTTAATTCCCAAATCAAACACTGATAAACTTCAAATGGCCCTAACTTCTATACGGTACGTCCTACACCTATCAAAGTTTGCAACATACAAATGCTTGTAACTTTTTACTGGAGCGTCATAAAACCTTGAAATTTTGTAACAATAAAGTACTCGAGCCTATTGTCAATTTAAGCTATCGCTCAAAGCTATGCTACCCTTGAGTCCCCAAACTAACACTGATAAAACTTCAAATGGCCCAAACTTCTATACGGTACGTCCTACACCTATCAAAGTTTGCAACATATAAATGCTTGTAACTTTTTAATGGAGCGTCATAAAACCTGGCAATTTTGTAACAATAAAGTACTCGAGCCTCTTGTCAATTTAAGTTATCGCTCAAAGCTATGCTACCCTTGAGTCCCAAATCAGACAATTATAAAGCTTCAAATGGCCCTTACTTCTATACGGTACGTCCTACACCTATCAAACTTTGTTTGTAACTTTTTACTGGAGCGTCATAAAACCTTGAAATTTTGTAACAATAAAGTACTCGGGCCTCTTGTCAATTTAAGCTATCGCTCAAAGCTATGTTACCCTTGAGTTCCAAATCAAACACTGATAAAACTTCAAATGGCCCTAACTTCTATGTGGTACGTCCTACACCTATCAAAGTTTGCAACATACAAATGCTTGTAACTTTTTACTGGAGCGTCATAAAACCTTGAAATTTTGTAACAATATAGTACTCGAGCCTCTTGTCAATTTAAGTTATCGCTCAAAGCTATGCTACCCTTGAGTCTCAAATCAAACACTGATAAAACTTCAAATGGCACTAACTTCTATACGGTACGTCCTACACCTATCAAAGTTTGCAACATACAAATGTTTGTAACTTTTTACTGGAGCGTCATAAAACCTAGAAATTTTGTAACAATAAAGTACTCGAGCCTCTTGTCAATTTAAGCTATCGCTCAAAGCTATGCTACCCTTGAGTCCCAAATAAAACACTGATAAAACTTCAAATGGCCCTAACTTCTACACAGTACGTCCTACACCTAACAAAGTTTGCAACATACAAATGCATGTAACTTTTTACTGGAGCGTCTTAAAACCTTGAAATTTTGTAATAATAAAGTACTCGACCCTCTTGTCAATTTAAGCTATCGCTCAAAGCTATGCTACTCTTGAGTCCCAAATCAAACACTGATAAACTTCAAATGGCCCTAACTTCTATACGGTACGTCCTACACCTATCAAAGTTTGCAACATACAAATGCTTGTAACTTTTTACTGGAGCGTCATAAAAGCTTGAAATTTTGTAACAATAAAGTACTCGGGCCTATTGTCAATTTAAGCTATCGCTCAAAGCTATGCTACCCTTGAGTCCCCAAACTAACACTGATAAAACTTCAAATGACCCAAACTTCTATACGGTACGTCCTACACCTATCAAAGTTTGCAACATATAAATGCTTGTAACTTTTTAATGGAGCGTCATAAAACCTGGCAATTTTGTAACAATAAAGTAGTCGAGCCTCTTGTCAATTTAAGTTATCGCTCAAAGCTATGCTACCCTTGAGTCCCAAATCAGACAATTATAAAGCTTCAAATGGCCGTTACTTCTATACGGTACGTCCTACACCTATCAAACTTTGCTTGTAACTTTTTACTGGAGCGTCATAAAACCTTGAAATTTTGTAACAATAAAGTACCCGAGGCTATTGTCAATTTAAGCTATCGCTCAAAGCTATGCTACCCTTGAGTCCCCAAACTAACGCTGATAGAACTTCAAATGGCCCAAACTTCTATACGGTACGTCCTACACCTATCAAAGTTTGCAACATATAAATGCTTGTAATTTTTAATGGAGCGTCATAAAACCTGGCAATTTTGTAACAATAAAGTACTCGAGCCTCTTGTCAATTTAAGTTATCGCTCAAAGCTATGCTACCCTTGAGTCCCAAATCAGACAATTATAAAGCTTCAAATGGCCCTTACTTCTATACGGTACGTCCTACACCTATCAAACTTTGCTTGTAACTTTTTACTGGAGCGTCATAAAACCTTGAAATTTTGTAACAATAAAGTACTCGAGCCTCTTGTCAATTTAAGTTAAAGCTCAAAGCTATGCTACCCTTGAGTCCCAAATCACACACTGATAAAACATCAAATGGCCCTAACTTCTATACGGTATGTCCTACACCTATCAAAGTTTGCAACATACAAATGCTTGTAACTTTTTACTGGAGCGTCATAAAACCTTGAAATTTTATAACAATAAAGTACTCGAGCCTCTTGTCAATTTAAACTATCGCTCAAAGCTATGCTACCCTTGAGTCCCTAACTTCTATACGGTACGTCCTACACATATCAAAGTTTGCAAAATACAAATGCTTGTAACTTTTTACTGGAGCGTCAAAAAACCTCGAAATTTTGTAACAATAAAGTACTCGGGCCTCTTGTCAATTTAAGCTATCGCTCAAAGCTATGCTACCCTTGAGTTCCAAATCAAACAACTGATAAAACTTCATATGGCCCTAACTTATATACGGTACGTCCCACACCTATCAAAGTTTGCAACATACAAATGCTTGTAACTTTTTACTGGAGCGTCCTAAAACCGGGCAATTTTGTAACAATAAAGTACTCGAGCCTCTTGTCAATTTAAGTTATCACTCAAATCTATGCTACCCTTGAGTCCCAAATCAGACACTGATAAAACTTCAAATGGCCCTAACTTCTATACGGTACGTCCTACACCTATCAAAGTTTGCAACTTACAAATGCTTCTAACTTTTTACTGGAGCGTCATAAAACCTTGAAAGTTCGTAACAATAAAGTACTCGAGCCTCTTGTCAATTTAAGCTATCGCTCAAAGCTATGCTACCCTTGAGTCCCAAATATAACACTGATAAAACTTCAAATGGCCCTAACTTCTATACGGTACGTTATACACCTATCAAAGTTTGCAACATACAAATGCTTGTAACTTTTTACTGGAGCGTCATAGAAAATTGAAATTTTGTAACAATAAAGTACTCGACCCTCTTGTCAATTTAAGTTATCGCTCAAAGCTATGCTACCCTTGAGTCCCAAATCAAACACTCATAAAGCTTCAAATGGCCCTTACTTCTATACGGTACGTCATACACCTATCAAACTTTGCAACGTATAAATTATTGTAACTTTTTACTGGAGCGTCATAAAACCTTGAAATTTTGTAACAATAAAGTACTCGAGCCTCTTGTCAATTTAAGCTATCGCTCAAAGCTATGCTACCCTTGAGTCCCAAATTAAACACTTATAAAACTTCAAATGGTCCTAACTTCTATACGGTACGTCCTACACCTAACAAAGTTTGCAACATACAAATGCATGTAACTTTTTACTGGAGCGTCTTAAAACCTTGAAATTTTGTAACAATAAAGTACTCGAGCCTCTTGTCAATTTAAGCTATAGCTCAAAGCTATACTACCCTTGATTCCCCAAACTAACACTGATAAAACTTCAAATGGCCCTAACTTCTATACGGTACGTCCTACACCTATCAAAATGTGCAACATTCAAATGCTTGTAACTTTTTGCTGGAGCGTCATAAAACCTTGAAATTTTGTAACAATAAATTACTCGAGCCTCTTGTCAATTTAAGCTATCGCTCAAAGCTATGCTACCCTTGAGTCCCCAAACAAACACTGATTATACTTCAAATGGCCCTAACTTCTATACGGTATGTCCTACACCTATCAAAGTTTGCAACATACAAATGCTTGTAACTTTTTACTGGAGCGTCTTAGAAACTTGAAATTTTGTAACAATAAAGTACTCGATCCTCTTGTCAATTTAAGTTATCGCTCAAAGCTATGCTACCCTTCAGTCACAAATCAAACACTGATAAAGCTTCAAGTGGCCCTTGCTTCTATACGGTACGTCCTACACCTATCAAACTTTGCAACATATAAATGCTTGTAACTTTTTACTGGACCGCCATAAAACCTTGAAATTTTGTATCAATAAAGTACTCGAGCCTCTTGTCAATTTAAGTTATCGCTCAAAGCTATGCTACCCTTGATTCTCAAATCAAACACTGATAAAACTTCAAATGGCACTAACTTCTATACGGTACGTCCTACACCTATCAAAGTTTGCAACATACAAATGTTTGTAACTTTTTACTGGAGCGTCATAAAACCTTGAAATTTTGTAACAATAAAGTACTCGAGCCTCTTGTCAATTTAAGCTATCGCTCAAAGCTATGCTACCCTTGAGTCCCAAATAAAACACTGATAAAACTTCAAATGGCCCTAACTTCTACACAGTACGTCCTACACCTAACAAAGTTTGCAACATACAAATGCATGTAACTTTTTACTGGAGCGTCTTAAAACCTTGAAATTTTGTAATAATAAAGTACTCGACCCTCTTGTCAATTTAAGCTATCGCTCAAAGCTATGCTACTCTTGAGTCCCAAATCAAACACTGATAAACTTCAAATGGCCCTAACTTCTATACGGTACGTCCTACACCTATCAAAGTTTGCAACATACAAATGCTTGTAACTTTTTACTGGAGCGTCATAAAAGCTTGAAATTTTGTAACAATAAAGTACTCGGGCCTATTGTCAATTTAAGCTATCGCTCAAAGCTATGCTACCCTTGAGTCCCCAAACTAACACTGATAAAACTTCAAATGACCCAAACTTCTATACGGTACGTCCTACACCTATCAAAGTTTGCAACATATAAATGCTTGTAACTTTTTAATGGAGCGTCATAAAACCTGGCAATTTTGTAACAATAAAGTAGTCGAGCCTCTTGTCAATTTAAGTTATCGCTCAAAGCTATGCTACCCTTGAGTCCCAAATCAGACAATTATAAAGCTTCAAATGGCCGTTACTTCTATACGGTACGTCCTACACCTATCAAACTTTGCTTGTAACTTTTTACTGGAGAGTCATAAAACCTTGAAATTTTGTAACAATAAAGTACCCGAGGCTATTGTCAATTTAAGCTATCGCTCAAAGCTATGCTACCCTTGAGTCCCCAAACTAACGCTGATAGAACTTCAAATGGCCCAAACTTCTATACGGTACGTCCTACACCTATCAAAGTTTGCAACATATAAATGCTTGTAACTTTTTAATGGAGCGTCATAAAACCTGGCAATTTTGTAACAATAAAGTACTCGAGCCTCTTGTCAATTTAAGTTATCGCTCAAAGCTATTCTACCCTTGAGTCCCAAATCAGACAATTATAAAGCTTCAAATGGCCCTTACTTCTATACGGTACGTCCTACACCTATCAAACTTTGCTTGTAACTTTTTACTGGAGCGTCATAAAACCTTGAAATTTTGTAACAATAAAGTATTCGAGCCTCTTGTCAATTTAAGTTAAAGCTCAAAGCTATGCTACCCTTGAGTCCCAAATCACACACTGATAAAACATCAAATGGCCCTAACTTCTATACGGTATGTCCTACACCTATCAAAGTTTGCAACATACAAATGCTTGTAACTTTTTACTGGAGCGTCATAAAACCTTGAAATTTTATAACAATAAAGTACTCGAGCCACTTGTCAATTTAAACTATCGCTCAAAGCTATGCTACCCTTGAGTCCCTAACTTCTATACGGTACGTCCTACACCTATCAAAGTTTGCAAAATACAAATGCTTGTAACTTTTTACTGGAGCGTCAAAAAACCTCGAAATTTTGTAACAATAAAGTACTCGGGCCTCTTGTCAATTTAAGCTATCGCTCAAAGCTATGCTACCCTTGAGTTCCAAATCAAACAACTGATAAAACTTCATATGGCCCTAACTTATATACGGTACGTCCCACACCTATCAAAGTTTGCAACATACAAATGCTTGTAACTTTTTACTGGAGCGTCCTAAAACCGGGCAATTTTGTAACAATAAAGTACTCGAGCCTCTTGTCAATTTAAGTTATCACTCAAAGCTATGCTACCCTTGAGTCCCAAATCAGACACTGATAAAACTTCAAATGGCCCTAACTTCTATACGGTACGTCCTATACCTATCAAAGTTTGCAACTTACAAATGCTTCTAACTTTTTACTGGAGCGTCATAAAACCTTGAAAGTTCGTAACAATAAAGTACTCGAGCCTCTTGTCAATTTAAGCTATCGCTCAAAGCTATGCTACCCTTGAGTCCCAAATATAACACTGATAAAACTTCAAATGGCCCTAACTTCTATACGGTACGTTATACACCTATCAAAGTTTGCAACATACAAATGCTTGTAACTTTTTAATGGAGCGTCATAGAAAATTGAAATTTTGTAACAATAAAGTACTCGACCCTCTTGTCAATTTAAGTTATCGCTCAAAGCTATGCTACCCTTGAGTCCCAAATCAAACACTCATAAAGCTTCAAATGGCCCTTACTTCTATACGGTACGTCATACACCTATCAAACTTTGCAACGTATAAATGCTTGTAACTTTTTACTGGAGCGTCATAAAACCTTGAAATTTTGTAACAATAAAGTACTCGAGCCTCTTGTCAATTTAAGCTATCGCTCAAAGCTATGCTACCCTTGAGTCCCAAATTAAACACTTATAAAACTTCAAATGGTCCTAACTTCTATACGGTACGTCCTACACCTAACAAAGTTTGCAACATACAAATGCATGTAACTTTTTACTGGAGCGTCTTAAAACCTTGAAATTTTGTAACAATAAAGAACTCGAGCCTCTTGTCAATTTAAGCTATAGCTCAAAGCTATACTACCCTTGATTCCCCAAACTAACACTGATAAAACTTCAAATGGCCCTAACTTCTATACGGTACGTCCTACACCTATCAAAATGTGCAACATTCAAATGCTTGTAACTTTTTGCTGGAGCGTCATAAAACCTTGAAATTTTGTAACAATAAATTACTCGAGCCTCTTGTCAATTTAAGCTATCGCTCAAAGCTATGCTACCCTTGAGTCCCCAAACAAACACTGATTATACTTCAAATGGCCCTAACTTCTATACGGTATGTCCTACACCTATCAAAGTTTGCAACATACAAATGCTTGTAACTTTTTACTGGAGCGTCTTAGAAACTTGAAATTTTGTAACAATAAAGTACTCGATCCTCTTGTCAATTTAAGTTATCGCTCAAAGCTATGCTACCCTTCAGTCACAAATCAAACACTGATAAAGCTTCAAGTGGCCCTTGCTTCTATACGGTACGTCCTACACCTATCAAACTTTGCAACATATAAATGCTTGTAACTTTTTACTGGACCGCCATAAAACCTTGAAATTTTGTATCAATAAAGTACTCGAGCCTCTTGTCAATTTAAGCTATCGCTCATAGCTATGCTACCCTTGAGTCCCAAATCAAACACTGATAAAACTTCAAATGGCCCTAACTTCTATACGGTACGTCCTACACCTATCAAAGTTTGCAACATACAAATGCTTGTAACATTTTACTGGAGCGTCATAAAACCTTGAAATTTTGTAACAATAAAGTACTCGGGCCTCTTGTCAATTTAAGCTATCGCTCAAAGCTATGCTACCCTTGAGTTCCAAATCAAACACTGATAAAACTTCAAATGACCCTAACTTCTATACGGTATGTCCTACACCTATCAAAGTTTGCAACATATAAATGCTTGTAACTTTTTACTGGAGCGTCATAAAACCTTGAAATTTTGTAACAGTAAAGTACTGGAGCCTCTTGTCAATTTAAGCTATCGCTCAAAGCTATACTACCCTTTAGTCCCAATTCAAACACTAATAAAACTTCAAATGGCCCTGACTTCTATACGGTACGTCCTACACCTATCAAAGTTTGCAACATACAAATGCTTGGAACATTTTACTGGAGCGTCATAAAACCTTGAAATTTTGTAACAATAAAGTACTCGGGCCTCTTGTCAATTTAAGCTATCGCTCAAAGCTATGTTACTCTTGAGTTCCAAATCAAACACTGATAAAACTTCAAATGGCCCTAACTTCTATACGGTACGTCCTACACCTATCAAAGTTTGCAACATACAAATGCTTGTAACTTTTTACTGGAGCGTCATAAAACCTTGAAATTTTGTAACAATATAGTCTTCGAGCCTCTTGTCAATTTAAGTTATCGCTCAAAGCTATGCTACCCTTGAGTCCCAAATCAAACACTGATAAAACTTCAAATGGTCCTAACTTCTACACAGTACGTCCTACACCTATCAAAGTTTGCTTGTAACTTTTTACTGGAGCGTCATAAAACCTTGAAATTTTGTAACAATAAAGTACTCGAGCCTCTTGTCAATTTAAGTTATCGCTCAAAGCTATGCTACCCTTGAGTCCCAAATCAAACACTGATAAAACTTCAAATGGCCCTAACTTCTATACGGTACGTCCTACATCTATCAAAGTTTGCAACATACAAATGCTTGTAACTTTTTACTGGAGCGTCATAAAATATTGAAATTTTGTAACAATAAAGTACTCGAGCCTCTTGTCAATTTAAGCTATCGCTCAAAGCTATACTACCCTTGAGTCCCAAATCAAACACTGATAAAACTTCAAATGGCCCTAACTTCTATACGGTACGTCCTACACTTATCAAAGTTTGCAACATACAAATGCTTGTAACATTTTACTGGAGCGTCATAAAACCTTGAAATTTTGTAACAATAAAGTACTCGGGCCTCTTGTCAATTTAAGCTATCGCTCAAAGCTATGCTCCCCTTGAGTTCCAAATCAAACACTGATAAAACTTCAAATGGCCCTAACTTCTATACGGTATGTCCTACACCTATCAAAGTTTGCAACATATAAATGCTTGTAACTTTTTACTGGAGCGTCATAAAACCTTGAAATTTTGTAACAATAAAGTACTGGAGCCTCTTGTCAATTTAAGCTATCGCTCAAAGCTATACTACCCTTTAGTCCCAAATCAAACACTGATAAAACTTCAAATGGCCCTAACTTCTATACGGTACGTCTTACACTATCAAAGTTTGCAACACACAAATGCTTGTAACATTTTACTGGAGCGTCATAAAACCTTGAAATTTTGTAACAATAAAGTACTCGGGCCTCTTGTCAATTTAAGCTATCGCTCAAAGCTATGTGTCCCTTGAGTTCCAAATCAAACACTGATAAAACTTCAAATGGCCCTAACTTCTATACGGTACGTCCTACACCTATCAAAGTTTGCAACATACAAATGCTTGTAACTTTTTACTGGAGCGTCATAAAACCTTGAAATTTTGTAACAATATAGTACTCGAGCCTCTTGTCAATTTAAGTTATCGCTCAAAGCTATGCTACCCTTGAGTACCAAATCAAACACTGATAAAACTTCAAATGCCCCTAACTTCTATACGGTACGTCCTACACCTATCAAAGTTTGCAACATACAAATGTTTGTAACTTTTTACTGGAGCGTCATAAAACCTTGAAATTTTGTAACAATAAAGTACTCGAGCCTCTTGTCAATTTAAGCTATCGCTCAAAGCTATGCTACCCTTGAGTCCCAAATCAAACACTGATAAAACTTCAAATGGCCCTAACTTCTATACGGTACGTCCTACACCTATCAAAGTTTGCAACATACAAATGCTTGTAACTTTTTACTGGAGCGTCCTAAAACCGGGCAATTTTGTAACAATAAAGTACTCGAGCCTCTTGTCAATTTAAGTTATCACTCAAAGCTATGCTACCCTTGAGTCCCAAATCAGACACTGATAAAACTTCAAATGGCCCTAACTTCTATACGGTACGTCCTACACCTATCAAAGTTTGCAACTTACAAATGCTTCTAACTTTTTACTGGAGCGTCATAAAACCTTGAAAGTTCGTAACAATAAAGTACTCGAGCCTCTTTTCAATTTAAGCTATCGCTCAAAGCTATGCTACCCTTGAGTCCCAAATCAAACACTGATAAAACTTCAAATGGCCCTAACTTCTATACGGTACGTCCTACACCTATCAAAGTTTGCAACATACAAATGCTTGTAACTTTTTACTGGAGCGTCCTAAAACCGGGCAATTTTGTAACAATAAAGTACTCGAGCCTCTTGTCAATTTAAGTTATCACTCAAAGCTATGCTACCCTTGAGTCCCAAATCAAACACTCATAAAGCTTCAAATGGCCCTTACTTCTATACGGTACGTCATACACCTATCAAACTTTGCAACGTATAAATGCTTGTAACTTTTTACTGGAGCGTCATAAAACCTTGAAATTTTGTAACAATAAAGTACTCGAGCCTCTTGTCAATTTAAGCTATCGCTCAAAGCTATGCTACCCTTGAGTCCCAAATTAAACACTTATAAAACTTCAAATGGTCCTAACTTCTATACGGTACGTCCTACACCTAACAAAGTTTGCAACATACAAATGCATGTAACTTTTTACTGGAGCGTCTTAAAACCTTGAAATTTTGTAACAATAAAGAACTCGAGCCTCTTGTCAAATTAAGCTATAGCTCAAAGCTATACTACCCTTGATTCCCCAAACTAACACTGATAAAACTTCAAATGGCCCTAACTTCTATACGGTACGTCCTACACCTATCAAAATGTGCAACATTCAAATGCTTGTAACTTTTTGCTGGAGCGTCATAAAACCTTGAAATTTCGTAACAATAAATTACTCGAGCCTCTTGTCAATTTAAGCTATCGCTCAAAGCTATGCTACCCTTGAGTCCCCAAACAAACACTGATTATACTTCAAATGGCCCTAACTTCTATACGGTATGTCCTACACCTATCAAAGTTTGCAACATACAAATGCTTGTAACTTTTTACTGGAGCGTCTTAGAAACTTGAAATTTTGTAACAATAAAGTACTCGATCCTCTTGTCAATTTAAGTTATCGCTCAAAGCTATGCTACCCTTCAGTCACAAATCAAACACTGATAAAGCTTCAAGTGGCCCTTGCTTCTATACGGTACGTCCTACACCTATCAAACTTTGCAACATATAAATGCTTGTAACTTTTTACTGGACCGCCATAAAACCTTGAAATTTTGTATCAATAAAGTACTCGAGCCTCTTGTCAATTTAAGCTATCGCTCATAGCTATGCTACCCTTGAATCCCAAATCAAACACTGATAAAACTTCAAATGGCCCTAACTTCTATACGGTACGTCCTACACCTATCAAAGTTTGCAACATACAAATGCTTGTAACATTTTACTGGAGCGTCATAAAACCTTGAAATTTTGTAACAATAAAGTACTCGGGCCTCTTGTCAATTTAAGCTATCGCTCAAAGCTATGCTACCCTTGAGTTCCAAATCAAACACTGATAAAACTTCAAATGACCCTAACTTCTATACGGTATGTCCTACACCTATCAAAGTTTGCAACATATAAATGCTTGTAACTTTTTACTGGAGCGTCATAAAACCTTGAAATTTTGTAACAGTAAAGTACTGGAGCCTCTTGTCAATTTAAGCTATCGCTCAAAGCTATACTACCCTTTAGTCCCAATTCAAACACTGATAAAACTTCAAATGGCCCTGACTTCTATACGGTACGTCCTACACCTATCAAAGTTTGCAACATACAAATGCTTGGAACATTTTACTGGAGCGTCATAAAACCTTGAAATTTTGTAACAATAAAGTACTCGGGCCTCTTGTCAATTTAAGCTATCGCTCAAAGCTATGTTACTCTTGAGTTCCAAATCAAACACTGATAAAACTTCAAATGGCCCTAACTTCTATACGGTACGTCCTACACCTATCAAAGTTTGCAACATACAAATGCTTGTAACTTTTTACTGGAGCGTCATAAAACCTTGAAATTTTGTAACAATATAGTCTTCGAGCCTCTTGTCAATTTAAGTTATCGCTCAAAGCTATGCTACCCTTGAGTCCCAAATCAAACACTGATAAAACTTCAAATGGCCCTAACTTCTATACGGTACGTCCTACACCTATCAAAGTTTGCAACATACAAATGCTTGTAACTTTTTACTGGAGCGTCATAAAACTTTGAAATTTTGTAACAATAAAGTACTCGAGCCTCTTGTCAATTTAAGCTATCGCTCAAAGCTATGCTACCCTTGAGTCCCAAATCAAACACTGATAAAACTTCAAATGGTCCTAACTTCTACACAGTACGTCCTACACCTATCAATGTTTGCTTGTAACTTTTTACTGGAGCGTCATAAAACCTTGAAATTTTGTAACAATAAAGTACTCGAGCCTCTTGTCAATTTAAGTTATCGCTCAAAGCTATGCTACCCTTGAGTCCCAAATCAAACACTGATAAAACTTCAAATGGCCCTAACTTCTATACGGTACGTCCTACATCTATCAAAGTTTGCAACATACAAATGCTTGTAACTTTTTACTGGAGCGTCATAAAATATTGAAATTTTGTAACAATAAAGTACTCGAGCCTCTTGTCAATTTAAGCTATCGCTCAAAGCTATACTACCCTTGAGTCCCAAATCAAACACTGATAAAACTTCAAATGGCCCTAACTTCTATACGGTACGTCCTACACTATCAAAGTTTGCAACACACAAATGCTTGTAACATTTTACTGGAGCGTCATAAAACCTTGAAATTTTGTAACAATAAAGTACTCGAGCCTCTTGTCAATTTAAGTAATCGCTCAAAGCTATGCTACCCTTGAGTACCAAATCAAACACTGATAAAACTTCAAATGGCCCTAACTTCTATACGGTACGTCCTACACCTATCAAAGTTTGCAACATACAAATGTTTGTAACTTTTTACTGGAGCGTCATAAAACCTTGAAATTTTGTAACAATAAAGTACTCGAGCCTCTTGTCAATTTAAGCTATCGCTCAAAGCTATGCTACCCTTGAGTCCCAAATCAAACACTGATAAAACTTCAAATGGCCCTAACTTCTATACGGTACGTCCTACACCTATCAAAGTTTGCAACATACAAATGCTTGTAACTTTTTACTGGAGCGTCCTAAAACCGGGCAATTTTGTAACAATAAAGTACTCGAGCCTCTTGTCAATTTAAGTTATCACTCAAAGCTATGCTACCCTTGAGTCCCAAATCAGACACTGATAAAACTTCAAATGGCCCTAACTTCTATACGGTACGTCCTACACCTATCAAAGTTTGCAACTTACAAATGCTTCTAACTTTTTACTGGAGCGTCATAAAACCTTGAAAGTTCGTAACAATAAAGTACTCGAGCCTCTTTTCAATTTAAGCTATCGCTCAAAGCTATGCTACCCTTGAGTCCCAAATCAAGCACTGATAAAACTTCAAATGGCCCTAACTTCTATACGGTACGTCCTACACCTATCAAAGTTTGCAACATACAAATGCTTGTAACTTTTTACTGGAGCGTCCTAAAACCGGGCAATTTTGTAACAATAAAGTACTCGAGCCTCTTGTCAATTTAAGTTATCACTCAAAGCTATGCTACCCTTGAGTCCCAAATCAAACACTCATAAAGCTTCAAATGGCCCTTACTTCTATACGGTACGTCATACACCTATCAAAGTTTGCTTGTAACTTTTTACTGGAGCGTCATAAAACCTTGAAATTTTGTAACAATAAAGTACTCGAGCCTCTTGTCAATTTAAGCTATCGCTCAAAGCTATGCTACCCTTGAGTCCCAAATCAAACACTGATAAAACTTCAAATGGCCCTAACTTCTATACAATACGTCCTACACCTAGCAAAGTTTGCAACATACAAATGCATGTAACTTTTTACTGGAGCGTCATAAAACCTTGTAATTATGTAACAATAAAGTACTCGAGCCTCTTGTCAATTTAAGCTATCGCTCAAAGCTATGCTACCCTTGAGTCCAAAATCAGACAATTATAAAGCTTCAAATGGCCCTTACTTCTATACGGTACGTCCTACACCTATCAAACTTTGCGTGCAACTTTTTACTGGAGCGTCATAAAACCTTGAAATTTTGTAACAATAAAGTACTCGAGCCTCTTGTCAATTTAAGTTATCGCTCAAAGCTATGCTACCCTTGAGTCCCAAATCAAACACTGATAAAACTTCAAATGGCCCTAACTTCTATACGGTACGTCATACACCTATCAAAGTTTGCAACATACAAATGCTTGTAACTTTTTACTGGAGCGTCATAAAATATTGAAATTTTGTAACAATAAAGTACTCGAGCCTCTTGTCAATTTAAGCTATCGCTCAAAGCTATACTACCCTTGAGTCCCAAATCAAACACTGATAAAACTTCAAATGGCCCTAACTTCTATACGGTACGTCCTACACTTATCAAAGTTTGCAACATACAAATGCTTGTAACATTTTACTGGAGCGTCATAAAACCTTGAAATTTTGTAACAATAAAGTACTCGGGCCTCTTGTCAATTTAAGCTATCGCTCAAAGCTATGCTCCCCTTGAGTTCCAAATCAAACACTGATAAAACTTCAAATGGCCCTAACTTCTATACGGTATGTCCTACACCTATCAAAGTTTGCAACATATAAATGCTTGTAACTTTTTACTGGAGCGTCATAAAACCTTGAAATTTTGTAACAATAAAGTACTGGAGCCTCTTGTCAATTTAAGCTATCGCTCAAAGCTATACTACCCTTTAGTCCCAAATCAAACACTGATAAAACTTCAAATGGCCCTAACTTCTATACGGTACGTCTTACACTATCAAAGTTTGCAACACACAAATGCTTGTAACATTTTACTGGAGCGTCATAAAACCTTGAAATTTTGTAACAATAAAGTACTCGGGCCTCTTGTCAATTTAAGCTATCGCTCAAAGCTATGTGTCCCTTGAGTTCCAAATCAAACACTGATAAAACTTCAAATGGCCCTAACTTCTATACGGTACGTCCTACACCTATCAAAGTTTGCAACATACAAATGCTTGTAACTTTTTACTGGAGCGTCATAAAACCTTGAAATTTTGTAACAATATAGTACTCGAGCCTCTTGTCAATTTAAGTTATCGCTCAAAGCTATGCTACCCTTGAGTACCAAATCAAACACTGATAAAACTTCAAATGGCCCTAACTTCTATACGGTACGTCCTACACCTATCAAAGTTTGCAACATACAAATGTTTGTAACTTTTTACTGGAGCGTCATAAAACCTTGAAATTTTGTAACAATAAAGTACTCGAGCCTCTTGTCAATTTAAGCTATCGCTCAAAGCTATGCTACCCTTGAGTACCAAATCAAACACTGATAAAACTTCAAATGGCCCTAACTTCTATACGGTACGTCCTACACCTATCAAAGTTTGCAACATACAAATGCTTGTAACTTTTTACTGGAGCGTCCTAAAACCGGGCAATTTTGTAACAATAAAGTACTCGAGCCTCTTGTCAATTTAAGTTATCACTCAAAGCTATGCTACCCTTGAGTCCCAAATCAGACACTGATAAAACTTCAAATGGCCCTAACTTCTATACGGTACGTCCTACACCTATCAAAGTTTGCAACTTACAAATGCTTCTAACTTTTTACTGGAGCGTCATAAAACCTTGAAAGTTCGTAACAATAAAGTACTCGACCCTCTTTTCAATTTAAGCTATCGCTCAAAGCTATGCTACCCTTGAGTCCCAAATGTAACACTGATAAAACTTCAAATGGCCCTAACTTCTATACGGTACGTTATACACCTATCAAAGTTTGCAACATACAAATGCTTGTAACTTTTTACTGGAGCGTCATAGAAAATTGAAATTTTGTAACAATAAAGTACTCGACCCTCTTGTCAATTTAAGTTATCGCTCAAAGCTATGCTACCCTTGAGTCCCAAATCAAACACTCATAAAGCTTCAAATGGCCCTTACTTCTATACGGTACGTCATACACCTATCAAACTTTGCAACATATAAATGCTTGTAGCTTTTTACTGGAGCGTCATAAAACCTTGAAATTTTGTAACAATAAAGTACTCGAGCCTCTTGTCAATTTAAGCTATCGCTCAAAGCTATGCTACCCTTGAGTCCCAAATTAAACACTTATAAAACTTCAAATGGTCCTAACTTCTATACGGTACGTCCTACACCTAACAAAGTTTGCAACATACAAATGCATGTAACTTTTTACTGGAGCGTCTTAAAACCTTGAAATTTTGTAACAATAAAGTACTCGAGCCTCTTGTCAATTTAAGCTATAGTTCAAAGCTATGCTACCCTTGATTCCCCAAACTTACACTGATAAAACTTCAAATGGCCCTAACTTCTATACGGTACGTCCTACACCTATCAAAGTTTGCAACATACAAATGCTTGTAACTTTTTACTGGAGCGTCATAAAACTTTGAAATTTTGTAACAATAAAGTACTCGAGCCTCTTGTCAATTTAAGCTATCGCTCAAAGCTATGCTACCCTTGAGTTCCAAATCAAACACTGATAAAATTTCAAATGGCCCTAACTTCTATACGGTATGTCCTACACCTATCAAAGTTTGCAACATATAAATGCTTGTATCTTCTTACTGGAGCGTCATAAAAGCTTGAAATTTTGTAACAATAAAGTACTCGGGCCTATTGTCAATTTAAGCTACCGCTCAAATCTATGCTACCCTTGAGTCCCCAAACTAACACTGATAAAACTTCAAATGACCCAAACTTCTATACGGTACGTCCTACACCTATCAAAGTTTGCAACATATAAATGCTTGTAACTTTTTAATGGAGCGTCATAAAACCTGGCAATTTTGTAACAATAAAGTAGTCGAGCCTCTTGTCAATTTAAGCTATCGCTCAAAGCTATGCTACCCTTGAGTCCCAAATCAAACACTGATAAAATTTCAAATGGCCCTAACTTCTATACGGTACGTCTTCCACCTATCAAAGTTTGCAACATACAAATGCACGTAACTTTTTACTGGAGCGTCATAAAACCTTGAAATTTTGTAACAATAAATTACTCGAGCCTCTTGTCAATTTAAGCTATCGCTCAAAGCTATGCTACCCTTGAGTCCCAAATCAAACACTGATAAAACTTCAAATGGCCCTAACTTCTATACGGTACATCCTACACCTATCAAAGTTTGCAACATACAAATGCTTGTAACTTTTTACTGGAGCGTCATAAAATCTTGAAATTTTGTAACAATAAAGTACTCTAGCCTCTTGTCAATTTAAGTCATCGCTCAAAGCTATGCTACCCTTGAGTCCCAAATCAAACACCGATAAAACTTCAATTGGCCCTAACTTCTATACGGTACGTCCTACACCTATCAAAGTTTGCATCATACAAATGCTTGTAACTTTTTACTGGAGCGTCATAAAACCTTGAAAATTTGTAACAATAAAGTTCTCGAGCCTCTTGGCAATTTAAGCTATCGCTCAAAGCTAAGCTACCCTTAAGTCCCAAATCAAACACTGACGAAACTTCAAATGGCCCTAACTTCTATACGGTACGTCCTACACCTATCAAGGTTTGCAACATACAAATGATTGTAACTTTTTACTGGAGCGTCATAAAACCTTGAAATTTTGCACCAATAAAGTACTCGAGCCTCTTGTCAATTTAAGATATCGCTCAAAGCTATGCTACCCTTGAGTCCCAAATCAAACACTGATAAAACTTCAAATGGCCCTAACTTCTATACGGTACGTCCTACACCTATCAAAGTTTGCAACATACAAATGCTTGTAACTTTTTACTGGAGCGTCATAAAACCTTGAAATTTTGTAACAATAAAGTACTCGATCCTCTTGTCAATTTAAGTTATCGCTCAAAGCTATGCTACCCTTGAGTCCCAAATGAAACACTGATAAAACTTCAAATGGCCCTAACTTCTATACGGTACGTCCTACACCTATCAAAGTTTGCAACATATAAATGCTTGTAACCTTTTACTGGAGCGTCATAAAACCTTGAAATTTTGTAACAATAAAGTACTCGAGCCTCCGCTCAATTTAAGCTATCGGTCAAAGCTATACTACCCTTGACTATCAAATCAAACACTGATAAAACTTCAAATGGCCCTTACTTCTATACGGTACGTCCTACACCTATCAAAGTTTGCAACATACAACGGCTTGTAACTTTTTACTGGAGCGTCCTAAAACCTTGAAATTTTGTAACAATAAAGTACTCGAGCCTCTTGTCAATTTAAGTTATCGCTCAAAGCTATGCTACCCTTGAGTCCCAAATCAAACACTGATAAAAATACAAATGGACCTAACTTCTATACGGTATGTCCTACACCTATCAAAGTTTGCAACATACAAATGCTTGTAACTTTTTACTGGAGCGTCATAAAACCTTGAAATATTGTAACAATAAAGTACTGGAGCCTCTTGTCAATTTAATCTATCGCTCAAAGCTATGCTACCCTTGAGTCCTAACTGAAACACTGATAAAACTTCAAATGGCCATAACTTCTGTTCGGTACGTCCTACACCTATCAAAATTTGCAACATACAAATGCTTGTAACTTTTTACTGGAGCGTCATAAAACCTTGAAATTTTGTAACAATAAAGTACTCGAGCCTCTTGTCAATTTAAGCTATCGCTCAAAGCTATGCTACCCTTGAGTCCAAAATCAGACAATTATAAAGCTTCAAATGGCCCTTACTTCTATACGGTACGTCCTACACCTATCAAACTTTGCTTGTAACTTTTTACTGGAGCGTCATAAAACCTTGAAATTTTGTAACAATAAAGTACTCGAGCCTCTTGTCAATTTAAGTTATCGCTCAAAGCTATGCTACCCTTGAGTCCCAAATCAAACACTGATAAAACTTCAAATGGCCCTAACTTCTATACGGTACGTCCTACATCTATCAAAGTTTGCAACATACAAATGCTTGTAACTTTTTACTGGAGCGTCATAAAACCTTGAAATTTTGTAACAATAAAGTACTCGAGCCTCTTGTCAATTTAAGCTATCGCTCAAAGCTATGCTACCCTTGAGTCCCAAATCAAACACTGATAAAACTTCAAATGGCCCTAACTTCTATACAGTACGTCCTACACCTAGCAAAGTTTGCAACATACAAATGCATGTAACTTTTTACTGGAGCGTCTTAAAACCTTGAAATTTTGTAACAATAAAGTACTCGAGCCTCTTGTCAATTTAAGTTATCGCTCAAAGCTATGCTACCCTTGAGTCCCAAATCAAACACTGATAAAACTTCAAATGGCCGTAACTTCTATACGGTACGTCCTACATCTATCAAAGTTTGCAACATACAAATGCTTGTTACTTTTTACTGGAGCGTCATAAAACCTTGAAATTTTGTAACAATAAAGTACTCGAGCCTCTTGTCAATTTAAGCTATCGCTCAAAGCTATGCTACCCTTGAGTCCCAAATCAAACACTGATAAAACTTCAAATGGCCCTAACTTCTATACGGTACGTCCTACACTTATCAAAGTTTGCAACATACAAATGCTTGTAACATTTTACTGGAGCGTCATAAAACCTTGAAATTTTGTAACAATAAAGTACTCGGGCCTCTTGTCAATTTAAGCTATCGCTCAAAGCTATGCTCCCCTTGAGTTCCAAATCAAACACTGATAAAACTTCAAATGGCCCTAACTTCTATACGGTATGTCCTACACCTATCAAAGTTTGCAACATATAAATGCTTGTAACTTTTTACTGGAGCGTCATAAAACCTTGAAATTTTGTAACAATAAAGTACTGGAGCCTCTTGTCAATTTAAGCTATCGCTCAAAGCTATACTACCCTTTAGTCCCAAATCAAACACTGATAAAACTTCAAATGGCCCTAACTTCTATACGGTACGTCTTACACTATCAAAGTTTGCAACATACAAATGCTTGTAACATTTTACTGGAACGTCATAAAACCTTGAAATTTTGTAACAATAAAGTACTCGGGCCTCTTGTCAATTTAAGCTATCGCTCAAAGCTATGTGTCCCTTGAGTTCCAAATCAAACTCTGATAAAACTTCAAATGGCCCTAACTTCTATACGGTACGTCCTACACCTATCAAAGTTTGCAACATACCAATGCTTGTAACTTTTTACTGGAGCGTCATAAAACCTTGAAATTTTGTAACAATATAGTACTCGAGCCTCTTGTCAATTTAAGTTATCGCTCAAAGCTATGCTACCCTTGAGTCTCAAATCAAACACTGATAAAACTTCAAATGGCCCTAACTTCTATACGGTACGTCCTACACCTATCAAAGTTTGCAACATACAAATGTTTGTAACTTTTTACTGGAGCGTCATAAAACCTTGAAATTTTGTAACAATAAAGTACTCGAGCCTCTTGTCAATTTAAGCTATCGCTCAAAGCTATACTACCCTTGAGTCCCAAATCAAACACTGATAAAACTTCAAATGGCCCTAACTTCTATACGGTACGTCCTACACCTATCAAAGTTTGCAACATACAAATGCTTGTAACTTTTTACTGGAGCGTCCTAAAACCGGGCAATTTTGTAACAATAAAGTACTCGAGCCTCTTGTCAATTTAAGTTATCACTCAAAGCTATGCTACCCTTGAGTCCCAAATCAGACACTGATAAAACTTCAAATGGCCCTAACTTCTATACGGTACGTCCTACACCTATCAAAATTTGCAACTTACAAATGCTTCTAACTTTTTACTGGAGCGTCATAAAACTTTGAAAGTTCGTAACAATAAAGTACTCGAGCCTCTTTTCAATTTAAGCTATCGCTCAAAGCTATGCTACCCTTGAGTCCCAAATATAACACTGATAAAACTTCAAATGGCCCTAACTTCTATACGGTACGTTATACACCTATCAAAGTTTGCAACATATAAATGCTTGTAGCTTTTTACTGGAGCGTCATAAAACCTTGAAATTTTGTAACAATAAAGTACTCGAGCCTCTTGTCAATTTAAGCTATCGCTCAAAGCTATGCTACCCTTGAGTCCCAAATTAAACACTTATAAAACTTCAAATGGTCCTAACTTCTATACGGTACGTCCTACACCTAACAAAGTTTGCAACATACAAATGCATGTAACTTTTTACTGGAGCGTCTTAAAACCTTGAAATTTTGTAACAATAAAGTACTCGAGCCTCTTGTCAATTTAAGCTATAGCTCAAAGCTATGCTACCCTTGATTCCCCAAACTAACACTGATAAAACTTCAAATGGCCCTAACTTCTATACGGTACGTCCTACACCTATCAAAGTTTGCAACATATAAATGCTTGTAACTTTTTACTGGAGCGTCGTAAAACCTTGAAATTTTGTAACAATAAAGTACTCGAGCCTCTTGTCAATTTAAGTTATCGCTCAAAGCTATGCTAAACTTGAGTCCCAAATCAAACACTGATAAAACTTCAAATGGCCCTAACTTCTATACGGTACGTCCTACACCTATCAAAATGTGCAACATACAAATGCTTGTAACTTTTTGCTGGAGCGTCATAAAACCTTGAAATTTTGTAACAATAAATTACTCGAGCCTCTTGTCAATTTAAGCTATCGCTCAAAGCTATGCTACCCTTGAGTCCCCAAACAAACACTGATTAAACTTCAAATGGCCCTAACTTCTATACGGTATGTCCTACACCTATCAAAGTTTGCAACATACAAATGCTTGTAACTTTTTACTGGAGCGTCATAGAAACTTGAAATTTTGTAACAATAAAGTACTCGATCCTCTTGTCAATTTAAGTTATCGCTCAAAGCTATGCTACCCTTCAGTCACAAATCAAACACTGATAAAGCTTCAAGTGGCCCTTGCTTCTATACGGTACGTCCTACACCTATCAAACTTTGCAACATATAAATGCTTGTAACTTTTTACTGGAGCGTCATAAAACCTTGAAATTTTGTATCAATAAAGTACTCGAGCCTCTTGTCAATTTAAGCTATCGCTCAAAGCTATGCTACCCTTGAGTCCCAAATCAAACACTGATAAAACTTCAAATGGCCCTAACTTCTATACGGTACGTCCTACACCTATCAAAGTTTGTAACATAGAAATGCTTGTAACATTTTACTGGAGCGTCATAAAACCTTGAAATTTTGTAACAATAAAGTACTCGGGCCTCTTGTCAATTTAAGCTATCGCTCAAAGCTATGCTACCCTTGAGTTCCAAATCAAACACTGATAAAACTTCAAATGGCCCTAACTTCTATACGGTATGTCCTACACCTATCAAAGTTTGCAACATATAAATGCTTGTAACTTTTTACTGGAGCGTCATAAAACCTTGAAATTTTGTAACAGTAAAGTACTGGAGCCTCTTGTCAATTTAAGCTATCGCTCAAAGCTATACTACCCTTTAGTCCCAAATCAAACACTGATAAAACTTCAAATGGCCCTGACTTCTATACGGTACGTCCTACACCTATCAAAGTTTGCAACATACAAATGCTTGGAACATTTTACTGGAGCGTCATAAAACCTTGAAATTTTGTAACAATAAAGTACTCGGGCCTCTTGTCAATTTAAGCTATCGCTCAAAGCTATGTTACTCTTGAGTTCCAAATCAAACACTGATAAAACTTCAAATGGCCCTAACTTCTATACGGTACGTCCTACACCTATCAAAGTTTGCAACATACAAATGCTTGTAACTTTTTACTGGAGCGTCATAAAACTTTGAAATTTTGTAACAATAAAGTACTCGAGCCTCTTGTCAATTTAAGCTATCGCTCAAAGCTATGCTATCCTTGAGTTCCAAATCAAACACTGATAAAACTTCAAATGGCCCTAACTTCTATACGGTATGTCCTACACCTATCAAAGTTTGCAACATATAAATGCTTGTATCTTCTTACTGGAGCGTCATAAAAGCTTGAAATTTTGTAACAATAAAGTACTCGGGCCTATTGTCAATTTAAGCTATCGCTCAAATCTATGCTACCCTTGAGTCCCCAAACTAACACTGATAAAACTTCAAATGACCCAAACTTCTATACGGTACGTCCTACACCTATCAAAGTTTGCAACATATAAATGCTTGTAACTTTTTAATGGAGCGTCATAAAACCTGGCAATTTTGTAACAATAAAGTAGTCGAGCCTCTTGTCAATTTAAGCTATCGCTCAAAGCTATGCTACCCTTGAGTCCCAAATCAAACACGGATAAAATTTCAAATGGCCCTAACTTCTATACGGTACGTCCTACACCTATCAAAGTTTGCAACATACAAATGCACGTAACTTTTTACTGGAGCGTCATAAAACCTTGAAATTTTGTAACAATAAATTACTCGAGCCTCTTGTCAATTTAAGCTATCGCTCAGAGCTATGCTGCCCTTAAGTCCCAAATCAAACACTGACGAAACTTCAAATGGCCCTAACTTCTATACGGTACGTCCTACACCTATCAAGGTTTGCAACATACAAATGATTGTAACTTTTTACTGGAGCGTCATAAAACCTTGAAATTTTGCACCAATAAAGTACTCGAGCCTCTTGTCAATTTAAGATATCGCTCAAAGCTATGCTACCCTTGAGTCCCAAATCAAACACTGATAAAACTTCAAATGGCCCTAACTTCTATACGGTACGTCCTACACCTATCAAAGTTTGCAACATACAAATGCTTGTAACTTTTTACTGGAGCGTCATAAAACCTTGAAATTTTGTAACAATAAAGTACTCGATCCTCTTGTCAATTTAAGCTATAGCTCAAAGCTATGCTACCCTTGATTCCCCAAACTAACACTGATAAAACTTCAAATGGCCCTATCTTCTATACGGTACGTCCTACACCTATCAAAGTTTGCAACATATAAATGCTTGTAACTTTTTACTGGAGCGTCGTAAAACCTTGAAATTTTGTAACAATAAAGTACTCGAGCCTCTTGTCAATTTAAGTTATCGCTCAAAGCTATGCTAAACTTGAGTCCCAAATCAAACACTGATAAAACTTCAAATGGCCCTAACTTCTATACGGTACGTCCTACACCTATCAAAATGTGCAACATACAAATGCTTGTAACTTTTTGCTGGAGCGTCATAAAACCTTGAAATTTTGTAACAATAAATTACTCGAGCCTCTTGTCAATTTAAGCTATCGCTCAAAGCTATGCTACCCTTGAGTCCCCAAACAAACACTGATTAAACTTCAAATGGCCCTAACTTCTATACGGTATGTCCTACACCTATCAAAGTTTGCAACATACAAATGCTTGTAACTTTTTACTGGAGCGTCATAGAAACTTGAAATTGTGTAACAATAAAGTACTCGATCCTCTTGTCAATTTAAGTTATCGCTCAAAGCTATGCTACCCTTCAGTCACAAATCAAACACTGATAAAGCTTCAAGTGGCCCTTGCTTCTATACGGTACGTCCTACACCTATCAAACTTTGCAACATATAAATGCTTGTAACTTTTTACTGGAGCGTCATAAAACCTTGAAATTTTGTATCAATAAAGTACTCGAGCCTCTTGTCAATTTAAGCTATCGCTCAAAGCTATGCTACCCTTGAGTCCCAAATCAAACACTGATAAAACTTCAAATGGCCCTAACTTCTATACGGGACGTCCTACACCTATCAAAGTTTGTAACATAGAAATGCTTGTAACATTTTACTGGAGCGTCATAAAACCTTGAAATTTTGTAACAATAAAGTACTCGGGCCTCTTGTCAATTTAAGCTATCGCTCAAAGCTATGCTACCCTTGAGTTCCAAATCAAACACTGATAAAACTTCAAATGGCCCTAACTTCTATACGGTATGTCCTACACCTATCAAAGTTTGCAACATATAAATGCTTGTAACTTTTTACTGGAGCGTCATAAAACCTTGAAATTTTGTAACAGTAAAGTACTGGAGCCTCTTGTCAATTTAAGCTATCGCTCAAAGCTATACTACCCTTTAGTCCCAAATCAAACACTGATAAAACTTCAAATGGCCCTGACTTCTATACGGTACGTCCTACACCTATCAAAGTTTGCAACATACAAATGCTTGGAACATTTTACTGGAGCGTCATAAAACCTTGAAATTTTGTAACAATAAAGTACTCGGGCCTCTTGTCAATTTAAGCTATCGCTCAAAGCTATGTTACTCTTGAGTTCCAAATCAAACACTGATAAAACTTCAAATGGCCCTAACTTCTATACGGTACGTCCTACACCTATCAAAGTTTGCAACATACAAATGCTTGTAACTTTTTACTGGAGCGTCATAAAACTTTGAAATTTTGTAACAATAAAGTACTCGAGCCTCTTGTCAATTTAAGCTATCGCTCAAAGCTATGCTATCCTTGAGTTCCAAATCAAACACTGATAAAACTTCAAATGGCCCTAACTTCTATACGGTATGTCCTACACCTATCAAACTTTGCAACATATAAATGCTTGTATCTTCTTACTGGAGCGTCATAAAAGCTTGAAATTTTGTAACAATAAAGTACTCGGGCCTATTGTCAATTTAAGCTATCGCTCAAATCTATGCTACCCTTGAGTCCCCAAACTAACACTGATAAAACTTCAAATGACCCAAACTTCTATACGGTACGTCCTACACCTATCAAAGTTTGCAACATATAAATGCTTGTAACTTTTTAATGGAGCGTCATAAAACCTGGCAATTTTGTAACAATAAAGTAGTCGAGCCTCTTGTCAATTTAAGCTATCGCTCAAAGCTATGCTACCCTTGAGTCCCAAATCAAACACTGATAAAATTTCAAATGGCCCTAACTTCTATACGGTACGTCCTACACCTATCAAAGTTTGCAACATACAAATGCACGTAACTTTTTACTGGAGCGTCATAAAACCTTGAAATTTTGTAACAATAAATTACTCGAGCCTCTTGTCAATTTAAGCTATCGCTCAGAGCTATGCTACCCTTAAGTCCCAAATCAAACACTGACGAAACTTCAAATGGCCCTAACTTCTATACGGTACGTCCTACACCTATCAAGGTTTGCAACATACAAATGATTGTAACTTTTTACTGGAGCGTCATAAAACCTTGAAATTTTGCACCAATAAAGTACTCGAGCCTCTTGTCAATTTAAGATATCGCTCAAAGCTATGCTACCCTTGAGTCTCAAATCAAACACTGATAAAACTTCAAATGGCCCTAACTTCTATACGGTACGTCCTACACCTATCAAAGTTTGCAACATACAAATTCTTGTAACTTTTTACTGGAGCGTCATAAAACCTTGAAATTTTGTAACAATAAAGTACTCGATCCTCTTGTCAATTTAAGTTATCGCTCAAAGCTATGCTACCCTTGAGTCCCAAATGAAACACTGATAAAACTTCAAATGGCCCTAACTTCTATACGGTACGTCCTACACCTATCAAAGTTTGCAACATATAAATGCTTGTAACCTTTTACTGGAGCGTCATAAAACCTTGAAATTTTGTAACAATAAAGTACTCGAGCCTCCGCTCAATTTAAGCTATCGGTCAAAGTTATACTACCCTTGACTATCAAATCAAACACTGATAAAACTTCAAATGGCCCTTACTTCTATACGGTACGTCCTACACCTATCAAAGTTTGCAACATACAACGGCTTGTAACTTTTTACTGGAGCGTCCTAAAACCTTGAAATTTTGTAACAATAAAGTACTCGAGCCTCTTGTCAATTTAAGTTATCGCTCAAAGCTCTGCTACCCTTGAGTCCTAAATCAAACACTGATAAAAATACAAATGGACCTAACTTCTATACGGTATGTCCTACACCTATCAAAGTTTGCAACATACAAATGCTTGTAACTTTTTACTGGAGCGTCATAAAACCTTGAAATATTGTAACAATAAAGTACTGGAGCCTCTTGTCAATTTAATCTATCGCTCAAAGCTATGCTACCCTTGAGTCCTAACTGAAACACTGATAAAACTTCAAATGGCCATAACTTCTGTTCGGTACGTCCTACACCTATCAAAGTTTGCAACATACAAATGCTTGTAACTTTTTACTGGAGCGTCATAAAACCTTGAAATATTGTAACAATAAAGTACTGGAGCCTCTTGTCAATTTAATCTATCGCTCAAAGCTATGCTACCCTTGAGTACCAAATCAAACACTCATAAAACTTCAAATGGCCCTAACTTATATAGGGTACGTCCCACACCTATCAAAGTTTGCAACATACAAATGCTTATAACTTTTTACTAGAGCGTCATAAAACCTTGAAATTTTGTAATAAATAAAGTACCCGAGCCTCTTGTCAATTTAAGCTATCGCTCAAAGCTATGCTACCCTTGAGTCCCAAATCAAACACTGATAAAACTTCAAATGGCCCTAACTTCTATACGGTACGTCCTACACCTATCAAAATTTGCTATATACAAATGCTTGTAACATTTTACTGGAGCGTCATAAAACCTTGAAATTTTGTAACAATAAAGTACTCGATCCTCTTGTCAATTTAAGTTATCGCTCAAAGCTATGCTACCCTTGTGTCCCAAATCAAACACTGATAAAACTTCAAATGGCCCTAACTTCTATACGGTACGTCCTACACCTATCAAAGTTTGTAACATAGAAATGCTTGTAACATTTTACTGGAGCGTCATAAAACCTTGAAATTTTGTAACAATAAAGTACTCGGGCCTCTTGTCAATTTAAGCTATCGCTCAAAGCTATGCTACCCTTGAGTTCCAAATCAAACACTGATAAAACTTCAAATGGCCCTAACTTCTATACGGTATGTCCTACACCTATCAAAGTTTGCAACATATAAATGCTTGTAACTTTTTACTGGAGCGTCATAAAACCTTGAAATTTTGTAACAGTAAAGTACTGAAGCCTCTTGTCAATTTAAGCTATCGCTCAAAGCTATACTACCCTTTAGTCCCAAATCAAACACTGATAAAACTTCAAATGGCCCTGACTTCTATACGGTACGTCCTACACCTATCAAAGTTTGCAACATACAAATGCTTGGAACATTTTACTGGAGCGTCATAAAACCTTGAAATTTTGTAACAATAAAGTACTCGGGCCTCTTGTCAATTTAAGCTATCGCTCAAAGCTATGTTACTCTTGAGTTCCAAATCAAACACTGATAAAACTTCAAATGGCCCTAACTTCTATACGGTACGTCCTACACCTATCAAAGTTTGCAACATACAAATGCTTGTAACTTTTTACTGGAGCGTCATAAAACTTTGAAATTTTGTAACAATAAAGTACTCGAGCCTCTTGTCAATTTAAGCTATCGCTCAAAGCTATGCTATCCTTGAGTTCCAAATCAAACACTGATAAAACTTCAAATGGCCCTAACTTCTATACGGTATGTCCTACACCTATCAAACTTTGCAACATATAAATGCTTGTATCTTCTTACTGGAGCGTCATAAAAGCTTGAAATTTTGTAACAATAAAGTACTCGGGCCTATTGTCAATTTAAGCTATCGCTCAAATCTATGCTACCCTTGAGTCCCCAAACTAACACTGATAAAACTTCAAATGACCCAAACTTCTATACGGTACGTCCTACACCTATCAAAGTTTGCAACATATAAATGCTTGTAACTTTTTAATGGAGCGTCATAAAACCTGGCAATTTTGTAACAATAAAGTAGTCGAGCCTCTTGTCAATTTAAGCTATCGCTCAAAGCTATGCTACCCTTGAGTCCCAAATCAAACACTGATAAAATTTCAAATGGCCCTAACTTCTATACGGTACGTCCTACACCTATCAAAGTTTGCAACATACAAATGCACGTAACTTTTTACTGGAGCGTCATAAAACCTTGAAATTTTGTAACAATAAATTACTCGAGCCTCTTGTCAATTTAAGCTATCGCTCAGAGCTATGCTACCCTTAAGTCCCAAATCAAACACTGACGAAACTTCAAATGGCCCTAACTTCTATACGGTACGTCCTACACCTATCAAGGTTTGCAACATACAAATGATTGTAACTTTTTACTGGAGCGTCATAAAACCTTGAAATTTTGCACCAATAAAGTACTCGAGCCTCTTGTCAATTTAAGATATCGCTCAAAGCTATGCTACCCTTGAGTCTCAAATCAAACACTGATAAAACTTCAAATGGCCCTAACTTCTATACGGTACGTCCTACACCTATCAAAGTTTGCAACATACAAATTCTTGTAACTTTTTACTGGAGCGTCATAAAACCTTGAAATTTTGTAACAATAAAGTACTCGATCCTCTTGTCAATTTAAGTTATCGCTCAAAGCTATGCTACCCTTGAGTCCCAAATGAAACACTGATAAAACTTCAAATGGCCCTAACTTCTATACGGTACGTCCTACACCTATCAAAGTTTGCAACATATAAATGCTTGTAACCTTTTACTGGAGCGTCATAAAACCTTGAAATTTTGTAACAATAAAGTACTCGAGCCTCCGCTCAATTTAAGCTATCGGTCAAAGCTATACTACCCTTGACTATCAAATCAAACACTGATAAAACTTCAAATGGCCCTTACTTCTATACGGTACGTCCTACACCTATCAAAGTTTGCAACATACAACGGCTTGTAACTTTTTACTGGAGCGTCCTAAAACCTTGAAATTTTGTAACAATAAAGTACTCGAGCCTCTTGTCAATTTAAGTTATCGCTCAAAGCTCTGCTACCCTTGAGTCCTAAATCAAACACTGATAAAAATACAAATGGACCTAACTTCTATACGGTATGTCCTACACCTATCAAAGTTTGCAACATACAAATGCTTGTAACTTTTTACTGGAGCGTCATAAAACCTTGAAATATTGTAACAATAAAGTACTGGAGCCTCTTGTCAATTTAATCTATCGCTCAAAGCTATGCTACCCTTGAGTCCTAACTGAAACACTGATAAAACTTCAAATGGCCATAACTTCTGTTCGGTACGTCCTACACCTATCAAAGTTTGCAACATACAAATGCTTGTAACTTTTTACTGGAGCGTCATAAAACCTTGAAATATTGTAACAATAAAGTACTGGAGCCTCTTGTCAATTTAATCTATCGCTCAAAGCTATGCTACCCTTGAGTACCAAATCAAACACTCATAAAACTTCAAATGGCCCTAACTTATATAGGGTACGTCCCACACCTATCAAAGTTTGCAACATACAAATGCTTATAACTTTTTACTAGAGCGTCATAAAACCTTGAAATTTTGTAATAAATAAAGTACCCGAGCCTCTTGTCAATTTAAGCTATCGCTCAAAGCTATGCTACCCTTGAGTCCCAAATCAAACACTGATAAAACTTCAAATGGCCCTAACTTCTATACGGTACGTCCTACACCTATCAAAATTTGCTATATACAAATGCTTGTAATATTTTACTGGAGCGTCATAAAACCTTGAAATTTTGTAACAATAAAGTACTCGATCCTCTTGTCAATTTAAGTTATCGCTCAAAGCTATGCTACCCTTGTGTCCCAAATCAAACACTGATAAAACTTCAAATGGCCCTAACTTCTATACGGTACGTCCTACACCTATCAAAATTTGCTATATACAAATGCTTGTAACATTTTACTGGAGCGTCATAAAACCTTGAAATATTGTAACAATAAAGTACTGGAGCCTCTTGTCAATTTAATCTATCGCTCAAAGCTATGCTACCCTTGAGTCCTAATTGAAACACTGATAAAACTTCAAATGGCCATAACTTCGTGCGTCATAAAACCATGAAATTTTGCACCAATAAAGTACTCGAGCTTCTTGTCAATTTAAGTTATCGCTCAAAGCTATGCTACCCTTGAGTCCCAAATCAAACACTGATAAAACTTCAAATGGCCCTAACTTCTATACGGTACGTCCTACACCTATCAAAATTTGCAATATACAAATGCTTGTAACTTTTTACTGGAGCGTCATAAAACCTTGCAATTTTGTAACAATATAGTACTCGAGCCTCTTGTCAATTTAAGCTATAGCTCAAAGCTATGCTACCCTTGAGTCCCACATCAAACACTGATAAAACTTCAAATGGCCCTTACTTCTATACGGTACGTCCTACACCTATCAAAGTTTGCAACATACAAATGCTTGTAACTTTTTACTGGAGCGTCATAAAACCTTGAAATTTTGTAACAATAAAGTACTCGGGCCTATTGTCAATTTAAGCTATCGCTCAAATCTATGCTACCCTTGAGTCCCCAAACTAACACTGATAAAACTTCAAATGACCCAAACTTCTATACGGTACGTCCTACACCTATCAAAGTTTGCAACATATAAATGCTTGTAACTTTTTAATGGAGCGTCATAAAACCTGGCAATTTTGTAACAATAAAGTAGTCGAGCCTCTTGTCAATTTAAGCTATCGCTCAAAGCTATGCTACCCTTGAGTCCCAAATCAAACACTGATAAAATTTCAAATGGCCCTAACTTCTATACGGTACGTCCTACACCTATCAAAGTTTGCAACATACAAATGCACGTAACTTTTTCTGGAGCGTCATAAAACCTTGAAATTTTGTAACAATAAATTACTCGAGCCTCTTGTCAATTTAAGCTATCGCTCAGAGCTATGCTACCCTTAAGTCCCAAATCAAACACTGACGAAACTTCAAATGGCCCTAACTTATATACGGTACGTCCTACACCTATCAAGGTTTGCAACATACAAATGATTGTAACTTTTTACTGGAGCGTCATAAAACCTTGAAATTTTGCACCAATAAAGTACTCGAGCCTCTTGTCAATTTAAGATATCGCTCAAAGCTATGCTACCCTTGAGTCCCAAATCAAACACTGATAAAACTTCAAATGGCCCTAACTTCTATACGGTACGTCCTACACCTATCTAAGTTTGCAACATACAAATGCTTGTAACTTTTTACTGGAGCGTCATAAAACCTTGAAATTTTGTAACAATAAAGTACTCGATCCTCTTGTCAATTTAAGTTATCGCTCAAAGCTATGCTACCCTTGAGTCCCAAATCAAACACTGATAAAACTTCAAATGGCCCTAACTTCTATACGGTACGTCCTACACCTATCAAAATTTGCTATATACAAATGCTTGTAACATTTTACTGGAGCGTCATAAAACCTTGAAATTTTGTAACAATAAAGTACTCGATCCTCTTGTCAATTTAAGCTATCGCTCAAAGCTATGCTACCCTTGTGTCCCAAATGAAACACTGATAAAACTTCAAATTGCCCTAACTTCTATACGGTACGTCCTACACCTATCAAAGTTTGCAACATATAAATGCTTGTAACCTTTTACTGGAGCGTCATAAAACCTTGAAATTTTGTAACAATAAAGTACTCGAGCCTCTTCTCAATTTAAGCTATCGGTCAAAGCTATACTACCCTTGACTATCAAATCAAACACTGATAAAACTTCAAACGGCCCTAACTTCTATACGGTACGTCCTACACCTGTCAAAGTTTGCAACATGCAAATGCTTGTAACTTTTTACTGGAGCGTCATAAAACATTGAAATTTTGTAACAATAAAGTACTCGAGCCTGTTGTCAATTTAAGTTATCGCTCAAAGCTATGCTACCCTTGAGTCCCAAATCAGACACTGATAAAACTTCAAATGGCCCTAACTTCTATACGGTACGTCCTACACCTATCAAAGCTTGCAACATATAAATGCTTGTAACTTTTTACTGGAGCGTCGTAAAACCTTGAAATTTTCTAATAATAAAGTACTCGAGCCTCTTGTCAATTTCAGCTTTCGCTCAAAGCTATGCTACCCTTGACTCCCAAATCAAACACTGATAAAACTTCAAATGGCCCTTACTTCTATACGGTACGTCCTACACCTATCAAAGTTTGCAACATACAACGGCTTGTAACTTTTTACTGGAGCGTCCTAAAACCTTGAAATTTTGTAACAATAAAGTACTCGAGCCTCTTGTCAATTTAAGTTATCGCTCAAAGCTATGCTACCCTTGAGTCCCAAATCAAACACTGATAAAAATACAAATGGACCTAACTTCTATACGGTATGTCCTACACCTATCAAAGTATGCAACATACAAATGCTTGTAACTTTTTACTGGAGCGTCATAAAACCTTGAAATATTGTAAGAATAAAGTACTGGAGCCTCTTGTCAATTTAAGCTATCACTCAAAGCTATGCTACCCTTGAGTCCTAATTGAAACACTGATAAAACTTCAAATGGCCATAACTTCGTGCGTCATAAAACCATGAAATTTTGCACCAATAAAGTACTCGAGCTTCTTGTCAATTTAAGTTATCGCTCAAAGCTATGCTACCCTTGAGTCCCAAATCAAACACTGATAAAACTTCAAATGGCCCTAACTTCTATACGGTACGTCCTACACCTATCAAAATTTGCAATATACAAATGCTTGTAACTTTTTACTGGAGCGTCATAAAACCTTGCAATTTTGTAACAATATAGTACTCGAGCCTCTTGTCAATTTAAGCTATAGCTCAAAGCTATGCTACCCTTGAGTCCCAAATGAAACACTGATAAAACTTCAAATGGCCCTTACTTCTATACGGTACGTCCTATACCTATCAAAGTTTGCAACATACAAATGCTTGTAACTTTTTACTGGAGCGTCATAAAACCTTGAAATTTTATAACAATAAAGTTCTCGATCCACTTGTCAACTTAAGTTATCGCTCAAAGCTATGCTACCCTTGAGTCCCAAATGAAACACTGATAAAACTTCAAATGGCCCTAACTTCTATACGGTACGTCCTACACCTATCAAAGTTTGCAACATATAAATGCTTGTAACCTTTTACTGGAGCGTCAAAAAACCTTGAAATTTTGTAACAATAAAGTACTGGAGCCTCTTCTCAATTTAAGCTATCGGTCAAAGCTATACTACCCTTGACTATCAAATCAAACACTGATAAAACTTCAAACGCCCCTAACTTCTATACGGTACGTCCTACACCTATCAAAGTTTGCAACATACATATGCTTGCAACTTTTTGCTGGAGCGTCATAAAACCTTGAAATTTTGTAACAATAAAGTACTCGAGCCGCTTGTCAATTTAAGCCATCGCTCAAAGCTATGCTACCCTTCCCAAATCAGACACTGATAAAACTTCAAATCGCCCTAACTTCTATACGGAACATCCTACACCTATCAAAGTTTGCAACATACAAATGCTTTTAACTTTTTACTGGAGCGTCATAAAACCTTGAAATTTTGTAACTATAAAGTACTCGAGCCTCTTGTCAATTTAAGCTATCGCTCAAATCTATGATACCCTTGAGTCCCAAATCAAACACCGATAAAACTTCAATTGGCCCTAACTTCTATACGGTACGTCCTACACCTATCAAAGTTTGCAACATACAAATGCTTGTAACTTTTTACTGGAGCGTCATAAAACCTTGAAATTTTGTAACAATAAAGTAGTCGAGCCTCTTGTCAATTTAAGCTATCGCTCAAAGCTATGCTACCCTTAAGTCCCAAATCAAACACTGATGAAACTTCAAATGGCCCTAACTTCTATACGGTACGTCCTACACCTATCAAAGTTTGCAACATACAAATGCTTGTAACTTTTTACTGGAGTGTCATAAAACCTTGAAATTTTGCACCAATAAAGTACTCGAGCCTCTTGTCAATTTAAGTTATCGCTCAAAGCTATGCTACCCTTGAGTCCCAAATCAAACACTGATAAAACTTCAAGTGGCCCTAACTTCTATACGGTACGTCCTACACCTATCAAAGTTTGCAACATACAAATGCTTGAAACTTTTTACTGGAGCGTCATAAAACCTTGAAATTTTCTAACAATAAAGTACTCGAGTCTCTTGTCAATTTAAGCTATCGCTCAAAGCTATGCTATGCTTGAGTCCCAAATCAAACACTGACAAAACTTCAAATGGCCCTAACTTCTATACGGTACGTCCTACACCTATCAAAATTTGCAATATACAAATGCTTGTAACTTTTTACTGGAGCGTCATAAAACCTTGAAATTGTGTAACAATATAGTACTAGAGCCTGGTGTCAATTTAAGCTATCGCTCAAAGCTATGCTACCCTTGAGTCCCAAATCAAACACTGATAAAACTTCAAATGGCCCTTACTTCTATACTATACGTCCTACACCTATCAAAGTTTGCAACAAACAAATGCTTGTAACTTTTTACTGGAGCGTCATAAAACCTTGAAATTTTGTGACAATAAAGTACTCGAGCCTCTTGTCAATTTAAGCTATCGCTCAAAGCTGTGCTACCCTTGAGTCACAAATCAAACACTGATAAAACTTCAAATGGCCCTAACTTCTATACGGTACGTCCTACACCTATCAAAGTTTGCAACATTCAAATGCTTGTAACTTTTTACTGGAGCGTCATAAAACCTTGAAATTTTTTAACAATAAAGTACTCGAGCCTCTTCTCAATTTAAGCTATCGGCCAAAGCTATTCTACCCTTGACTATCAAATCAAACACTGATAAAACTTCAAATGGCCCTAACTTCTATACGGTACATCCTACACCTATCAAAGTTTGCAACATACAAATGCTTTTAGCTTTTTACTGGAGCGTCATAAAACCTTAAAATTTTGTAACAATAAAGTTCTCGAGCCTCTTGTCAATTTAAGTTATCGCTCAAAGCTATGCTACTCTTGAGTCCCAAATCAAACACTGATAAAACTTCAAATGGCCCTAACTTCTATACGGTACGTCCTACGACTATCAAAGCTTGCAACATATAAATGCTTGTAACTTTTTACTGGAGCGTCGTAAAACCTTGAAATTTTCTAACAATAAAGTACTCGAGCCTCTTGTCAATTTAAGCTATCGCTCAAAGCTATGCTACCCTTGAGTCCCAAATCAAACACTGATAAAACTTCAAATGGCCCTAACTTCTATTCGGTACGTCCTACACCTATCAAAGTTTGCAACATGCAAGTGCTTGTAACTTTTTGTTGGAGCGTCATACAACCTTGAAATTTTGTAACAATAAAGTACTCGAGCCTCTTGTCAATTTAAGCTATCGCTCAAAGCTATGCTACTCTTGATTCCCAAATCAAACACTGATAAAACTTCAAATGGCCCTAACTTCTATACGGTACGTCCTACACCTATCAAAGTTTGCAACAGACAAATGCTTGTAGCGTTTTACTGGAGCGTCCCAAAACCTTGAAATTTTGTAACAATAAAGTACTCGAGCCTCTTGTCAATTTAAGTTATCGCTCAAAGCTATGCTACCCTTGAGTCCCAAATCCAACACTGATAAAACTTGAAATGGCCCTAACTTCTATTCGGTACGTCCTACACCTATCAAAGTTTGTAACATACAAATGCTTGTAACTTTTTGCTGGAGCGACATACAAACTTGAAATTTTGTAACAATAAAGTACTCGAGCCTCTTGTCAATTTAAGCTATCGCTCGAAGCTATGCTACTCTTGATTCCCAAATCAAACACTGATAAAACTTCAAATGGCCCTAACTTCTATACGGTACGTCCTACACCTATCAAAGTTTGCAACATACAAATGCTTGTAACTTTTTACTGGAGCGTCATAAAACCTTGAAATTTTGTAACAATAAAGTACTCGAGCCTCTTGTCAATTTAAGTTATCGCTCAAAGCTATGCTACCCTTGAGTCCCAAATCAGACACTGATAAAACTTCAAATGGCCCTAACTTCTATACGGTACATCCTACACCTATCAAAGTTTGCAACATACAAATGATTTTAGCTTTTTACTGGAGCGTCATAAAACCTTAAAATTTTGTAACAATAAAGTACTCGAGCCTCTTGTCAATTTAAGTTATAGCTCAAAGCTATGCTACTCTTGAGTCCCAAATCAAACACTGATAAAACTTCAAATGGCCCTAACTTCTATACGGTACGTCCTACACCTATCAAAGCTTGCAACATATAAATGCTTGTAACTTTTTACTGGAGCGTCGTAAAACCTTGAAATTTTCTAACAATAAAGTACTCGAGCCTCTTGTCAATTTAAGCTATCGCTCAACGCTATGCTACCCTTGAGTCCCAAATCAAACACTGATAAAACTTCAAATGGCCCTAACTTCTATTCGGTACGTCCTACACCTATCAAAGTTTGCAACATACAAATGCTTGTAACTTTTTACTGGAGCGTCATAAAACCTTGAAATATTGTAACAATAAAGTACTGGAGCCTCTTGTCAATTTAAGCTATCGCTCAAAGCTATGCTACCCTTGAGTCCCAAAACAAATACTGATAAAACTTCAAATGGCCCTAACTTCCGTACGGTACGTTCTACACCTATCAAAGTTTGCAACATACAAATGCTTGTAACTTTTTACTGGAGCGTCATAAAACCTTGAAATTTTCTAACAATAAAGTACTCGAGTCTCTTGTCAATTTAAGCTATCGCTCAAAGCTATGCTACCCTTGAGTCCCAAATCAAACACTGATAAAACTTCAAATGGCCCTAACTTCTAACCGGTACACCTATCAAAATTTGCAATATACAAATGCTTGTAACTTTTTACTGGAGCGTCATAAAACCTGGAAATTTTGTAACAATATAGTACTCGAGCCTCTTGTCAATTTAAGCTATCGCTCAAAGCTATGCTACCCTTGAGTCCCAAATCAGACACTGATAAAACTTCAAATGGCCCTAACTTCTATACGGTACATCCTACACATATCAAAGTTTGCAACATACAAATGCTTTTAGCTTTTTACTGGAGCGTCATAAAACCTTCAAATTTTGTAACAATAAAGTACTCGAGTCTCTTGTCAATTTAAGCTATCGCTCAAAGCTATGCTACTCTTGATTCCCAAATCAAACACTGATAAAACTTCAAATGGCCCTAACTTCTATACGGTACGTCCTACACCTATCAAAGTTTGCAACATACAAATGCTTGTAGCGTTTTACTGGAGCGTCCTAAAACCTCGAAATTTTGTAACAATAAAGTACTCGGGCCTCTTGTCAATTTAAGTTATCGCTCAAAGCTATGCTACCCTTGAGTCCCATATCAAACACTGATAAAACTTCAAATGGCCCTAACTTCTATACGGTATGTCCTACACCTATCAAAGTTTGCAACATACAAATGCTTGTAACTTTTTACTGGAGCGTCATAAAACCTTGAAATATTGTAAAAATAAAGTACTGGAGCCTCTTGTCAATTTAAGCTATCGCTCAAAGCTATGCTACCCTTGAGTCCCAAAACAAATACTGATAAAACTTCAAATGGCCCTAACTTCCGTACGGTACGTTCTACACCTATCAAAGTTTGCAACATACAAATGCTTGTAACTTTTTACTGGAGCGTCATAAAACCTTGAAATTTTCTAACAATAAAGTACTCGAGTCTCTTGTCAATTTAAGCTATCGCTCAAAGCTATGCTACCCTTGAGTCCCAAATCAAACACTGATAAAACTTCAAATGGCCCTAACTTCTAACCGGTACACCTATCAAAATTTGCAATATACAAATGCTTGTAATTTTTACTGGAGCGTCATAAAACCTGGAAATTTTGTAACAATATAGTACTCGAGCCTCTTGTCAATTTAAGCTATCGCTCAAAGCTATGCTACCCTTGAGTCCCAAATCAGACACTGATAAAACTTCAAATGGCCCTAACTAATATACGGTACATGCTACACATATCAAAGTTTGCAACATACAAATGCTTTTAGCTTTTTACTGGAGCGTCATAAAACCTTGAAATTTTGTAACAATAAAGTACTCGAGCCTCTTGTCAATTTAAGTTATCGCTCAAAGCTATGCTACCCTTGAGTCCCAAATCAGACACTGATAAAACTTCAAATGGCCCTAACTTCTATACGGTACATCCTACACCTATCAAAGTTTGCAACATACAAATGCTTTTAGCTTTTTACTGGAGCGTCATAAAACCTTGAAATTTTGTAACAATAAAGTACTCGAGCCTCTTGTCAATTTAAGTTATCGCTCAAAGCTATGCTTCTCTTGAGTCCCAAATCAAACACTGATAAAACTTCAAATGGCCCTAACTTTTATACGGTACGTCCTACACCTATCAAAGCTTGCAACATATAAATGCTTGTAACTTTTTACTGGAGCGTCGTAAAACCTTGAAATTTTCTAACAATATAGTACTCGAGCCTCTTGTCAATTTAAGCTATCGCTCAAAGCTATGCTACCCTTGAGTCCTAAATCAAACACTGATACAACTTCAAATGGCCCTAACTACTATTCGGTACGTCCTACACCTATCAAAGTTTGCAACATAAAAATGCTTGTAACTTTTTACTGGAGCGTCGTAAAACCTTGAAATTTTCTAACAATATAGTACTCGAGCCTCTTGTCAATTTAAGCTATCGCTCAAAGCTATGCTACCCTTGAGTCCTAAATCAAACACTGATAAAACTTCAAATGGCCCTAAATACTATTCGGTACGTCCTACACCTATCAAAGTTTGCAACATAAAAATGCTTGTAACTTTTTGCTGGAGCGACATACAAACTTGAAATTTTGTAACAATAAAGTACTCGAGCCTCTTGTCAATTTAAGCTATCGCTCGAAGCTATGCTACTCTTGATTCCCAAATCAAACACTGATAAAACTTCAAATGGCCCTAACTTCTATACGGTACGTCCTACACTTATCAAAGTTTGCAACATACAAATGCTTGTAACTTTTTACTGGAGCGTCATAAAACCTTAAAATTTTGTGACAATAAAGTACTCGAGCCTCTTGTCAATTTAAGTTATCGCTCAAAGCTATGCTACCCTTGAGTCCCAAATCAGACACTGATAAAACTTCAAATGGCCCTAACTTCTATACGGTACATCCTACACCTATCAAAGTTTGCAACATACAAATGATTTTAGCTTTTTACTGGAGCGTCATAAAACCTTAAAATTTTGTAACAATAAAGTACTCGAGCCTCTTGTGAATTTAAGTTATCGCTCAAAGCTATGCTACTCTTGAGTCCCAAATCAAACACTGATAAAACTTCAAATGGCCCTAACTTCTATACGGTACATCCTACACCTATCAAAGCTTGCAACATATAAATGCTTGTGACTTTTTACTGGAGCGTCGTAAAACCTTGAAATTTTCTAACAATAAAGTACTCGAGCCTCTTGTCAATTTAAGCTATCGCTCAAAGCTATGCTACCCTTGAGTCCCAAATCAAACACTGATAAAACTTCAAATGGCCCTAACTTCTATTCGGTACGTCCTACACCTATCAAAGTTTGCAACATACAAATGCTTGTAACTTTTTGCTGGAGCGTCATACAACCTTGAAATTTTGTAACAATAAAGTACTCGAGCCTCTCGTCAATTTAAGCTATCGCTCAAAGCTATGCTACTCTTGATTCCCAAATCAAACACTGATAAAACTTCAAATGGCCCTAACTTCTATACGGTACGTCCTACACCTATCAAAGTTTGCAACATACAAATGCTTGTAGCGTTTTACTGGAGCGTCCTAAAACCTCGAAATTTTGTAACAATAAAGTACTCGGGCCTCTTGTCAATTTAAGTTATCGCTCAAAGCTATGCTACCCTTGAGTCCCATATCAAACACTGATAAAACTTCAAATGGCCCTAACTTCTATACGGTACGTCCTACACCTATCAAAGTTTGCAACATACAAATGCTTGTAACTTTTTGCTGGAGCGTCATAAAACCTTGAAATTTTCTAACAATAAAGTACTCGAGTCTCTTGTCAATTTAAGCTATCGCTCAAAGCTATGCTACCCTTGAGTCCCAAATCAAACACTGATAAAACTTCAAATGGCCCTAACTTCTAACCGGTACACCTATCAAAATTTGCAATATACAAATGCTTGTAACTTTTTACTGGAGCGTCATAAAACCTGGAAATTTTGTAAGAATTTAGTACTCGAGCCTCTTGTCAATTTAAGCTATCGCTCAAAGCTATGCTACCCTTGAGTCCCAAATCAAACACTGATAAGACTTCAAATGGCCCTTACTTCTATACGATACGTCCTACACCTATCAAAGTTTGCAACATACAAATGCTTGTAACTTTTTACAGGAGCGTCATAAAAATTAGAAATTTTGTAACAATAAAGTACTCGAGCCTCTTGTCAATTTAAGCAATCGCTCAAAGCTATGCTACCCTTGAGTCCCAAATCAAACACTGATAAAACCTCAAATGGCCCTAACTTCTATACGGTAGTCCTACACCTATCAAAGTTTGCAACATATAAATGCTTGTAACTTTTTCTAGAGCGTCATAAAACCTTGAAATTTTGTAACAATAAAGTACTCGAGCCTCTTGTCAATTTAAGTTATCGCTCAAAGCTATGCTACCCTTGAGTCCCAAATCAGACACTGATAAAACTTCAAATGGCCCTAACTTCTATACGGTACATCCTACACCTATCAAAGTTTGCAACATACAAATGCTTTTAGCTTTTTACTGGAGCGTCATAAAAGCTTGAAATTTTGTAACAATAAAGTACTCGAGCGTCTTGTCAATTTAAGTTATCGCTCAAAGCTATGCTTCTCTTGAGTCCCAAATCAAACACTGATAAAACTTCAAATGGCCCTAACTTCTATACGGTACGTCCTACACCTATCAAAGCTTGCAACATATAAATGCTTGTAACTTTTTACTGGAGCGTCGTAAAACCTTGAAATTTTCTAACAATATAGTACTCGAGCTTCTTGTCAATTTAAGCTATCGCTCAAAGCTATGCTACCCTTGAGTCCTAAATCAAACACTGATAAAACTTCAAATGGCCCTAACTACTATTCGGTACGTCCTACACCTATCAAAGTTTGCAACATAAAAATGCTTGTAACTTTTTACTGGAGCGTCATAAAACCTTGAAATTTTCTAACAATAAAGTACTCGAGTCTCTTGTCAATTTAAGCTATCGCTCAAAGCTATGCTACTCTTGAGTCCCAAATCAAACACTGATAAAACTTCAAATGGCCCTAACTTCTATACGGTACGTCCTACACCTATCAAAAGTTGCAATATACAAATGCTTGTAACTTTTTACTGGAGCGTCATAAAACCTTGAAATTTTGTAACAATATAGTACTCGAGCCTCTTGTCAATTTAAGCTATCGCTCAAAGCTATGCTAACCTTGTGTCCCAAATCAAACACAGATAAAACTTCAAATGGCCCTTACTTCTATACGATACGTCCTACACCTATCAAAGTTTGCAACATACAAATGCTTGTAAATTTTTTCTGGAGCGTCATAAAAACTTGAAATTTTGTAATAATAAAGTACTCGAGCCTCTTGTCAATTTAAGCTATCGCTCAAAGCTGTGCTACCCTTGAGTCCCAAATGAAACACTGATAAAACTTCAAATTGACCTAACTTCTATACGGTACGTCCTACACCTATCAAAGTTTGCAACATATAAATGCTTGTAACCTTTTACTGGAGCGTCATAAAACCTTGAAATTTTGTAACAATAAAGTACTCGAGCCTCTTCTCAATTTAAGATATCGGTCAAAGCTATGCTACCCTTGACTATCAAATCAAACATTGATAAAACTTCAAATGGCCCTAAGTTCTATACGGTACGTCGTACACCTATCAAAGTTTGCAACATACAAATGCTTGTAACTTTTTTCTGGAGCGTTATAAAACCTTGAAATTTTGTAACAATAAAGTACTCGAGCCTCTTGTCAATTTAAGTTATCGCTCAAAGCTATGCTACTCTTGAGTCCCAAATCAAACACTGATAAAACTTCAAATAGCCCTAACTTCTATACGGTACGTCCTACACCTATCAAAGCTTCCAACATATAAATGCTTGTAACTTTTTACTGGAGCGTCCTAAAACCTTGAAATTTTGTAACAATAAAGTACTCGAGCCTCTTGTCAATTTAAGTTATCGCTCAAAGCTATGCTACCCTTGAGTCCCAAATAAACCACTGATAAAACTTCAAATGGCCCTAACTTCTATACGGTACGTCCTACACCTATCAAAGTTTGCAACATACAAATGCTTGTAACTTTTTACTGGAGCGTCATAAAACCTTGAAATATTGTAACAATAAAGTACTAGAGCCTCTTGTCAATTTAAGCTATCGCTCAAAGCTATGCTACCCTTGAGTCCCAAATCAAACACTGATAAAACTTCAAATGGCTCTAACTTCTGTACGGTACATCCTACAGCTATCAAAGTTTGCAACATACAAATGCTTGTAACTTTTTACTGGAGCGTCATAAAACCTTGAAATTTTGTAACTATAAAGTACTCGAGCCTCTTGTCAATTTAAACTATCGCTCAAAACTATGCTACCCTTGACTCCCAAATCAAACACCGATAAAACTTCAATTGGCCCTAACTTCTATACGGTACGTCCTACACCTATCAAAGTTTGCAACATACAAATGCTTGTAACTTTTTGCTGGAGCGTCATACAACCTTGAAATTTTGTAACAATAAAGTACTCGAGCCTCTCGTCAATTTAAGCTATCGCTCAAAGCTATGCTACTCTTGATTCCCAAATCAAACACTGATAAAACTTCAAATGGCCCTAACTTCTATACGGTACGTCCTACACCTATCAAAGTTTGCAACATACAAATGCTTGTAGCGTTTTACTGGAACGTCCTAAAACCTCGAAATTTTGTAACAATAAAGTACTCGGGCCTCTTGTCAATTTAAGTTATCGCTCAAAGCTATGCTACCCTTGAGTCCCATATCAAACACTGATAAAACTTCAAATGGCCCTAACTTCTATACGGTACGTCCTACACCTATCAAAGTTTGCAACATACAAATGCTTGTAACTTTTTGCTGGAGCGTCATAAAACCTTGAAATTTTCTAACAATAAAGTACTCGAGTCTCTTGTCAATTTAAGCTATCGCTCAAAGCTATGCTACCCTTGAGTCCCAAATCAAACACTGATAAAACTTCAAATGGCCCTAACTTCTAACCGGTACACCTATCAAAATTTGCAATATACAAATGCTTGTAACTTTTTACTGGAGCGTCATAAAACCTGGAAATTTTGTAAGAATTTAGTACTCGAGCCTCTTGTCAATTTAAGCTATCGCTCAAAGCTATGCTACCCTTGAGTCCCAAATCAAACACTGATAAGACTTCAAATGGCCCTTACTTCTATACGATACGTCCTACACCTATCAAAGTTTGCAACATACAAATGCTTGTAACTTTTTACAGGAGCGTCATAAAAATTTGAAATTTTGTAACAATAAAGTACTCGAGCCTCTTGTCAATTTAAGCAATCGCTCAAAGCTATGCTACCCTTGAGTCCCAAATCAAACACTGATAAAACCTCAAATGGCCCTAACTTCTATACGGTAGTCCTACACCTATCAAAGTTTGCAACATATAAATGCTTGTAACTTTTTCTAGAGCGTCATAAAACCTTGAAATTTTGTAACAATAAAGTACTCGAGCCTCTTGTCAATTTAAGTTATCGCTCAAAGCTATGCTACCCTTGAGTCCCAAATCAGACACTGATAAAACTTCAAATGGCCCTAACTTCTATACGGTACATCCTACACCTATCAAAGTTTGCAACATACAAATGCTTTTAGCTTTTTACTGGAGCGTCATAAAACCTTGAAATTTTGTAACAATAAAGTACTCGAGCCTCTTGTCAATTTAAGTTATCGCTCAAAGCTATGCTTCTCTTGAGTCCCAAATCAAACACTGATAAAACTTCAAATGGCCCTAACTTCTATACGGTACGTCCTACACCTATCAAAGCTTGCAACATATAAATGCTTGTAACTTTTTACTGGAGCGTCGTAAAACCTTGAAATTTTCTAACAATATAGTACTCGAGCCTCTTGTCAATTTAAGCTATCGCTCAAAGCTATGCTACCCTTGAGTCCTAAATCAAACACTGATAAAACTTCAAATGGCCCTAACTACTATTCGGTACGTCCTACACCTATCAAAGTTTGCAACATAAAAATGCTTGTAACTTTTTACTGGAGCGTCATAAAACCTTGAAATTTTCTAACAATAAAGTACTCGAGTCTCTTGTCAATTTAAGCTATCGCTCAAAGCTATGCTACCCTTGAGTCCCAAATCAAACACTGATAAAACTTCAAATGGCCCTAACTTCTATACGGTACGTCCTACACCTATCAAAAGTTGCAATATACAAATGCTTGTAACTTTTTACTGGAGCGTCATAAAACCTTGAAATTTTGTAACAATATAGTACTCGAGCCTCTTGTCAATTTAAGCTATCGCTCAAAGCTATGCTACCCTTGTGTCCCAAATCAAACACAGATAAAACTTCAAATGGCCCTTACTTCTATACGATACGTCCTACACCTATCAAAGTTTGCAACATACAAATGCTTGTAAATTTTTTCTGGAGCGTCATAAAAACTTGAAATTTTGTAATAATAAAGTACTCGAGCCTCTTGTCAATTTAAGCTATCGCTCAAAGCTGTGCTACCCTTGAGTCCCAAATGAAACACTGATAAAACTTCAAATTGACCTAACTTCTATACGGTACGTCCTACACCTATCAAAGTTTGCAACATATAAATGCTTGTAACCTTTTACTGGAGCGTCATAAAACCTTGAAATTTTGTAACAATAAAGTACTCGAGCCTCTTCTCAATTTAAGATATCGCTCAAAACTATGCTACCCTTGACTCCCAAATCAAACACCGATAAAACTTCAATTGGCCCTAACTTCTATACGGTACGTCCTACACCTATCAAAGTTTGCAACATACAAATGCTTGTAACTTTTTACTAGAGCGTCATAAAACCTTGAAATTTTGTAACAATAAAGTACTCGAGCCTCTTGTCAATTTAAGCTATCGCTCAAAGCTATGCTACCCTTAAGTCCCAAATCAAACATTGATAAAACTTCAAATGGCCCTAACTGCTATACGGTACGTCCTACATCTATCAAAGTTTGCAACATACAAATGCTTGTAACTTTTTACTGGAGCGTCATAAAACCTTGAAATTTTGTAACAATAAAGTACTCTAGCCTCTTGTCAATTTAAGTTATCGCTCAAAGCTATGCTACCCTTGACTCCCAAATCAAACACTGATAAAACTTCAAATGGCCCTAACTTCTATACGGTACGTCCTACACCTATCAAAGTTTGCAACATACAAATGCTTGTAACTTTTTACTGGAGCTTCATAAAACCTTGAAATTTTGTAACTATAAAGCACTCGAGCCTCTTGTCAATTTAAGCTATCGCTCAAAGCTATGCTACCCTTGAGTCCCAAATAAAACACTGATAAAACTTCAAATGGCCCTAACTGCTATACGGTACGTCCTGCACCTAACAAAGTTTGCAACATACAAATGTATGTAACTTTTTACTGAAGCGTCATGGAATCTTGAAATTTTGCACCAATAAAGTACTCGAGCTTCTTGTCAATTTAAGTTATCGCTCAAAGCTATGCTACCCTTGAGTCCCAAATCAAACACTGATAAAACTTCAAATGGCCCTAACTTCTATACGGTACGTCCCACATCTATCAAAGTTTGCAACATACAAACTTGTAGTTATCGCTCAAAGCTGTGCTACCCTTGAGTCCCAAATCAAACATTGATAAAACTTCAAATGGCCCTAACTTCTATACGGTTCGTCCTACACTTACCAAAGTTTGCAACATACAAATTCTTGTAACTTTTTACTGGAGCGTCATAAAACCTTGAAATTTTGTAACAATATAGTACTCGAGCCTCTTGTCAATTTAAGCTATCGCTCAAAGCTATGCTACCCTTGTGTCCCAAATCAAACACAGATAAAACTTCAAATGGCCCTTACTTCTATACGATACGTCCTACACCTATCAAAGTTTGCAACATACAAATACTTGTAAGTTTTTTCTGGAGCGTCATAAAAACCTGAAATTTTGTAATAATAAAGTACTCGAGCCTCTTGTTAATTTAAGCTATCGCTCAAAGCTGTGCTACCCTTGAGTCCCAAATGAAACACTGATAAAACTTCAAATTGACCTAACTTCTATACGGTACGTCCTACACCTATCAAAGTTTGCAACATATAAATGCTTGTAACCATTTACTGGAGCGTCATAAAACCTTGAAATTTTGTAACAATAAAGTACTCGAGCCTCTTCTCAATTTAAGATATCGGTCAAAGCTATGCTACCCTTGACTATCAAATCAAACATTGATAAAACTTCAAATGGCCCTAAGTTCTATACGGTACGTCCTACACCTATCACAGTTTGCAACATTCAAATGCTTGTAACTTTTTTCTGGAGCGTTATAAAACCTTGAAATTTTGTAACAATAAAGTACTCGAGCCTCTTGTAAATTTAAGTTATCGCTCAAAGCTATGCTACTCTTGAGTCCCAAATCAAACACTGATAAAACTTCAAATGGCCCTAACTTCTATACGGTACGTCCTACACCTATCAAAGTTTGCAACATACAAATGCTTGTAACTTTTTACTGGAGCGTCATAAAACCTTGAAATATTGTAACAATAAAGTACTAGAGCCTCTTGTCAATTTAAGCTATCGCTCAAAGCTATGCTACCCTTGAGTCCCAAATCAAACACTGATAAAACTTCAAATGGCTCTAACTTCTGTACGGTACATCCTACAGCTATCAAAGTTTGCAACATACAAATGCTTGTAACTTTTTACTGGAGCGTCATAAAACCTTGAAATTTTGTAACTATAAAGTACTCGAGCCTCTTGTCAATTTAAGCTATCGCTCAAAGCTATGCTACCCTTGACTCCCAAATCAAACACCGATAAAACTTCAATTGGCCCTAACTTCTATACGGTACGTCCTACACCTATCAAAGTTTGCAACATACAAATGCTTGTAACTTTTTACTGGAGCGTCATAAAACCTTGAAATTTTGTAACAATAAAGTACTCGAGCCTCTTGTCAATTTAAGCTATCGCTCAAAGCTATGCTACCCTTAAGTCCCAAATCAAACACTGATAAAACTTCAAATGGCCCTAACTGCTATACGGTACGTCCTACATCTATCAAAGTTTGCAACATACAAATGCTTGTAACTTTTTACTGGAGCGTCATAAAACCTTGAAATTTTGTAAAAATAAAGTACTCTAGCCTCTTGTCAATTTAAGTTATCGCTCAAAGCTATGCTACCCTTGACTCCCAAATCAAACACTGATAAAACTTCAAATGGCCCTAACTTCTATACGGTACGTCCTACACCTATCAAAGTTTGCAACATACAAATGCTTGTAACTTTTTACTGGAGCTTCATAAAACCTTGAAATTTTGTAACTATAAAGCACTCGAGCCTCTTGTCAATTTAAGCTATCGCTCAAAGCTATGCTACACTTGAGTGCCAAATCAAACACCGATAAAACTTCAATTGGCCCTAACTTCAATACGGTACGTCCTACACCTATCAAAGTTTGCAACATACAAATGCTTGTAACTTTTTACTGGAGCGTCATAAAACCTTGAAATTTTGTAACAATAAAGTACTCGAGCCTCTTGTCAATTTAAGCTATCGCTCAAAGCTATGCTACCCTTGAGTCCCAAATAAAACACTGATAAAACTTCAAATGGCCCTAACTGCTATACGGTACGTCCTGCACCTAACAAAGTTTGCAACATACAAATGCATGTAACTTTTTACTGGAGCGTCATGGAATCTTGAAATTTTGCACCAATAAAGTACTCGAGCTTCTTGTCAATTTAAGTTATCGCTCAAAGCTATGCTACCCTTGAGTCCCAAATCAAACACTGATAAAACTTCAAATGGCCCTAACTTCCAAACGGTACGTCCCACATCTATCAAAGTTTGCAACATACAAACTTGTAGTTATCGCTCAAAGCTGTGCTAACCTTGAGTCCCAAATCAAATATTGATAAAACTTCAAATGGCCCTAACTTCTATACGGTTCGTCCTACACTTACCAAAGTTTGCAACATACAAATGCTTGTAACTTTTTACTGGAATGTCATAAAACCTTGAAATTTTGTAACAATAAAGTACTCGAGCCTCTTGTCAATTTAAGCTATCGCTCAAAGCTATGCTACCCTTGAGTCCCAAATAAACCACTGATAAAGCTTCAAATGGCCCTAACTGCTATACGGTACGTCCTGCACCTAACAAAGTTTGCAACATACAAATGCATGTAACTTTTTACTGGAGCGTCATAAAAGCTTAAAATTTTGTAACAATAAAGTACTCGAGATACTTGTGAATTTAAGCTATCGCTCAGAGCTATGCTACCCTTGAGTCCCAAATCAAAAACTGATAAAACTTCAAATGGTCCTAACTTCTATACAGTACGTCCTACACCTATGAAAGTTTGCAACATACAAATGCTTGTAACTTTTTGCTGGAGCGTCATAAAACCTTGAATTTTTGTAACAATAAAGTACTCGAGCCTCTTGTCAATTTAAGCTATCGCTCAAAGCCTATCAAAGTTTTCAACATACAAATGCTTGTAACTTTTTAATGGGGCGTCATAAAACCTTGAAATTTTGAACCAATAAAGTACTCCAGCCTCTTGTCAATTTAAGCCATCGCTCAAAGCTATGCTACTCTTGAATCCCAAATCGAACACTGATAAAACTTCAAATGGCCCTAACTTCTATACGGTACGTCCTACACCTATCAAAGTTTGCAACATACAAATGCATGTAACTTTTTACCGGAGCGTCATAAAACCTGGCAATTATTAACAATAAAGTACTCGAGCCTCTTGTCAATTTAAGTTATCGCTCAAAGCTATGCTACCCTTGAGTCCCAAATCAGACATTGATAAACTTCAAATGGCCCTAACTTCTATTCAGTACGTCCTACACCTATCAAAGTTTGCAACTTACAAATGCTTGTAACTTTTTGCTGGAACGTCATAAAACCTTGAAAGTTTGTAACAATAAAGTACTCGAGCCTCTTGTCAATTTAAGCTATCGCTCAAAGCCTATCAAAGTTTTCAACATACAAATGCTTGTAACTTTTTAATGGGGCGTCATAAAACCTTGAAATTTTGAACCAATAAAGTACTCCAGCCTCTTGTCAATTTAAGCCATCGCTCAAAGCTATGCTACCCTTGAGTCCCAAATCAAACACTGATAAATCTTCAAATGGCCCTTACTTCTATACGGTACGACCTACACCTATCAAAGTTTGCAACATATAAAAGCTTGTAACCTTTTACTGGAGCGTCATAAAACCTTGAAATTTTGTAACAATAAAGTACTCGAGCCTCTTGTCAATTTAAGCTATCGCTCAAAGCTATGCTACCCTTAAGTCCCAAATCAAACACGGATAAAACTTCAAATGGCCCTAACTTCTATACGGTATGCCCTACACCTATCAAAGTTTTCAACATACAAACTTGTAGTTATCGCTCAAAGCTGTGCTACCCTTGAGTCCCAAATAAAATATTGATAAAACTTCAAATGGCCCTAACTTCTATTCGGTTCGTCCTACACCTATCAAAGTTTGCAACATACAAATGCTTGTAACTTTTTACTGGAGTGTCATAAAACCTTGAAGTTTTGTAACAATAAAGTACTCGAGCCTCTTGTCAATTTAAGCTATCGCTCAAAGCTATGCTACCCTTGAGTCCCAAATAAAACACTGATAAAACTTCAAATGGCCCTAACTGCTATACGGTACGTCCTGCACCTAACAAAGTTTGCAACATACAAATGTATGTAACTTTTTACTGGAGCGTCATGGAATCTTGAAATTTTGCACCAATAAAGTACTCGAGCTTCTTGTCAATTTAAGTTATCGCTCAAAGCTATGCTACCCTTGAGTCCCAAATCAAACACTGATAAAACTTCAAATGGCCCTAACTTCTATACGGTACGTCCCACATCTATCAAAGTTTGCAACATACAAACTTGTAGTTATCGCTCAAAGCTGTGCTACCCTTGAGTCCCAAATCAAACATTGATAAAACTTCAAATGGCCCTAACTTCTATACGGTTCGTCCTACACTTACCAAAGTTTGCAACATACAAATGCTTGTAACTTTTTACTGGAGCGTCATAAAACCTTGAAATTTTGTAACAATATAGTACTCGAGCCTCTTGTCAATTTAAGCTATCGCTCAAAGCTATGCTACCCTTGTGTCCCAAATCAAACACAGATAAAACTTCAAATGGCCCTTACTTCTATACGATACGTCCTACACCTATCAAAGTTTGCAACATACAAATGCTTGTAAGTTTTTTCTGGAGCGTCATAAAAACTTGAAATTTTGTAATAATAAAGTACTCGAGCCTCTTGTCAATTTAAGATATCGCTCAAAGCTGTGCTACCCTTGAGTCCCAAATGAAACACTGATAAAACTTCAAATGGCCCTAACTTCTATACGGTACGTCCTACACCTATCAAAGCTTGCAACATATAAATGCTTGTAACTTTTTACTGGAGCGTCCTAAAACCTTGAAATTTTGTAACAATAAAGTACTCGAGCCTCTTGTCAATTTAAGATATCGGTCAAAGCTATGCTACCCTTGACTATCAAATCAAACATTGATAAAACTTCAAATGGCCCTAAGTTCTATACGGTACGTCCTACACCTATCACAGTTTGCAACATTCAAATGCTTGTAACTTTTTTCTGGAGCGTTATAAAACCTTGAAATTTTGTAACAATAAAGTACTCGAGCCTCTTGTCAATTTAAGTTATCGCTCAAAGCTATGCTACTCTTGAGTCCCAAATCAAACACTGATAAAACTTCAAATGGCCCTAACTTCTATACGGTACGTCCTACACCTATCAAAGCTTGCAACATATAAATGCTTGTAACTTTTTACTGGAGCGTCCTAAAACCTTGAAATTTTTTAACAATAAAGTACTCGAGCCTCTTGTCAATTTAAGTTATCGCTCAAAGCTATGCTACCCTTGAGTCCCAAATAAACCACTGATAAAACTTCAAATGGCCCTAACTTCTATACGGTACGTCCTACACCTATCAAAGTTTGCAACATACAAATGCTTGTAACTTTTTACTGGAGCGTCATAAAACCTTGAAATATTGTAACAATAAAGTACTAGAGCCTCTTGTCAATTTAAGCTATCGCTCAAAGCTATGCTACCCTTGAGTCCCAAATCAAACACTGATAAAACTTCAAATGGCTCTAACTTCTGTACGGTACATCCTACAGCTATCAAAGTTTGCAACATACAAATGCTTGTAACTTTTTACTGGAGCGTCATAAAACCTTGAAATTTTGTAACTATAAAGCACTCGAGCCTCTTGTCAATTTAAGCTATCGCTCAAAGCTATGCTACCCTTGACTCCCAAATCAAACACCGATAAAACTTCAATTGGCCCTAACTTCTATACGGTACGTCCTACACCTATCAAAGTTTGCAACATACAAATGCTTGTAACTTTTTACTGGAGCGTCATAAAACCTTGAAATTTTGTAACAATAAAGTACTCGAGCCTCTTGTCAATTTAAGCTATCGCTCAAAGCTATGCTACCCTTAAGTCCCAAATCAAACACTGATAAAACTTCAAATGGCCCTAACTGCTATACGGTACGTCCTACATCTATCAAAGTTTGCAACATACAAATGCTTGTAACTTTTTACTGGAGCGTCATAAAACCTTGAAATTTTGTAACAATAAAGTACTCTAGCCTCTTGTCAATTTAAGTTATCGCTCAAAGCTATGCTACCCTTGACTCCCAAATCAAACACTGATAAAACTTCAAATGGCTCTAACTTCTATACGGTACGTCCTACACCTATCAAAGTTTGCAACATACAAATGCTTGTAACTTTTTACTGGAGCTTCATAAAACCTTGAAATTTTGTAACTATAAAGCACTCGAGCCTCTTGTCAATTTAAGCTATCGCTCAAAGCTATGCTACACTTGAGTGCCAAATCAAACACCGATAAAACTTCAATTGGCCCTAACTTCAATACGGTACGTCCTACACCTATCAAAGTTTGCAACATACAAATGCTTGTAACTTTTTACTGGAGCGTCTTAAAACCTTGAAATTTTGTAACAATAAAGTACTCGAGCCTCTTGTCAATTTAAGCTATCGCTCAAAGCTATGCTACCCTTAAGTCCCAAATCAAACACTGATAAAACTTCAAATGGCCCTAACTTCTATACGGTATGCCCTACACCTATCAAAGTTTGCAACATACAAACTTGTAGTTATCGCTCAAAGCTGTGCTACCCTTGAGTCCCAAATAAAATATTGATAAAACTTCAAATGGCCCTAACTTCTATTCGGTTCGTCCTACACCTATCAAAGTTTGCAACATACAAATGCTTGTAACTTTTTACTGGAGTGTCATAAAACCTTGAAATTTTGTAACAATAAAGTACTCGAGCCTCTTGTCAATTTAAGCTATCGCTCAAAGCTATGCTACCCTTGAGTCCCAAATAAAACACTGATAAAACTTCAAATGGCCCTAACTGCTATACGGTACGTCCTGCACCTAACAAAGTTTGCAACATACAAATGCATGTAACTTTTTACTGGAGCGTCATGGAATCTTGAAATTTTGCACCAATAAAGTACTCGAGCCTCTTGTCAATTTAAGCTATCGCTCAAAGCTATGCTACCATTGAGTTTAAAATAAAACACTGATAAAGCTTCAAATGGCCCTAACTGCTATACGGTACGTCCTGCACCTAACAAAGTTTGCAACATACAAATGCATGTAACTTTTTACTGGAGCGTTATAAAAGTACTCGAGATACTTGTGAATTTAAGCTATCGCTCAGAGCTATGCTACCCTTGAGTCCCAAATCAAAAACTGATAAAACTTCAAATGGTCCTAACTTCTATACAGTACGTCCTACACCTATGAAAGTTTGCAACATACAAATGCTTGTAACTTTTTGCTGGAGCGTCATAAAACCTTGAATTTTTGTAACAATAAAGTACTCGAGCCTCTTGTGAATTTAAGCTAGCGCTCAAAGCCTATCAAAGTTTTCAACATACAAATGCTTGTAACTTTTTAATGGGGCGTCATAAAACCTTGAAATTTTGAACCAATAAAGTACTCCAGCCTCTTGTCAATTTAAGCCATCGCTCAAAGCTATGCTACTCTTGAATCCCAAATCGAACACTGATAAAACTTCAAATGGCCCTAACTTCTATACGGTACGTCCTACACCTATCAAAGTTTGCAACATACAAATGCATGTAACTTTTTACCGGAGCGTCATAAAACCTGGCAATTATTAACAATAAAGTACTCGAGCCTCTTGTCAATTTAAGTTATCGCTCAAAGCTATGCTACCCTTGAGTCCCAAATCAGACATTGATAAAATTCAAATGGCCCTAACTTCTATTCGGTACGTCCTACACCTATCAAAGTTTGCAACTTACAAATGCTTGTAACTTTTTGCTGGAACGTCATAAAACCTTGAAAGTTTGTAACAATAAAGTACTCGAGCCTCTTGTCAATTTAAGCTATCGCTCAAAGCCTATCAAAGTTTTCAACATACAAATGCTTGTAACTTTTTAATGGGGCGTCATAAAACCTTGAAATTTTGAACCAATAAAGTACTCCAGCCTCTTGTCAATTTAAGCCATCGCTCAAAGCTATGCTACCCTTGAGTCCCAAATCAAACACTGATAAAACTTCAAATGGCCCTTACTTCTATACGGTACGACCTACACCTATCAAAGTTTGCAACATATAAAAGCTTGTAACCTTTTACTGGAGCGTCATAAAACCTTGAAATTTTGTAACAATAAAGTACTCGAGCCTCTTCTCAATTTAAGCTATCGGTCAAAGCTATGCTACCCTTGAGTATCAAATCAAACACTGATAAAACTTCAAATGACCCTAACTTCTATACGGTACGTCCTACACCTATCAAAGTTTGCAACATAAAAATGCATGTAACTTTTTACTGGAGCGTCATAAAACCTGACAATTTTGTAACAATACAGTACTCGAGCCTCTTGCCAATTTAAGTTATCGCTCGAAGCTATGCTACCCTTGAGTCCCAAATCAAACACTGATAAAACTTCAAATGGCCCTAACTTCTATACGGTACGACCTACACCTATCAAAGTTTGCAACATATAAATGCTTGTAACCTTTTACTGGAGCGTCATAAAACCTTGAAAGTTTGTAACAATAAAGTACTCGAGCCTCTTGTCAATTTAAGCTATCGCTCAAAGCCTATCAAAGTTTGCAACATACAAATGCTTGTAACTTTTTACTGGAGCGTCAAAAACCTTGAAATTTTGAAACAATAAAGTACTCGAGCCTCTTATCAATTTAAGTTATCGCTCAAATCTATGCTACCCTTGAGTCCCAAATCAAACACTGATAAAACTTCAAATGGCCCTAACTTCTATACGGTACGTCCCACATCTATCAAAGTTTGCAACATACAAACTTGTAGTTATCGCTCAAAGCTGTGCTACCCTTGAGTCCCAAATCAAACATTGATAAAACTTCAAATGGCCCTAACTTCTATACGGTTCGTCCTACACCTATCAAAGTTTGCAACATACAAATGCTTGTAACCTTTTACTGGTGCGTCATAAAACCTTGAAACTTTGTAACTATAAAGTACTCGAGCCTCTTGTCAATTTAAGCTATCGCTCAAAGCTATGCTACCCTTGAGTCCCAAATCAAACACCGATAAAACTTCAATTGGCCCTAACTTCAATACGGTACGTCCTACACCTATCAAAGTTTGCAACATACAAATGCTTGTAACTTTTTACTGGAGCGTCATAAAACCTTGAAATTTTGTAACAATAAAGTACTCGAGCCTCTTGTCAATTTAAGCTATCGTTCAAAGCTATGCTACCCTTAAGTCCCAAATCAAACACTGATAAAACTTCAAATGGCCCTAACTTCTATACGGTATGTCCTACACCTATCAAAGTTTGCAACATACAAATGCTTGTAACTTTTTTCTGGAGCGTCATGGAATCTTGAAATTTTGCACCAATAAAGTACTCGAGCTTCTTGTCAATTTAAGTTATCGCTCAAAGCTATGCTACCCTTGAGTCCCAAATCAAACACTGATAAAACTTCAAATGGCCCTAACTTCTATACGGTACGTCCCACATCTATCAAAGTTTGCAACATACAAACTTGTAGTTATCGCTCAGAGCTATGCTACCCTTGAGTCCCAAATCAAAAACTGATAAAACTTCAAATGGTCCTAACTTCTATACAGTACGTCCTACACCTATGAAAGTTTGCAACATGCAAATGCTTGTAACTTTTTGCTGGAGCGTCATAAAACCTTGAATTTTTGTAACAATAAAGTACTCGAGCCTCTTGTCAATTTAAGCTATCGCTCAAAGCTATGCTACTCTTGAATCCCAAATCGAACACTGATAAAACTTCAAATGGCCCTAACTTCTATACGGTACGTCCTACACCTATCAAAGTTTGCAACATACAAATGCACGTAACTTTTTACCGGAGCGTCACAAAACCTGGCAATTATTAACAATAAAGTACTCGAGCCTCTTGTCAATTTAAGTTATCGCTCAAAGCTATGCTACCCTTGAGTCCCAAATCAGACATTGATAAACTTCAAATGGCCCTAACTTCTATTCGGTACGTCCTACACCTATCAAAGTTTGCAACTTACAAATGCTTGTAACTTTTTGCTGGAACGTCATAAAACCTTGAAAGTTTGTAACAATAAAGTACTCGAGCCTCTTGTCAATTTAAGCTATCGCTCAAAGCCTATCAAAGTTTTCAACATACAAATGCTTGTAACTTTTTAATGGGGCGTCATAAAACCTTGAAATTTTCAACCAATAAAGTACTCGAGCCTCTTGTCAATTTAAGTTATCGCTCAAAGCTATGCTACCCTTGAGTCCCAAATCAAACACTGATAAAACTTCAAATGGCCCCAACTTCTATACGGTACGTCCTACACGTATCAAAGTTTGCAACATACTTTTGTTTGTACAGTACTCGAGCCTCTTGTCAATTAAAGTTATCGCTCGAAGCTATGCTACCCTTGAGTCTCAAATCAGACACTGAGAAACTTCAAATTTCCCTAACTTCTATTCGGTACGTCCTACACCTATCAAAGTTTGCAACTTACAAATGCTTGTAACTTTTTGCTGGAGCGTCATAAAACCTTGAAATTTTGTAACAATAAAGTACTCCAGCCTCTTGTCAATTTAAGCCATTGCTCAAAGCTATGCTACCCTTGAGTCCCAAATCAAACACTGATAAAACTTCAAATGGCCCTTATTTCTATACGGTACGACCTACACCTATCAAAGTTTGCAACATATAAATGCTTGTAATCTTCTACTGGAGCGTCATAAAACCTTGAAATTTTGTAACAATAAAGTACTCGAGCCTCTTCTCAATTTAAGCTATCGGTCAAAGCTATGCTACCCTTGAGTATCAAATCAAACACTGATAAAACTTCAAACCAACTTCTATACGGTACGTCCTACACCTATCAAAGTTTGCAACATACAAATGCTTGTAACTTTTTGCTGGAGCGTCATAAAACCTTGAAATTTTGTAACAATAAAATACTCCAGCCTCTTGTCAATTTAAGCCATCGCTCAAAGCTATGCTACCCTTGAGTCCCAAATCAAACACTGATAAAACTTCAAATGGCCCTAACTTCTATACAGTACGACCTACACCTATCAAAGTTTGCAACATATAAATGCTTGTAACCTTTTACTGGAGCGTCATAAAATCTTGAAATTTTGTAACAATAAAGTACTCGGGCCTCTTCTCAATTTAAGCTATCGGTCAAAGCTATGCTACCCTTGAGTATCAAATCAAACACTGATAAAACTTCAAATGGCCTTAACTTCTATACGGTACGTCCTACACCTATCAAAGTTTGCAACAAACAAATGCTTGTAACTTTTTGCTGGAGCGTCATAAAACCTTGAAAGTTTGTAACAATAAAGTACTCCAGCCTCTTGTCAATTTAAGCCATCGCCCAAAGCTATGCTACCCTTGAGTCCCAAATCAAACACTGATAAAACTTGAAATGGCCCTAACTTCTATACGGTACGTCCTACACCTATCAAAGTTTGCAACATACAAATGCTTGTAATTTTTTACTGGAGCGTCATAAAACCTTGAAATTTTGTAACAATAAAGTACTCGAGCCTCTTCTCAATTTAAGCTATCGCTCGAAGCCTATCAAAGTTTGCAACATACAAATGCTTGTAACTTTTTACTGGAGCGTCATAAAACCTTGAAATTTTGTAACAATAAAGTACTCCAGCCTCTTGTCAATTTAAGCTATCGCTCAAAGCCTATCAAAGTTTGCAACATACAAATGCTTGTAACTTTTTACTGGAGCGTCATAAAACCTTGAAATTTTGTAACAATAAAGTACTCCAGCCTCTTGTCAATTTAAGCTATCGCCCAAAGCTATGCTACCCTTGAGTCCCAAATCAGACACTGATAACCTTCAAATGGCCCTAACTTCTATTCGGTACGTCCTACAACTATCAAAGTTTGCAACTTACAAATGCTTCTAACTTTTTACTGGAGCGTCATAAAACCTTGAAAGTTTGTAACAATAAAGTACTCGAGCCTCTTGTCAATTTAAGCTATCGCTCAAAGCCTATCAAAGTTTTCAACATACAAATGCTTGTAACTTTTTAATGGGGCGTCATAAAACCTTGAAATTTTGAACCAATAAAGTACTCGAGCCTCTTGTCAATTTAAGTTATCGCTCAAAGCTATGCTACCCTTGAGTCCCAAATCAAACACTGATAAAACTTCAAATGGCCCTAACTTCTATTCGGTACGTCCTACACGTATCAAAGTTTGCAACATACTTTTGTTTGTACAGTACTCGAGCCTCTTGTCAATTTAAGTTATCGCTCGAAGCTATGCTACCCTTGAGTCTCAAATCAGACACTGATAAACTTCAAATTTCCCTAACTTCTATTCGGTACGTCCTACACCTATCAAAGTTTGCAACTTACAAATGCTTGTAACTTTTTGCTGGAGCGTCATAAAACCTTGAAATTTTGTAACAATAAAGTACTCCAGCCTCTGGTCAATTTAAGCCATCGCTCAAAGCTATGCTACCCTTGAGTCCCAAATCAAACACTGATAAAACTTCAAATGGCCTTTACTTCTATACGGTACGACCTACACCTATCAAAGTTTGCAACATATAAATGCTTGTAACCTTTTACTGGAGCGTCATAAAACCTTGAAATTTTGTAACAATAAAGTACTCGAGCCTCTTCTCAATTTAAGCTATCGGTCAAAGCTATGCTACCCTTGAGTATCAAATCAAACACTGATAAAACTTCAAATGGCCCTAACTTCTATACGGTACGTCCTACACCTATCAAAGTTTGCAACATACAAATGCTTGTAACTTTTTGCTGGAGCGTCATAAAACCTTGAAATTTTGTAACAATAAAATACTCCAGCCTCTTGTCAATTAAGGCCATCGCTCAAAGCTATGCTACCCTTGAGTCCCAAATCAAACACTGATAAAACTTCAAATGGCCCTAACTTCTATACGGTACGACCTACACCTATCAAAGTTTGCAACATATAAATGCTTGTAACCTTTTACTGGAGCGTCATAAAACCTTGAAATTTTGTAACAATAAAGTACTCGGGCCTCTTCTCAATTTAAGCTATCGGTCAAAGCTATGCTACCCTTGAGTATCAAATCAAACACTGATAAAACTTCAAATGGCCTTAACTTCTATACGGTACGTCCTACACCTATCAAAGTTTGCAACAAACAAATGCTTGTAACTTTTTGCTGGAGCGTCATAAAACCTTGAAATTTTGTAACAATAAAGTACTCCAGCCTCTTGTCAATTTAAGCCATCGCCCAAAGCTATGCTACCCTTGAGTCCCAAATCAAACACTGATAAAACTTGAAATGGCCCTACCTTCTATACGGTACGTCCTACACCTATCAAAGTTTGCAACATACAAATGCTTGTAATTTTTTACTGGAGCGTCATAAAACCTTGAAATTTTGTAACAATAAAGTACTCGAGCCTCTTCTCAATTTAAGCTATCGCTCAAAGCCTATCAAAGTTTGCAACATACAAATGCTTGTAACTTTTTACTGGAGCGTCATAAAACCTTGAAATTTTGTAACAATAAAGTACTCCAGCCTCTTGTCAATTTAACCTATCGCTCAAAGCCTATCAAAGTTTGCAACATACAAATGCTTGTAACTTTTTACTGGATCGTCATAAAACCTTGAAATTTTGTAACAATAAAGTACTCCAGCCTCTTGTTAATTTAAGCTATCGCCCAAAGCTATGCTACCCTTGAGTCCCAAATCAGACTCTGATAACCTTCAAATGGCCCTAACTTCTATTCGGTACGTCCTACAACTATCAAAGTTTGCAACTTACAAATGCTTCTAACTTTTTACTGGAGCGTCATAAAACCTTGAAAGTTTGTAACAATAAAGTACTCGAGCCTCTTGTCAATTTAATGCTATCGCTCAAAGCCTATCAAAGTTTGCAACATACAAATGCTTGTAACTTTTTACTGGAGCGTCATAAAACCTTGAAATTTTGTAACAATAAAGTACTCCAGCCTCTTGTTAATTTAAGCTATCGCCCAAAGCTATGCTACCCTTGAGTCCCAAATCAGACTCTGATAACCTTCAAATGGCCCTAACTTCTATTCGGTACGTCCTACAACTATCAAAGTTTGCAACTTACAAATGCTTCTAACTTTTTACTGGAGCGTCATAAAACCTTGAAAGTTTGTAACAATAAAGTACTCGAGCCTCTTGTCAATTTAAGCTATCGCTCAAAGCCTATCAAAGTTTGCAACATACAAATGCTTGTAACTTTTTACTGGAGCGTCATAAAACCTTGAAATTTTGTAACAATAAAGTACTCCAGCCTCTTGTCAATTTAAGCTATCGCTCAAAGCTTTGCTACCCTTGAGTACCAAATCAAACACTGATAAAACTTCAAATGGCCCTAACTTCTATACGGTACGTCCTACACCTATCAAAGTTTGCAACATACAAATGCTTGTAATTTTTTACTGGAGCGTCATAAAACCTTAAAATTTTGTAACAATAAAGTACTGGAGCCTCTTGTCAATTTAAGCTATCGCTCAAAGCTATGCTACCCTTGAGTCCCAAATAAGACACTGATAAAACTTCTAATGGCCCTAACTTCTATACGGTACGTCCTACACCTATCAAAGTTTGCAACATACAAATGCATGTAACTTTTTACTGGAGCGTCATAAAACCTGGCAATTTTGTAACAATACAGTACTCGAGCCTCTTGCCAATTTAAGTTATCGCTCGAAGCTATGCTACCCTTGAGTCCCAAATCAGACACCGATAAACTTCAAATGGCCCTAACTTCTATTCGGTACATCCTACACCTATCAAAGTTTGCAACTTACAAATGCTTCTAACTTTTTACTGGAGCGTCATAAAACCTTGAAAGTCTGTAACAATAAAGTACTCGAGCCTCTTGTCAATTTAAGCTATCGCTCAAAGCCTATCAAAGTTTGCAACATACAAATGCTTGTAACTTTTTACTGGAGCGTCAAAAACCTTGAAATTTTGAAACAATAAAGTACTCGAGCCTCTTATCAATTTAAGTTATCGCTCAAATCTATGCTACCCTTGAGTCCCAAATCAAACACTGATAAAACTTCAAATGGCCCTAACTTCTATACGGTACGTCCTACACCTATCAAAGTTTGCAACATAAAAATGCTTGTAACTTTTTACTGGAGAGTCATAAAACCTTGAAATTTTGTAACAATAAAGTACTCGAGCCTCTTGTCAATTTAAGTCATCGGTCAAAGCTATGCTACCCTTGAGTCTCAAATCAGACACTGATAAAACTTCAAATGGCCCTAACCTCTATACGGTACATAATACATCTATCAAAGTTTGCAACATACAAATGCTTTTAACTTTTTGCTGGAGCATCATATAACCTTGAAATTTTGTAACAATAAAGTAGTCGAGCCTCTTGTCAATTTAAGCTATCGCTCAAAGCTATGCTACTCTTGAATCCCAAATCAAACACTGATAAAACTTCAAATGGCCCTAACTTCTATACGGTACGTCCTACACCTATCAAAGTTTGCAACACACAAATGCTTGTAACTTTTTACTGGAGCGTCATAAAACCTTGAAATTTTGTAACAATAAAGTACTCGAGCCTCTTGGCAATTTAAGTTATCGCTCAAAGCTATGCTACCCTTGAGTCCCAAATCAAACACTGATAAAACTTCAAATGGCCCTAACTTCTATACGGTACGTCCTACACCTAACAAAGTTTGCAACATACAAATGCTTGAAACTTTTTACTGGAGCGTCATAAAACCTGGAAATATTGTAACAATAAAGTACTGGAGCCTCTTGTCAATTTAAGCTATCGCTCAAAGCTATGCTACCCTTGAGTCCCAAATCAAACACTGATAAAACTTCAAATGGCCCTAACTTCTATACGGTACGTCCTACACCTATCAAAGTTTGCAACTTACAAATGCTTCTAACTTTTTACTGGAACGTCGTAAAACCTTGAAAGTTTGTAACAATAAAGTACTCGAGCCTCTTGTCAATTTAAGCTTCGCTCAAAGCCTATCAAAGTTTGCAACATACAAATGCTTGTACCTTTTTACTGGAGCGTCATAAAACCTGGCAATTTTGTAACAATAAAGTACTCGAGCCTCTTGTCAATTTAAGTTACCGCTCAAAGTTATGCTACCCTTGAGTCCCAAATAAGACACTGCTAAAACTTCTAAGGGCCCTAACTTCTATACGGTACGTCCTACACCTATCAAAGTTTGCAACTTACAAATGCTTCTAACTTTTTACTGGAACGTCGTAAAACCTTGAAAGTTTGTAACAATAAAGTACTCGAGCCTCTTGTCAATTTAAGCTATCGCTCAAAGCCTATCAAAGTTTGCAACGTACAAATGCTTGTAACTTTTTAATGGAGCGTCATAAAACCTTGAAACTTTGAACCAATAAAGTACTCGAGCCTCTTGTCAATTTAAGTTATCGCTCAAAGCTATGCTACCCTTGAGTCCCAAATCAAACACTGATAAAACTTCAAATGGCCCTAACTTCTATACGGTACGTCCTATACCTAACAACGTTTGCAACATAGAAATGCATGTAACTTTTTACTGGAGCGTCATAAAACCTGGCAATTTGGTAACAATAAAGTACTCGAGCCTCTTGTCAATTTAAGCTATCGCTCAAAGCCTATCAAAGTTTGCAACATACAAATGCTTGTAACTTTTTACTGGAGCCTCATAAAACCTTGAAATTTTGAAACAATAAAGTACTCGAGCCTCTTGTCAATTTAAGTTATCGCTCAAATCTATGCTACCCTTGAGTCCCAAATCAAACACTGATAAAAGTTCAAATGGCCCTAACTTCTATACGGTACGTCCTACACCTATCAAAGTTTGCAACATACAAATGCTTGTAACTTTTTACTGGAGCGTCATAAAACCTGGCAATTTTGTAACAATAAAGTACTCGAGCCTCTTGTCAATTTAAGTTAACGCTCAAAGCTATGCTACTCTTGAGTCCCAAATAAAACACTGATAAAACTTCTAATGGCCCTAACTTCTATACGGTACGTCCTACGCCTATCAAAGTTTGTAACTTACAAATGCTTCTATCTTTTTACTGGAACGTCATATAACTTGAAAGTTTGTAACAATAAAGTACTCGAGCCTCTTGTCAATTTAAGCTATCGCTCAAAGCCTATCAAAGTTTGCAACATACAAATGCTTGTAACTTTTTAATGGAGCGTCATAAAACCTTGAAATTTTGAACCAATAAAGTACTCGAGCCTCTTGTCAATTTAAGTTATCGCTCAAATCTATGCTACCCTTGAGTCCCAAATCAAACACTGATAAAACTTCAAATGGCCCTAACTTCTATACGGTACGTCCTACACCTATCAAAGTTTGCAACATACAAATGCTTGCAACTTTTTACTGGAGCGTCATAAAACCTGGCAATTTTGTAATAATAAAGTACTTGAGCCTCTTGTCAATTTAAGTTATCGCTCAAAGCTATGCTACCCTTGAGTCCCAAAACAGACAATGATAAAACTTCAAATGGCCCTAGCTTCTATACGGTACGTCCTACACCTATCAAAGTTTGCAACAAACAAATGCTTGTAACTTTTTACTGGAGCGTCATAAAACCTTACAATTTTGTAAGAATAAAGTACTCGAGCCTCTTGTCAATTTAAGTTATCGCTCAAAGCTATGCTACCCTTGAGTCCCAAATCAAACACTGATAAAACTTCAAATGGCCCTAACTTCTATACGGTACGTCCTACACCTATCAAAGTTTGTAACATACAAATGCTTGTAACTTTTTACTGGAGCGTCATAAAACCTTGAAATATTATAACAATAAAGTACTCGAGCCTCTTGTCAATTTAAGCTATCGCTCAAAGCTATGCAACCCTTGAGTCCCAAATCAAACACTGATAAAACTTCAAATGGTCCTAACTTCTATACGGTACGTCCTACACCTATCAAAGTTTGCAACATACAAATGCTTGTAACTTTTTACTGGAGCGTCATAAAACCTTGAAATATTGTAACAATAAAGTACTCGAGCCTCTTGTCAGTTTAAGCTATCGCTCAAAGCTATGATACCCTTGAGTCCCAAATCAAACACTGATAAAACTTCAAATGGTCCTAACTTCTATACGGTACGTCCTACACCTATCAAAGTTTGCAACATACAAATGCTTGTAACTTTTTACTGGAGCGTCATAAAACCTTGAAATATTGTAACAATAAAGTACTCGAGCCTCTTGTCAGTTTAAGCTATCGCTCAAAGCTATGCTACCCTTGAGTCCCAATTCAAACATTGATAAAACTCCAAAGGGCCCTAACGTCTATACGGTACGTCCTATACACATCAAAGTTTGCAACATACAAATGCTTGTAACTTATTGCTGGAGCGTCATAAATCCTTGAAATTTTGTAACAAGAAAGTACTCGAGCCTCTTGTCAATTTAAGCTATCGCTCAAACCTATGCTACCCTTGAGTACCAAATCAAACAATTTTAAATTTTCAAATGACCCTAACTTATATACGGTACGTCGTACACCTATCAAAGTTTGCAACATACAAATGCTTGTAACTTTTTACTGGAGCGTCATAAAACCTTGAAATTTTGTAACAATAAAGTACTCGAGACTCTTGTCAATTTAAGCTATCGCTCAAAGCTATGCTACCCTTGAGTCCCAAATCAAACACTGATAAAACTTCAAATGGCCCTAACTTCTACACGGTACGTCCTGTACCTATCAAAGTTTGCAACATACAAATGCTTGTAACTTTTTACTGGAGCGTCATAAAACCTGGCAATTTTGTAACAATAAAGTAGTCGAGCCTCTTGTCAATTTAAGTTATCGCACAAAGCTATGCTACCCTTGAGTCCCAAAAAAGACAATGATAAAACTTCAAATGGCCCTAACTTTTATACGGTACGTCCTACACCTATCAAAGTTTGCAACATACAAATGCTTGTAACTTTTTACTGGAGCGTCATAAAACCTTGAAATTTTGTAACAATAGAGTACTCGAGCCTCTTGTCAATTTAAGTTATCGCTCAAAGCTATGCTACCCTTGAGTCCCAAATCAAACCCTGGTAAAACTTCAAATGGTCCTAACTTCTATACGGTACGTCCTACACCTATCAAAGTTTGCAACATACAAATGGTTGTAACTTTTTACTGGAGCGTCATAAAACCTTGAAATATTGTAACAATAAAGTACTCGACTCTCTTGTCAATTTAAGCTATCGCTCAAAGCTATGCTACCCTTGAGTCCCAAATCAAAAACTGATAAAACTTTAAATGGCCGTAACTCCTATACGGTACGTCCTACACCTATCAAAGTTTGCAACATACAAATGCTTGTATCTTTTTACTGGAGCTTCGTAAAACCTTGAAATTTTCTAGCAATAAAGTACTCGAGCCTCTTGTTAATTTAAGTTATCGCTTAAAGCTATGCTACCCTTGAGTCCCAAATCAAACACTGATAAAACTTCAAATGGCCCTAACTTCTATACGGTACGTCCTACACCTATCAAAGTTTGCAACATATAAATGCTTGTAAATTTTTACTGGAGCGTCGTAAAACCTTGAAATTTTCTAGCAATAAAGTACTCGAGCCTCTTGTCAATTTAAGCTATCGCTCAAAGCTATGCTATCCTTGAGTCCCAATTCAAACATTGATAAAACTTCAAATGGCCCTAACTTCTATACGGTATGTCCTACACCTATCAAAGCTTGCAACATACAAATGCTTGTAACTTTTTACTGGAGCGTCATAAAACCTTGAAATTTTGTACCAATAAAGTACTGGAGCCTCTTGTCAATTTAAGCTATCACTCAAAGCTATACTGCCCTTTAGTCCCAAATCAAACACTGATAAAACCTCAAATGGCCCTAACTTCTATACGGTACATCCTACACCTCTCAAAGTTTGCAGCATACAAATGCTTGTAACTTTTTACTGGAGCGTCAGAAAACCTTGAAATTTTGTAACAATAAAGTAATCGAGCCTCTTGTCAATTTAAGCTATCGCTCAAAGCTATGCTACCCTTGAGTCCCAAATCAAACACTGATAAAACTTCAAATGGCCCTAACTTCTATACGGTACGTCCTACACCTATCAAAGTTTGCAACATACAAATGCTTGTAACTTTTGCTGGAGCGTCATAAATCCTTGAAATTTTGTAACAAGAAAGTATTCGAGCCTCTTATCAATTTAAGCTATCGCTGAAAGCTATGCTACCCTTGAGTCCCAAATCAAACACTGTTAAACTTCAAATGACACTAACTTCTATACGGTACGTCCTCCACTTATCAAAGTTTGCAACATACAAATGCTTGTAACTTTTTACTGGAGCGTCATAAAACCTTGAAATTTTGTAACAATAAAGTACTCGAGCCTCTTGTCAATTTAAGCTATCGCTCAAAGCTATGCTACCCTTGAGTCCCAAATCAAACACTGATAAAACTTCAAATGGCCCTAACTTCTACACGGTACGTCCTACACCTATCAAAGTTTGCAACATACAAATGCTTGTAACTTTTTACTGGAGCGTCATAAAACCTGGCAATTTTGTAACAATAGAGTACTCGAGCCTCTTGTCAATTTAAGTTATCGCTCAAAGCTATGCTACCCTTGAGTCCCAAATCAAACACTGATAAAACTTCAAATGGTCCTAACTTCTATACGGTACGTCCTACACCTATCAAAGTTTGCAACATACAAATGCTTGTAACTTTTTACTGGAGCGTCATAAAACCTTGAAATTTTGTAACAATAAAGTTCTCGATCCTCTTGTTAATTTAAGTTATCGCTCAAAGCTATGCTACCCTTGAGTCCCAAATCAAACACTGTTAAACTTTAAATAACCCTAACTTCTATACGGTACGTCCTACACCTATCAAAGTTTGCAACATACAAATGCTTGTAACTTTTTACTGGAGCGTCATATAACCCGGCAATTTTGTAACAATAGAGTACTCGAGCCTCTTGTCAATTTAAGTTATCGCTCAAAGCTATGGTACCCTTGAGTCCCAAATCAAACACTGATAAAACTTCAAATGGCCCTAACTTCTACACGGTACGTCCTACACCTAACAAAGTTTGCAACATACAAATGCTTGTAACTTTTTACTGGAGCGTCATAAAACCTGGCAACTTTGTAACAATAGAGTACTCGAGCCTCTTGTCAATTTAAGTTATCGCTCAAAACTATGCTACGCAAATCAAAAACTGATAAAACTTTAAATGGCCCTAACTTCTATATGGTACGTCCTACACCTATCAAAGTTTGCAACATACAAATGCTTGTAACTTTTTACTGGAGCGTCATAAAACCTTGAAATTTTGTAACAATAAAGTACTCGATCCTCTTGTTAATTTAAGTTATAGGTCAAAGCTATGCTACCCTTGAGTCCCAAATCAAACACTGATAAAATTTCAAATGGCCCTAACTTCTATACGGTTCGTCTTACACCTATCAAAGTTTGCAACATATAAATGCTTGTAAATTTTTACTGGAGCGTCATAAAACCTTCAAATTTTGTACCAATAAAGTACTGGAGCCTCTTGTCAATTTAAGCTATCGCTCAAAGCTATACTGCCCTTGAGTCCCAAATCAAACACTGATTAAACTTCAAATGGCCCTAACTTCTATACGGTACGTCCTACACCTATCAAAGTTTGCAACATACAAATGCTCGTAACTTTTTACTGGAGCATCATAAAACCTTGAAATTTTGTAACAATAAAGTACTCGACCCTCTTGTCAATTTAAGCTATCGCTCAAAGCTATGCTACCCTTGAGTCCCAAATCAAACACTGATAAACTTCAAATGGCCCTAACTTCTATACGGTACGTCCTACACCTATCAAAGTTTGCAACATACAAATGCTTGTAACTTTTTGCTGGAGCGTCATAAATCCTTGAAATTTTGTAACAAGAAAGTACTCGAGCCTCTTGTCAATTTAAGCTATCGCTCAAAGCTATGCTACCCTTGAGTCCCAAATCAAACACTGTTAAACTTCAAATGGCCCTAACTTGTATACGGTACGTCCTACACCTATCAAAGTTTGCAACATACAAATGCTTGTAACTTTTTACTGGAGCGTCATAAAACCTTGAAATTTTGTAACAATAAAGTACTCGAGCCTCTTGGCAATTTAAGCTATCGCTCAAAGCTATGCTACCCTTGAGTCCCAAATCAAACACTGATAAAACTTCAAATGGCCCTAACTTCTACACGGTACGTCCTACACCTATCAAAGTTGGCAACATACAAATGCTTGTAACTTTTTACTGGAGCGTCATAAAACCTGGCAATTTTGGAACAATAAAGTACTTGAGCCTCTTGTCAATTTAAGTTATCGCACAAAGCTATGCTACCCTTGAGTCCCAAAACAGACAATGATAAAACTTCAAATGGCCCTAACTTCTATACGGTACGTCCTACACCTATCAAAGTTTGCAACATACAAATCCTTGTAACTTTTTACTGGAGCGTCATAAAACCTTGAAATTTTGTAACAATAGAGTACTCGAGCCTCTTGTCAATTTAAGTTATCGCTCAAAGCTATGCTACCCTTGAGTCCCAAATCAAACCCTGGTAAAACTTCAAATGGTCCTAACTTCTATACGGTACGTCCTACACCTATCAAAGTTTGCAACATTGAAATGGTTGTAACTCTTTACTGGAGCGTCATAAAACCTTGAAATATTGTAACAATAAAGTACTCGAGCCTCTTGTCAATTTAAGCTATCGCTCAAAGCTATGCTACCCTTGAGTCCCAAATCAAAAACTGATAAAACTTTAAATGGCCCTAACTTCTATACGGTACGTCCTACACCTATCAAAGTTTGCAACATACTAATGCTTGTGACTTTTTACTGGAGCGTCATAAAACCTTGAAACTTTGTTACAATAAAGTACTCGATCCTCTTGTCAATTTAAGTTATCGCTCAAAGCTATGCTACACTTGAGTCCCAAATCAAACACTGATACAACTTCAAATGGCCCTAACTTCTATAGGGTACGTCCTACACCTAAAGTAGTTTGCAACATATAAATGCTTGTAACTTTTTACTGGAGCGTCGTAAAACCTTGAAATTTTCTAGCAATAAAGTACTGGAGCCTCTTGTCAATTTAAGCTATCGCTCAAAGCTATACTACCCTTTAGTCCCAAATCAAACATTGATAAAACTTCAAATGGCCCTAACTTCTATACGGTGCGTCATACACCTATCAAAGTTTGCAAAATACAAATGCTTGTAACTTTTTACTGGAGCGTCAAAAAACCTTGAACTTTTGTAACAATAAAGTACTCGGGCCTTTTGTCAATTTAAGCGATCGCTCAAAGCTATGCTACCCTTGAGTTCCAAATCAAACACTGATAGAACTTCAAATGGCCCTAACTTCTATACGGTACATCCTACACCTATCAAAGTTTGCAACATACAAATGCTTGTAGCTTTTTACTGGAGCGTCATAAAACCTGGCAATTTTGTAACAATAGAGTACTCGAGCCTCTTGTCAATTTAAGTTATCGCTCAAAACTATGCTACCCTTGAGTCCCAAATCAAAAACTGATAAAACTTTAAATGGCCCTAACTTCTATACGGCACGTCCTACACCTATCAAAGTTTGCAACATACAAATGCTTGTAACTTTTTACTGGAGCGTCATAAAACATTGAAATTTTGTAACAGTAAAGTACTCGATCCTCTTGTTAATTTAAGTTATCGCTCAAAGCTATGCTACCCTTGAGTCCCAAATCAAACACTGATAAAACTTCAAATGGCCCTAACTTCTATACGGTACGTCTTACACCTATCAAAGTTTGCAACATATAAATGCTTGTAAATTTTTCTGGAGCGTCGTAAAACCTTGAAACTTTCTAGCAATAAAGTACTCGAGCCTCTTGTCAATTTAAGCTATCGCTCAAAGCTATGCTACCCTTGAGTCCCAATTCAAACATTGATAAAACTTCAAATGGCCCTAAATTCTATACGGTATGTCCTACACCTATCAAAGTTTGCAACATACAAATGCTTGTAACTTTTTACTGGAGCGTCAGAAAACCTTGAAATTTTGTACCAATAAAGTACTGGAGACTCTTGTCAATTTAAGCTATCGCTCAAGGCTATACTGCCCTTGAGTCCCAAATCAAACACTGATAAAACTTCAAATGGCCCTAACTTCTATACGGTACGTCCAACACCTATCAAAGTTTGCAACATACAAATGCTTGTAACTTTTTACTGGAGCATCATAAAACCTTGAAATTTTGTAACAATAAAGTACTCGAGTCTCTTGTCAATTTCAGTTGTCGCTCAAAGCTATGCTACCCTTGAGTTCCAAATCAAACACTGATAGAACTTCAAATGGCCCTAACTTCTATACGGTTCGTCTTACACCTATCAAAGTTTGCAACATATAAATGCTTGTAAATTTTTCTGGAGCGTCGTAAAACCTTGAAACTTTCTAGCAATAAAGTACTCGAGCCTCTTGTCAATTTAAGCTATCGCTCAAAGCTATGCTACCCTTGAGTCCCAATTCAAACATTGATAAAACTTCAAATGGCCCTAAATTCTATACGGTATGTCCTACACCTATCAAAGTTTGCAACATACAAATGCTGGTAACTTTTTACTGGAGCGTCATAAAACCTTGAAATTTTGTACCAATAAAGTACTGGAGCCTCTTGTCAATTTAAGCTATCGCTCAAGGCTATACTGCCCTTGAGTCCCAAATCAAACACTGATAAAACTTCAAATGGCCCTAACTTCTATACGGTACGTCCAACACCTATCAAAGTTTGCAACATACAAATGCTTGTAACTTTTTACTGGAGCATCATAAAACCTTGAAATTTTGTAACAATAAAGTACTCGAGTTTCTTGTCAATTTCAGTTATCGCTCAAAGCTATGCTACCCTTGAGTCCCACATCAAACACTGATAAAACTTCAAATGGCCCTAACTTCTATACGGTACGTCCTACACCTATCAAAGTTTGCAACTTACAAATGCTTCTAACTTTTTACTGGAGCGTCATAGAAAATTGAAATTTTGTAACAATAAAGTACTCGAGCATCTTGTCAATTTAAGCTATCGCTCAAAGCTATGCTACTCTTCAGTCCCAAATCAAACACTGATAAAACTTCAAATGGCCCTAACTTCTATACGGTACGCCCTACACCTATCAAAATGTGCAACATACAAATGCTTGTAACTTTTTACTGGAGCGTCTTAAAACCTTGAAATTTTGTAACAATAAAGTACTCGAGCCTCTTGTAAATTTAAGCTATCGCTCAAAGCTATGCTACTCTTCAGTCCCAAATCAAACACTGATAAAACTTCAAATGGACCTAACTTCAATAAGGTACGTCCTACACCTATCAAAATGTGCAACATACAAATGCTTGTAACTTTTTACTGGAGCGTCATAAAACCTTGAAATTTTGTAACAATAAAGAACCCGAGCCTCTTGTCAATTTAAGCTATCGCTCAAAGCTATGCTACCCTTGAGTCCCAAATCAAACACTGATAAAACTTCAAAGGGCCCAAACTTCTATACGGTACGTCCTACACCTATCAAAGTTTGCAACATACAAATGCTTGTAACTTTTTACTGGAGCGTCATAAAACCTTGAAATTTTGTAACAATAAAGCACTCGAGCCTCTTGTCAATTTAAGCTATCGCTCAAAGCTATGCTACCCTTGAGTCCCAAATCAAACACTGATAAAATTTCAAATGGCCCTAACTTCTATACGGTTCGTCCTACACCTATCAAAGATTGCAACATACAAATGCTTGTAACTTTTTACTGGATCGTCATAAAACCTGGCAATTTTGTAACAATAAAGTACTCGAGCCTCTTGTCAATTTAAGTTATCGCTCAAAGCTATGCTACCCTTGAGTCCCAAATCAAACACTGATAAAACTTCAAATGGCCCTAACTTCTATACGGTACGTCCTACACCTATCAAAGTTTGCAACATACAAATGCTTGTAACTTTTTACTGGAGCGTCATAAAACCTTGAAATTTTGTAGCAATAAAGTACTCGAGCCTCTTGTCAATTTAAGCTATCGCTCAAAGCTATGCTACCCTTGAGTCCCAAATCAAACACTGATAAAACTTCAAATGGCCCTAACTTCTATACGGTACGTCCTACACCTATCAAAGTTTGCAACATATAAATGCTTGTAACTTTTTACTTGAGCGTCATAAAACCGTGAAATTTTGTAACAATAAAGTACTCGAGCCTCTTGTCAATTTAAGCTATCGCTCAAAGCTATGCTTTGAGTCCCAAATCAAACACTGATAAAACTTCAAAGGGCCCAAACTTCTATACGGTACGTCCTACACCTATCAAAGTTTGCAACATACAAATGCTTGTAACTTTTTACTGGAGCGTCATAAAACCGTGAAGTTTTGTAACAATAAAGTACTCGAGCCTCTTGTCAATTTAAGCTATCGCTCAAAGCTATGCTTTGAGTCCCAAATCAAACACTGATAAAACTTCAAAGGGCCCAAACTTCTATACGGTACGTCCTACACCTATCAAAGCTTGCAACATACAAATGCTTGTAACCTTTTACTGGAGCGTCATAAAACCTTGAAATTTTGTAACAATAAAGTACTCGAGCCTCTTGTCAATTTAAGCTATCGCTCAAAGCTATGCTACCCTTGAGTCCCAAATCAAACACTGATAAAACTTCAAATGGCCCTTACTTCTATACGGTTCGTCCTACACCTATCAAACTTTGCTTGTAACTTTTTAGTGGAGCGTCATAAAATATTGAAATTTTGTAACAATAAAGTACTCTAGCCTCTTGTCAATTTAAGTTATCGCTCAAAGCTATGCTACCCTTGAGTCCCAAATCAGACACTGATAAAACTTCAAATGGCCCTAACTTCTTTACGGTACGTCCTACACCTATCAAAGTTTGCAACATACAAATGTTTGTAACTTTTTACTGGAGCGTCATAAAACCGTGAAATTTTGTAACAATAAAGTACTCGAGCCTCTTGTCAATTTAAGCTATCGCTCAAAGCTATGCTTTGAGTCCCAAATCAAACACTGATAAAACTTCAAAGGGCCCAAACTTCTATACGGTACGTCCTACACCTATCAAAGTTTGCAACATACAAATGCTTGTAACCTTTTACTGGAGCGTCATAAAACCTTGAAATTTTGTAACAATAAAGCACTCGAGCCTCTTGTCTATTTAAGCTATCGCCCAAAGCTATGCTACCCTTGAGTCCCAAATCAAACACTGATAAAACTTCAAATGGCCCTAACTTCTATACGGTACGTCCTACACCTATCAAAGTTTGCAACAAACAAATGCTTGTAGCTTTTTACTGGATCATCATAAAACCTGGCAATTTTGTAACAACAAAGTACTTGAGCCTCTTGTCAATTTAAGTTATCGCTCAAAGCTATGCTACCCTTGAGTCCCAAATCAAACACTGATAAAACTTCAAATGGCCCTAACTTCTATACGGTACGTCCTACACCAATCAAAGTTTGCAACATACAAATGCTTGTAACTTTTTACTGGAGCGTCTTAAAACCTTGAAATTCTGTAACAATAAAGTACTCGAGCCTCTTGTCAATTTAAGCTATCGCTCAAAGCTATGCTACCCTTGAGTCCCCAAACTAACACTGATAAAACTTCAAATGGCCCTAACTTCTATACGGTACGTCCTACACCTATCAAAGTTTGCAACATATAAATGCTTGTAACTTTTTACTGAAGCTTCATAAAACCTTGAAATTTTGAAACAATAAAGTACTCGAGCCTCTTGTCAATTTAAGCTATCGCTCAAAGCTATGCTACACTTGAATCCCAAATCAAACACTGATAAAACTTCAAACGGCCCTAACTTCTATACGGTACGTTATACACCTATCAAAGTTTGCAACATACAAATGCTTGTAACTTTTTACTGGAGCGTCATAGAAAATTGAAATTTTGTAACAATAAAGTACTCGATCCTCTTGTCAATTTAAGTTATCGCTCAAAGCTATGCTACCTTTGAGTCCCAAATCAAACACTGATAAAGCTTCAAATGGCCCTTACTTCTATACGGTGCGTCATACACCTATCAAACTTTGCAACATATAAATGCTTGTAACTTTTTACTGGAGCGTCATAAAACCTTGAAATTTTGTAACAATAAAGCACTCGAGCCTCTTGTCTATTTAAGCTATCGCTCAAAGCTATGCTACCCTTGAGTCCCAAATCAAACACTGATAAAACTTCAAATGGCCCTAACTTCTATACGGGACGTCCTACACCTATCAAAGTTTGCAACAAACAAATGCTTGTAACTTTTTACTGGATCGTCATAAAACCTGGCAATTTTGTAACAATAAAGTACTCGAGCCTCTTGTCAATTTAAGTTATCGCTTAAAGCTATGCTACCCTTGAGTCCCAAATCAAACACTGATAAAACTTCAAATGGCCCTAACTTCTATACGGTACGTCCTACACCAATCAAAGTTTGCAACATACAAATGCTTGTAACTTTTTACTGGAGCGTCTTAAAACCCTGAAATTTTGTAACAATAAAGTACTCGAGCCTCTTGTCAATTTAAGCTATCGCTCAAAGCTATGCTACCCTTGAGTCCCCAAACTAACACTGATAAAATTTCAAATGGCCCTAACTTCTATACGGTACGTCCTACACCTATCAAAGTTTGCAACATATAAATGCTTGTAACTTTTTACTGAAGCTTCATAAAACCTTGAAATTTTAAAACAATAAAGTACCTGAGCCTCTTGTCAATTTAAGCTATAGCTCAAAGCTATACTACCCTTGAGTCCCAAGTCAAACACTGATAAAGCTTCAAATGGCCCTTACTTCTATACGGTACGTCATACACCTATCAAAGTGTGCAACATACAAATGCTTGTAACTTTTTACTGTCGCGTCATAAAACCTTGAAATTTTGTAACAATAAAGTACTCGAGCCTCTTTGTCAATTTAAGCTATCGTTCAAAGCTATGCTACCCTTGAGTCCCAAATCAAACACTGATAAAACTTCAAATGGCCCTAACTTCTATACAGTACGTCCTACACCTAACAAAGTTTGCAACATATAAATGCTTGTAACTTTTTACTGGAGCGTCATAAAACCTTGAAATTTAGTAACAATAAAGTACTCGAGCCTCTTGTCAATTTAAGCTATAGCTCAAAGCTATGCTACCCTTGATTCCCCAAACTAACACTGATAAAACTTCAAATGGCCCTAACTTCTATTCGGTACGTCCTACAGCTATCAAAGTTTGCAACATATAAATGCTTGTAACTTTTTACTGGAGCGTCATAAAACCTTGAAATTTTTAAACAATAAAGTACTCGAGCCTCTTGTCAATTTAAGCTATCGCTCAAAGCTATGCTACCCTTGAGTCCCAAATCAAACACTGATAAAACTTCAAATGGCCCTAACTTCTATACGGTACGTCCTACACCTATCAAACTTTGCTTGTAACTTTTTACTGGAGCGTCATAAAACCTTGAACTTTTGTAAAAATAAAGTACTCGAGCCTCTTGTCAATTTAAGCTATCGCTCAAAGCTATGCTACCCTTGAGTCCCAAATCAAACACTGATAAAACTTCAAATGGACCTAACTTCTATACGGTACGTCCTACACCTATCAAAGTTTGCAACAAACAAATGCTTGTAACTTTTTACTGGATCATCATAAAACCTGGCAATTTTGTAACAACAATGTACTCGAGCCTCTTGTCAATTTAAGTTATCGCTCAAAGCTATGCTACCCTTGAGTCCCAAATCAAACACTGATAAAACTTCAAATGGCCCTAACTTCTATACGGTACGTCCTACACCAATCAAAGTTTGCAACATACAAATGCTTGTAACTTTTTACTGGAGCGTCTTAAAACCTTGAAATTCTGTAACAATAAAGTACTCGAGCCTCTTGTCAATTTAAGCTATCGCTCAAAGCTATGCTACCCTTGAGTCCCCAAACTAACACTGATAAAACTTCAAATGGCCCTAACTTCTATACGGTACGTCCTACACCTATCAAAGTTTGCAACATATAAATGCTTGTAACTTTTTACTGAAGCTTCATAAAACCTTGAAATTTTGAAAAAATAAAGTACTCGAGCCTCTTGTCAATTTAAGCTATCGCTCAAAGCTATGCTACACTTGAATCCCAAATCAAACACTGATAAAACTTCAAACGGCCCTAACTTCTATACGGTACGTTATACACCTATCAAAGTTTGCAACATACAAATGCTTGTAACTTTTTACTGGAGCGGCATAGAAAATTGAAATTTTGTAACAATAAAGTACTCGATCCTCTTGTCAATTTAAGTTATCGCTCAAAGCTATGCTACCTTTGAGTCCCAAATCAAACACTGATAAAGCTTCAAATGGCCCTTACTTCTATACGGTGCGTCATACACCTATCAAACTCTGCAACATATAAATGCTTGTAACTTTTTACTGGAGCGTCATAAAACCTTGAAATTTTGTAACAATAAAGCACTCGAGCCTCTTGTCTATTTAAGCTATCGCTCAAAGCTATGCTACCCTTGAGTCCCAAATCAAACACTGATAAAACTTCAAATGGCCCTAACTTCTATACGGTACGTCCTACACCTATCAAAGTTTGCAACAAACAAATGCTTGTAACTTTTTACTGGATCGTCATAAAACCTGGCAATTTTGTAACAATAAAGTACTCGAGCCTCTTGTCAATTTAAGTTATCGCTCAAAGCTATGCTACCCTTGAGTCCCAAATCAAACACTGATAAAACTTCAAATGGCCCTAACTTCTATACGGTACGTCCTACACCAATCAAAGTTTGCAACATACAAATGCTTGTAACTTTTTACTTTAGCGTCTTAAAACCCTGAAATTTTGTAACAATAAAGTACTCGAGCCTCTTGCCAATTTAAGCTATCGCTCAAAGCTATGCTACCCTTGAGACCCCAAACTAACACTGATAAAATTTCAAATGGCCCTAACTTCTATACGGTACGTCCTACACCTATCAAAGTTTGCAACATATAAATGCTTGTAACTTTTTACTGAAGCTTCATAAAACCTTGAAATTTTGAAACAATAAAGTACTCGAGCCTCTTGTCAATTTAAGCTATAGCTCAAAGCTATGCTACCCTTGAGTCCCAAGTCAAACACTGATAAAGCTTCAAATGGCCCTTACTTCTATACGGTACGTCATACACCTATCAAAGTTTGCAACATACAAATGCTTGTAACTTTTTACTGTCGCGTCATAAAAACTTGAAATTTTGTAACAATAAAGTACTCGAGCCTCTTGTCAATTTAAGCTATCGTTCAAAGCTATGCTACCCTTGAGTCCCAAATCAAACACTGATAAAACTTCAAATGGCCCTAACTTCTATACAGTACGTCCTACACCTAACAAAGTTTGCAACATATAAATGCTTGTAACTTTTTACTGGAGCGTCATAAAACCTTGAAATTTTGTAACAATAAAGTACTCGAGCCTCTTGTCAATTTAAGCTATAGCTCAAAGCTATGCTACCCTTGATTCCCCAAACTAACACTGATAAAACTTCAAATGGCCCTAACTTCTATTCGGTACGTCCTACAGCTATCAAAGTTTGCAACATATAAATGCTTGTAACTTTTTACTGGAGCGTCATAAAACCTTGAAATTTTGTAACAATAAAGTAGTCGATCGTCTTGTCAATTTAAGTTATCGCTCAAAGCTATGCTACCCTTGAGTCCCAAATCAAACACTGATAAAACTTCAAATGGCCCTAACTTCTATACGGTACGTCCTACACCTATCAAAGTTTGCAACATATAAATGCTTGTAAATTTTTACTGGAGCGTCGTAAAACCTTGAAATTTTCTAGCAATAAAGTGATGGAGCCTCTTGTCAATTTAAGCTATCGCTCAAAGCTATACTACCCTTTAGTCCCAAATCAAACACTGATAAAACTTCAAATGGCCCTAACTTCTATACGGTACGTCCTACACCTATCAAAGTTTGCAAAATACAAATGCTTGCAACTTTTTACTGGAGCGTCAAAAAACCTTGAAATTTTGTAACAATAAAGTACTCGGGCCTCTTGTCAATTTAAGCTATCGCTCAAAGCTATGCTACCCTTGAGTTCCAAATCAAACAACTGACAAAACTTCAAATGGCCCTAACTTATATACGGTACGTCCTACACCTATCAAAGTTTGCAACATACAAATGCTTGTAACTTTTTACTGGAGCGTCATAAAACCTGGCAATTTTGTAACAATAAAGTACTCGAGCCTCTTGTCAATTTAAGTTATCACTCAAAGCTATGCTACCCTTGAGTCCCAAATCAGACAATGATAAAACTTCAAATGGCCCTCACTTCTATACGGTACGTCCTACACCTATCAAAGTTTGCAACTTACAAATGCTTCTAACTTTTTACTGGAGCGTCATAAAACCTTGAAAGTTCGTAACAATAAAGTACTCGAGCCTCATGTCAATTTAAGATATCGCTCAAAGCTATGCTACCCTTGAGTCCCAAATCAAACACTGATAAAACTTCAAATGGCCCTAACTTCTATACGGTACGCTATACACCTATCAAAGTTTGCAACATACAAATGCTTGCAACTTTTTACTGGAGCGTCATAGAAAATTGAAATTTTTTAACAATAAAGTACTCGATCCTCTTGTCAATTTAAGTTATCGCTCAAAGCTATGCTACCCTTGAGTCCCAAATCAAACACTGATAAAGCTTCAAATGGCCTTTACTTCTATGCGGTACGTCATACACCTATAAAACTTTGCAACATATAAATGCTTGTAACTTTTTACTGGAGCGTCATAAAACCTTGAAATTTTGTAACAATAAAGTACTCGAGCCTCTTGTCAATTTAAGCTATCGCTCAAAGCTATGCTACCCTTGAGTCCCAAATCAAACACTGATAAAACTTCAAATGGCCCTAACTTCTATACAGTACGTCCTACACCTAACAAAGTTTGCAACATACAAATGCATGTAACTTTTTGCTGGAGCGTCTTAAAACCATGAAATTTTGTAACAATAAAGTACTCGAGCCTCTTGTCAATTTAAGCTATAGCTGAAAGCTATGCTACCCTTGATTCCCCAAACTAACACTGATAAAACTTCAAATGGCCCTAACTTCTATACGGTACGTCCTACACCTATCAAAGTTTGCAACATATAAATGCTTGTAACTTTTTACTGGAGCGTCGTAAAACCTTGAAATTTTGTAACAATAAAGTACTCGAGCCTCTTGTCAATTTAAGCTATCGCTCAAAGCTATGCTACCCTTGAGTCCCAAATCAAACACTGATAAAACTTCAAATCGCCCTAACTTCTATACGGTACGTCCTACACCTATCAAAATGTGCAACATACAAATGCTTGTAACTTTTTGCTGGAGCGTCATAAAACCTTGAAATTTTGTAACAATAAAGTACTCGAGCCTCTTGTCAATTTAAGCTATCGCTACCCTTGAGTCCCAAATCAAACACTGATAAAACTTCAAATGGCCCTAACTTCTATATGGTACGTCCTACACCTATCAAAGTTTGCAACATATAAATGCTTGTAACTTTTTACTGGAGCGTCATAAAACATTGAAATTTTGAAACAATAAAGTACTCGAGCCTCTTGTCAATTTAAGCTATCGCTCAAAGCTATGCTACCCTTGAGTCCCAAATCAAACACTGATAAAACTTCAAATGGCCCTAACTTCTATACGGTACGTCCTACACCTATCAAAGTTTGCAACATACAAATGCTTGTAACTATTTACTGGAGCGTCATAGAAACTTAACATTTTGTAACAATAAAGTACTCGATCCTCTTGTCAATTTAAGTTATCGCTCAAAGCTATGCTACCCTTCAGTCCCAAATCAAACACTGATAAAGCTTCAAATGGTCCTAACTTCTATACGGTACGTCCTACACTTATCAAAGTTTGCAACATACAAATGCTTGTAACATTTTACTGGAGCGTCATAAAACCTTGAAATTTTGTAACAATAAAGTACTCGGGCCTCTTGTCAATTTAAGCTATCGCTCAAAGCTATGCTACCCTTGAGTTCCAAATCAAACACTGATAAAACTTCAAATGGCCCTAACTTCTATACGGTATGTCCTACACCTATCAAAGTTTGCAACATATAAATGCTTGTAACTTTTTACTGGAGCGTCATAAAACCTTGAAATTTTGTAACAATAAAGTACTGGAGCCTCTTGTCAATTTAAGCTATCGCTCAAAGCTATACTACCCTTTAGTCCCAAATCAAACACTGATAAAACTTCAAAGGGCCCTAACTTCTACACAGGACGTCCTACACCTAACAAGGTTTGCAACATACAAATGCATGTAACTTTTTACTGGAGCGTCTTAAAACCTTGAAATTTTGTAACAATAAAGTACTCGAGCCTCTTGTCAATTTAAACTATCGCTCAAAGCTATGCTACTCTTAATTCCCAAATCAAACACTGATAAACTTCAAATGGCCCTAACTTCTATACGGTACGTCCTACACCTATCAAAGTTTGCAACATACAAATGCTTGTAACTTTTTACTGGAGCGTCATAAAACCTTGAAATTTTGTAACAATAAAGTACTCGAGCCTATTGTCAATTTAAGCTATCGCTCAAAGCTATGCTACCCTTGAGTCCACAAACTAACACTGATAAAACTTCAAATGGCCCAAACTTCTATACGGTACGTCCTACACCTATCAAAGTTTGCAACATATAAATGCTTGTAACTTTTTAATGGAGCGTCATAAAACCTGGCAATTTTGTAACAATAAAGTACTCGAGCCTCTTGTCAATTTAAGTTATCGCTCAAAGCTATGCTACCCTTGAGTCCCAAATCAGACAATTATAAAGCTTCAAATGGCCCTTACTTCTATACGGTACGTCGTACACCTATCAAACTTTGTTTGTAACTTTTTACTGGAGCGTCATAAAACCTTGAAATTTTGTAACAATAAAGTACTCGGGCCTCTTGTCAATTTAAGCTATCGCTCAAAGCTATGTTACCCTTGAGTTCCAAATCAAACACTGATAAAACTTCAAATGGCCCTAACTTCTATATGGTACGTCCTACACCTATCAAAGTTTGCAACATACAAATGCTTGTAACTTTTTACTGGAGCGTCATAAAACCTTGAAATTTTGTAACAATATAGTACTCGAGCCTCTTGTCAATTTAAGTTATCGCTCAAAGCTATGCTACCCTTGAGTCTCAAATCAAACACTGATAAAACTTCAAATGGCCCTAACTTCTATACGGTACGTCCTACACCTATCAAAGTTTGCAACATACAAATTTTTGTAACTTTTTACTGGAGCGTCATAAAACCTTGAAATTTTGTAACAATAAAGTACTCGAGCCTCTTGTCAATTTAAGCTATCGCTCAAAGCTATGCTACCCTTGAGTCCCAAATCAAACACTGATAAAACTTCAAATGGCCCTAACTTCTACACAGTACGTCCTACACCTAACAAAGTTTGCAACATACAAATGCATGTAACTTTTTACTGGAGCGTCTTAAAACCTTGAAATTTTGTAATAATAAAGTACTCGACCCTCTTGTCAATTTAAGCTATCGCTCAATGCTATGCTACTCTTGAGTCCCAAATCAAACACTGATAAACTTCAAATGGCCCTAACTTCTATACGGTACGTCCTACACCTATCAAAGTTTGCAACATACAAATGCTTGTAACTTTTTACTGGAGCGTCATAAAAGCTTGAAATTTTGTAACAATAAAGTACTCGGGCCTATTGTCAATTTAAGCTATCGCTCAAAGCTATGCTACCCTTGAGTCCCCAAACTAACACTGATAAAACTTCAAATGACCCAAACTTCTATACGGTACGTCCTACACCTATCAAAGTTTGCAACATATAAATGCTTGTAACTTTTTAATGGAGCGTCATAAAACCTGGCAATTTTGTAACAATAAAGTAGTCGAGCCTCTTGTCAATTTAAGTTATCGCTCAAAGCTATGCTACCCTTGAGTCCCAAATCAGACAATTATAAAGCTTCAAATGGCCCTTACTTCTATACGGTACGTCCTACACCTATCAAACTTTGCTTGTAACTTTTTACTGGAGCGTCATAAAACCTTGAAATTTTGTAACAATAAAGTACCCGAGGCTATTGTCAATTTAAGCTATCGCTCAAAGCTATGCTACCCTTGAGTCCCCAAACTAACGCTGATAGAACTTCAAATGGCCCAAACTTCTATACGGTACGTCCTACACCTATCAAAGTTTGCAACATATAAATGCTTGTAACTTTTTAATGGAGCGTCATAAAACCTGGCAATTTTGTAACAATAAAGTACTCGAGCCTCTTGTCAATTTAAGTTATCGCTCAAAGCTATGCTACCCTTGAGTCCCAAATCAAACACTGATAAAACTTCAAATGGCCCTAACTTCTATACGGTACGTCCTACACCTATCAAACTTTGCTTGTAACTTTTTACTGGAGCGTCATAAAACCTTGAAATTTTGTAACAATAAAGTACTCGAGCCTCTTGTCAATTTAAGTTATCGCTCAAAGCTATGCTACCCTTGAGTCCCAAATCAAACACTGATAAAACTTCAAATGGCCCTAACTTCTATACGGTACGTCCTACACCTATCAAACTTTGCTTGTAACTTTTTACTGGAGCGTCATAAAACCTTGAAATTTTGTAACAATAAAGTACTCGAGCCTCTTGTCAATTTAAGTTAAAGCTCAAAGCTATGCTACCCTTGAGTCCCAAATCAAACACTGATAAAACTTCAAATGGCCCTAACTTCTATACGGTACGTCCTACACCTATCAAAGTTTGCAACATACAAATGCTTGTAGCTTTTTACTGGAGCGTCATAAAACCTTGAAATTTTATAACAATAAAGTACTCGAGCCTCTTGTCAATTTAAACTATCGCTCAAAGCTATGCTACCCTTGAGTCCCTAACTTCTATACGGTACGTCCTACACCTATCAAAGTTTGCAAAATACAAATGCTTGTAACTTTTTACTGGAGCGTCAAAAAACCTCGAAATTTTGTAACAATAAAGTACTCGGGCCTCTTGTCAATTTAAGCTATCGCTCAAAGCTATGCTACCCTTGAGTTCCAAATCAAACAACTGCTAAAACTTCAAATGGCCCTAACTTATATACGGTACGTCCCACACCTATCAAAGTTTGCAACATACAAATGCTTGTAACTTTTTACTGGAGCGTCCTAAAACCGGGCAATTTTGTAACAATAAAGTACTCGAGCCTCTTGTCAATTTAAGTTATCACTCAAAGCTATGCTACCCTTGAGTCCCAAATATAACACTGATAAAACTTCAAATGGCCCTAACTTCTATACGGTACGTTATACACCTATCAAAGTTTGCAACATACAAATGCTTGTAACTTTTTACTGGAGCGTCATAGAAAATTGAAATTTTGTAACAATAAAGTACTCGACCCTCTTGTCAATTTAAGTTATCGCTCAAAGCTATGCTACCCTTGAATCCCAAATCAAACACTCATAAAGCTTCAAATGGCCCTTACTTCTATACGGTACGTCATACACCTATCAAACTTTGCAACATATAAATGCTTGTAACTTTTTACTGGAGCGTCATAAAACCTTGAAATTTTGTAACAATAAAGTACTCGAGCCTCTTGTCAATTTAAGCTATCGCTCAAAGCTATGCTACCCTTGAGTCCCCAAACAAACACTGATTAAACTTCAAATGGCCCTAACTTCTATACGGTATGTCCTACACCTATCAAAGTTTGCAACATACAAATGCTTGTATCTTTTTACTGGAGCGTCTTAGAAACTTGAAATTTTGTAACAATAAAGTACTCGATCCTCTTGTCAATTTAAGTTATCGCTCAAAGCTATGCTACCCTTCAGTCACAAATCAAACACTGATAAAGCTTCAAGTGGCCCTTGCTTCTATACGGTACGTCCTACACCTATCAAAGTTTGCAACATATAAATGCTTGTAACTTTTTACTGGACCGCCATAAAACCTTGAAATTTTGTATCAATAAAGTACTTGAGCCTCTTGTCAATTTAAGTTATCGCTCAAAGCTATGTTACCCTTGAGTTCCAAATCAAACACTGATAAAACTTCAAATGGCCATAACTTCTATACGGTACGTCCTACACCTAACAAAGTTTGCAACATACAAATGCATGTAACTTTTTACTGGAGCGTCTTAAAACCTTGAAATTTTGTAACAATAAAGTACTCGAGCCTCTTGTCAATTTAAGCTATAGCTCAAAGCTATGCTACCCTTGATTCCCCAAACTAACTCTGATAAAACTTCAAATGGCCCTAACTTCTATACGGTACGTCCTACACCTATCAAAGTTTGCAACATATAAATGCTTGTAACTTTTTACTGGAGCGTCGTAAAACCTTGAAATTTTGTAACAATAAAGTACTCGAGCCTCTTGTCAATTTAAGTTATCGCTCAAAGCTATGCTAAACTTGAGTCCCAAATCAAACACTGATAAAATTTCAAATGGCCCTAACTTCTATACGGTTTGTCCTACAACTATCAAATTGTGCAACATACAAATGCTTGTAACTTTTTGCTGGAGCGTCATAAAACCTTGAAATTTTGTAACAATAAATTACTCGAGCCTCTTGTCAATTTAAGCTATCGCTCAAAGCTATGCTACTCTTGAGTCCGCAAACAAACACTGATTAAACTTCAAATGGCCCTAACTTCTATACGGTATGTCCTACACCTATCAAAGTTTGCAACATATAAATGCTTGTAACTTTTTACTGGAGCGTCGTAAAACCTTGAAATTTTGTAACAATAAAGTACACGATCCTCTTGTCAATTTAAGTTATCGCTCAAAGCTATGCTACCCTTCAGTCACAAATCAAATACTGATAAAGCTTCAAGTGGCCCTTGCTTCTATACGGTACGTCCTACACCTATCAAACTTTGCAACATATAAATGCTTGTAACTTTTTACTGGACCGCCATAAAACCTTGAAATTTTGTATCAATAAAGTACTCGAGCCTCTTGTCAATTTATGCTATCGCTCATAGCTATGCTACCCTTGAGTCCCAAATCAAACACTGATAAAGCTTCAAATGGCCCTAACTTCTATACGGTACGTCCTACACCTATCAAAGTTTGCAACATACAAATGCTTGTAACATTTTACTGGAGCGTCATAAAACCTTGAAATTTTGTAACAATAAAGTACTCGGGCCTCTTGTCAATTTAAGCTATCGCTCAAAGCTATGCTACCCTTGAGTTCCAAATCAAACACTGATAAAACTTCAAATGGCCCTAACTTCTATACGGTATGTCCTACACCTATCAAAGTTTGCAACATATAAATGCTTGTAACTTTTTACTGGAGCATCATAAAAGCTTGAAATTTTGTAACAATAAAGTACTCGGGCCTATTGTCAATTTAAGCTATCGCTCAAAGCTATGCTACCCTTGAGTCCCCAAACTAACACTGATAAAACTTCAAATGACCCAAACTTCTATACGGTACGTCCTACACCTATCAAAGTTTGCAACATATAAATGCTTGTAACTTTTTAATGGAGCGTCATAAAACCTGGCAATTTTGTAACAATAAAGTAGTCGAGCCTCTTGTCAATTTAAGTTATCGCTCAAAGCTATGCTACCCTTGAGTCCCAAATCAGACAATTATAAAGCTTCAAATGGCCGTTACTTCTATACGGTACGTCCTACACCTATCAAACTTTGCTTGTAACTTTTTACTGGAGCGTCATAAAACCTTGAAATTTTGTAACAATAAAGTACCCGAGGCTATTGTCAATTTAAGCTATCGCTCAAAGCTATGCTACCCTTGAGTCCCCAAACTAACGCTGATAGAACTTCAAATGGCCCAAACTTCTATACGGTACGTCCTACACCTATCAAAGTTTGCAACATATAAATGCTTGTAACTTTTTAATGGAGCGTCATAAAACCTGGCAATTTTGTAACAATAAAGTACTCGAGCCTCTTGTCAATTTAAGTTATCGCTCAAAGCTATGCTACCCTTGAGTCCCAAATCAGACAATTATAAAGCTTCAAATGGCCCTTACTTCTATACGGTACGTCCTACACCTATCAAACTTTGCTTGTAACTTTTTACTGGAGCGTCATAAAACCTTGAAATTTTGTAACAATAAAGTACTCGAGCCTCTTGTCAATTTAAGTTAAAGCTCAAAGCTATGCTACCCTTGAGTCCCAAATCAAACACTGATAAAACTTCAAATGGCCCTAACTTCTATACGGTACGTCCTACACCTATCAAAGTTTGCAACATACAAATGCTTGTAACTTTTTACTGGAGCGTCATAAAACCTTGAAATTTTATAACAATAAAGTACTCGAGCCTCTTGTCAATTTAAACTATCGCTCAAAGCTATGCTACCCTTGAGTCCCTAACTTCTATACGGTACGTCCTACACCTATCAAAGTTTGCAAAATACAATTGCTTGTAACTTTTTACTGGAGCGTCAAAAAACCTCGAAATTTTGTAACAATAAAGTACTCGGGCCTCTTGTCAATTTAAGCTATCGCTCAAAGCTATGCTACCCTTGAGTTCCAAATCAAACAACTGCTAAAACTTCAAATGGCCCTAACTTATATACGGTACGTCCCACACCTATCAAAGTTTGCAACATACAAATGCTTGTAACTTTTTACTGCAGTGTCCTAAAACCGGGCAATTTTGTAACAATAAAATACTCGAGCCTCTTGTCAATTTAAGTTATCACTCAAAGCTATGCTACCCTTGAGTCCCAAATATAACACTGATAAAACTTCAAATGGCCCTAACTTCTATACGGTACGTTATACACCTATCAAAGTTTGCAACATACAAATGCTTGTAACTTTTTACTGGAGCGTCATAGAAAATTGAAATTTTGTAACAATAAAGTACTCGACCCTCTTGTCAATTTAAGTTATCGCTCAAAGCTATGCTACCCTTGAGTCCCAAATCAAACACTCATAAAGCTTCAAATGGCCCTTACTTCTATACGGTACGTCATACACCTATCAAACTTTGCAACATATAAATGCTTGTAACTTTTTACTGGAGCGTCATAAAACCTTGAAATTTTGTAACAATAAAGTACTCGAGCCTCTTGTCAATTTAAGCTATCGCTCAAAGCTATGCTACCCTTGAGTCCCCAAACAAACACTGATTAAACTTCAAATGGCCCTAACTTCTATACGGTATGTCCTACACCTATCAAAGTTTGCAACATACAAATGCTTGTAACTTTTTACTGGAGCGTCTTAGAAACTTGAAATTTTGTAACAATAAAGTACTCGATCCTCTTGTCAATTTAAGTTATCGCTCAAAGCTATGCTACCCTTCAGTCACAAATCAAACACTGATAAAGCTTCAAGTGGCCCTTGCTTCTATACGGTACGTCCTACACCTATCAAAGTTTGCAACATATAAATGCTTGTAACTTTTTACTGGACCGCCATAAAACCTTGAAATTTTGTATCAATAAAGTACTTGAGCCTCTTGTCAATTTAAGTTATCGCTCAAAGCTATGTTACCCTTGAGTTCCAAATCAAACACTGATAAAACTTCAAATGGCCCTAACTTCTATACGGTACGTCCTACACCTAACAAAGTTTGCAACATACAAATGCATGTAACTTTTTACTGGAGCGTCTTAAAACCTTGAAATTTTGTAACAATAAAGTACTCGAGCCTCTTGTCAATTTAAGCTATAGCTCAAAGCTATGCTACCCTTGATTCCCCAAACTAACTCTGATAAAACTTCAAATGGCCCTAACTTCTATACGGTACGTCCTACACCTATCAAAGTTTGCAACATATAAATGCTTGTAACTTTTTACTGGAGCGTCGTAAAACCTTGAAATTTTGTAACAATAAAGTACTCGAGCCTCTTGTCAATTTAAGTTATCGCTCAAAGCTATGCTAAACTTGAGTCCCAAATCAAACACTGATAAAACTTCAAATGGCCCTAACTTCTATACGGTACGTCCTACACCTATCAAAATGTGCAACATACAAATGCTTGTAACTTTTTGCTGGAGCGTCATAAAACCTTGAAATTTTGTAACAATAAATTACTCGAGCCTCTTGTCAATTTAAGCTATCGCTCAAAGCTATGCTACCCTTGAGTCCCCAAACAAACACTGATTGAACTTCAAATGGCCCTAACTTCTATACGGTATGTCCTACACCTATCAAAGTTTGCAACATACAAATGCTTGTAACTTTTTACTTACCGTCTTAGAAACTTGAAATTTTGTAACAATAAAGTACTCGATCCTCTTGTCAATTTAAGTTATCGCTCAAAGCTATGCTATTCTACAGTCACAAATTAAACACTGATAAAGCTTCAAGTGGCCCTTGCTTCTATACGGTACGTCCTACACCTATCAAACTTTGCAACATATAAATGCTTGTAACTTTTTACTGGACCGCCATAAAACCTTGAAATTTTGTATCAATAAAGTACTCGAGCCTCTTGTCAATTTAAGCTATCGCTCATAGCTATGCTACCCTTGAGTCCCAAATCAAACACTGATAAAACTTCAAATGGCCCTAACTTCTATACGGTACGTCCTACACCTATCAAAGTTTGCAACATACAAATGCTTGTAACATTTTACTGGAGCGTCATAAAACCTTGAAATTTTGTAACAATAAAGTACTCGGGCCTCTTGTCAATTTAAGCTATCGCTCAAAGCTATGCTACCCTTGAGTTCCAAATCAAACACTGATAAAACTTCAAATGGCCCTAACTTCTATACGGTATGTCCTACACCTATCAAAGTTTGCAACATATAAATGCTTGTAACTTTTTACTGGAGCGTCATAAAACCTTGAAATTTTGTAACAGTAAAGTACTGGAGCCTCTTGTCAATTTAAGCTATCGCTCAAAGCTATACTACCCTTTAGTCCCAAATCAAACACTGATAAAACTTCAAATGGCCCTGACTTCTATACGGTACGTCCTACACCTATCAAAGTTTGCAACATACAAATGCTTGTTACTTTTTACTGGAGCGTCATAAAACCTTGAAATTTTGTAACAATAAAGTACTCGAGCCTCTTGTCAATTTAAGTTATCGCTCAAAGCTATGCTACCCTTGAGTCCCAAATCAAACACTGATAAAACTTCAAATGGCCCTAACTTCTATACGGTACGTCCTACATCTATCAAAGTTTGCAACATACAAATGCTTGTAACTTTTTACTGGAGCGTCATAAAACCTTGAAATTTTGTAACAATAAAGTACTCGAGCCTCTTGTCAATTTAAGCTATCGCTCAAAGCTATGCTACCCTTGAGTCCCAAATCAAACACTGATAAAACTTCAAATGGCCCTAACTTCTATACAGTACGTCCTACACCTAGCAAAGTTTGCAACATACAAATGCATGTAACTTTTTACTGGAGCGTCTTAAAACCTTGAAATTTTGTAACAATAAAGTACTCGAGCCTCTTGTCAATTTAAGTTATCGCTCAAAGTTATGCTACCCTTGAGTCCCAAATCAAACACTGATAAAACTTCAAATAGCCCTAACTTCTATACGGTACGTCCTACATCTATCAAAGTTTGCAACATACAAATGCTTGTTACTTTTTACTGGAGCGTCATAAAACCTTGAAATTTTGTAACAATAAAGTACTGGAGCCTCTTGTCAATTTAAGCTATCGCTCAAAGCTATACTACCCTTTAGTCCCAAATCAAACACTGATAAAACTTCAAATGGCCCTAACTTCTATACGGTACGTCTTACACCTATCAAAGTTTGCAACACACAAATGCTTGTAACATTTTACTGGAGCGTCATAAAACCTTGAAATTTTGTAACAATAAAGTACTCGGGCCTCTTGTCAATTTAACCTATCGCTCAAAGCTATGTTTCCCTTCAGTTCCAAATCAAACAATGATAAAACTTCAAATGGCCCTAACTTCTATACGGTACGTCCTACACCTATCAAAGTTTGCAACATACAAATGCTTGTAACTTTTTACTGGAGCGTCATAAAACCTTGAAATTTTGTAACAATATAGTACTCGAGCCTCTTGTCAATTTAAGTTATCGCTCAAAGCTATGCTACCCTTGAGTCTCAAATCAAACACTGATAAAACTTCAAATGGCCCTAACTTCTATACGGTACGTCCTACACCTATCAAAGTTTGCAACATACAAATGTTTGTAACTTTTTACTGGAGCGTCATAAAACCTTGAAATTTTGTAACAATAAAGTACTCGAGCCTCTTGTCAATTTAAGCTATCGCTCAAAGCTATGCTACCCTTGAGTCCCAAATCAAACACTGATAAAACTTCAAATGGCCCTATCTTCTACACAGTACGTCCTACACCTAACAAAGTTTGCAACATACAAATGCATGTAACTTTTTACTGGAGCGTCTTAAAACCTTGAAATTTTGTAATAATAAAGTACTCGAGCCTCTTGTCAATTTAAGCTATCGCTCAAAGCTATGCTACTCTTGAGTCCCAAATCAAACACTGATAAACTTCAAATGGCCCTAACTTCTATACGGTACGTCCTACACCTATCAAAGTTTGCAACATACAAATGCTTGTATCTTTTTACTGGAGCGTCATAAAAGCTTGAAATTTTGTAACAATAAAGTACTCGGGCCTATTGTCAATATAAGCTATCGCTCAAATCTATGCTACCCTTGAGTCCCCAAACTAACACTGATAAAACTTCAAATGACCCAAACTTCTATACGGTACGTCCTACACCTATCAAAGTTTGCAACATATAAATGCTTGTAACTTTTTAATGGAGCGTCATAAAACCTGGCAATTTTGTAACAATAAAGTAGTCGAGCCTCTTGTCAATTTAAGTTATCGCTCAAAGCTATGCTACTCTTGAGTCCCAAATCAAACACTGATAAACTTCAAATGGCCCTAACTTCTATACGGTACGTCCTACACCTATCAAAGTTTGCAACATACAAATGCTTGTATCTTTTTACTGGAGCGTCATAAAAGCTTGAAATTTTGTAACAATAAAGTACTCGGGCCTATTGTCAATATAAGCTATCGCTCAAATCTATGCTACCCTTGAGTCCCCAAACTAACACTGATAAAACTTCAAATGACCCAAACTTCTATACGGTACGTCCTACACCTATCAAAGTTTGCAACATATAAATGCTTGTAACTTTTTAATGGAGCGTCATAAAACCTGGCAATTTTGTAACAATAAAGTAGTCGAGCCTCTTGTCAATTTAAATTATCGCTCAAAGCTATGCTACCCTTGAGTCCCAAATCAGACAATTATAAAGCTTCAAATGGCCCTTACTTCTATACGGTACGTCCTACACCTATCAAACTTTGCTTGTATCTTTTTACTGGAGCGTCATAAAACCTTGAAATTTTGTAACAATAAAGTACTCGAGCCTCTTGTCAATTTAAGCTATCGCTCAAAGCTATGCTACCCTTGAGTCCCGAATCAAACACTGATAAAACTTCAAATGGCCCTAACTTCTATACGGTACGTCCTACACCTATCAAAGTTTGCAACATACAAATGCTTGTAACTTTTTACTGGAGCGTCCTAAAACCGGGCAATTTTGTAACAATAAAGTACTCGAGCCTCTTGTCAATTTAAGTTATCACTCAAAGCTATGCTACCCTTGAGTCCCAAATCAGACACTGATAAAACTTCAAATGGCCCTAACTTCTATACGGTACGTCGTACACCTATCAAAGTTTGTAACTTACAAATGCTTCTAACTTTTTACTGGAGCGTCATAAAACCTTGAAAGTTCGTAACAATAAAGTACTCGAGCCTCTTGTCAATTTAAGCTATCGCTCAAAGCTATGCTACCCTTGAGTCCCAAATATAACACTGATAAAACTTCAAATGGCCCTAACTTCTATACGGTACGTTATACACCTATCAAAGTTTGCAACATACAAATGCTTGTAACTTTTTACTGGAGCGTCATAGAAAATTGAAATTTTGTAACAATAAAGTACTCGACCCTCTTGTCAATTTAAGTTATCGCTCAAAGCTATGCTACCCTTGAGTCCCAAATCAAACACTCATAAAGCTTCAAATGGCCTTTACTTCTATACGGTACGTCATACACCTATCAAACTTTGCAACATATAAATGCTTGTAACTTTTTACTGGAGCGTCATAAAACCTTGAAATTTTGTAACAATAAAGTACTCGAGCCTCTTGTCAATTTAAGCTATCGCTCAAAGCTATGCTACCCTTGAGTCCCAAATTAAACACTTATAAAACTTCAAATGGTCCTAACTTCTATACGGTACGTCCTACACCTAACAATGTTTGCAACATACAAATGCATGTAACTTTTTACTGGAGCGTCTTAAAACCTTGAAATTTTGTAACAATAAAGTACTCGAGCCTCTTGTCAATTTAAGCTATAGCTCAAAGCTATGCTACCCTTGATTCCCCAAACTAACACTGATAAAACTTCAAATGGCCCTAACTTCTATACGGTACGTCCTACACCTATCAAAGTTTGCAACATATAAATGCTTGTAACTTTTTACTGGAGCGTCGTAAAACCTTGAAATTTTGTAACAATAAAGTACTCGAGCCTCTTGTCAATTTAAGCTATGCTACCCTTGAGTCCCAAATCAAACACTGATAAAATTCAAATGGCCCTAACTTCTATACGGTACGTCCTACACCTATCAAAGTTTGCAACATACAAATGCTTGTAACATTTTACTGGAGCGTCATAAAACCTTGAAATTTTGTAACAATAAAGTACTCGGGCCTCTTGTCAATTTAAGCTATCGCTCAAAGCTATGCTACCCTTGAGTTCCAAATCAAACACTGATAAAACTTCAAATGGCCCTAACTTCTATACGGTATGACCTACACCTATCAAAGTTTGCAACATATAAATGCTTGTAACTTTTTACTGGAGCGTCATAAAACCTTGAAATTTTGTAACAGTAAAGTACTGGAGCCTCTTGTCAATTTAAGCTATCGCTCAAGGCTATGCTACCCTTGAGTTCCAAATCAAACACTGATAAAACTTCAAATGGCCCTAACTTCTATACGGTATGTCCTACACCTATCAAAGTTTGCAACATACAAATGCTTGTAACTTTTTACTGGAGCGGCATAGAAACTTGAAATTTTGTAACAATAAAGTACTCGATCCTCTTGTCAATTTAAGTTATCGCTCAAAGCTATGCTACCCTTCAGTCACAAATCAAACACTGATAAAGCTTCAAGTGGCCCTTGCTTCTATACGGTACGTCCTACACCTATCAAAGTTTGCAACATACAAATGCTTGTAACATTTTACTGGAGCGTCATAAAACCTTGAAATTTTGTAACAATAAAGTACTCGGGCCTCTTGTCAATTTAAGCTATCGCTCAAAGCTATGCTACCCTTGAGTTCCAAATCAAACACTGATAAAACTTCAAATGGCCCTAACTTCTATACGGTATGTCCTACACCTATAAAAGTTTGCAACATACAAATGCTTGTAACTTTTTACTGGAGCGTCATAAAACCTTGAAATTTTGTAACAATAAAGTACTCGAGCCTCTTGTCAATTTATGCTATCGCTCCAAGCTACGCTACCCTTGAGTCCCAAATCAAACACTGATAAAACTTCAAATGCCCCTAACTTCTATACGGTACGTCGTACACCTATCAAAGTTTGCAACATACAAATCCTTGTAACTTTTTACTGGAGCGTCATAAAACCTTGAAATTTTGTAACAATAAAGTACTCGAGCCTCTTGTCAATTGAAGTTATCGCTCAAAGCTATGGTATCCTTGAGTCCCAAATCAAACACTGATAAAACTTCAAATGGCCCTAAATTCTATACGGTACGCCCTACACCTATCAAAGTTTGCAACATACAAATGCTTGTAACTTTTTACTGGAGCGTCATAAAACCTTGAAATTTTGCAACAATAAAGTACTCGAGCCTCTTGTCAATTTAAGCTATCGCTCAAAGCTACGCTACCCTTGAGTCCCAAATCAAACACTGATAAAACTTAAAATGGCCCTAACTTCTATACGGTATGTCCTACACCTATCAAAGTTTGCAACATATAAATGCTTGTAACTTTTTACTGGAGCGTCATAAAACCTTGAAATTTTGTAACAGTAAAGTACTGGAGCCTCTTGTCAATTTAAGCTATCGCTCAAAGCTATACTACCCTTTAGTCCCAAATCAAACACTGATAAAACTTCAAATGGCCCTGACTTCTATACGGTACGTCCTACACCTATCAAAGTTTGCAACATACAAATGCTTGGAACATTTTACTGGAGCGTCATAAAACCTTGAAATTTTGTAACAATAAAGTACTCGGGCCTCTTGTCAATTTAAGCTATCGCTCAAAGCTATGTTACTCTTGAGTTCCAAATCAAACACTGATAAAACTTCAAATGGCCCTAACTTCTATACGGTACGTCCTACACCTATCAAAGTTTGCAACATACAAATGCTTGTAACTTTTTAATGGAGCGTCATAAAACCTGGCAATTTTGTAACAATAAAGTAGTCGAGCCTCTTGTCAATTTAAGTTATCGCTCAAAGCTATGCTACCCTTGAGTCCCAAATCAGACAATTATAAAACTTCAAATGGCCCTAACTTCTATACGGTATGTCCTACACCTATCAAAGTTTGCAACATATAAATGCTTGTATCTTTTTACTGGAGCGTCATAAAAGCTTGAAATTTTGTAACAATAAAGTACTCGGGCCTATTGTCAATTTAAGCTATCGCTCAAATCTATGCTACCCTTGAGTCCCCAAACTAACACTGATAAAACTTCAAATGACCCTAACTTCTATACGGTACGTCCTACACCTATCAAAGTTTGCAACATACAAATGCTTGTAACATTTTACTGGAGCGCCATAAAACCTTGAAATTTTGTAACAATAAAGTACTCGGGCCTCTTGTCAATTTAAGCTATCGCTCAAAGCTATGCTACCCTTGAGTTCCAAATCAAACACTGATAAAACTTCAAATGGCCCTAACTTCTATACGGTATGTCCTACACCTATCAAAGTTTGCAACATATAAATGCTTGTATCTTTTTACTGGAGCGTCATAAAAGCTTGAAATTTTGTAACAATAAAGTGCTCGGGCCTATTGTCAATTTAAGCTATCGCTCAAATCTATGCTACCCTTGAGTCCCCAAACTAACACTGATAAAACTTCAAATGACCCAAACTTCTATACGGTACGTCCTACACCTATCAAAGTTTGCAACATATAAATGCTTGTAACTTTTTAATGGAGCGTCATAAAACCTGGCAATTTTGTAACAATAAAGTAGTCGAGCCTCTTGTCAATTTAAGTTATCGCTCAAAGCTATGCTACCCTTGAGTCCCAAATCAGACAATTATAAAGCTTCAAATGGCCCTTACTTCTATACGGTACGTCCTACACCTATCAAACTTTGCTTGTAACTTTTTACTGGAGCGTCATAAAACCTTGAAATTTTGTAACAATAAAGTACTTGAGCCTCTTGTCAATTTAAGCTATCGCTCAAAGCTATGCTACCCTAGAGTCCCAAATCAAACACTGATAAAACTTCAAATGGCCCTAACTTCTATACGGTACGTCCTACACCTATCAAAGTTTGCAACATACAAATGCTTGTAACTTTTTACTGGAGCGTCCTAAAACCGGGCAATTTTGTAACAATAAAGTACTCGAGCCTCTTGTCAATTTAAGTTATCACTCAAAGCTATGCTACCATTGAGTCCCAAATCAGACACTGATAAAACTTCAAATGGCCCTAACTTCTATACGGTACGTCCTACACCTATCAAAGTTTGCAACTTACAAATGCTTCTAACTTTTTACTGGAGCGTCATAAAACCTTGAAAGTTCGTAACAATAAAGTACTCGAGCCTCTTGTCAATGTAAGCTATCGTTCAAAGCTATGCTACCCTTGAGTCCCAAATATAACACTGATAAAACTTCAAATGGCCCTAACTTCTATACGGTACGTTTTACACCTATCAAAGTTTGCAACATACAAATGCTTGTAACTTTTTACTGGAGCGTCATAGAAAATTGAAATTTTGTAACAATAAAGTACTCGAGCCTCTTGTCAATTTAAGCTATCGCTCAAAGCTATGCTACCCTTGAGTCCCAAATCAAACACTGATAAAACTTCAAATGGCCCTAACTTCTATACGGTACGTCCTACACCTATCAAAGTTTGCAACATACAAATGCTTGTAACTTTTTACTGGAGCGTCCTAAAACCGGGCAATTTTGTAACAATAAAGTACTCGAGCCTCTTGTCAATTTAAGTTATCACTCAAAGCTATGCTACCCTTGAGTCCCAAATCAGACACTGATAAAACTTCAAATGGCCCTAACTTCTATACGGTACGTCCTACACCTATCAAAGTTTGCAACTTACAAATGCTTCTAACTTTTTACTGGAGCGTCATAAAACCTTGAAAGTTCGTAACAATAAAGTACTCGAGCCTCTTGTCAATGTAAGCTATCGCTCAAAGCTATGCTACCCTTGAGTCCCAAATATAACACTGATAAAACTTCAAATGGCCCAAACTTCTATACGGTACGTTTTACACCTATCAAAGTTTGCAACATACAAATGCTTGTAACTTTTTACTGGAGCGTCATAGAAAATTGAAATTTTGTAACAATAAAGTACTCGAGCCTCTTGTCAATTTAAGCTATCGCTCAAAGCTATGCTACCCTTGAGTCCCAAATTAAACACTTATAAAACTTCAAATGGTCCTAACTTCTATACGGTACGTCCTACACCTAACAAAGTTTGCAACATACAAATGCATGTAACTTTTTACTGGAGCGTCTTAAAACCTTGAAATTTTGTAACAATAAAGTACTCGAGCCTCTTGTCAATTTAAGCTATAGCTCAAAGCTATGCTACCCTTGATTCCCCAAACTAACACTGATAAAACTTCAAATGGCCCTAACTTCTATACGGTACGTCCTACACCTATCAAAGTTTGCAACATATAAATGCTTGTAACTTTTTACTGGAGCGTCGTAAAACCTTGAAATTTTGTAACAATAAAGTACTCGAGCCTCTTGTCAATTTAAGTAATCGCTCAAAGCTATGCTACCCTTGAGTCCCCAAACAAACACTGATTAAACTTCAAATGGCCCTAACTTCTATACGGTATGTCCTACACCTATCAAAGTTTGCAACATACAAATGCTTGTAACTTTTTACTGGAGCGTCATAGAAACTTGAAATTTTGTAACAATAAAGTACTCGATCCTCTTGTCAATTTAAGTTATCGCTCAAAGCTATGCTACCCTTCAGTCACAAATCAAACACTGATAAAGCTTCAAGTGGCCCTTGCTTCTATACGGTACGTCCTACACCTATCAAAGTTTGCAACATACAAATGCTTGTAACATTTTACTGGAGCGTCATAAAACCTTGAAATTTTGTAACAATAAAGTACTCGGGCCTCTTGTCAATTTAAGCTATCGCTCAAAGCTATGCTACCCTTGAGTTCCAAATCAAACACTGATAAAACTTCAAATGGCCCTAACTTCTATACGGTATGTCCTACACCTATCAAAGTTTGCAACATATAAATGCTTGTAACTTTTTACTGGAGCGTCATAAAACCTTGAAATTTTGTAACAGTAAAGTACTGGAGCCTCTTGTCAATTTAAGCTATCGCTCAAAGCTATGCTACCCTTGAGTTCCAAATCAAACACTGATAAAACTTCAAATGGCCCTAACTTCTATACGGTATGTCCTACACCTATCAAAGTTTGCAACATACAAATGCTTGTAACTTTTTACTGGAGCGGCATAGAAACTTGAAATTTTGTAACAATAAAGTACTCGATCCTCTTGTCAATTTAAGTTATCGCTCAAAGCTATGCTACCCTTCAGTCACAAATCAAACACTGATAAAGCTTCAAGTGGCCCTTGCTTCTATACGGTACGTCCTACACCTATCAAACTTTGCAACATATAAATGCTTGTAACTTTTTACTGGAGCGTCATAAAACCTTGAAATTTTGTAACAGTAAAGTACTGGAGCCTCTTGTCAATTTAAGCTATCGCTCAAAGCTATAATACCCTTTAGTCCCAAATCAAACACTGATAAAACTTCAAATGGCCCTGACTTCTATACGGTACGTCCTACACCTATCAAAGTTTGCAACATACAAATGCTTGGAACATTTTACTGGAGCGTCATAAAACCTTGAAATTTTGTAACAATAAAGTACTCGGGCCTCTTGTCAATTTAAGCTATCGCTCAAAGCTATGTTACTCTTGAGTTCCAAATCAAACACTGATAAAACTTCAAATGGCCCTAACTTCTATACGGTACGTCCTACACCTATCAAAGTTTGCAACATACAAATGCTTGTAACTTTTTACTGGAGCGTCATAAAACTTTGAAATTTTGTAACAATAAAGTACTCGAGCCTCTTGTCAATTTAAGCTATCGCTCAAAGCTATGCTAGCCTTGAGTCCCAAATCAAACACTGATAAAACTTCAAATGGCCCTAACTTCTATACGGTACGTCCTACACCTATCAAAGTTTGCAACATACAAATGCTTGTAACATTTTACTGGAGCGCCATAAAACCTTGAAATTTTGTAACAATAAAGTACTCGGGCCTCTTGTCAATTTAAGCTATCGCTCAAAGCTATGCTACCCTTGAGTTCCAAATCAAACACTGATAAAACTTCAAATGGCCCTAACTTCTATACGGTATGTCCTACACCTATCAAAGTTTGCAACATATAAATGCTTGTATCTTTTTACTGGAGCGTCATAAAAGCTTGAAATTTTGTAACAATAAAGTACTCGGGCCTATTGTCAATTTAAGCTATCGCTCAAATCTATGCTACCCTTGAGTCCCCAAACTAACACTGATAAAACTTCAAATGACCCAAACTTCTATACGGTACGTCCTACACCTATCAAAGTTTGCAACATATAAATGCTTGTAACTTTTTAATGGAGCGTCATAAAACCTGGCAATTTTGTAACAATAAAGTAGTCGAGCCTCTTGTCAATTTAAGTTATCGCTCAAAGCTATGCTACCCTTGAGTCCCAAATCAGACAATTATAAAGCTTCAAATGGCCCTTACTTCTATACGGTACGTCCTACACCTATCAAACTTTGCTTGTAACTTTTTACTGGAGCGTCATAAAACCTTGAAATTTTGTAACAATAAAGTACTTGAGCCTCTTGTCAATTTAAGCTATCGCTCAAAGCTATGCTACCCTAGAGTCCCAAATCAAACACTGATAAAACTTCAAATGGCCCTAACTTCTATACGGTACGTCCTACACCTATCAAAGTTTGCAACATACAAATGCTTGTAACTTTTTACTGGAGCGTCCTAAAACCGGGCAATTTTGTAACAATCAAGTACTCGAGCCTCTTGTCAATTTAAGTTATCACTCAAAGCTATGCTACCATTGAGTCCCAAATCAGACACTGATAAAACTTCAAATGGCCCTAACTTCTATACGGTACGTCCTACACCTATCAAAGTTTGCAACTTACAAATGCTTCTAACTTTTTACTGGAGCGTCATAAAACCTTGAAAGTTCGTAACAATAAAGTACTCGAGCCTCTTGTCAATGTAAGCTATCGCTCAAAGCTATGCTACCCTTGAGTCCCAAATATAACACTGATAAAACTTCAAATGGCCCTAACTTCTATACGGTACGTTTTACACCTATCAAAGTTTGCAACATACAAATGCTTGTAACTTTTTACTGGAGCGTCATAGAAAATTGAAATTTTGTAACAATAAAGTACTCGAGCCTCTTGTCAATTTAAGCTATCGCTCAAAGCTATGCTACCCTTGAGTCCCAAATCAAACACTGATAAAACTTCAAATGGCCCTAACTTCTATACGGTACGTCCTACACCTATCAAAGTTTGCAACATACAAATGCTTGTAACTTTTTACTGGAGCGTCCTAAAACCGGGCAATTTTGTAACAATAAAGTACTCGAGCCTCTTGTCAATTTAAGTTATCACTCAAAGCTATGCTACCCTTGAGTCCCAAATCAGACACTGATAAAACTTCAAATGGCCCTAACTTCTATACGGTACGTCCTACACCTATCAAAGTTTGCAACTTACAAATGCTTCTAACTTTTTACTGGAGCGTCATAAAACCTTGAAAGTTCGTAACAATAAAGTACTCGAGCCTCTTGTCAATGTAAGCTATCGCTCAAAGCTATGCTACCCTTGAGTCCCAAATATAACACTGATAAAGCTTCAAATGGCCCTAACTTCTATACGGTACGTTTTACACCTATCAAAGTTTGCAACATACAAATGCTTGTAACTTTTTACTGGAGCGTCATAGAAAATTGAAATTTTGTAACAATAAAGTACTCGAGCCTCTTGTCAATTTAAGCTATCGCTCAAAGCTATGCTACCCTTGAGTCCCAAATTAAACACTTATAAAACTTCAAATGGTCCTAACTTCTATACGGTACGTCCTACACCTAACAAAGTTTGCAACATACAAATGCATGTAACTTTTTACTGGAGCGTCTTAAAACCTTGAAATTTTGTAACAATAAAGTACTCGAGCCTCTTGTCAATTTAAGCTATAGCTCAAAGCTATGCTACCCTTGATTCCCCAAACTAACACTGATAAAACTTCAAATGGCCCTAACTTCTATACGGTACGTCCTACACCTATCAAAGTTTGCAACATATAAATGCTTGTAACTTTTTACTGGAGCGTCGTAAAACCTTGAAATTTTGTAACAATAAAGTACTCGAGCCTCTTGTCAATTTAAGTAAACGCTCAAAACTATGCTAAACTTGAGTCCCAAATCAAACACTGATAAAACTTCAAATGGCCCTAACTTCTATACGGTACGTCCTACACCTATCAAAATGTGCAACATACAAATGCTTGTAACTTTTTGCTGGAGCGTCATAAAACCTTGAAATTTTGTAACAATAAATTACTCGAGCCTCTTGTCAATTTAAGCTATCGCTCAAAGCTATGCTACCCTTGAGTCCCCAAACAAACACTGATTAAACTTCAAATGGCCCTAACTTCTATACGGTATGTCCTACACCTATCAAAGTTTGCAACATACAAATGCTTGTAACTTTTTACTGGAGCGTCATAGAAACTTGAAATTTTGTAACAATAAAGTACTCGATCCTCTTGTCAATTTAAGTTATCGCTCAAATCTATGCTACCCTTCAGTCACAAATCAAACACTGATAAAGCTTCAAGTGGCCCTTGCTTCTATACGGTACGTCCTACACCTATCAAACTTTGCAACATATAAATGCTTGTAACTTTTTACTGGAGCGTCATAAAACCTTGAAATTTTGTATCAATAAAGTACTCGAGCCTCTTGTCAATTTAAGCTATCGCTCAAAGCTATGCTACCCTTGAGTCCCAAATCAAACACTGATAAAACTTCAAATGGCCCTAACTTCTATACGGTACGTCCTACACCTATCAAAGTTTGCAACATACAAATGCTTGTAACATTTTACTGGAGCGTCATAAAACCTTGAAATTTTGTAACAATAAAGTACTCGGGCCTCTTGTCAATTTAAGCTATCGCTCAAAGCTATGCTACCCTTGAGTTCCAAATCAAACACTGATAAAACTTCAAATGGCCCTAACTTCTATACGGTATGTCCTACACCTATCAAAGTTTGCAACATATAAATGCTTGTAACTTTTTACTGGAGCGTCATAAAACCTTGAAATTCTGTAACAGTAAAGTACTGGAGCCTCTTGTCAATTTAAGCTATCGCTCAAAGCTATACTACCCTTTAGTCCCAAATCAAACACTGATAAAACTTCAAATGGCCCTGACTTCTATACGGTACGTCCTACACCTATCAAAGTTTGCAACATAGAAATGCTTGGAACATTTTACTGGAGCGTCATAAAACCTTGAAATTTTGTAACAATAAAGTACTCGGGCCTCTTGTCAATTTAAGCTATCGCTCAAAGCTATGTTACTCTTGAGTTCCAAATCAAACACTGATAAAACTTCAAATGGCCCTAACTTCTATACGGTACGTCCTACACCTATCAAAGTTTGCAACATACAAATGCTTGTAACTTTTTACTGGAGCGTCATAAAACTTTGAAATTTTGTAACAATAAAGTACTCGAGCCTCTTGTCAATTTAAGCTATCGCTCAAAGCTATGCTACCCTTGAGTCCCAAATCAAACACTGATAAAACTTCAAATGGCCCTAACTTCTACACAGTACGTCCTACACCTATCAAACTTTGCTTGTAACTTTTTACTGGAGCGTCATAAAACCTTGAAATTTTGTAACAATAAAGTACTCGAGCCTCTTGTCAATTTAAGTTATCGCTCAAAGCTATGCTACCCTTGAATCCCAAATCAAACACTGATAAAACTTCAAATGGCCCTAACTTCTATACGGTACGTCCTACATCTATCAAAGTTTGCAACATACAAATGCTTGTAACTTTTTACTGGAGCGTCATAAAACCTTGAAATTTTGTAACAATAAAGTACTCGAGCCTCTTGTCAATTTAAGCTATCGCTCAAAGCTATGCTACCCTTGAGTCCCAAATCAAACACTGATAAAACTTCAAATGGCCCTAACTTCTATACAGTACGTCCTACACCTAACAAAGTTTGCAACATACAAATGCATGTAACTTTTTACTGGAGCGTCTTAAAACCTTGAAATTTTGTAACAATAAAGTACTCGAGCCTCTTGTCAATTTAAGTTATCGCTCAAAGCTATGCTAAACTTGAGTCCCAAATCAAACACTGATAAAACTTCAAATGGCCCTAACTTCTATACGGTACGTCCTACACCTATCAAAATGTGCAACATACAAATGCTTGTAACTTTTTACTGGAGCGTCATAGAAACTTGAAATTTTGTAACAATAAAGTACTCGATCCTCTTGTCAATTTAAGTTATCGCTCAAAGCTATGCTACCCTTCAGTCACAAATCAAACACTGATAAAGCTTCAAGTGGCCCTTGCTTCTATACGGTACGTCCTACACCTATCAAACTTTGCAACATATAAATGCTTGTAACTTTTTACTGGAGCGTCATAAAACCTTGAAATTTTGTATAAATAAAGTACTCGAGCCTCTTGTCAATTTAAGCTATCGCTCAAAGCTATGCTACCCTTTAGTCCCAAATCAAACACTGATAAAACTTCAAATGGCCCTAACTTCTATACGGTACGTCCTACACCTATCAAAGTTTGCAACATACAAATGCTTGTAACTTTTTACTGGAGCGTCATAAAACTTTGAAATTTTGTAACAATAAAGTACTCGAGCCTCTTGTCAATTTAAGCTAACGCTCAAAGCTATGCTACCCTTGAGTCCCAAATCAAACACTGATAAAACTTTAAATGGCCCTAACTTCTACACAGTACGTCCTACACCTATCAAACTTTGCTTGTAACTTTTTACTGGAGCGTCATAAAACCTTGAAATTTTGTAACAATAAAGTACTCGAGCCTCTTGTCAATTTAAGTTATCGCTCAAAACTATGCTACCCTTGAGTCCTAAATCAAACACTGATAAAACTTCAAATGGCCCTAACTTCTATACGGTACGTCCTACATCTATCAAAGTTTGCAACATACAAATGCTTGTAACTTTTTACTGGAGCGTCATAAAACCTTGAAATTTTGTAACAATAAAGTACTCGAGCCTCTTGTCAATTTAAGCTATCGCTCAAAACTATGCTACCCTTGAGTCCCAAATCAAACACTGATAAAACTTCAAATGGCCCTAACTTCTATACAGTACGTCCTACACCTAGCAAAGTTTGCAACATACAAATGCATGTAACTTTTTACTGGAGCGTCTTAAAACCTTGAAATTTTGTAACAATAAAGTACTCGAGCCTCTTGTCAATTTAAGTTATCGCTCAAAGCTATGCTAAACTTGAGTCCCAAATCAAACACTGATAAAACTTCAAATCGCCCTAACTTCTATACGGTACGTCCTACACCTATCAAAATGTGCAACATACAAATGCTTGTAACTTTTTGCTGGAGCGTCATAAAACCTTGAAATTTTGTAACAATAAATTACTCGAGCCTCTTGTCAATTTAAGCTATCGCTCAAAGCTATGCTACCCTTGAGTCCCCAAACAAACACTGATTAAACTTAGTCCCCAAACAAACACTGATTAAACTTCAAATGGCCCTAACTTCTATACAGTATGTCCTACACCTATCAAAGTTTGCAACATACAAATGCTTGTAACTTTTTACTGGAGCGTCATAGAAACTTGAAATTTTGTAACAATAAAGTACTCGATCCTCTTGTCAATTTAAGTTATCGTTCAAAGCTATGCCACCCTTCAGTCACAAATCAAACACTGATAAAGCTTATAAAACTTCAAATGGCCCTAACTTCTATATGGTAAATCCTACACCTATCAAAGTTTGCAACATACAAATGCTTGTAACTTTTTACTGGAGCGTCATAAAACCTTGAAATTTTGTAACAATAAAGTACTCGAGCCTCTTGTCAATTTAAGCTATCGCTCAAAGCTATGCTACCCTTGAGTCCCAAATCAAACACTGATAAAACTTCAAATGGCCCTAACTTCTATACAGTACGTCCTACACCTAACAAAGTTTGCAACATACAAATGCATGTAACTTTTTACTGGAGCGTCTTAAAACCTTGAAATTTTGTAACAATAAAGTACTCGAGCCTCTTGTCAATTTAAGTTATCGCTCAAAGCTATGCTAAACTTGAGTCCCAAATCAAACACTGATAAAACTTCAAATGGCCCTAACTTCTATACGGTACGTCCTACACCTATCAAAATGTGCAACATACAAATGCTTGTAACTTTTTACTGGAGCGTCATAGAAACTTGAAATTTTGTAACAATAAAGTACTCGATCCTCTTGTCAATTTAAGTTATCGCTCAAAGCTATGCTACCCTTCAGTCACAAATCAAACACTGATAAAGCTTCAAGTGGCCCTTGCTTCTATACGGTACGTCCTACACCTATCAAACTTTGCAACATATAAATGCTTGTAACTTTTTACTGGAGCGTCATAAAACCTTGAAATTTTGTATAAATAAAGTACTCGAGCCTCTTGTCAATTTAAGCTATCGCTCAAAGCTATGCTACCCTTTAGTCCCAAATCAAACACTGATAAAACTTCAAATGGCCCTAACTTCTATACGGTACGTCCTACACCTATCAAAGTTTGCAACATACAAATGCTTGTAACTTTTTACTGGAGCGTCATAAAACTTTGAAATTTTGTAACAATAAAGTACTCGAGCCTCTTGTCAATTTAAGCTAACGCTCAAAGCTATGCTACCCTTGAGTCCCAAATCAAACACTGATAAAACTTTAAATGGCCCTAACTTCTACACAGTACGTCCTACACCTATCAAACTTTGCTTGTAACTTTTTACTGGAGCGTCATAAAACCTTGAAATTTTGTAACAATAAAGTACTCGAGCCTCTTGTCAATTTAAGTTATCGCTCAAAACTATGCTACCCTTGAGTCCTAAATCAAACACTGATAAAACTTCAAATGGCCCTAACTTCTATACGGTACGTCCTACATCTATCAAAGTTTGCAACATACAAATGCTTGTAACTTTTTACTGGAGCGTCATAAAACCTTGAAATTTTGTAACAATAAAGTACTCGAGCCTCTTGTCAATTTAAGCTATCGCTCAAAACTATGCTACCCTTGAGTCCCAAATCAAACACTGATAAAACTTCAAATGGCCCTAACTTCTATACAGTACGTCCTACACCTAGCAAAGTTTGCAACATACAAATGCATGTAACTTTTTACTGGAGCGTCTTAAAACCTTGAAATTTTTTAACAATAAAGTACTCGAGCCTCTTGTCAATTTAAGTTATCGCTCAAAGCTATGCTAAACTTGAGTCCCAAATCAAACACTGATAAAACTTCAAATCGCCCTAACTTCTATACGGTACGTCCTACACCTATCAAAATGTGCAACATACAAATGCTTGTAACTTTTTGCTGGAGCGTCATAAAACCTTGAAATTTTGTAACAATAAATTACTCGAGCCTCTTGTCAATTTAAGCTATCGCTCAAAGCTATGCTACCCTTGAGTCCCCAAACAAACACTGATTAAACTTAGTCCCCAAACAAACACTGATTAAACTTCAAATGGCCCTAACTTCTATACAGTATGTCCTACACCTATCAAAGTTTGCAACATACAAATGCTTGTAACTTTTTACTGGAGCGTCATAGAAACTTGAAATTTTGTAACAATAAAGTACTCGATCCTCTTGTCAATTTAAGTTATCGTTCAAAGCTATGCCACCCTTCAGTCACAAATCAAACACTGATAAAGCTTATAAAACTTCAAATGGCCCTAACTTCTATATGGTAAATCCTACACCTATCAAAGTTTGCAACATACAAATGCTTGTAACTTTTTACTGGAGCGTCATAAAACCTTGAAATTTTGTAACAATAAAGGACTCGATCCTCTTGTCAATTTAAGTTATCGCTCAAAGCTATGCTACCCTTGAGTTCCAAATCAAACACTGATAAAACTTCAAATGGCCCTAACTTCTATACGGTATGCCCTACACCTATCAAAGTTTGCAACATACAAATGCTTGTAACTTTTTACTGGAGCGTCATAAAACCTTGAAATTTTGTAACAATAAAGTACTCGAGCCTCTTGTCAATTTAAGTTATCGCTCAAAGCTATGCTACCCTTGAGTCCCAAATCAAACACTGATAAAATTTCAAATGGCCCTAACTGCTATACGGTACGTCCTACACTTCTCAAAGTTTGCAACATACAAATGCTTCTAACTTTTTACTGGAGCGTCATAAAACCTGGCAATTTTGTAACAATAAAGTACTCGAGCCTCTTGTCAATTTAAGTTATCGCTCAAAGCTATGCTACCCTTGAGTCCCAAATCAAACACTGATAAAACTTCAAATGGCCCTAACTTCTATATGGTACGTCCTACACCTATCAAAGTTTGCAACATACAAATGCTTGTAACTTTTTACTGGAGCGTCATAAAACCTTGAAATTTTGTAACAATAAAGTACTCGAGCCTCTTGTCAAGTTAAGCTACCGCTCAAAGCTATGCTACCCTTGAGTCCCAAATCAAACACTGATAAAACTTCAAATGGCCCTAACTTCTATACAGTACGTCCTACACCTAAAAAAGTTTGCAACATACAAATGCATGTAACTTTTTACTGGAGCGTCTTAAAACCTGGAAATTTTGTAACAATAAAGTACTCGGGCCTCTTGTCAATTTAAGCTATCGCTCAAAGCTATGCTACTCTTGAGTCCCAAATCAAACACTGATAAAACTTCAAATGGCCGTAACTTCTATACGGTACGTCCTACACCTATCAAAGTTTGCAACATACAAATGCTTGTAACTTTTGACTGGAGCGTCATAAAACCTTGAAATTTTGTAACAATAAAGTACTCGAGCCTCTTGTCAATTTAAGCTATCGCTCAAAGCTATGCTACCCTTGAGTCCCCAAACAAACACTGATAAAACTTCAAATGGCCCTAACTTCTATACGGTACGTCCTACACCTATCAAAGTTTGCCACATATAAATGCTTGTAACTTTTTACTGGAGCGTCATAAAACCTTGAAATTTTGTAACAATAAAGTACTCGAGCCTCTTGTCAATTTAAGCTATCGCTCAAAGCTATGCTATCCTTCAGTCCCAAATCAAACACTGATAAAACTTCAAATGGCCCTAACTTCTATACGGTACGTCCTACACCTATCAAAGTTTGCAACATACAAATGCTTGTAACTTTTTACTGGAGCGTCATAGAAACTTGAAATTTTGTAACAATAAAGGACTCGATCCTCTTGTCAATTTAAGTTATCGCTCAAAGCTATGCTACCCTTGAGTCCCAAATCAAACACTGATAAAACTTCAAATCGCCCTAACTTCTATACGGTACGTCCTACACCTATCAAAGTTTGCAACATACAAATGCTTGTAACTTTTTACTGGAGCGTCATAAAACCTTGAAATTTTGTAACAATAAAGTACTCGAGCCTCTTGTCAATTTAAGCTATCGCTCAAAGCTCCACTACCCTTGAGTCCCAAATCAAACACTGATAAAACTTCAAATGGCCCTAACTTCTATACGGTACGTCCTACACCTATCAAAGTTTGCAACATACAAATGCTTGTAACTTTTTACTGGAGCGTCATAAAACCTTGAAATTTTGTAACAATAAAGTACTCGAGCCTCTTATCAATTTAAGCTATCGCTCAAAGCTACGCTACCCTTGAGTCCCAAATCAAACACTGATAAAACTTCAAATGGCCCTAACTTCTATACGGTACGTCCTACACCTATCAAAGTTTGCAACATACAAATGCTTGTAACTTTTTACTGGAGCGTCATAAAACTTTGAAATTTTGTAACAATAAAGTACTCGGGCCTCTTGTCAATTTAGGCTATCGCTGAAAGCCATGCTACCCTTGAGTTCCAAATCAAACACTGATAAAACTTCAAATGGCCCTAACTTCTATACGGTATGTCCTACACCTATCAAAGTTTGCAACATACAAATGCTTGTAACTTTTTACTGGAGCGTCATAAAACCTTGAAATTTTGTAACAATAAAGTACTCGGGCCTCTTGTCAATTTAGGTTATCGCTCAAAGCTATGCTACCCTTGAGTTCCAAATCAAACACTGATAAAACTTCAAATGGCCCTAACTTCTATACGGTACGTCCTACACCTATCAAAGTTTGCAACATACAAATGCTTGTAACTTTTTACTGGAGCGTCATAAAACCTTGAAATTTTGTAACAATAAAGTACTCGAGCCTCTTGTCAATTTAAGCTATCGCTCAAAGCTACGCTACCCTTGAGTCCCAAATCAAACACTGATAAAACTTCAAATGGCCCTAACTTCTATACGGTACGTCCTACACCTATCAAAGTTTGCAACATACAAATGCTTGTAACTTTTTACTGGTGCGTCATAAAACTTTGAAATTTTGTAACAATAAAGTACTCGGGCCTCTTGTCAATTTAGGCTATCGCTGAAAGCCATGCTACCCTTGAGTTCCAAATCAAACACTGATAAAACTTCAAATGGCCCTAATTTCTATACGGTATGTCCTACACCTATCAAAGTTTGCAACATACAAATGCTTGTAACTTTTTACTGGAGCGTCATAAAACCTTGAAATTTTGTAACAATAAAGTACTCGAGCCTCTTGTCAATTTAAGTTATCGCTCAAATCTATGCTACCCTTGAGTCCCAAATCAAACACTGATAAAACTTCAAATGGCCCTAACTTCTATACGGTACGTCCTACACCTATCAAAGTTTGCAACATACAAATGCTTGTAACTTTTTACTGGAGCGTCATAAAAACTTGAAATTTTGTAACAATAAAGTACTCGAGCCTCTTATCAATTTAAGCTATCGCTCAAATCTACGCTACCCTTGAGTCCCAAATCAAACACTGATAAAACTTCAAATGGCCCTAACTTCTATACGGTACGTCCTACACCTATCAAAGTTTGCAACATACAAATGCTTGTAACTTTTTACTGGAGCGTTATAAAACCTTGAAATTTTGTAACAATAAAGTACTCGGGCCTCTTGTCAATTTAGGCTATCGCTCAAAGCTATGCTACCCTTGAGTTCCAAATCAAACACTGATAAAACTTCAAATGGCCCTAACTTCTATACGGTATGTCCTACACCTATCAAAGTTTGCAACATAAAAATGCTTGTAACTTTTTACTGGAGCGTCATAAAACCTTGAAATTTTGTAACAATAAAGTACTCGAGCCTCTTGTCAATTTAAGTTATCGCTCAAAGCTATGCTACCCTTGAGTCCCAAATCAAACACTGATAAAACTTCAAATGGCCCTAACTTCTATGCGGTACGTCCTACACTTATCAAAGTTTGCAACATACAAATGCTTCTAACTTTTTACTGGAGCGTCATAAAACCTGGCAATTTTGTAACAATAAAGTACTCGAGCCTCTTGTCAATTTAAGTTATCGCTCAAAGCTATGCTACCCTTGAGTCCCAAATCAAACACTGATAAAACTTCAAATAGCCCTAACTTCTATATGGTACGTCCTACACCTATCAAAGTTTGCAACATACAAATGCTTGTAACTTTTTACTGGAGCGTCATAAAACCTTGAAATTTTGTAACAATAAAGTACTCGAGCCTCTTGTCAATTTAAGCTACCGCTCAAAGCTATGCTACCCTTGAGTCCCAAATCAAACACTGATAAAACTTCAAATGGCCCTAACTTCTATACGGTACGTCCTACACCTATCAAAGTTTGCAACATACAAATGCTTGTAACTTTTTACTGGAGCGTCATAAAACCTGGCAATTTTGTAACAATAAAGTACTCGAGCCTCTTGTCAATTTAAGTTATCGCTCAAAGCTATGCTACCCTTGAGTCCCAAATCAGACAATGATAAAACTTCAAATGGCCCTAACTTCTATACGGTACGTCCTACACCTATCAAAGTTTGCAACATACAAATGCTTGTAACTTTTTACTGGAGCGCATTAAAACCTTGAAATTTTGTAACAATAAAGTACTCGAGCCTCTTGTCAATTTAAGTTATCGCTCAAAGCTATGCTACCCTTGAGTCCCAAATCAAACACTGATAAAACTTCAAATGGCCCTAACTTCTATATGGTACGTCCTACACCTATCAAAGTTTGCAACATACAAATGCTTGTAACATTTTACTGGAGCGTCATAAAACCTTGAAATTTTGTAACAATAAAGTACTCGAGCCTCTTGTCAATTTAAGCTATCGCTCAAAGCTATGCTACCCTTGAGTCCCAAATCAAACACTGATAAAACTTCAAATGGCCCTAACTTCTATACAGTACTTCCTACACCTAAAAAAGTTTGCAACATACAAATGCATGTAACTTTTTACTGGAGCGTCTTAAAATCTGGAATTTTTGTAACAATAAAGTACTCGGGCCTCTTGTCAATTTAAGCTATCGCTCAAAGCTATGCTACTCTTGAGTCCCAAATCAAACACTGATAAAACTTCAAATGGCCCTAACTTCTATACGGTATGTCCTACACTTATCAAAGTTTGCAACATACAAATGCTTGTAACTTTTTACTGGAGCGTCATAAAACCTTGAAATTTTGTAACAATAAAGTACTCGAGCCTCTTGTCAATTTAAGCTATCGCTCAAAGCTATGCTACCCTTGAGTCCCAATTCAGACAATGATAAAACTTCAAATGGCCCTAACTTCTATACGGTACGTCCTACACCTATCAAAGTTTGCAACTTACAAATGCTTGTAACTTTTTACTGGAGCGCATTAAAACCTTGAAATTTTGTAACAATAAAGTACTCGAGCCTCTTGTCAATTTAAGTTATCGCTCAAAGCTATGCTACCCTTGAGTCCCAAATCAAACACTGATAAAACTTCAAATGGCCCTAACTTCTATATGGTACGTCCTACACCTATCAAAGTTTGCAACATACAAATGCTTGTAACATTTTACTGGAGCGTCATAAAACCTTGAAATTTTGTAACAATAAAGTACTCGAGCCTCTTGTCAATTTAAGCTATCGCTCAAAGCTATGCTACCCTTGAGTCCCAAATCAAACACTGATAAAACTTCAAATGGCCCTAACTTCTATACAGTACGTCCTACACCTAAAAAAGTTTGCAACATACAAATGCATGTAACTTTTTACTGGAGCGTCTTAAAACCTGGAAATTTTGTAACAATAAAGTACTCGGGCCTCTTGTCAATTTAAGCTATCGCTCGAAGCTATGCTACTCTTGAGTCCCAAATCAAACACTGATAAAACTTCAAATGGCCCTAACTTCTATACGGTACGTCCTACACTTATCAAAGTTTGCAACATACAAATGCTTGTAACTTTTTACTGGAGCGTCATAAAACCTTGAAATTTTGTAACAATAAAGTACTCGAGCCTCTTGTCAATTTAAGCTATCGCTCAAAGCTACGCTACCCTTGAGTCCCAAATCAAACACTGATAAAACTTCAAATGCCCCTAACTTCTATACGGTACGTCCTACACCTATCAAAGTTTTCAACATACAAATCCTTGTAACTTTTTACTGGAGTCATAAATCCTTGAAATTTTGTAACAATAAAGTACTCGAGCCTCTTTTCAATTGAAGTTATCGCTCAAAGCTATGGTATCCTTGAGTCCCAAATCAAACACTGATAAAACTTCAAATGGCCCTAACTTCTATACGGTACGTCCTACACCTATCAAAGTTTGCAACATACAAATGCTTGTAACTTTTTACTGGAGCGTTATAAAACCTTGAAATTTTGTAACAATAAAGTACTCGGGCCTCTTGTCAATTTAGGCTATCGCTCAAAGCTATGCTACCCTTGAGTTCCAAATCAATCACTGATAAAACTTCAAATGGCCCTAACTTCTATACGGTATGTCCTACACCTATCAAAGTTTGCAACATACAAATGATTGTAAATTTTTACTGGAGCGTCATAAAACCTTGAAATTTTTTATCAATAAAGTACTCGAGCCTCTTGTCAATTTAAGTTATCGCTCAAAGCTATGCTACCCTTGAGTCCCAAATCAAACACTGATAAAACTTCAAATGGCCCTAACTTCTATACAGTGCGTCCTACACCTATCAAAGTGTGCAACATACAAATGCTTGTAACTTTTTACTGGAGCGCATTAAAACCTTGAAATTTTGTAACAATAAAGTACTCGAGCCTCTTGTCAATTTAAGTTATCGCTCAAAGCAATGCTACCCTTGAGTCCCAAATCAAACACTGATAAAACTTCAAATGGCCCTAACTTCTATACGGTACGTCCTACACCTATCAAAGTTTGCAACATACAAATGCTTGTAACTTTTTACTGGAGCGTCATAAAACCTTGAAATTTTGTAACAATAAAGTACTCGAGCCTCTTATCAATTTAAGCTATCGCTCAAAGCTACGCTACCCTTGAGTCCCAAATCAAACACTGATAAAACTTCAAATGGCCCTAACTTCTATACGGTACGTCCTACACTTATCAAAGTTTGCAACATACAAATGCTTCTAACTTTTTACTGGAGCGTCATAAAACCTGGCAATTTTGTAACAATAAAGTACTCGAGCCTCTTGTCAATTTAAGTTATCGCTCAAAGCTATGCTACCCTTGAGTCCCAAATCAAACACTGATAAAACTTCAAATGGCCCTAACTTCTATATGGTACGTCCTACACCTATCAAAGTTTGCAACATACAAATGCTTGTAACTTTTTACTGGAGCGTCATAAAACCTTGAAATTTTGTAACAATAAAGTACTCGAGCCTCTTGTCAATTTAAGCTACCGCTCAAAGCTATGCTACCCTTGAGTCCCAAATCAAACACTGATAAAACTTCAAATGGCCCTAACTTCTATACGGTATGTCCTACACCTATCAAAGTTTGCAACATACAAATGCTTGTAACTTTTTACTGGAGCGTCATAAAACCTGGCAATTTTGTAACAATAAAGTACTCGAGCCTCTTGTCAATTTAAGTTATCGCTCAAAGCTATGCTACCCTTGAGTCCCAAATCAAACACTGATAAAACTTCAAATGGCCCTAACTTCTATACGGTACGTCCTACACCTATCAAAGTTTGCAACATACAAATGCTTGTAACTTTTTACTGGAGCGTCATAAAACCTTGAAATTTTGTAACAATAAAGTACTCGAGCCTCTTATCAATTTAAGCTATCGCTCAAAGCTACGCTACCCTTGAGTCCCAAATCAAACACTGATAAAACTTCAAATGGCCCTAACTTCTATACGGTACGTCCTACACTTATCAAAGTTTGCAACATACAAATGCTTCTAACTTTTTACTGGAGCGTCATAAAACCTGGCAATTTTGTAACAATAAAGTACTCGAGCCTCTTGTCAATTTAAGTTATCGCTCAAAGCTATGCTACCCTTGAGTCCCAAATCAAACACTGATAAAACTTCAAATGGCCCTAACTTCTATATGGTACGTCCTACACCTATCAAAGTTTGCAACATACAAATGCTTGTAACTTTTTACTGGAGCGTCATAAAACCTTGAAATTTTGTAACAATAAAGTACTCGAGCCTCTTGTCAATTTAAGCTATCGCTCAAAGCTATGCTACCCTTGAGTCCCAAATCAAACACTGATAAAACTTCAAATGGCCCTAACTTCTATACGGTATGTCCTACACCTATCAAAGTTTGCAACATACAAATGCTTGTAACTTTTTACTGGAGCGTCATAAAACCTGGCAATTTTGTAACAATGAAGTACTCGAGCCTCTTTTCAATTTAAGTTATCGCTCAAAGCTATGCTACCCTTGAGTCCCAAATCAGACAATGATAAAACTTCAAATGGCCCTAACTTCTATACGGTACGTCCTACACCTATCAAAGTTTGCAACTTACAAATGCTTGTAACTTTTTACTGGAGCGCATTAAAACCTTGAAATTTTGTAACAATAAAGTACTCGAGCCTCTTGTCAATTTAAGTTATCGCTCAAAGCTATGCTACCCTTGAGTCCCAAATCAAACACTGATAAAACTTCAAATGGCCCTAACTTCTATATGGTACGTCCTACACCTATCAAAGTTTGCAACATACAAATGCTTGTAACATTTTACTGGAGCGTCATAAAACCTTGAAATTTTGTAACAATAAAGTACTCGAGCCTCTTGTCAATTTAAGCTATCGCTCAAAGCTATGCTACCCTTGAGTTCCCAATCAAACACTGATAAAACTTCAAATAGCCCTAACTTCTATACAGTACGTCCTACATCTAAAAAAGTTTGCAACATACAAATTCATGTAACTTTTTACTGGAGCGTCATAAAACCTTGAAATTTTGTAACAATAAAGTACTCGAGCCTCTTGTCAATTTAAGCTATCGCTCAAAGCTATGCTACCCTTGAGTCCCCAAACAAACACTGATAAAACTTCAAATGGCCCTAACTTCTATACGGTACGTCCTACACCTATCAAAGTTTGCCACATATAAATGCTTGTAACTTTTTACTGGAGCGTCATAAAACCTTGAAATTTTGTAACAATAAAGTACTCGAGCCTCTTGTCAATTTAAGCTATCGCTCAAAGCTATGCTATCCTTCAGTCCCAAATCAAACACTGATAAAACTTCAAATGGCCCTAACTTCTATACGGTACGTCCTACATCTATCAAAGTTTGCAACATACAAATGCTTGTAACTTTTTACTGGAGCGTCATAGAAACTTGAAATTTTGTAACAATAAAGGACTCGATCCTCTTGTCAATTTAAGTTATCGCTCAAAGCTATGCTACCCTTGAGTCCCAAATCAAACACTGATAAAACTTCAAATCGCCCTAACTTCTATACGGTACGTCCTACACCTATCAAAGTTTGCAACATACAAATGCTTGTAACTTTTTACTGGAGCGTCATAAAACCTTGAAATTTTGTAACAATAAAGTACTCGAGCCTCTTGTCAATTTAAGCTATCGCTCAAAGCTCCGCTACCCTTGAGTCCCAAATCAAACACTGATAAAACTTCAAATGGCCCTAACTTCTATACGGTACGTCCTACACCTATCAAAGTTTGCAACATACAAATGCTTGTAACTTTTTACTGGAGCGTCATAAAACCTTGAAATTTTGTAACAATAAAGTACTCGAGCCTCTTATCAATTTAAGCTATCGCTCAAAGCTACGCTACCCTTGAGTCCCAAATCAAACACTGATAAAACTTCAAATGGCCCTAACTTCTATACGGTACGTCCTACACTTATCAAAGTTTGCAACATACAAATGCTTCTAACTTTTTACTGGAGCGTCATAAAACCTGGCAATTTTGTAACAATAAAGTACTCGAGCCTCTTGTCAATTTAAGTTATCGCTCAAAGCTATGCTACCCTTGAGTCCCAAATCAAACACTGATAAAACTTCAAATGGCCCTAACTTCTATATGGTACGTCCTACACCTATCAAAGTTTGCAACATACAAATGCTTGTAACTTTTTACTGGAGCGTCATAAAACCTTGAAATTTTGTAACAATAAAGTACTCGAGCCTCTTGTCAATTTAAGCTACCGCTCAAAGCTATGCTACCCTTGAGTCCCAAATCAAACACTGATAAAACTTCAAATGGCCCTAACTTCTATACGGTATGTCCTACACCTATCAAAGTTTGCAACATACAAATGCTTGTAACTTTTTACTGGAGCGTCATAAAACCTGGCAATTTTGTAACAATAAAGTACTCGAGCCTCTTGTCAATTTAAGTTATCGCTCAAAGCTATGCTACCCTTGAGTCCCAATTCAAACAATGATAAAACTTCAAATGGCCCTAACTTCTATACGGTACGTCCTACACCTATCAAAGTTTGCAACTTACAAATGCTTGTAACTTTTTACTGGAGCGCATTAAAACCTTGAAATTTTGTAACAATAAAGTACTGGAGCCTCTTGTCAATTTAAGCTATGATACCCTTGAGTCCCAAATCAAACACTGATAAAACTTTAAATGGCCCTAACTTCTATATGGTACGTCCTACACCTATCAAAGTTTGCAACATACAAATGCTTGTAACATTTTACTGGAGCGTCATAAAACCTTGAAATTTTGTAACAATAAAGTACTCGAGCCTCTTGTCAATTTAAGCTATCGCTCAAAGCTATGCTACCCTTGAGTTCCCAATCAAACACTGATAAAACTTCAAATAGCCCTAACTTCTATACAGTACGTCCTACATCTAAAAAAGTTTGCAACATACAAATTCATGTAACTTTTTACTGGAGCGTCATAAAACCTTGAAATTTTGTAACAATAAAGTACTCGAGCCTCTTGTCAATTTAAGCTATCGCTCAAAGCTATGCTACCCTTGAGTCCCCAAACAAACACTGATAAAACTTCAAATGGCCCTAACTTCTATACGGTACGTCCTACACCTATCAAAGTTTGCCACATATAAATGCTTGTAACTTTTTACTGGAGCGTCATAAAACCTTGAAATTTTGTAACAATAAAGTACTCGAGCCTCTTGTCAATTTAAGCTATCGCTCAAAGCTATGCTATCCTTCAGTCCCAAATCAAACACTGATAAAACTTCAAATGGCCCTAACTTCTATACGGTACGTCCTACATCTATCAAAGTTTGCAACATACAAATGCTTGTAACTTTTTACTGGAGCGTCATAGAAACTTGAAATTTTGTAACAATAAAGGACTCGATCCTCTTGTCAATTTAAGTTATCGCTCAAAGCTATGCTACCCTTGAGTCCCAAATCAAACACTGATAAAACTTCAAATCGCCCTAACTTCTATACGGTACGTCCTACACCTATCAAAGTTTGCAACATACAAATGCTTGTAACTTTTTACTGGAGCGTCATAAAACCTTGAAATTTTGTAACAATAAAGTACTCGAGCCTCTTGTCAATTTAAGCTATCGCTCAAAGCTCCGCTACCCTTGAGTCCCAAATCAAACACTGATAAAACTTCAAATGGCCCTAACTTCTATACGGTACGTCCTACACCTATCAAAGTTTGCAACATACAAATGCTTGTAACTTTTTACTGGAGCGTCATAAAACCTTGAAATTTTGTAACAATAAAGTACTCGAGCCTCTTATCAATTTAAGCTATCGCTCAAAGCTACGCTACCCTTGAGTCCCAAATCAAACACTGATAAAACTTCAAATGGCCCTAACTTCTATACGGTACGTCCTACACCTATCAAAGTTTGCAACATACAAATGCTTGTAACTTTTTACTGGAGCGTCATAAAACTTTGAAATTTTGTAACAATAAAGTACTCGGGCCTCTTGTCAATTTAGGCTATCGCTGAAAGCCATGCTACCCTTGAGTTCCAAATCAAACACTGATAAAACTTCAAATGGCCCTAACTTCTATACGGTATGTCCTACACCTATCAAAGTTTGCAACATACAAATGCTTGTAACTTTTTACTGGAGCGTCATAAAACCTTGAAATTTTGTAACAATAAAGTACTCGGGCCTCTTGTCAATTTAGGCTATCGCTCAAAGCTATGCTACCCTTGAGTTCCAAATCAAACACTGATAAAACTTCAAATGGCCCTAACTTCTATACGGTACGTCCTACACCTATCAAAGTTTGCAACATACAAATGCTTGTAACTTTTTACTGGAGCGTCATAAAACCTTGAAATTTTGTAACAATAAAGTACTCGAGCCTCTTGTCAATTTAAGCTATCGCTCAAAGCTACGCTACCCTTGAGTCCCAAATCAAACACTGATAAAACTTCAAATGGCCCTAACTTCTATACGGTACGTCCTACACCTATCAAAGTTTGCAACATACAAATGCTTGTAACTTTTTACTGGAGCGTCATAAAACTTTGAAATTTTGTAACAATAAAGTACTCGGGCCTCTTGTCAATTTAGGCTATCGCTGAAAGCCATGCTACCCTTGAGTTCCAAATCAAACACTGATAAAACTTCAAATGGCCCTAATTTCTATACGGTATGTCCTACACCTATCAAAGTTTGCAACATACAAATGCTTGTAACTTTTTACTGGAGCGTCATAAAACCTTGAAATTTTGTAACAATAAAGTACTCGAGCCTCTTGTCAATTTAAGTTATCGCTCAAATCTATGCTACCCTTGAGTCCCAAATCAAACACTGATAAAACTTCAAATGGCCCTAACTTCTATACGGTACGTCCTACACCTATCAAAGTTTGCAACATACAAATGCTTGTAACTTTTTACTGGAGCGTCATAAAAACTTGAAATTTTGTAACAATAAAGTACTCGAGCCTCTTATCAATTTAAGCTATCGCTCAAAGCTACGCTACCCTTGAGTCCCAAATCAAACACTGATAAAACTTCAAATGGCCCTAACTTCTATACGGTACGTCCTACACCTATCAAAGTTTGCAACATACAAATGCTTGTAACTTTTTACTGGAGCGTTATAAAACCTTGAAATTTTGTAACAATAAAGTACTCGGGCCTCTTGTCAATTTAGGCTATCGCTCAAAGCTATGCTACCCTTGAGTTCCAAATCAAACACTGATAAAACTTCAAATGGCCCTAACTTCTATACGGTACGTCCTACACCTATCAAAGTTTGCAACATACAAATGCTTGTAACTTTTTACTGGAGCGTCATAAAACTTTGAAATTTTGTAACAATAAAGTACTCGGGCCTCTTGTCAATTTAGGCTATCGCTGAAAGCCATGCTACCCTTGAGTTCCAAATCAAACACTGATAAAACTTCAAATGGCCCTAACTTCTATACGGTATGTCCTACACCTATCAAAGTTTGCAACATACAAATGCTTGTAACTTTTTACTGGAGCGTCATAAAACCTTGAAATTTTGTAACAATAAAGTACTCGGGCCTCTTGTCAATTTAGGCTATCGCTCAAAGCTATGCTACCCTTGAGTTCCAAATCAAACACTGATAAAACTTCAAATGGCCCTAACTTCTATACGGTACGTCCTACACCTATCAAAGTTTGCAACATACAAATGCTTGTAACTTTTTACTGGAGCGTCATAAAACCTTGAAATTTTGTAACAATAAAGTACTCGAGCCTCTTGTCAATTTAAGCTATCGCTCAAAGCTACGCTACCCTTGAGTCCCAAATCAAACACTGATAAAACTTCAAATGGCCCTAACTTCTATACGGTACGTCCTACACCTATCAAAGTTTGCAACATACAAATGCTTGTAACTTTTTACTGGAGCGTCATAAAACTTTGAAATTTTGTAACAATAAAGTACTCGGGCCTCTTGTCAATTTAGGCTATCGCTGAAAGCCATGCTACCCTTGAGTTCCAAATCAAACACTGATAAAACTTCAAATGGCCCTAATTTCTATACGGTATGTCCTACACCTATCAAAGTTTGCAACATACAAATGCTTGTAACTTTTTACTGGAGCGTCATAAAACCTTGAAATTTTGTAACAATAAAGTACTCGAGCCTCTTGTCAATTTAAGTTATCGCTCAAATCTATGCTACCCTTGAGTCCCAAATCAAACACTGATAAAACTTCAAATGGCCCTAACTTCTATACGGTACGTCCTACACCTATCAAAGTTTGCAACATACAAATGCTTGTAACTTTTTACTGGAGCGTCATAAAAACTTGAAATTTTGTAACAATAAAGTACTCGAGCCTCTTATCAATTTAAGCTATCGCTCAAAGCTACGCTACCCTTGAGTCCCAAATCAAACACTGATAAAACTTCAAATGGCCCTAACTTCTATACGGTACGTCCTACACCTATCAAAGTTTGCAACATACAAATGCTTGTAACTTTTTACTGGAGCGTTATAAAACCTTGAAATTTTGTAACAATAAAGTACTCGGGCCTCTTGTCAATTTAGGCTATCGCTCAAAGCTATGCTACCCTTGAGTTCCAAATCAAACACTGATAAAACTTCAAATGGCCCTAACTTCTATACGGTATGTCCTACACCTATCAAAGTTTGCAACATAAAAATGCTTGTAACTTTTTACTGGAGCGTCATAAAACCTTGAAATTTTGTAACAATAAAGTACTCGAGCCTCTTGTCAATTTAAGTTATCGCTCAAAGCTATGCTACCCTTGAGTCCCAAATCAAACACTGATAAAACTTCAAATGGCCCTAACTTCTATGCGGTACGTCCTACACTTATCAAAGTTTGCAACATACAAATGCTTCTAACTTTTTACTGGAGCGTCATAAAACCTGGCAATTTTGTAACAATAAAGTACTCGAGCCTCTTGTCAATTTAAGTTATCGCTCAAAGCTATGCTACCCTTGAGTCCCAAATCAAACACTGATAAAACTTCAAATAGCCCTAACTTCTATATGGTACGTCCTACACCTATCAAAGTTTGCAACATACAAATGCTTGTAACTTTTTACTGGAGCGTCATAAAACCTTGAAATTTTGTAACAATAAAGTACTCGAGCCTCTTGTCAATTTAAGCTACCGCTCAAAGCTATGCTACCCTTGAGTCCCAAATCAAACACTGATAAAACTTCAAATGGCCCTAACTTCTATACGGTACGTCCTACACCTATCAAAGTTTGCAACATACAAATGCTTGTAACTTTTTACTGGAGCGTCATAAAACCTGGCAATTTTGTAACAATAAAGTACTCGAGCCTCTTGTCAATTTAAGTTATCGCTCAAAGCTATGCTACCCTTGAGTCCCAATTCAGACAATGATAAAACTTCAAATGGCCCTAACTTCTATACGGTACGTCCTACACCTATCAAAGTTTGCAACTTACAAATGCTTGTAACTTTTTACTGGAGCGCATTAAAACCTTGAAATTTTGTAACAATAAAGTACTCGAGCCTCTTGTCAATTTAAGTTATCGCTCAAAGCTATGCTACCCTTGAGTCCCAAATCAAACACTGATAAAACTTCAAATGGCCCTAACTTCTATATGGTACGTCCTACACCTATCAAAGTTTGCAACATACAAATGCTTGTAACATTTTACTGGAGCGTCATAAAACCTTGAAATTTTGTAACAATAAAGTACTCGAGCCTCTTGTCAATTTAAGCTATCGCTCAAAGCTATGCTACCCTTGAGTCCCAAATCAAACACTGATAAAACTTCAAATGGCCCTAACTTCTATACTGTACTTCCTACACCTAAAAAAGTTTGCAACATACAAATGCATGTAACTTTTTACTGGAGCGTCTTAAAATCTGGAATTTTTGTAACAATAAAGTACTCGGGCCTCTTGTCAATTTAAGCTATCGCTCAAAGCTATGCTACTCTTGAGTCCCAAATCAAACACTGATAAAACTTCAAATGGCCCTAACTTCTATACGGTATGTCCTACACTTATCAAAGTTTGCAACATACAAATGCTTGTAACTTTTTACTGGAGCGTCATAAAACCTTGAAATTTTGTAACAATAAAGTACTCGAGCCTCTTGTCAATTTAAGCTATCGCTCAAAGCTATGCTACCCTTGAGTCCCAATTCAGACAATGATAAAACTTCAAATGGCCCTAACTTCTATACGGTACGTCCTACACCTATCAAAGTTTGCAACTTACAAATGCTTGTAACTTTTTACTGGAGCGCATTAAAACCTTGAAATTTTGTAACAATAAAGTACTCGAGCCTCTTGTCAATTTAAGTTATCGCTCAAAGCTATGCTACCCTTGAGTCCCAAATCAAACACTGATAAAACTTCAAATGGCCCTAACTTCTATATGGTACGTCCTACACCTATCAAAGTTTGCAACATACAAATGCTTGTAACATTTTACTGGAGCGTCATAAAACCTTGAAATTTTGTAACAATAAAGTACTCGAGCCTCTTGTCAATTTAAGCTATCGCTCAAAGCTATGCTACCCTTGAGTCCCAAATCAAACATTGATAAAACTTCAAATGGCCCTAACTTCTATACAGTACGTCCTACACCTAAAAAAGTTTGCAACATACAAATGCATGTAACTTTTTACTGGAGCGTCTTAAAACCTGGAAATTTTGTAACAATAAAGTACTCGGGCCTCTTGTCAATTTAAGCTATCGCTCGAAGCTATGCTACTCTTGAGTCCCAAATCAAACACTGATAAAACTTCAAATGGCCCTAACTTCTATACGGTACGTCCTACACTTATCAAAGTTTGCAACATACAAATGCTTGTAACTTTTTACTGGAGCGTCATAAAACCTTGAAATTTTGTAACAATAAAGTACTCGAGCCTCTTGTCAATTTAAGCTATCGCTCAAAGCTACGCTACCCTTGAGTCCCAAATCAAACACTGATAAAACTTCAAATGCCCCTAACTTCTATACGGTACGTCCTACACCTATCAAAGTTTTCAACATACAAATCCTTGTAACTTTTTACTGGAGTCATAAATCCTTGAAATTTTGTAACAATAAAGTACTCGAGCCTCTTTTCAATTGAAGTTATCGCTCAAAGCTATGGTATCCTTGAGTCCCAAATCAAACACTGATAAAACTTCAAATGGCCCTAACTTCTATACGGTACGTCCTACACCTATCAAAGTTTGCAACATACAAATGCTTGTAACTTTTTACTGGAGCGTTATAAAACCTTGAAATTTTGTAACAATAAAGTACTCGGGCCTCTTGTCAATTTAGGCTATCGCTCAAAGCTATGCTACCCTTGAGTTCCAAATCAATCACTGATAAAACTTCAAATGGCCCTAACTTCTATACGGTATGTCCTACACCTATCAAAGTTTGCAACATACAAATGATTGTAACTTTTTACTGGAGCGTCATAAAACCTTGAAATTTTTTATCAATAAAGTACTCGAGCCTCTTGTCAATTTAAGTTATCGCTCAAAGCTATGCTACCCTTGAGTCCCAAATCAAACACTGATAAAACTTCAAATGGCCCTAACTTCTATACAGTGCGTCCTACACCTATCAAAGTGTGCAACATACAAATGCTTGTAACTTTTTACTGGAGCGCATTAAAACCTTGAAATTTTGTAACAATAAAGTACTCGAGCCTCTTGTCAATTTAAGTTATCGCTCAAAGCAATGCTACCCTTGAGTCCCAAATCAAACACTGATAAAACTTCAAATGGCCCTAACTTCTATACGGTACGTCCTACACCTATCAAAGTTTGCAACATACAAATGCTTGTAACTTTTTACTGGAGCGTCATAAAACCTTGAAATTTTGTAACAATAAAGTACTCGAGCCTCTTATCAATTTAAGCTATCGCTCAAAGCTACGCTACCCTTGAGTCCCAAATCAAACACTGATAAAACTTCAAATGGCCCTAACTTCTATACGGTACGTCCTACACCTATCAAAGTTTGCAACATACAAATGCTTGTAACATTTTACTGGAGCGTCATAAAACCTTGAAATTTTGTAACAATAAAGTACTCGAGCCTCTTGTCAATTTAAGCTATCGCTCAAAGCTATGCTACCCTTGAGTCCCAAATCAAACATTGATAAAACTTCAAATGGCCCTAACTTCTATACAGTACGTCCTACACCTAAAAAAGTTTGCAACATACAAATGCATGTAACTTTTTACTGGAGCGTCTTAAAACCTGGAAATTTTGTAACAATAAAGTACTCGGGCCTCTTGTCAATTTAAGCTATCGCTCGAAGCTATGCTACTCTTGAGTCCCAAATCAAACACTGATAAAACTTCAAATGGCCCTAACTTCTATACGGTACGTCCTACACTTATCAAAGTTTGCAACATACAAATGCTTGTAACTTTTTACTGGAGCGTCATAAAACCTTGAAATTTTGTAACAATAAAGTACTCGAGCCTCTTGTCAATTTAAGCTATCGCTCAAAGCTACGCTACCCTTGAGTCCCAAATCAAACACTGATAAAACTTCAAATGCCCCTAACTTCTATACGGTACGTCCTACACCTATCAAAGTTTTCAACATACAAATCCTTGTAACTTTTTACTGGAGTCATAAATCCTTGAAATTTTGTAACAATAAAGTACTCGAGCCTCTTTTCAATTGAAGTTATCGCTCAAAGCTATGGTATCCTTGAGTCCCAAATCAAACACTGATAAAACTTCAAATGGCCCTAACTTCTATACGGTACGTCCTACACCTATCAAAGTTTGCAACATACAAATGCTTGTAACTTTTTACTGGAGCGTTATAAAACCTTGAAATTTTGTAACAATAAAGTACTCGGGCCTCTTGTCAATTTAGGCTATCGCTCAAAGCTATGCTACCCTTGAGTTCCAAATCAATCACTGATAAAACTTCAAATGGCCCTAACTTCTATACGGTATGTCCTACACCTATCAAAGTTTGCAACATACAAATGATTGTAACTTTTTACTGGAGCGTCATAAAACCTTGAAATTTTTTATCAATAAAGTACTCGAGCCTCTTGTCAATTTAAGTTATCGCTCAAAGCTATGCTACCCTTGAGTCCCAAATCAAACACTGATAAAACTTCAAATGGCCCTAACTTCTATACAGTGCGTCCTACACCTATCAAAGTGTGCAACATACAAATGCTTGTAACTTTTTACTGGAGCGCATTAAAACCTTGAAATTTTGTAACAATAAAGTACTCGAGCCTCTTGTCAATTTAAGTTATCGCTCAAAGCAATGCTACCCTTGAGTCCCAAATCAAACACTGATAAAACTTCAAATGGCCCTAACTTCTATACGGTACGTCCTACACCTATCAAAGTTTGCAACATACAAATGCTTGTAACTTTTTACTGGAGCGTCATAAAACCTTGAAATTTTGTAACAATAAAGTACTCGAGCCTCTTATCAATTTAAGCTATCGCTCAAAGCTACGCTACCCTTGAGTCCCAAATCAAACACTGATAAAACTTCGAATGCCCCTAACTTCTATACGGTACGTCCTACACTTATCAAAGTTTGCAACATACAAATGCTTCTAACTTTTTACTGGAGCGTCATAAAACCTGGCAATTTTGTAACAATAAAGTACTCGAGCCTCTTGTCAATTTAAGTTATCGCTCAAAGCTATGCTACCCTTGAGTCCCAAATCAAACACTGATAAAACTTCAAATGGCCCTAACTTCTATATGGTACGTCCTACACCTATCAAAGTTTGCAACATACAAATGCTTGTAACTTTTTACTGGAGCGTCATAAAACCTTGAAATTTTGTAACAATAAAGTACTCGAGCCTCTTGTCAATTTAAGCTACCGCTCAAAGCTATGCTACCCTTGAGTCCCAAATCAAACACTGATAAAACTTCAAATGGCCCTAACTTCTATACGGTATGTCCTACACCTATCAAAGTTTGCAACATACAAATGCTTGTAACTTTTTACTGGAGCGTCATAAAACCTGGCAATTTTGTAACAATAAAGTACTCGAGCCTCTTGTCAATTTAAGTTATCGCTCAAAGCTATGCTACCCTTGAGTCCCAATTCAGACAATGATAAAACTTCAAATGGCCCTAACTTCTATACGGTACGTCCTACACCTATCAAAGTTTGCAACTTACAAATGCTTGTAACTTTTTACTGGAGCGCATTAAAACCTTGAAATTTTGTAACAATAAAGTACTCGAGCCTCTTGTCAATTTAAGTTATCGCTCAAAGCTATGCTACCCTTGAGTCCCAAGTCAAACACTGATAAAACTTCAAATGGCCCTAACTTCTATATGGTACGTCCTACACCTATCAAAGTTTGCAACATACAAATGCTTGTAACATTTTACTGGAGCGTCATAAAACCTTGAAATTTTGTAACAATAAAGTACTCGAGCCTCTTGTCAATTTAAGCTATCGCTCAAAGCTATGCTACCCTTGAGTCCCAAATCAAACACTGATAAAACTTCAAATGGCCCTAACTTCTATACAGTACGTCCTACACCTAAAAAAGTTTGCAACATACAAATGCATGTAACTTTTTACTGGAGCGTCTTAAAACCTGGAAATTTTGTAACAATAAAGTACTCGGGCCTCTTGTCAATTTAAGCTATCGCTCGAAGCTATGCTACTCTTGAGTCCCAAATCAAACACTGATAAAACTTCAAATGGCCCTAACTTCTATACGGTACGTCCTACACTTATCAAAGTTTGCAACATACAAATGCTTGTAACTTTTTACTGGAGCGTCATAAAACCTTGAAATTTTGTAACAATAAAGTACTCGAGCCTCTTGTCAATTTAAGCTATCGCTCAAAGCTACGCTACCCTTGAGTCCCAAATCAAACACTGATAAAACTTCAAATGCCCCTAACTTCTATACGGTACGTCCTACACCTATCAAAGTTTTCAACATACAAATCCTTGTAACTTTTTACTGGAGCGTCATAAATCCTTGAAATTTTGTAACAATAAAGTACTCGAGCCTCTTTTCAATTGAAGTTATCGCTCAAAGCTATGGTATCCTTGAGTCCCAAATCAAACACTGATAAAACTTCAAATGGCCCTAACTTCTATACGGTACGTCCTACACCTATCAAAGTTTGCAACATACAAATGCTTGTAACTTTTTACTGGAGCGTTATAAAACCTTGAAATTTTGTAACAATAAAGTACTCGGGCCTCTTGTCAATTTAGGCTATCGCTCAAAGCTATGCTACCCTTGAGTTCCAAATCAATCACTGATAAAACTTCAAATGGCCCTAACTTCTATACGGTATGTCCTACACCTATCAAAGTTTGCAACATACAAATGATTGTAACTTTTTACTGGAGCGTCATAAAACCTTGAAATTTTTTATCAATAAAGTACTCGAGCCTCTTGTCAATTTAAGTTATCGCTCAAAGCTATGCTACCCTTGAGTCCCAAATCAAACACTGATAAAACTTCAAATGGCCCTAACTTCTATACAGTGCGTCCTACACCTATCAAAGTGTGCAACATACAAATGCTTGTAACTTTTTACTGGAGCGCATTAAAACCTTGAAATTTTGTAACAATAAAGTACTCGAGCCTCTTGTCAATTTAAGTTATCGCTCAAAGCAATGCTACCCTTGAGTCCCAAATCAAACACTGATAAAACTTCAAATGGCCCTAACTTCTATACGGTACGTCCTACACCTATCAAAGTTTGCAACATACAAATGCTTGTAACTTTTTACTGGAGCGTCATAAAACCTTGAAATTTTGTAACAATAAAGTACTCGAGCCTCTTGTCAATTTAAGCTATCGCTCAAAGCTATGCTACCCTTGAGTTCCCAATCAAACACTGATAAAACTTCAAATAGCCCTAACTTCTATACAGTACGTCCTACATCTAAAAAAGTTTGCAACATACAAATTCATGTAACTTTTTACTGGAGCGCAATAAAACCTTGAAATTTTGTAACAATAAAGTACTCGAGCCTCTTGTCAATTTAAGCTATCGCTCAAAGCTACGCTACCCTTGAGTCCCAAATCAAACACTGATAAAACTTCAAATGGCCCTAACTTCTATACGGTACGTCCTACACCTATCAAAGTTTGCAACATACAAATCCTTGTAACTTTTTACTGGAGCGTCATAAAACCTTGAAATTTTGTAACAATAAAGTACTCGATCCTCTTGTCAATTTAAGTTATCGTTCAAAGCTATGCTACCCTTGAGTCCCAAATGAAACACTGATAAAACTTCAAATGGCCTTAACTTCTATACGGTACGTCCTACACCTATCAATGTTTGCAACATATAAATGCTTGTAACCTTTTACTGGAGCGTCATAAACCCTTGAAATTTTGTAACAATAAAGTACTCGAGCCTCTTCTCAATTTAAGCTATCGCTCAAATCTCTGCTACCCTTGAGTCCCAAATCAAACACTGATAAAACTTCAAATGGCCCTAACTTCTATACGGTACGTCCTACACATATAAAAGTTTGCAACATACAAATGCTTGTAACTTTTTACTGGAGCGTCATAAAACCTTGAAATTTTGTAACAATAAAGTACTCGAACCTCTTGTCAATTTATGCTATCGCTCAAAGCTACGCTACCCTTGAGTCCCAAATCAAACACTGATAAAACTTCAAATGCCCCTAACTTCTATACGGTACGTCGTACACCTATCAAAGTTTGCAACATACAAATCCTTGTAACTTTTTACTGGAGCGTCATAAAACCTTGAAATTTTGTAACAATAAAGTACTCGAGCCTCTTGTCAATTGAAGTTATCGCTCAAAGCTATGGTATCCTTGAGTCCCAAATCAAACACTGATAAAACTTCAAATGGCCCTAAATTCTATACGGTACGTCCTACACCTATCAAAGTTTGCAACATACAAATGCTTGTAACTTTTTACTGGAGCGTCATAAAACCTTGAAATTTTGCAACAATAAAGTACTCGAGCCTCTTGTCAATTTAAGCTATCGCTCAAAGCTACGCTACCCTTGAGTCCCAAATCAAACACTGATAAAACTTCAAATGGCCCTAACTTCTATACGGTACGTCCTACACCTATCAAAGTTTGCAACATACAAATCCTTGTAACTTTTTACTGGAGCGTCATAAAACCTTGAAATTTTGTAACAATAAAGTACTCGAGCCTCTTGTCAATTGATGTTATCGCTCAAAGCTATGGTATCCTTGAGTCCCAAATCAAACACTGATAAAACTTCAAATGGCCCTAACTTCTATACGGTACGTCCTACACCTATCAAAGTTTGCAACATACAAATGCTTGTAACTTTTTACTGGAGCGTCATAAAACCTTGAAATTTTGTAACAATAAAGCACTCAAGCCTCTTGTCTATTTAAGTTATCGCTCAAAGCTATGCTACCCTTGAGGCCCAACTCAAACACTGATAAAACTTCAAATGGCCCTAACTTCTATACGGTACGTCCTACACCTATCAAAGTTTGCAACATACAAATGCTTGTAACTTTTTAGTGGAGCGCATTAAAACCTTGAAATTTTGTAACAATAAAGTACTCGAGCCTCTTGTCAATTTAGGCTATCGCTCAAAGCTATGCTACCCTTGAGTTCCAAATCAAACACTGATAAAACTTCAAATGGCCCTAACTTCTATACGGTATGTCCTACACCTATCAAAGTTTGCAACATACAAATGCTTGTAACTTTTTACTGGAGCGTCATAAAACCTTGAAATTTTGTAACAATAAAGTACTCGAGCCTCTTGTCAATTTAAGTTATCGCTCAAAGCTATGCTACCCTTGAGTCCCAAATCAAACACTGATAAAACTTCAAATGGGCCTAACTTCTATACGGTACGTCCTACACTTACCAAAGTTTGCAACATACAAATGCTTCTAACTTTTTACTGGAGCGTCATAAAACCTGGCAATTTTGTAACAATAAAGTACTCGAGCCTCTTGTCAATTTAAGTTATCGCTCAAAGCTATGCTACCCTTGAGTCCCAATTCAGACAATGATAAAACTTCAAATGGCCCTTACTTCTATACGGTACGTCCTACACCTATCAAAGTTTGCAACATACAAATGCTTGTAACTTTTTACTGGAGCGCATTCAAACCTTGAAATTTTGTAACAATAAAGTACTCGAGCCTCTTGTCAATTTAAGTTATCGCTCAAAGCTATGCTACCCTTGAGTCCCAAATCAAACACTGATAAAACTTCAAATGGCCCTAACTTATGTATGGTACGTCCTACACCTATCAAAGTTTGCAACATACAAAAGTTTGTAACTTTTTACTGGAGCGTCATAAAACCTTGAAATTTTGTAACAATAAAGTACTCGATCCTCTTGTCAATTTAAGCTATCACCCAAAGCTACGCTACCCTTGAGTCCCAAATGAAACACTGATAAAACATCAAATGGCCTTAACTTCTATACGGTACGTCCTACACCTATCAAAGTTTGCAACATATAAATGCTTGTAACCTTTTACAGGAGCGTCATAAAACCTTGAAATTTTGTAACAATAAAGTACTCGAGATTCTTCTCAATTTAAGCTATCGCTCAAATCTATGCTACCCTTGAGTCCCAAATCAAACACTGATAAAACTTCAAATGCCCCTAACTTCTATACGGTACGTCCTACACCTATCAAAGTTTGCAACATACAAATGCTTGTAACTTTTTACTGGAGCGTCATAAAACCTTGAAATTTTGTAACAATAAAGTACTCGAGCTTCTTGTCAATTTAAGCTATCGCTCAAAGCTATGCTACCCTTGAGTCCCGAATCAAACACTGATAAAACTTCAAATGGCCCTAACTTCTATACAGTACGTCCTACACCTAAAAAAGTTTGCAACATACAAATGCATGTAACTTTTTACTGGAGCGTCTTAAAACCTGGAAATTTTGTAACAATAAAGTACTCAGGCCTCTTGTCAATTTAAGCTATCGCTCAAAGTTATGCTACTCTTGAGTCCCAAATCAAAGACTGATAAAACTTCAAATGGCCGTAACTTCTATACGGTACGTCCTACACCTATCAAAGTTTGCAACATACAAATGCTTGTAACTTTTTACTGGAGCGTCATAAAAACTTGAAATTTTGAAAAAGTAAAGTACTCGAGCCTCTTGTCAATTTAAGCTATCTCTCAAAGCTATGCTATCCTTCAGTCCCAAATCAAACACTGATAAAACTTCAAATGGCCCTAACTTCTATACGGTACGTCCTACACCTATCAAAGTTTGCAACATACAAATGCTTGTAACTTTTTACTGGAGCGTCATAGAAACTTGAAATTTTGTAACAATAAAGGACTCGATCCTCTTGTCAATTTAAGTTATCGCGCAAAGCTATGCTACCCTTGAGTCCCAAATCAAACACTGATAAAACTTCAAATAGCCCTAACTTCTATACGGTACGGCCTACACCTATCAAAGTTTGCAACATACAAATCCTTGTAACTTTTTACTGGAGCGTCATAAAACCTTGAAATTTTGTAACAATAAAGTACTCGATCCTCTTGTCAATTTAAGCTATCACCCAAAGCTACGCTACCCTTGAGTCCCAAATGAAACACTGATAAAACTTCAAATGGCCTTAACTTCTATACGGTACGTCCTACACCTATCAAAGTTTGCAACATATAAATGCTTGTAACCTTTTACAGGAGCGTCATAAAACCTTGAAATTTTGTAACAATAAAGTACTCGAGATTCTTCTCAATTTAAGCTATCGCTCAAATCTATGCTACCCTTGAGTCCCAAATCAAACACTGATAAAACTTCAAATGGCCCTAACTTCTATACGGTACGTCCTACACCTATCAAAGTTTGCAACATACAAATGCTTGTAACTTTTTACAGGAGCGTCATAAAACCTTGAAATTTTGTAACAATAAAGTACTCGAGCCTCTTGTCAATTTAAGCTATCACTCAAAGCTACGCTACCCTTGAGTCCCAAATCAAACACTGATAAAACTTCAAATGCCCCTAACTTCTATACGGTACGTCCTACACCTATCAAAGTTTGCAACATACAAATCCTTGTAACTTTTTACTGGAGCGTCATAAAACCTTGAAATTTTGTAACAATAAAGTACTCGAGCCTCTTGTCAATTGAAGTTATCGCTCAAAGCTATGGTATCCTTGAGTCCCAAATCAAAAACTGATAAAACTTCAAATGGCCCCAACTTCTATACGGTACGTCCTACACCTATCAAAGTTTGCAACATACAAATGCTTGTAACTTTTTACTGGAGCGTCATAAAACCTTGAAATTTTGAAACAGTAAAGTACTCGAGCCTCTTGTCAATTTAAGCTATCGCTCAAAGCTATGCTATCCTTCAGTCCCAAATCAAACACTGATAAAACTTCAAATGGCCCTAACTTCTATACGGTACGTCCTACACCTATCAAAGTTTGCAACATACAAATGCTTGTAACTTTTTACTGGAGCGTCATAGAAACTTGAAATTTTGTAACAATAAAGGACTCGATCCTCTTGTCAATTTAAGTTATCGCGCAAAGCTATGCTACCCTTGAGTCCCAAATCAAACACTGATAAAACTTCAAATAGCCCTAACTTCTATACGGTACGGCCTACACCTGTCAAAGTTTGCAACATACAAATCCTTGTAACTTTTTACTGGAGCGTCATAAAACCTTGAAATTTTGTAACAATAAAGTACTCGATCCTCTTGTCAATTTAAGCTATCACCCAAAGCTACGCTACCCTTGAGTCCCAAATGAAACACTGATAAAACTTCAAATGGCCTTAACTTCTATACGGTACGTCCTACACCTATCAAAGTTTGCAACATATAAATGCTTGTAACCTTTTACAGGAGCGTCATAAAACCTTGAAATTTTGTAACAATAAAGTACTCGAGATTCTTCTCAATTTAAGCTATCGCTCAAATCTATGCTACCCTTGAGTCCCAAATCAAACACTGATAAAACTTCAAATGGCCCTAACTTCTATACGGTACGTCCTACACCTATCAAAGTTTGCAACATACAAATGCTTGTAACTTTTTACAGGAGCGTCATAAAACCTTGAAATTTTGTAACAATAAAGTACTCGAGCCTCTTGTCAATTTAAGCTATCACTCAAAGCTACGCTACCCTTGAGTCCCAAATCAAACACTGATAAAACTTCAAATGCCCCTAACTTCTATACGGTACGTCCTACACCTATCAAAGTTTGCAACATACAAATCCTTGTAACTTTTTACTGGAGCGTCATAAAACCTTGAAATTTTGTAACAATAAAGTACTCGAGCCTCTTGTCAATTGAAGTTATCGCTCAAAGCTATGGTATCCTTGAGTCCCAAATCAAACACTGATAAAACTTCAAATGGCCCTAACTTCTATACGGTACGTCCTACACGTATCAAAGTTTGCAACATACAAATGCTTGTAACTTTTTACTGGAGCGTCATAAAACCTTGAAATTTTGTAACAATAAAGTACTCGAGCCTCTTGTCAATTTAAGCTAACGCTCAAAGCTACGCTACCCTTGAGTCCCAAATCAAACACTGATAAAACTTCAAATGGCCCTAAGTTCTATACGGTACGTCCTACACCTATCAAAGTTTGCAACATACAAATCCTTGTAACTTTTTACTGGAGCGTCGTAAAACCTTGAAATTTTGTAACAATAAAGTACTCGATCCTCTTGTCAATTTAAGTTATCGTTCAAAGCTATGCTACCCTTGAGTCCAAAATGAAACACTGATAAAACTTCAAATGGCCTTAACTTCTATACGGTACGTCCTACACCTATCAAAGTTTGCAACATATAAATGCTTGTAACCTTTTACTGGAGCGTCATAAAATCTTGAAATTTTGTAACAATAAAGTACTCGAGCCTCTTCTTAATTTCAGCTATCGTTCAAATCTATGCTACCCTTGAGTCCCAAATCAAACACTGATAAAACTTCAAATGGCCCTAACTTCTATACGGTACGTCCTACACCTATCAAAGTTTGCAACATACAAATGCTTGTAACTTTTTACTGGAGCGTCATAAAACCTTGAAATTTTGTAACAATAAAGTACTCGAGCCTCTTGTCAATTTAAGCTATCGCTCAAAGCTACGCTACCCTTGAGTCCCCAATCAAACACTGATAAAACTTCAAATGCCCCTAACTTCTATACGGTACGTCCTACACCTATCAAAGTTTGCAACATACAAATCCTTGTAACTTTTTACTGGAGCGTCATAAAACCTTGAAATTTTGTAACAATAAAGTACTCGAGCCTCTTGTCAATTGAAGTTATCGCTCAAAGCTATGGTATCCTTGAGTCCCAAAACAAACACTGATAAAACTTCAAATGGCCCTAACTTCTATACGGTACGTCCTACGCCTATCAAAGTTTGCAATGCTTGTAACTTTTTACTGGAGTGTCGTAAAACCTTGAAATTTTCTAAAAATAAAGTACTCGAGCCTCTTGTCAATTTAAGCTATCGCTCAAATCTATGCTACCCTTGAGTCCCAAATCAAACACTGATAAAACTACAAATGGCCCTAACTTCTATACGGTACGTCCTACACTTATCAAAGTTTGCAACATACAAATGCTAGTAACTTTTTACTGGAGCGTCATAAAACCTTGAAATTTTGTAACAATAAAGTACTCGAGCCTCTTGTCAAATTAAGCTATCGCTCAAAGCTATGCTACCCTTGAGTCCCAAACCAAACACTGATAAAACTTCAAATGGCCCTAACTTCTATACGGTACATCCTACAACTATCAAAGTTTGCAACATACAAATCCTTGTAACTTTTTACTGGAGCGTCATAAAACCTTGAAATTTTGTAACTATAAAGTACTCGAGCCTCGTGTCAATTTAAGCTATCGCTCAAACCTATGCTACCCTTGAGTCCCAAAGCAAACACTAATAAAACTTCAAATGGCCCTAACTTCTATACAGTACGTCCTACACCTAACAAAGTTTGCAACATACAAATGCATGTAACTTTTTACTGGAGCGTCTTAAAACCTTGAAATTTTGTAACAATAAAGTACTCGAGCCTCTTGTCAATTTAAGCTATCGCTCAAAGCTATGCTACTCTTGAGTCCCAAATCAAACACTGATAAAACTTCAAATGGCCCTAACTTCTATACGGTACGTCCTACACCAATCAAAGTTTGCAACATACAAATGCTTGTAACTTTTTACTGGAGCGTCATAAAACCTTGAAATTTTGTAACAATAAAGTACTCGAGCCCCTTGTCAATTTAAGCTATCGCTCAAAGCTACGCTACCCTTGAGTCCCAAATCAAACACTGATAAAACTTCAAATGGCCCTAACTTCTATACGGTACGTCCTACACCTATCAAAGTTTGCAACATACAAATGCTTGTAACTTTTTACTGGAGCGTCATAAAACCTTGAAATTTTGTAACAATAAAGTACTCGAGCCTCTTGTCAATTTAAGTTATCACTCAAAGCTACGCTACCCTTGAGTCCCAAATCAAACACTGATAAAACTTCAAATGCCCCTAACTTCTATACGGTACGTCCTACACCTATCAAAGTTTGCAACATACAAATCCTTGTAACTTTTTACTGGAGCGTCATAAAACCTTGAAATTTTGTAACAATAAAGTACTCGAGCCTCTTGTCAATTGAAGTTATCGCTCAAAGCTATGGTATCCTTGAGTCCCAAATCAAACACTGATAAAACTTCAAATGGCCCTAACTTCTATACGGTACGTCCTACACCGATCAAAGTTTGCAACATACAAATGCTTGTAACTTTTTACTGGAGCGTCATAAAACCTTGAAATTTTGTAACAATAAAGTACTCGAGCCTCTTGTCAATTTAAGCTATCGCTCAAAGCTACGCTACCCTTGAGTCCCAAATCAAACACTGATAAAACTTCAAATGGCCCTAAGTTCTATACGGTACGTCCTACACCTATCAAAGTTTGCAACATACAAATCCTTGTAACTTTTTACTGGAGCGTCGTAAAACCTTGAAATTTTGTAACAATAAAGTACTCGATCCTCTTGTAAATTTAAGTTATCGTTCAAAGCTATGCTACCCTTGAGTCCAAAATGAAACACTGATAAAACTTCAAATGGCCTTAACTTCTATACGGTACGTCCTACACCTATCAAAGTTTGCAACATATAAATGCTTGTAACCTTTTACTGGAGCGTCATAAAATCTTGAAATTTTGTAACAATAAAGTACTCGAGCCTCTTCTTAATTTAAGCTATCGTTCAAATCTATGCTACCCTTGAGTCCCAAATCAAACACTGATAAAACTTCAAATGGCCCTAACTTCTATACGGTACGTCCTACACCTATCAAAGTTTGCAACATACAAATGCTTGTAACTTTTTACTGGAGCGTCATAAAACCTTGAAATTTTGTAACAATAAAGTACTCGAGCCTCTTGTCAATTTAAGCTATCGCTCAAAGCTACGCTACCCTTGAGTCCCCAATCAAACACTGATAAAACTTCAAATGCCCCTAACTTCTATACGGTACGTCCTACACCTATCAAAGTTTGCAACATACAAATCCTTGTAACTTTTTACTGGAGCGTCATAAAACCTTGAAATTTTGTAACAATAAAGTACTCGAGCCTCTTGTCAATTGAAGTTATCGCTCAAAGCTATGGTATCCTTGAGTCCCAAATCAAACACTGATAAAACTTCAAATGGCCCTAACTTCTATACGGTACGTCCTACACCTATCAAAGTTTGCAACATACAAATGCTTGTAACTTTTTACTGGAGCGTCATAAAACCTTGAAATTTTGTAACAATAAAGTACTCGAGCCTCTTGTCAATTTAAGCTATCGCTCAAAGCTACGCTACCCTTGAGTCCCAAATCAAACACTGATAAAACTTCAAATGGCCCTAAGTTCTATACGGTACGTCCTACACCTATCAAAGTTTGCAACATACAAATCCTTGTAACTTTTTACTGGAGCGTCGTAAAACCTTGAAATTTTGTAACAATAAAGTACTCGATCCTCTTGTAAATTTAAGTTATCGTTCAAAGCTATGCTACCCTTGAGTCCAAAATGAAACACTGATAAAACTTCAAATGGCCTTAACTTCTATACGGTACGTCCTACACCTATCAAAGTTTGCAACATATAAATGCTTGTAACCTTTTACTGGAGCGTCATAAAATCTTGAAATTTTGTAACAATAAAGTACTCGAGCCTCTTCTTAATTTAAGCTATCGTTCAAATCTATGCTACCCTTGAGTCCCAAATCAAACACTGATAAAACTTCAAATGGCCCTAACTTCTATACGGTACGTCCTACACCTTTCAAGGTTTGCAACATACAAATGTTTGTAACTTTTTACTGGAGCGTCATAAAACCTTGAAATTTTGTAACAATAAAGTACTCGAGCCTCTTGTCAATTTAAGCTATCGCTCAAAGCTACGCTACCCTTGAGTCCCCAATCAAACACTGATAAAACTTCAAATGCCCCTAACTTCTATACGGTACGTCCTACACCTATCAAAGTTTGCAACATACAAATCCTTGTAACTTTTTACTGGAGCGTCATAAAACCTTGAAATTTTGTAACAATAAAGTACTCGAGCCTCTTGTCAATTGAAGTTATCGCTCAAAGCTATGGTATCCTTGAGTCCCAAATCAAACACTGATAAAACTTCAAATGGCCCTAACTTCTATACGGTACGTCCTACGCCTATCAAAGTTTGCAATGCTTGTAACTTTTTACTGGAGTGTCGTAAAGCCTTGAAATTTTCTAAAAATAAAGTACTCGAGCCTCTTGTCAATTTAAGCTATCGCTCAAATCTATGCTACCCTTGAGTCCCAAATCAAACACTGATAAAACTACAAATGGCCCTAACTTCTATACGGTACGTCCTACACTTATCAAAGTTTGCAACATACAAATGCTAGTAACTTTTTACTGGAGCGTCATAAAACCTTGAAATTTTGTAACAATAAAGTACTCGAGCCTCTTGTCAATTTAAGTTATCACTCAAAGCTACGCTACCCTTGAGTCCCAAATCAAACACTGATAAAACTTCAAATGGCCCTAACTTCTATACGGTACGTCCTACACCTATCAAAGTTTGCAACATACAAATGCTTGTAACTTTTTACTGGAGCGTCATAAAACCTTGAAATTTTGTAACAATAAAGTACTCGAGCCTCTTGTCAATTTAAGTTATCACTCAAAGCTACGCTACCCTTGAGTCCCAAATCAAACACTGATAAAACTTCAAATGCCCCTAACTTCTATACGGTACGTCCTAGACCTATCAAAGTTTGCAACATACAAATCCTTGTACCTTTTTACTGGAGCGTCATAAAACCTTGAAATTTTGTAACAATAAAGTACTCGAGCCTCTTGTCAATTGAAGTTATCGCTCAAAGCTATGGTATCCTTGAGTCCCAAATCAAACACTGATAAAACTTCAAATGGCCCAAACTTCTATACGGTACGTCCTACACCTATCAAAGTTTGCAACATACAAATGCTTGTAACTTTTTACTGGAGCGTCATAAAACCTTGAAATTTTGTAACAATAAAGTACTCGAGCCTCTTGTCAATTTAAGCTATCGCTCAAAGCTACGCTACCCTTGAGTCCCAAATCAAACACTGATAAAACTTCAAATGGCCCTAAGTTCTATACGGTACGTCCTACACCTATCAAAGTTTGCAACATACAAATCCTTGTAACTTTTTACTGGAGCGTCGTAAAACCTTGAAATTTTGTAACAATAAAGTACTCGATCCTCTTGTCAATTTAAGTTATCGTTCAAAGCTATGCTACCCTTGAGTCCAAAATGAAACACTGATAAAACTTCAAATGGCCTTAACTTCTATACGGTACGTCCTACACCTATCAAAGTTTGCAACATATAAATGCTTGTAACCTTTTACTGGAGCGTCATAAAATCTTGAAATTTTGTAACAATAAAGTACTCGAGCCTCTTCTTAATTTAAGCTATCGTTCAAATCTATGCTACCCTTGAGTCCCAAATCAAACACTGATAAAACTTCAAATGGCCCTAACTTCTATACGGTACGTCCTACACCTATCAAAGTTTGCAACATACAAATGCTTGTAACTTTTTACTGGAGCGTCATAAAACCTTGAAATTTTGTAACAATAAAGTACTCGAGCCTCTTGTCAATTTAAGCTATCGCTCAAAGCTACGCTACCCTTGAGTCCCCAATCAAACACTGATAAAACTTCAAATGCCCCTAACTTCTATACGGTACGTCCTACACCTATCAAAGTTTGCAACATACAAATCCTTGTAACTTTTTACTGGAGCGTCATAAAACCTTGAAATTTTGTAACAATAAAGTACTCGAGCCTCTTGTCAATTGAAGTTATCGCTCAAAGCTATGGTATCCTTGAGTCCCAAATCAAACACTGATAAAACTTCAAATGGCCCTAACTTCTATACGGTACGTCCTACGCCTATCAAAGTTTGCAATGCTTGTAACTTTTTACTGGAGTGTCGTAAAACCTTGAAATTTTCTAAAAATAAAGTACTCGAGCCTCTTGTCAATTTAAGCTATCGCTCAAATCTATGCTACCCTTGAGTCCCAAATCAAACACTGATAAAACTACAAATGGCCCTAACTTCTATACGGTACGTCCTACACTTATCAAAGTTTGCAACATACAAATGCTAGTAACTTTTTACTGGAGCGTCATAAAACCTTGAAATTTTGTAACAATAAAGTACTCGAGCCTCTTGTCAATTTAAGCTATCACTCAAAGCTACGCTACCCTTGAGTCCCAAATCAAACACTGATAAAACTTCAAATGCCCCTAACTTCTATACGGTACGTCCTACACCTATCAAAGTTTGCAACATACAAATCCTTGTAACTTTTTACTGGAGCGTCATAAAACCTTGAAATTTTGTAACAATAAAGTACTCGAGCCTCTTGTCAATTGAAGTTATCGCTCAAAGCTATGGTATCCTTGAGTCCCAAATCAAACACTGATAAAACTTCAAATGGCCCTAACTTCTATACGGTACGTCCTACACCTATCAAAGTTTGCAACATACAAATGCTTGTAACTTTTTACTGGAGCGTCATAAAACCTTGAAATTTTGTAACAATAAAGTACTCGAGCCTCTTGTCAATTTAAGCTATCGCTCAAAGCTACGCTACCCTTGAGTCCCAAATCAAACACTGATAAAACTTCAAATGGCCCTAACTTCTATACGGTACGTCCTACACCTATCAAAGTTTGCAACATACAAATCCTTGTAACTTTTTACTGGAGCGTCGTAAAACCTTGAAATTTTGTAACAATAAAGTACTCGATCCTCTTGTCAATTTAAGTTATCGTTCAAAGCTATGCTACCCTTGAGTCCAAAATGAAACACTGATAAAACTTCAAATGGCCTTAACTTCTATACGGTACGTCCTACACCTATCAAAGTTTGCAACATATAAATGCTTGTAACCTTTTACTCTGAGCGTCATAAAATCTTGAAATTTTGTAACAATAAAGTACTCGAGCCTCTTCTTAATTTAAGCTATCGTTCAAATCTATGCTACCCTTGAGTCCCAAATCAAACACTGATAAAACTTCAAATGGCCCTAACTTCTATACGGTGCGTCCTACACCTATCAAAGTTTGCAACATACAAATGCTTGTAACTTTTTACTGGAGCGTCATAAAACCTTGAAATTTTGTAACAATAAAGTACTCGAGCCTCTTGTCAATTTAAGCTATCGCTCAAAGCTACGCTACCCTTGAGTCCCCAATCAAACACTGATAAAACTTCAAATGCCCCTAACTTCTATACGGTACGTCCTACACCTATCAAAGTTTGCAACATACAAATCCTTGTAACTTTTTACTGGAGCGTCATAAAACCTTGAAATTTTGTAACAATAAAGTACTCGAGCCTCTTGTCAATTGAAGTTATCGCTCAAAGCTATGGTATCCTTGAGTCCCAAATCAAACACTGATAAAACTTCAAATGGCCCTAACTTCTATACGGTACGTCCTACGCCTATCAAAGTTTGCAATGCTTGTAACTTTTTACTGGAGTGTCGTAAAACCTTGAAATTTTCTAAAAATAAAGTACTCGAGCCTCTTGTCAATTTAAGCTATCGCTCAAAGCTACGCTACCCTTGAGTCCCAAATCAAACACTGATAAAACTTCAAATGGCCCTAACTTCTATACGGTACGTCCTACACCTATCAAAGTTTGCAACATACAAATCCTTGTAACTTTTTACTGGAGCGTCGTAAAACCTTGAAATTTTGTAACAATGAAGTACTCGATCCTCTTGTCAATTTAAGTTTTCGTTCAAAGCTATGCTACCCTTGAGTCCCAAATGAAACACTGATAAAACTTCAAATGGCCTTAACTTCAATACGGTACGTCCTACACCTATCAAAGTTTGCAACATATAAATGCTTGTAACCTTTTACTGGAGCGTCATAAAACCTTGAAATTTTGTAACAATAAAGTACTCGAGCCTCTTCTTAATTTAAGCTATCGTTCAAATCTATGCTACCCTTGAGTCCCAAATCAAACACTGATAAAACTTCAAATGGCCCTAACTTCTATACGGTACGTCCTACACCTATCAAAGTTTGCAACATACAAATGCTTGTAACTTTTTACTGGAGCGTCATAAAACCTTGAAATTTTGTAACAATAAAGTACTCGAGCCTCTTGTCAATTTAAGCTATCGCTCAAAGCTACGCTACCCTTGAGTCCCCAATCAAACACTGATAAAACTTCAAATGCCCCTAACTTCTATACGGTACGTCCTACACCTATCAAAGTTTGCAACATACAAATCCTTGTAACTTTTTACTGGAGCGTCATAAAACCTTGAAATTTTGTAACAATAAAGTACTTGAGCCTCTTGTCAATTGAAGTTATCGCTCAAAGCTATGGTATCCTTGAGTCCCAAATCAAACACTGATAAAACTTCAAATGGCCCTAACTTCTATACGGTACGGCCTACGCCTATCAAAGTTTGCAATGCTTGTAACTTTTTACTGGAGTGTCGTAAAACCTTGAAATTTTCTAAAAATAAAGTACTCGAGCCTCTTGTCAATTTAAGCTATCGCTCAAATCTATGCTACCCTTGAGTCCCAAATCAAACACTGATAAAACTTCAAATGGCCCTAACTTCTATACGGTACGTCCTACACTTATCAATGTTTGCAACATACAAATGCTAGTAACTTTTTACTGGAGCGTCATAAAACCTTGAAATTTTGTAACAATAAAGTACTCGAGCCTCTTGTCAATTTAAGCTATCGCTCAAAGCTATGCTACCCTTGAGTCCCAAACCAAACACTGATAAAACTTCAAATGGCCCTAACTTCTATACGGTACATCCTACAACTATCAAAGTTTGCAACATACAAATCCTTGTAACTTTTTACTGGAGCGTCATAAAACCTTGAAATTTTGTAACAATAAAGTACTCGAGCCTCGTGTCAATTTAAGCTATCGCCCAAACCTATGCTACCCTTGAGTCCCAAAGCAAACACTAATAAAACTTCAAATGGCCCTAACTTCTATACAGTACGTCCTACACCTAACAAAGTTTGCAACATACAAATGCATGTAACTTTTTACTGGAGCGTCTTAAAACCTTGAAATTTTGTAACAATAAAGTACTCGAGCCTCTTGTCAATTTAAGCTATCGCTCAAAGCTATGCTACTCTTGAGTCCCAAATCAAACACTGATAAAACTTCAAATGGCCCTAACTTCTATACGGTACGTCCTACACCAATCAAAGTTTGCAACATACAAATGCTTGTAACTTTTTACTGGAGCGTCATAAAACCTTGAAATTTTGTAACAATAAAGTACTCGAGCCTCTTGTCAATTTAAGCTATCGCTCAAAGCTATGCTACCCTTGAGTCCCCAAACAAATACTGATAAAACTTCAAATGGCCCTAACTTCTATACGGTACGTCCTACACCCATCAAAGTTTGCAACATATAAATGCTTGTAACTTTTTACTGGAGCGTCATAAAACCTTGAAATTTTGTAACAATAAAGTACTCGGGCCTCTTGTCAATTTAGGCTATCGCTCAAAGCTATGCTACCCTTGAGTTCCAAATCAAACACTGATAAAACTTCAAATGGCCCTAACTTCTATACGGTATGTCCTACACCTATCAAAGTTTGCAACATACAAATGCTTGTAACTTTTTACTGGAGCGTCATAAAACCTTGAAATTTTGTAACAATAAAGTACTCGATCCTCTTGTCAATTTAAGTTATCGCTCAAAGCTATGCTACCCTTGAGTCCCAAATCAAACACTGATAAAACATCAAATGGCCCTAACTTCTATACGGTACGTCCTACACTTATCAAAGTTTGCAACATACAAATGCTTCTAACTTTTTACTGGAGCGTCATAAAACCTTGAAATTTTGTAACAATAAAGTACTCGAGCCTCTTGTCAATTGAAGTTATCGCTCAAAGCTATGGTATCCTTGACTCCCAAATCAAACACTGATAAAACTTCAAATGGCCCTAACTTTAATACGGTACGTCCTACACCTATCAAAGTTTGCAACATACAAATGCTTGTAACTTTTTACTGGAGCGTCATAAAACCTTGAAATTTTGTAACAATAAAGTACTCGAGCCTCTTGTCAATTTAAGCTATCGCTCAAAGCTACGCTACCCTTGAGTTCCAAATCAAACACTGATAAAACTTCAAATGGCCCTAACTTCTATACGGTACGTCCTACACCTATCAAAGTTTGCAACATACAAATCCTTGTAACTTTTTACTGGAGCGTCGTAAAACCTTGAAATTTTGTAACAATAAAGTACTCGATCCTCTTGTCAATTTAAGTTATCGTTCAAAGCTTTGCTACCCTTGAGTCCCAAATGAAACACTGATAAAACTTCAAATGGCCTTAACTTCTATACGGTACGTCCTACACCTATCAAAGTTTGCAACATATAAATGCTTGTAACCTTTTACTGGAGCGTCATAAAACCTTGAAATTTTGTAACAATAAAGTACTCGAGCCTCTTCTTAATTTAAGCTATCGTTCAAATCTATGCTACCCTTGAGTCCCAAATCAAACACTGATAAAACTTCAAATGGCCCTAACTTCTATACGGTACGTCCTACACCTATCAAAGTTTGCAACTTACAAATGCTTGTAACTTTTTACTGGAGCGTCATAAAACCTTGAAATTTTGTAACAATAAAGTACTCGAGCCTCTTGTCAATTTAAGCTATCGCTCAAAGCTACGCTACCCTTGAGTCCCCAATCAAACACTGATAAAACTTCAAATGCCCCTAACTTCTATACGGTACGTCCTACAACTATCAAAGTTTGCAACATACAAATCCTTGTAACTTTTTACTGGAGCGTCATAAAACCTTGAAATTTTGTAACAATAAAGTACTCGAGCCTCTTGTCAATTGAAGCTATCGCTCAAAGGTATCCTTGAGTCCCAAATCAAACACTGATAAAACTTCAAATGGCCCTAACTTCTATACGGTACGTCCTACGCCTATCAAAGTTTGCAATGCTTGTAACTTTTTACTGGAGTGTCGTAAAACCTTGAAATTTTCTAAAAATAAAGTACTCGAGCCTCTTGTCAATTTAAGCTATCGCTCAAATCTATGCTACCCTTGAGTCCCAAATCAAACACTGATAAGACTTCAAATGGCCCTAACTTCTATACGGTACGTCCTACACTTATCAAAGTTTGCAACATACAAATGCTAGTAACTTTTTACTGGAGCGTCATAAAACCTTGAAATTTTGTAACAATAAAGTACTCGAGCCTCTTGTCAATTTAAGCTATCGCTCAAAGCTATGCTACCCTTGAGTCCCAAACCAAACACTGATAAAACTTCAAATGGCCCTAACTTCTATACGGTACATCCTACAACTATCAAAGTTTGCAGCATACAAATCCTTGTAACTTTTTACTGGAGCGTCATAAAACCTTGAAATTTTGTAACAATAAAGTACTCGAGCCTCGTGTCAATTTAAGCTATCGCTCAAACCTATGCTACCCTTGAGTCCCAAAGCAAACACTAATAAAATTTCAAATGGCCCTAACTTCTATACAGTATGTCCTACACCTAACAAAGTTTGCAACATACAAATGCATGTAACTTTTTACTGGTGCGTCATAAAACCTGGCAATTTTGTAACAATCAAGTACTCGAGCCTCTTGTCAATTTAAGTTATCGCTCAAAGCTATGCTACTCTTGCATCCCAAATCAAACACTGATAAAACTTCAAATGACCCTAGCTTCTATACGGTACGTCCTACACCAATCAAAGTTTGCAACATACAAATGCTTGTAACTTTTTACTGGAGCGCATTCAAACCTTGAAATTTTGTAACAATAAAGTACTCGAGCCTGTTGTCAATTTAAGTTATCGCTCAAAGCTATGCTACCCTTGAGTCCCAAATCAAACACTGATAAAACTTCAAATGGCCCTAACTTATGTATGGTACGTCCTACACCTATCAAAGTTTGCAACATACAAATGCTTGTAACTTTTTAGTGGAGCGTCATAAAACCTTGAAATTTTGTAACAATAAAGTACTCGAGCCTCGTGTCAATTTAAGCTATCGCTCAAACCTATGCTACCCTTGAGTCCCAAAGCAAACACTAATAAAACTTCAAATGGCCCTAACTTCTATACAGTATGTCCTACACCTAACAAAGTTTGCAACATACAAATGCATGTAACTTTTTACTGGTGGGTCATAAAACCTGGCAATTTTGTAACAATCAAGTACTCGAGCCTCTTGTCAATTTAAGTTATCGCTCAAAGCTATGCTACTCTTGCATCCCAAATCAAACACTGATAAAACTTCAAATGGCCCTAGCTTCTATACGGTACGTCCTACACCAATCAAAGTTTGCAACATACAAATGCTTGTAACTTTTTACTGGAGCGCATTCAAACCTTGAAATTTTGTAACAATAAAGTACTCGAGCCTCTTGTCAATTTAAGTTATCGCTCAAAGCTATGCTACCCTTGAGTCCCAAATCAAACACTGATAAAAACTTCAAATGGCCCTAACTTATGTATGGTACGTCCTACACCTATCAAAGTTTGCAACATACAAATGCTTGTAACTTTTTAGTGGAGCGTCATAAAACCTTGATATTTTGTAACAATAAAGTACTCGAGCCTCTTGTCAATTTAAGCTATCGCTCAAAGCTATGCTACCCTTGAGTCCCAAATCAAACACTGATAAAACTTCAAATGGCCCTAACTTCTATACAGTACGTCCTACACCTAAAAAAGTTTGCAACATACAAATGCATGTAACTTTTTACTGGAGCGTCTTAAAACCTGGAAATTTTGTAACAATAAAGTACTCGGGCCTCTTGTCAATTTAAGCTATCGCTCAAAGCTATGCTACTCTTGAGTCCCAAATCAAACACTGATAAAACTTCAAATGACCGTAACTTCTATACGGTACGTCCTACACCTATCAAAGTTTGCAACATACAAATGCTTGTAACTTTTTACTGGAGCGTCATAAAACCTTGAAATTTTGAAACAGTAAAGTACTCGAGCCTCTTGTCAATTTAAGCTATCGCTCAAAGCTATGCTATCCTTCAGTCCGAAATCAAACACTGATAAAACTTCAAATAGCCCTAACTTCTATACGGTACGTCCTACACCTATCAAAGTTTGCAACATACAAATGCTTGTAACTTTTTACTGGAGCGGCATAAAACCTTGAAATTTTGTAACAATAAAGTACTCGAGCCTCTTGTCAATTTAAGCTATCGCTCAAAGCTACGCTACCCTTGAGTCCCAAATCAAACATTGATAAAACTTCAAATGGCCCTAACTTCTATACGGTACGTCCTACACCTATCAAAGTTTGCAACATACAAATCCTTGTAACTTTTTACTGGAGCGTCATAAAACCTTGAAATTTTGTAACAATAAAGTACTCGATCCTCTTGTCAATTTAAGCTATCACTCAAAGCTACGCTACCCTTGAGTCCCAAATGAAACACTGATAAAACTTCAAATGGCCTTAACTTCTATACGGTACGTCCTACACCTATCAAAGTTTGCAACATATAAATGCTTGTAACCTTTTACAGGAGCGTCATAAAACCTTGAAATTTTGTAACAATAAAGTACTCGAGATTCTTCTCAATTTAAGCTATCGCTCAAATCTATGCTACCCTTGAGTCCCAAATCAAACACTGATAAAACTTCAAATGGCCCTAACTTCTATACGGTACGTCCTACTCCTCTATGCCTATGTCTAACCATCTCTGCCTCAGTCGGCGTCTCAGTCGGCGTCGCAGCCTCTGTCAGCGTCGCAGCCTCTGTGAGCGTCTCTGTAGGCGTCTCAGTCGCTGGCGCTGTCGATTGGGGGGTCTGCGGCCTTCTCTATGCCTATATCTACCCCTATCTGCCTCAGTCGGCGTCTCAGTCGGCGTCTCAGTCGGCGTCTCAGTCGGCTTCGCAGCCTGTGTCAGCGTCTCTGTAAACGTCTCAGTCGCTGTAGCTGTCGATTGGGGAGGTCTGCTGCCTTCTCTATGCCAATATCTACCCCTATCTGCCTCAGTCGGCATCTCAGTCGGCGTCGCAGCCTCTATCAGAGTCTCTGTAGGCATCTCAGTCGCTGCCGTTGTCGATTGGGGGGTATGCTGCCTTCTGTATGCCTATATCTCCATCTATCTGCCTCAGTCGGCATCTCAGTCGGCGTCGCAACCTCTATCAGCATCTCTGTAGGCGTCTCAATTGTTGTCGCTGTCGATTGGTGGGTCTGCTGCCTTCTCTATGCCTATATCTACCCCTACCTACCTCCGTCGGCGTCACAGTCGGCTTCGCAGCCTGTGTCAGCGTCTCTGTAGGCGTCTCAATTGTTGCCGCTGTCGATTGGTGGGTCTGCTGCCTTCTCTATGCCTATATCTACCCCTACCTGCCTCAGTCGGCGTCACAGACGGCGTCGCAGCCTCGATTGGGGGGTCTGCCGCCTTCTCTATGCCAATATCTACCCCTATCTGCCTCAGTCGGCGACGGAGTCTCTCTCAGCGTCTCTGAATAAGTCTTAGTCGCTGCCGTTGTCGATTCGGGGTTCTGCTGCCTTCTCTATGCCTATATATACCCCTATCTGCCTCAGTCGGCGTCTCAGTCGGAGTTGCAACCTCTGTCAGCGTCTCTGTAGGTGTCTCAGTCGCTGCCGCTGTCGATTGGGGGGTGTGTTGCCTTCTCTATCCCTATATTTACATCTATCTGCCTCAGTCGGCATCTCAGTCGGCGTCGCAGCCTCTATCAGCGTCTCTGTTGGTGTCTCAGTTATTGCCGCTGTCGATTGGGTTGTCTGCTGCCTTCTCTATGCATATGTCTAACCATCTCTGCCTCAGTCGGCGTCTCAGTCGGCGTCGCAGCCTCTGTCAGCGTCGCAGCCTCTGTCAGCGTCGCAGCCTCTGTGAGCATCTCTGTAGGCGTCTCAGTCGCTGCCGCTGTCGATTGGGGGGTCTTCTGCGTTCTCTATGCCTATATCTACCCTTATCTGCCTCAGTCAGCGTCTCAATCGGCATCGCAGCCTCTGTCAGCCTCTCTGAATACGTCTCAGTTGGTGCCGCTATCGATTGGAGGGTCTGCTGCCTTCTCTATGCCAATATCTACCCCTATCTGCCTCAGTCGGCGTGTCAGTCGGCGTCGCAGCTTATGTCAGCGTTTCTATAGGCGTCTCAGTCGCTGCCGCTGTCGATTGGGGTGTCTGCTGCCTTCTGTATGCCTATATCTAACCCTATCTGCCTCATTTGGCAACTCAGTCGGCGTCGCAGCCTGTATCAGCATCTCTGTAGGCGTCTCAGTTGTTGCCGCTGTCGATTGGTGGGTCTGCTGCCTTCTCTATGCCTATATCTACCCCTACCTACCTCCGTCGGCGTCACAGTCGGCTTCGCAACCTGTGTCAGCGTCTCTGTAGGCGACTCAGTCGCTGGCGCTGTCGATTGGGGGGTCTGCTGCCTTCTCTATGCCAATATCTACCCCTATCTGCCTCAGTCGGCATCTTAGTCGGCGTCGCAGCCTCTATCAGAGTCTCTGTATGCGTCTCAGTTGTTGCCGCTGTCGATTGGAGGGTCTGCTGCCTTCTCTATGCCAATATCTACCCCTATCTGCCTCAGTCGGTGTCTCAGTCGGCGTCGCAGCCTCTGTCAGCGTCTCTGTAGGCGTCTCAGTCGCTGCCGCTGTCGATTGGGGTGTCTGCTGCCTTCTGTATGCCTATATCTACCCCTATCTGCCTCAGTCGGCAACTCAGTCGGCGTCGCAGCCTGTATCAGCGTCTCTGTAGGCGTCTCAATTGTTGCCGCTGTCGATTGGTGGGTCTGCTGCCTTCTCTGTGCCTATATATACCCTTACCCGCCACAGTCGGCGTCGCAGCCTCTTGTCACAGTCTCTGTAGGCATCTCAGTCGCTGCCGTTTTCGATTGGGGGGTATGCTGCCTTCTGTATGCCTATATCTACATCTATCTGCCTCAGTCGGCATCTCCGTCGGCGTCGCAGCCTCTATCAGCGTCTCTGTAGGCGTCTCAATTGTTGCCGCTGTCGATTGGTGCGTCTGGTGCCTTCTCTGTGCCTATATATACCCCTACCCGCCTCAGTCGGCGTCACAGTCGGCATCGCAGCCTCGATTGGGGGGTCTGCTGCCTTCTCTATGCCAATATCTACCCTTATCTGCCTCAGTCGGCGTCGCAGTCTCTCTCAGCGTCTCTGAATAAGTCTCAGTCGCTGCCGCTGTCGATTCGGGGTTCTGCTGCCTTCTCTATGCCTATATCTACCCCTATCTGTCTCAGTCGGCGTCGCAACCTATGTCAGCGTCTCTGTAGGCGTCTCAGTAGCTGCCGCTGTTGATTTTGGGGTCTGCTAACTTCTCTATGCCTATCTCTTCCCCTATCTGCCTCAGTCGGCTTCGCAGTCTCTGTCAGCGACTCTGTAGGTGCCTATTGTCGCTGTCGCTGTCGATTGGGGGGATCTGCTGCCTTCTCTATGCCAATATCTACCCTTATCTGCCTCAGTCGGCGTCGCAGCCTCTGTCAACGTCTCTGAATGCGTCTCAGTCGCTGCCACTGTCGATTGGGGGGTCTGATGCCTTCTTATTGCCTATATCTACCCCTATCTGCCTCAGTCGGCATCTCAGTCGGCGTCGCAGCCTCTGTCAGCGTCTCTGTAGACGTCTCAGTCGCTGCCACTGTCGATTGGGGGGTCTGATGCCTTCTTATTGCCTATATCTACCCCTATCTGCCTCAGTCGGCATCTCAGTCGGCATAGCAGTCTCTGTCAGCGACTCTGTAGGTGCCTATTGTCGTTGTCGCTGTCGATTGGGGGGTCTGCTGCCTTCTCTATGTCAATATCTACCCCTATCTGCCTACGTCGGTGTCGCTGCCTCTCTCAGCGTTTTTGAACAAGTCTCAGTCGCTGCAGCTGTCGATTGGGGGGTCCGCTGCCTTCTCTATGTCTATATCTACCCCTATCTGCCCCAGTCGGCGTCTCAGCCGGTGTCGCAGCCTCTGTCAGCGTCTCTGTAGGCGTCTCAGTCGCTGCCGCTGTCGATTGGGGGGTCTGCTGCCTTCTCTATGCCAATATCTACCCCTCGCTGCCTCAGTCGGGGTCTTAGTCGACGTCGCAGCCTCTATCAGCGTCTCTGTAGGCGTCTCAGTTGTTGCCGCTGTCGATTGGGTTCTCTGCTGCCTTCTCTATGCCTATCTCTTCCCCTATCTGCCTCAGTCGGCGCCACAGTCGGCTTCGCAGCCTCTATCAGCGTCTCTGTAGGTGTCTCAGTCGTTGCCGTTGTCGATTGGGGGGTCTGATGCCTTCTCTATGCCTATATCTATCCCTATCTGCCTTAGTCGGTGCCTCAGTCGGCGTCGCAGCCTCTGTGAGCCTCTCTGTAGGCGTCTCAGGCGCTGCCGCTGTCGATTGGGGGGTCTGCTGCTTTCTCTATGCCTATATCTACCCTTATCTGCCTCAGTCGGCGCCTCAGTCGGCGTCGCAGCTTCTGTCAGCCTCTCTGAATGTGTCTCAGTCGCTGCCGCTGTCGATTGGGGGGTCTGCTGCCTTCTCTATACCTATATCTACCCCAATCTGCTTCAGTCGGCGTCTCAGTCGGCGTCGCAGCCTATGTCAGCATCTCTGTTGGCGTCTCAGTAGCTGCCGCTGTTGATTGGGGGGACTGCTGACTTCTCTACGCCTATCTCTTCCCCTATCTGCCTCAGTCGGCTTCGCAGCCTCTGTCAGCGTCTCTGTAGGTGTCTCAGTCGCTGCCGCTGTCGATTGAGGGGTCTGATGCCTTCTCTTTGCATATATATACCTCTATCTGCCTCAGTCGGCATCTCAGTCGGCATCGCAGCCTCTGTCAGCGTCTCTGTAGGCGTCTCAGTCGCTGCCGCTGTCGATTGGGGGGTCTGCTGCCTTCTCTATGCCTATATCTACCCCTATCTGCCTCAGTCGGCGTCGCAGCTTCTTGTCAGCGTCTCTGTAGGCATCTCAATCGCTGCCATTGTCGATTTGGGAGTCTGCTGCCTTCTCTATGCCTATATCTACCCCTATCTGCTTCAGTCGGCGTCTCAGTCGGCGTCTCAGCCTCTTGTCAGCGTCTCTGTAGGCATCTCAGTCGCTGCCGTTGTCGATTGGGAGGTCTGCTGCCTTCTGTATGCCTATAGCTACCCCTATCTGCCTCAGTCGGCATCTCAGTCGGCGTCGCAGCCTCTATCAGCGTCTCTGTATGCGTCTCAGTTGTTGCCGCTGTCGATTGGAGGGTCTGCTGCCTTCTCTATGCTTATATCTACCCCTATCTGCCTCAGCCGGCCTCTCAGTCGGCGTCTCAGTCGGCGTCGCAGCCTCTTGTCAGCGTCTCTGTAGGCATTTCAGTTGCTGCCGCTGTCGATTGGGAGGTCTGCTGCCTTCTCTATGCCTATATATACCTCTATCTGCCTCAATCGGCATCTCAGTCGGCGCCGCAGCCTCTATCAGCGTCTCTCTAGGCGTCTCAGTTGTTGCCGCTGTCGATTGGGTTGTCTGCTGCCTTCTCTATGCCTATCTCTTCCCCTATCTGCCTCAGTCGGCGCCACAGTCGGCTTCGCAGCCTCTATCAGCGTCTCTGTAGGTGTCTCAGTCGTTGCCGTTGTCGATTGGGGGGTCTGATGCCTTCTCTATGCCTATATCTATCCCTATCTGCCTTAGTCGGTGCCTCAGTCGGCGTCGCAGCCTCTGTGAGCATCTCTGTATTCGTCTCAGTCGCTGCCGCTGTCGATTGGGGGGGGGGGGGGGTCTGCTGTCTTCTCTATGCCTATATCTACCCTTATCTGCCTCAGTTGGCGTCTCAGTCGGCTTCGCAGCCTCTGTCAGCCTCTCTGAATGCGTCTCAGTCGCAGCCGCTATCGATTGGGAGTCTGCTGCCTTCTCTATGCCTATCTCTTCCCCTATCTGCTTCAGTCGGCATCTCAGTCGGCATCGCAGCCTCTGTCAGCGTCTCTGTAGGCGTCTCAGTCGCTGCCGCTGTCGATTGGGGGGTCTGCTGCCTTCTCTATGCCTATATCTACCCCTACCTGCCTCAGTCGGCATCTCAGTCGGCGTCGCAGCCTCTGTCAGCGTCTCTGTAGACGTCTCATTTGTTGCCGCTGTCGATTTGGGGGTCTGCTGCCTTCTCTATGCCTATGTCTACCCCTCTCTGCCTCAGTCGGCATCTCAGTCGGCGTCGCAGCCTCTGTCAGCGTCGCAGCCTCTGTCAGCGTCTCTGTAGGCGTCTCAGTTACTGCCACTGTCGATTGGGGCGGGTTCTGCTGCCTGCTCTATGCCTATATCTACCCCTACCTGCCCCAGTCAGCATCTCAGTCGGCGTCGCAGCCTCTGTCAGCGTCTCTGTATGCGTCTCAGTTGTTGCCGCTGTCGATTGGTGGGTCTGCTGCCTTCTCTATGCCTATATCTACCCCTACCTGCGTCAGTCGGCGTCACAGCCGGCGTCGCAGCCTCGATTGGGGGGTCTGCTGCCTTCTCTATGTCAATATGTACCCCTATCTGCCACAGTCGGCGTCGCTGCCTCTCTCAGCGTCTCCGAATAAGTCTTAGTCGCTGCCGTTGTCTATTCGGGGTTCTGCTGCCTTCTCTATGCCTATATATACCCCTATCTGCCTCAGTCGGCGTCTCAGTCGGAGTTGCAGCCTCTGTCAGCGTCTCTGTAGGCGTCTCAGTCGCTGCCGCTGTCGATTGGGGGGTCTGCTGCCTTCTCTATGCCTATATCTACCCCTACCTGCCTCAGTCGGCATCTCAGTCGGCGCCGCAGCCTCTATCAGCGTCTCTCTAGGCGTCTCAGTTGTTGCCGCTGTCGATTGGGTTGTCTGCTGCCTTCTCTATGCCTATCTCTTCCCCTATCTGCCTCAGTCGGCGCCACAGTCGGCTTCGCAGCCTCTATCAGCGTCTCTGTAGGTGTCTCAGTCGTTGCCGTTGTCGATTGGGGGGTCTGATGCCTTCTCTATGCCTATATCTATCCCTATCTGCCTTAGTCGGTGCCTCAGTCGGCGTCGCAGCCTCTGTGAGCATCTCTGTATTCGTCTCAGTCGCTGCCGCTGTCGATTGGGGGGGGGGGTCTGCTGTCTTCTCTATGCCTATATCTACCCTTATCTGCCTCAGTTGGCGTCTCAGTCGGCTTCGCAGCCTCTGTCAGCCTCTCTGAATGCGTCTCAGTCGCAGCCGCTATCGATTGGGAGTCTGCTGCCTTCTCTATGCCTATCTCTTCCCCTATCTGCTTCAGTCGGCATCTCAGTCGGCGTCGCAGCCTCTATCAGCGTCTCTGTTGGTGTCTCAGTTATTGCCGCTGTCGATTGGGTTGTCTGCTGCCTTCTCTATGCATATGTCTAACCTTCTCTGCCTCAGTCGGCGTCTCAGTCGGCGTCGCAGCCTCTGTCAGCGTCGCAGCCTCTGTGAGCATCTCTGTAGGCGTCTCAGTCGCTGCCGCTGTCGATTGGGGGTCTTCTGCGTTCTCTATGCCTATATCTACCCTTATCTGCCTCAGTCAGCGTCTCAATCGGCATCGCAGCCTCTGTCAGCCTCTCTGAATACGTCTCAGTTGGTGCCGCTATCGATTGGAGGGTCTGCTGCCTTCTCTATGCCAATATCTACCCCTATCTGCCTCAGTCGGCGTGTCAGTCGGCGTCGCAGCTTATGTCAGCGTCTCTGTAGGGGTCTCAGTAGCTGCCGCTGTTGATTGGGGGGTCTGCTGACTTCTCTATGCCTATCTCTTCCCCTATCTGCCTCAGTCGGCAACTCAATCGGCATCGCAGCCTCTGTCAGTGTCTATGTAGGCATCTCAGTCGCTGCCGCCGTCGATTGGGGGGTCTCCTGCATTCTCTATGCCAATATCTACCCCTATCTGCCTCAGTCGGCGTCGCAGACTCTGTCAGCGTTTCTATAGGCGTCTCAGTCGCTGCCGCTGTCGATTGGGGTGTCTGCTGCCTTCTGTATGCCTATATCTAACCCTATCTGCCTCATTTGGCAACTCAGTCGGCGTCGCAGCCTGTATCAGCATCTCTGTAGGCGTCTCAGTTGTTGCCGCTGTCGATTGGTGGGTCTGCTGCCTTCTCTATGCCTATATCTACCCCTACCTACCTTCGTTGGCGTCACAGTCGGCTTCGCAACCTGTGTCAGCGTCTCTGTAGGCGACTCAGTCGCTGGCGCTGTCGATTGGGGGGGTCTGCTACCTTCTCTATGCCAATATCTACCCCTATCTGCCTCAGTCGGCATCTCAGTCGGCGTCGCAGCCTCTATCAGAGTCTCTGTATGCGTCTCAGTTGTTGCCGCTGTCGATTGGAGGGTCTGCTGCCTTCTCTATGCCAATATCTACCCCTATCTGCCTCAGTCGGTGTCTCAGTCGGCGTCGCAGCCTCTGTCAGCGTCTCTGTAGGCGTCTCAGTCGCTGCCGCTGTCGATTGGGGTGTCTGCTGCCTTCTGTATGCCTATATCTACCCCTATCTGCCTCAGTCGGCAACTCAGTCGGCGTCGCAGCCTGTATCAGCATCTCTGTAGGCGTCTCAATTGTTGCCGCTGTCGATTGGTGGGTCTGCTGCCTTCTCTGTGCCTATATATACCCTTACCCGCCACAGTCGGCGTCGCAGCCTCTTGTCACAGTCTCTGTAGGCATCTCAGTCGCTGCCGTTTTCGATTGGGGGGTATGCTGCCTTCTGTATGCCTATATCTACATCTATCTGCCTCAGTCGGCATCTCCGTCGGCGTCGCAGCCTCTATCAGCGTCTCTGTAGGCGTCTCAATTGTTGCCGCTGTCGATTGGTGCGTCTGGTGCCTTCTCTGTGCCTATATATACACCTACCCGCCTCAGTCGGCGTCACAGTCGGCATCGCAGCCTCGATTGGGGGGTCTGCTGCCTTCTCTATGCCAATATTTACCCTTATCTGCCTCAGTCGTCGTCGCAGTCTCTCTCAGCGTCTCTGAATAAGTCTCAGTCGCTGCCGCTGTCGATTCGGGGTTCTGCTGCCTTCTCTATGCCTATATCTACCCCTATCTGTCTCAGTCGGCGTCGCAACCTATGTCAGCGTCTCTGTAGGCGTCTCAGTAGCTACCGCTGTTGATTTTGGGGTCTGCTAACTTCTCTATGCCTATCTCTTCCCCTATCTGCCTCAGTCGGCTTCGCAGTCTCTGTCAGCGACTCTGTAGGTGCCTATTGTCGCTGTCGCAGTCGATTGGGGGGATCTGCTGCCTTCTCTATGCCAATATCTACCCTTATCTGCCTCAGTCGGCGTCGCAGCCTCTGTCAACGTCTCTGAATGCATCTCAGTCGCTGCCACTGTCGATTGGGGGGTCTGATGCCTTCTTATTGCCTATATCTACCCCTATCTGCCTCAGTCGGCATCTCAGTCGGCGTCGCAGCCTCTGTCAGCGTCTCTGTAGACGTCTCAGTCGCTGCCACTGTCGATTGGGGGGTCTGATGCCTTCTTATTGCCTATATCTACCCCTATCTGCCTCAGTCGGCATCTCAGTCGGCATAGCAGTCTCTGTCAGCGACTCTGTAGGTGCCTATTGTCGCTGTCGCTGTCGATTGGGGGGTCTGCTGCCTTCTCTATGTCAATATCTACCCCTATCTGCCTACGTCGGTGTCGCTGCCTCTCTCAGCGTTTTTGAACAAGTCTCAGTCGCTGCAGCTGTCGATTGGGGGGTCCGCTGCCTTCTCTATGTCTATATCTACCCCTATCTGCCTCAGTCGGCGTCTCAGCCGGTGTCGCAGCCTCTGTCAGCGTCTCTGTAGGCGTCTCAGTCGCTGCCGCTGTCGATTGGGGGGTCTGCTGCCTTCTCTATGCCAATATCTACCCCTCGCTGCCTCAGTCGGGGTCTTAGTCGACGTCGCAGCCTCTATCAGCGTCTCTGTACGCGTCTCAGTTGTTGCCGCTGTCGATTGGGTTCTCTGCTGCCTTCTCTATGCCTATCTCTTCCCCTATCTGCCTCAGTCGGCGCCACAGTCGGCTTCGCAGCCTCTATCAGCGTCTCTGTAGGTGTCTCAGTCGTTGCCGTTGTCGATTGGGGGGTCTGATGCCTTCTCTATGCCTATATCTATCCGTATCTGCCTCAGTCGGCGTCGCAGCTTCTTGTCAGCGTCTCTGTAGGCATCTCAATCGCTGCCGTTGTCGATTTGGGAGTCTGCTGCCTTCTCTATGCCTATATCTACCCCTATCTGCTTCAGTCGGCGTCTCAGTCGGCGTCTCAGCCTCTTGTCAGCGTCTCTGTAGGCATCTCAGTCGCTGCCGTTGTCGATTGGGAGGTCTGCTGCCTTCTGTATGCCTATAGCTACCCCTATCTGCCTCAGTCGGCATCTCAGTCGGCGTCGCAGCCTCTATCAGCGTCTCTGTATGCGTCTCAGTTGTTGCCGCTGTCGATTGGAGGGTCTGCTGCCTTCTCTATGCTTATATCTACCCCTATCTGCCTCAGCCGGCCTCTCAGTCGGCGTCTCAGTCGGCGTCGCAGCCTCTTGTCAGCGTCTCTGTAGGCATTTCAGTTGCTGCCGCTGTCGATTGGGAGGTCTGCTGCCTTCTCTATGCCTATATTTACCTCTATCTGCCTCAATCGGCATCTCAGTCGGCGCCGCAGCCTCTATCAGCGTCTCTCTAGGCGTCTCAGTTGTTGCCGCTGTCGATTGGGTTGTCTGCTGCCTTCTCTATGCCTATCTCTTCCCCTATCTGCCTCAGTCGGCGCCACAGTCGGCTTCGCAGCCTCTATCAGCGTCTCTGTAGGTGTCTCAGTCGTTGCCGTTGTCGATTGGGGGGTCTGATGCCTTCTCTATGCCTATATCTATCCCTATCTGCCTTAGTCGGTGCCTCAGTCGGCGTCGCAGCCTCTGTGAGCATCTCTGTATTCGTCTCAGTCGCTGCCGCTGTCGATTGGGGGGGGGGGGGGTCTTCTGTCTTCTCTATGCCTATATCTACCCTTATCTGCCTCAGTTGGCGTCTCAGTCGGCTTCGCAGCCTCTGTCAGCCTCTCTGAATGCGTCTCAGTCGCAGCCGCTATCGATTGGGAGTCTGCTGCCTTCTCTATGCCTATCTCTTCCCCTATCTGCTTCAGTCGGCATCTCAGTCGGCATCGCAGCCTCTGTCAGCGTCTCTGTAGGCGTCTCAGTCGCTGCCGCTGTCGATTGGGGGGTCTGCTGCCTTCTCTATGCCTATATCTACCCCTACCTGCCTCAGTCGGCATCTCAGTCGGCGTCGCAGCCTCTGTCAGCATCTCTGTAGACGTCTCATTTGTTGCCGCTGTCGATTTGGGGGTCTGCTGCCTTCTCTATGCCTATGTCTACCCCTCTCTGCCTCAGTCGGCATCTCAGTCGGCGTCGCAGCCTCTGTCAGCGTCGCAGCCTCTGTCAGCGTCGCAGCCTCTGTCAGCGTCTCTGTAGGCGTCTCAGTTACTGCCACTGTCGATTGGGGCGGGTTCTGCTGCCTGCTCTATGCCTATATCTACCCCTACCTGCCCCAGTCAGCATCTCAGTCGGCGTCGCAGCCTCTGTCAGCGTCTCTGTATGCGTCTCAGTTGTTGCCGCTGTCGATTGGTGGGTCTGCTGCCTTCTCTATGCCTATATCTACCCCTACCTGCGTCAGTCGGCGTCACAGCCGGCGTCGCAGCCTCGATTGGGGGGTCTGCTGCCTTCTCTATGTCAATATGTACCCCTATCTGCCACAGTCGGCGTCGCTGCCTCTCTCAGCGTCTCTGAATAAGTCTTAGTCGCTGCCGTTGTCGATTCGGGGTTCTGCTGCCTTCTCTATGCCTATATATACCCCTATCTGCCTCAGTCGGCGTCTCAGTCGGAGTTGCAGCCTCTGTCAGCGTCTCTGTAGGTGTCTCAGTCGCTGCCGCTGTCGATTGGGGGGTGTGTTGCCTTCTCTATCCCTATATTTACATCTATCTGCCTCAGTTGGCATCTCAGTCGGCGTCGCAGCCTCTATCAGCGTCTCTGTTGGTGTCTCAGTTATTGCCGCTGTCGATTGGGTTGTCTGCTGCCTTCTCTATGCATATGTCTAACCTTCTCTGCCAAAGTCGGCGTCTCAGTCGGCGTCGCAGCTTATGTCAGCGTCTCTGTAGGGGTCTCAGTAGCTGCCGCTGTTGATTGGGGGGGTCTGCTGACTTCTCTATGCCTATCTCTTCCCCTATCTGCCTCAGTCGGCAACTCAATCGGCATCGCAGCCTCTGTCAGTGTCTATGTAGGCATCTCAGTCGCTGCCGCCGTCGATTGGGGGGTCTCCTGCATTCTCTATGCCAATATCTACCCCTATCTGCCTCAGTCGGCGTCGCAGACTCTGTCAGCGTTTCTATAGGCGTCTCAGTCGCTGCCGCTGTCGATTGGGGTGTCTGCTGCCTTCTGTATGCCTATATCTAACCCTATCTGCCTCATTTGGCAACTCAGTCGGCGTCGCAGCCTGTATCAGCATCTCTGTAGGCGTCTCAGTTGTTGCCGCTGTCGATTGGTGGGTCTGCTGCCTTCTCTATGCCTATATCTACCCCTACCTACCTTCGTCGGCGTCACAGTCGGCTTCGCAACCTGTGTCAGCGTCTCTGTAGGCGACTCAGTCGCTGGCGCTGTCGATTGGGGGGTCTGCTGCCTTCTCTATGCCAATATCTACCCCTATCTGCCTCAGTCGGCATCTCAGTCGGCGTCGCAGCCTCTATCAGAGTCTCTGTATGCGTCTCAGTTGTTGCCGCTGTCGATTGGAGGGTCTGCTGCCTTCTCTATGCCAATATCTACCCCTATCTGCCTCAGTCGGTGTCTCAGTCGGCGTCGCAGCCTCTGTCAGCGTCTCTGTAGGCGTCTCAGTCGCTGCCGCTGTCGATTGGGGTGTCTGCTGCCTTCTGTATGCCTATATCTACCCCTATCTGCCTCAGTCGGCAACTCAGTCGGCGTCGCAGCCTCTATCAGCATCTCTGTAGGCGTCTCAATTGTTGCCGCTGTCGATTGGTGGGTCTGCTGCCTTCTCTGTGCCTATATATACCCTTACCCGCCACAGTCGGCGTCGCAGCCTCTTGTCACAGTCTCTGTAGGCATCTCAGTCGCTGCCGTTTTCGATTGGGGGGTATGCTGCCTTCTGTATGCCTATATCTACATCTATCTGCCTCAGTCGGCATCTCCGTCGGCGTCGCAGCCTCTATCAGCGTCTCTGTAGGCGTCTCAATTGTTGCCGCTGTCGATTGGTGCGTCTGGTGCCTTCTCTGTGCCTATATATACACCTACCCGCCTCAGTCGGCGTCACAGTCGGCATCGCAGCCTCGATTGGGGGGTCTGCTGCCTTCTCTATGCCAATATCTACCCTTATCTGCCTCAGTCGTCGTCGCAGTCTCTCTCAGCGTCTCTGAATAAGTCTCAGTCGCTGCCGCTGTCGATTCGGGGTTCTGCTGCCTTCTCTATGCCTATATCTACCCCTATCTGTCTCAGTCGGCGTCGCAACCTATGTCAGCGTCTCTGTAGGCGTCTCAGTAGCTACCGCTGTTGATTTTGGGGTCTGCTAACTTCTCTATGCCTATCTCTTCCCCTATCTGCCTCAGTCGGCTTCGCAGTCTCTGTCAGCGACTCTGTAGGTGCCTATTGTCGCTGTCGCTGTCGATTGGGGGGATCTGCTGCCTTCTCTATGCCAATATCTACCCTTATCTGCCTCAGTCGGCGTCGCAGCCTCTGTCAACGTCTCTGAATGCATCTCAGTCGCTGCCACTGTCGATTGGGGGGTCTGATGTCTTCTTATTGCCTATATCTACCCCTATCTGCCTCAGTCGGCATCTCAGTCGGCGTCGCAGCCTCTGTCAGCGTCTCTGTAGACGTCTCAGTCGCTGCCACTGTCGATTGGGGGGTCTGATGCCTTCTTATTGCCTATATCTACCCCTATCTGCCTCAGTCGGCATCTCAGTCGGCATAGCAGTCTCTGTCAGCGACTCTGTAGGTGCCTATTGTCGCTGTCGATTGGGGGCTCTGCTGCCTTCTCTATTTCAATATCTACCCCTATCTGCCTACGTCGGTGTCGCTGCCTCTCTCAGCGTTTTTGAACAAGTCTCAGTCGCTGCAGCTGTCGATTGGGGGGTCCGCTGCCTTCTCTATGTCTATATCTACCCCTATCTGCCTCAGTCGGCGTCTCAGCCGGTGTCGCAGCCTCTGTCAGCGTCTCTGTAGGCGTCTCAGTCGCTGCCGCTGTCGATTGGGGGGTCTGCTGCCTTCTCTATGCCAATATCTACCCCTCGCTGCCTCAGTCGGGGTCTTAGTCGACGTCGCAGCCTCTATCAGCGTCTCTGTACGCGTCTCAGTTGTTGCCGCTGTCGATTGGGTTCTCTGCTGCCTTCTCTATGCCTATCTCTTTCCCTATCTGCCTCAGTCGGCGCCACAGTCGGCTTCGCAGCCTCTATCAGCGTCTCTGTAGGTGTCTCAGTCGTTGCCGTTGTCGATTGGGGGGTCTGATGCCTTCTCTATGCCTATATCTATCCGTATCTGCCTTAGTCGGTGCCTCAGTCGGCGTCGCAGCCTCTGTGAGCATCTCTGTATTCGTCTCAGTCGCTGCTGCTGTCGATTGGGGGGGGGGTCTGCTGTCTTCTCTATGCCTATATCTACCCTTATCTGCCTCAGTTGGCGTCTCAGTCGGCTTCGCAGCCTCTGTCAGCCTCTCTGAATGCGTCTTAGTCGCAGCCGCTATCGATTGGGAGTCTGCTGCCTTCTCTATGCCTATCTCTTCCCCTATCTGCTTCAGTCGGCATCTCAGTCGGCATCGCAGCCTCTGTCAGCGTCTCTGTAGGCGTCTCAGTCGCTGCCGCTGTCGATTGGGGGGTCTGCTGCCTTCTCTATGCCTATATCTACCCCTACCTGCCTCAGTCGGCATCTCAGTCGGCGTCGCAGCCTCTGTCAGCGTCTCTGTAGACGTCTCATTTGTTGCCGCTGTCGATTTGGGGGTCTGCTGCCTTCTCTATGCCTATGTCTACCCCTCTCTGCCTCAGTCGGCATCTCAGTCGGCGTCGCGGCCTCTGTCAGCGTCGCAGCCTCTGTCAGCGTCTCTGTAGGCGTCTCAGTTACTGCCACTGTCGATTACGCGGGTTCTGCTGCCTGCTCTATGCCTATATCTACCCCTACCTGCCCCAGTCAGCATCTCAGTCGGCGTCGCAGCCTCTGTCAGCGTCTCTGTATGCGTCTCAGTTGTTGCCGCTGTCGATTGGTGGGTCTGCTGCCTTCTCTATGCCTATATCTACCCCTACCTGCGTCAGTCGGCGTCACAGCCGGCGTCGCAGCCTCGATTGGGGGGTCTGCTGCCTTCTCTATGTCAATATGTACCCCTATCTGCCACAGTCGGCGTCGCTGCCTCTCTCAGCGTCTTTGAACAAGTCTCAGTCGCTGCCGCTGTCGATTGGGGGGGTCTGCTGCCTTCTCTATGCCTATATCTACCCCTACCTGCCTCAGTCGGCATCTCAGTAGGCGTCGCAGCCTCTGTCAGCGACGCAGCCTCTGTCAGAATCTCTGTAGGCGTCTCAGTCGCTGCCGCTGTCGATTGGGACGGGGTCTGCTGCCTTCTCTATGCCAATATCTACCCCTATCTGCCTCAGTCGGCGTCTCAGTCGGCGTCGCAGCCTCTTGTCAGCGTCTCTGTAGGCATCTCAGTCGCTTCCGTTGTCGATTGGGGGGTCTGCTGCCTTCTCTATGCCTATATCTACCCCTATCTGCCTCAGTCAGCATCTCAGTCGGCGTCGCAGCCTCTATCAGCGTCTCTGTAGGCGTCTCAGTTGTTGCCGCTGTCGATTGGTGGGTCTGCTGCCTTCTCTGTGCCTATATCTACCCCTACCTGCGTCAGTCGGCGTCACAGTCGGCGTCGCAGCCTCGATTGGGGGGTCTGCTGCCTTCTCTATGTCAATATGTACCCCTATCTGCCTCTCTCAGCGTCTTTGAACAAGTCTCAGTCGCTGCCACTGTCGATTGGGGGGTCTGCTGCCTTCTCTATGCCTATATCTACCCCTATCTGCCTCAGTCAGCGTCTCAGTCGGCGTCGCAGCCTTTGTCAGCGTCTCTGTATGCTTCTCAGTCGCTGCTGCTGTCGATTGGGGGGTCTGCTGCCTTCTCTATGCCTATATCTACTCCTACCTACCTCAGTCGGCGTCAGAGTCGGCTTCGCAGCCTCTGTCAGCGTCTCTGTAGGCGTCTCAGTCGCCGCCGCTGTCCATTGGAGGGTCTGTTGCTTTCTCTATGCCTATATCTACCCCTATCTGCCTCAGTCGGCGGCGCAGCCTCTTGTCAGCGTCTCTGTAGGCATCTCAGTCGCTGCCGTTGTCGATTGGGGGGTCTGCTGCCTTCTCTATGCCTATATCTACCCCTATCTGCCTCAGTCGGCGTCTCAGTCGGCGTCGCAGCCTCTTGTCAGCGTCTTTGTAGGCATCTCAGTCGCTGCCGTTGTCGATTGGGGGGTCTCTTGACTTCTCTATGCCTATATCTGCCCCTATCTGCCTCAGTCGGCATCGCAGTCGGCGTCGCAGCCTCTGTCAGCATCTCTGTAGGCGTCTCATTTGTTGTCGCTGTCGATTGGGGGGTCTGCTGCCTTCTCTATGCCTATGTCTACCCCTCTCCGCCTCAGTCGGCATCTCAGTAGGCGTCGCAGCCTCTGTCAGCGACGCAGCCTCTGTCAGAATCTCTGTAGGCGTCTCAGTCGCTGCCGCTGTCGATTGGGACGGGGTCTGCTGCCTTCTCTATGCCAATATCTACCCCTATCTGCCTCAGTCGGCGTCTCAGTCGGCGTCGCAGCCTCTTGTCAGCGTCTCTGTAGGCATCTCAGTCGCTTCCGTTGTCGATTGGGGGGTCTGCTGCCTTCTCTATGCCTATATCTACCCCTATCTGCCTCAGTCAGCGTCTCAGTCGGCGTCGCAGCCTTTGTCAGCGTCTCTGTATGCTTCTCAGTCGCTGCTGCTGTCGATTGGGGGGTCTGCTGCCTTCTCTATGCCTATATCTACTCCTACCTACCTCAGTCGGCGTCAGAGTCGGCTTCGCAGCCTCTGTCAGCGTCTCTGTAGGCGTCTCAGTCGCCGCCGCTGTCCATTGGAGGGTCTGTTGCTTTCTCTATGCCTATATCTACCCCTATCTGCCTCAGTCGGCGGCGCAGCCTCTTGTCAGCGTCTCTGTAGGCATCTCAGTCGCTGCCGTTGTCGATTGGGGGGTCTGCTGCCTTCTCTATGCCTATATCTACCCTTATCTGCCTCAGTCGGCGTCTCAGTCGGCGTCGCAGCCTCTTGTCAATGTCTCTGTAGGCATCTCAGTCGCTGCCGTTATCGATTGGGGGGTCTGCTGCCTTCTCTATGCCTATATCTACCCCTATCTGCCTCAGTCGTCGTCGCAGCCTCTCTCAGCGTCTCTGTAGGCGTCTCAGTCGCTGCCGCTAACGATTGGAGGGTCTGCTGCCTTCTCTATGCCGACTGAGGCAGATAGGGGTAGATATACATCTACCCCTATCTGCCTCAGTCGGCGTCTCAGTCGGCGTCGCAGCCTCTTGTCAGCGTCTTTGTAGGCATCTCAGTCGCTGCCGTTGTCGATTGGGGGGTCTCTTGCCTTCTCTATGCCTATATCTGCCCCTATCTGCCTCAGTCGGCATCGCAGCCTCTCTCAGTTTGTCTGTAGGCGTCTCAGTCGCTGCCGCTCTCGATTGGGGGGTCTGCTGCCGCTGTCGATTGGGGGGTCTGCTGCCTTCTCTATGCCAATATCTACCCCTCTCTGCCTCAGTAGGGGTCTCAGTCGGCGTCGCAGCCTCTGTCAGCGTGTCTGTAGGGGTCTCAGTCGCTGCCGCTAGCTATTGGGGGGGGGGGGGGTCCTGCTGCCTTCTCTATCCATATATTTACCTCTATCTACCTCAGTCGGCATCTCAGTCGGCGTCGCAGCCTCTATCAGCGTCTCTGTTGGCGTCTCAGTTATTGCCGCTGTCGATTGGGGTGTCTGCTGCCTTCTGTATGACTATATCTACCCCCTATCTGCCTCAGTCGGCGTCTCAGTCGGCGTCGCAGCCTCTTGTCAGCGTCTCTGTAGGCATCTCAGTCGCTGCCGTTGTCGATTGGGGGGTCTGCTGCCTTCTCTATGCCTATATCTACCCCTATCTGCCTCAGTCAGCATCTCAGTCGGCGTCGCAGCCTCTATCAGCGTCTCTGTAGGCGTCTCAGTTGTTGCCGCTGTCGACTGGTGGGTCTGCTGCCTTCTCTGTGCCTATATCTACCTCTACCTGCGTCAGTCGGCGTCACAGTCGGCGTCGCAGCCTCGATTGGGGGGTCTGCTGCCTTCTCTATGTCAATATGTACCCCTATCTGCCTCTCTCAGCGTCTTTGAACAAGTCTCAGTCGCTGCCACTGTCGATTGGGGGGTCTGCTGCCTTCTCTATGCGTATATCTACCCCTATCTGCCTCAGTCAGCGTCTCAGTCGGTGTCGCAGCCTTTGTCAGCGTCTCTGTATGCTTCTCAGTCGCTGCTGCTGTCGATTGGGGGGTCTGCTGCCTTCTCTATGCCTATATCTACTCCTACCTACCTCAGTCGGCGTCAGAGTCGGCTTCGCAGCCTCTGTCAGCGTCTCTGTAGGCGTCTCAGTCGCCGCCGCTGTCCATTGGAGGGTCTGTTGCTTTCTCTATGCCTATATCTACCCCTATCTGCCTCAGTCGGCGGCCCAGCCTCTTGTCAGCGTCTCTGTAGGCATCTCAGTCGCTGCCGTTGTCGATTGGGGGGTCTGCTGCCTTCTCTATGCCTATATCTACCCCTATCTGCCTCAGTCGGCGTCTCAGTCGGCGTCGCAGCCTCTTGTCAATGTCTCTGTAGGCATCTCAGTCGCTGCCGTTTTCGATTGGGGGGTCTGCTGCCTTCTCTATGCCTATATCTACCCCTATCTGCCTCAGTCGTCGTCGCAGCCTCTCTCAGCGTCTCTGTAGGCGTCTCAGTCACTGCCGCTAACGATTGGAGGGTCTGCTGTCTTCTCTATGCCGACTGAGGCAGATAGGGGTAGATATACATCTACCCCTATCTGCCTCAGTCGGCGTCTCAGTCGGCGTCGCAGCCTCTTGGCAGCGTCTTTGTAGGCATCTCAGTCGCTGCCGTTGTCGATTGGGGGGTCTGTTGCCTTCTCTATGCCTATATCTGCCCCTATCTGCCTCAGTCGTCATCGCAGCCTCTCTCAGTGTGTCTGTAGGCGTCTCAGTCGCTGCCGCTGTCGATTGGGGGGTCTGCTGCCTTCTCTATGCCAATATCTACCCCTCTCTGCCTCAGTCGTGGTCTCAGTCGGCGTCGCAGCCTCTGTCAGCGTGTCTGTAGGGGTCTCAGTCGCTGCCGCTAGCTATTGGGGGGGGGGGGGTTCTGCTGCCTTCTCTATCCATATATTTACCTCTATCTACCTCAGTCAGCATCTCAGTCGGCGTCGCAGCCTCTATCAGCATCTCTGTTGGCGTCTCAGTTATTGCCGCTGTCGATTGGGGTATCTGCTGCCTTCTGTATGACTATATCTACCCCCTATCTGCCTCAGTCGGCCACTCAGTCGGCGTCGCAGCCTCTATCAGCGTCTCTGTTGGCGTCTCAGTTATTGCCGCTGTCGATTGGGGTGTCTGCTGCCTTCTGTATGACTATATCTACCCCCTATCTGCCTCAGTCGGCAAATCAGTAGGCGTCGCAGCCTCTATCAGAGTCTCTGTATGCGTCTCAGTTGTTGCCATTGTCGATTGGGGGGTCTGCTGCCTTCTCTATGCCTATATCTACCCCTCTCTGCCTCAGTCGGGGTCTTAGTCGGCATCGCAGCCTCTGTCAGCGTCTCTGTAGGCGTCTCAGTCGCTGCCGCTGTCGATTGGGAGGTCTGCTGCCTTCTCTATGCCTATATTTGCCTCTATCTGCCTCAATCGGCATCTCAGTCGGCGCCGCAGCCTCTATCAGCGTCTCTGTAGGCATCTCAGCCGCTGCCGTTGTCGATTGGGGGGTCTGCTGCCTTCTCTATGCCTATATCTACCCCTATCTACCTCAGTCGGCGTCTCAGTCGGCGTCGCAGCCTCTATCAGCGTCTCTGTATGCGTCTCAGTCGCTGCCGCTGTCGATTGGGAGGTCTGCTGCCTTCTCTATGCCTATATTTACCTCTATCTGCCTCAATCGGCATCTCAGTCGGCGCCGCAGCCTCTATCAGCGTCTCTCTAGGCGTCTCAGTTGTTGCCGCTGTCGATTGGGTTGTCTGCTGCCTTCTCTATGCCTATCTTTTCCCCTATCTGCCTCAGTCGGCGCCACAGTCGGCTTCGCAGCCTGTATCAGCGTCTCTGTAGGTGTCTCAGTCGTTGCCGCTGTCGAATGGGGGGTCTGCTGCCTTCTCTATGCCTATATCTATCCCTATCTGCCTCAGTCGGCGTCTCAGTCGGCGTCGCAGCCTCTGTGAGCCTCTCTGTAGGCGTCTCAGGCGCTGCCGCTGTCGATTGGGGGGTCTGCTGCTTTCTCTATGCCTATATCTACCCTTATCTGCCTCAGTCGGCGCCTCAGTCGGCGTCGCAGCTTCTGTCAGCCTCTCTGAATGTGTCTCAGTCGCTGCCGCTGTCGATTGGGGGGTCTGCTGCCTTCTCTATACCTATATCTACCCCAATCTGCTTCAGTCGGCGTCTCAGTCGGCGTCGCAGCCTATGTCAGCATCTCTGTTGGCGTCTCAGTAGCTGCCGCTGTTGATTGGGGGGACTGCTGACTTCTCTACGCCTATCTCTTCCCCTATCTGCCTCAGTCGGCTTCGCAGCCTCTGTCAGCGTCTCTGTAGGTGTCTCAGTCGCTGCCGCTGTCGATTGAGGGGTCTGATGCCTTCTCTTTGCATATATATACCTCTATCTGCCTCAGTCGGCATCTCAGTCGGCATCGCAGCCTCTGTCAGCGTCTCTGTAAGCGTCTCAGTCGCTGCCGCTGTCGATTGGGGGGTCTGCTGCCTTCTCTATGCCTATATCTACCCCTATCTGCCTCAGTCGGCGTCGCAGCTTCTTGTCAGCGTCTCTGTAGGCATCTCAATCGCTGCCGTTGTCGATTTGGGAGTCTGCTGCCTTCTCTATGCCTATATCTACCCCTATCTGCTTCAGTCGGCGTCTCAGTCGGCGTCTCAGCCTCTTGTCAGCGTCTCTGTAGGCATCTCAGTCGCTGCCGTTGTCGATTGGGAGGTCTGCTGCCTTCTGTATGCCTATAGCTACCCCTATCTGCCTCAGTCGGCATCTCAGTCGGCGTCGCAGCCTCTATCAGCGTCTCTGTATGCGTCTCAGTTGTTGCCGCTGTCGATTGGAGGGTCTGCTGCCTTCTCTATGCTTATCTCTACCCCTATCTGCCTCAGCCGGCCTCTCAATCGGCGTCTCAGTCGGCGTCGCAGCCTCTTGTCAGCGTCTCTGTAGGCATTTCAGTTGCTGCCGCTGTCGATTGGGAGGTCTGCTGCCTTCTCTATGCCTATACCTCTATCTGCCTCAGTCTGGCTCTTAGTCTTCATCGCAGACTCTTGTCAGCGTTTCTGTAGGCATCTCAGTCGCTGCCATTGTCGATTGGGGGGTCTGCTGCCTTCTCTATGCCTATATCTACCCTATCTTCCTCAGTCGGCGTCGCAGCCTCTTATCAGCGTCTCTGTAGGCGTCTCAGTCGCTGCCGTTGTCGATTGCGGGGTGTGCTGCCTTCTCTATGCCTATATCTACCCCTATCTGCCTCAGTCGGCGTTTCAGTCGGCGTCGCAGCCTCTTGTCAGCGTCTCTGTAGGCGTCTCAGTCGCTGCCGTTGTCGATTGGGGGGTCTGTTGGGGTATTGTCCTTGTTTGACGGGGGACGTCCTTCTGCTGTGCGCGTGTATCTGAAAAGCCTAAATCACTCTTTGGAAAAATCACTACATTACACTTTTAGTTTTAAAATCAGAAGCCTTTATTTCTTAGAATACTAACTCTTATATACTATTTACAATTCACAATTACAATATAAAATTTACCTTTCTGGTGTTCCAGTTTCGCACCTGTTATTTGGTGTCAGTTGGTCAAGCCAACTGAAATGTTGATGGTGCATTCTAACTTTCAATGCTCTTTAGTGGCTCGACTGCAAAACTGTAGCACCCTAAAAGTTTACATAATAAATATTACATAGGTAATATTAATTCTAAATACTCGCACCCTAAAAACATGTGCTTTCTTAAGTAACTTTAACACATGCTAATCACCCAGAAAGTGTGGCATCTGTTAGGAGTCGATGATGTGAGACACTACGCGCAGGCAGCTTGATTCTAACACACAACATCCCTCCCCTCTTTCTGAAAGAAGTTAGTGCAACTAACTTCTAATGAACCTTTACAATATTTTTCTCTTTTCTGCACTTTAAACAATCTGTGCATTTTCTTAATCCTATAGTACATATGTATAGTTTTTTCTTTTTTCAAATTCGCCTTATTTGGGTTCAATTGTTGTATTCTTTTCATTTTACTTTTGTGTTCTTTTCTTTTTTCCTCTTTTGTTTTATTTTGTTCCTTTATTTCTATCTTTTGTTTTCTTCTTTTTTCCTTTCGTTTTATTTTGTTCTTTTATTTCTATCTTTTATTTTTAGTTATATTCCCCTTTTTATATTTGGTCTTCCATCGACTCTTTTCTCAATGGCGTATATACAAGCAAAATTACAAACTAATTTCATATTTAGCTACGCTTCTTATAAATACGGTCCTCTGCAATTGTTGGTAATGGTAACGTCCGTCCTGCGAGAGTGAAGTCCCTAGATGAACTCTGCATACCCCTCCCTACTTTCTGGATCGGTACGTACAAAGATGTTATATGTTGGCGATCTGGTTTGCCATTAAAACTTTTCTTTTAGTGGCCTTCTTCTTTCCATTTATAAAGTGTGCCCCACGGCTGTAGGTGGTACTGCCTCTGCTTATAGTATTCAACTTGTAAAAAACATTTGGAATACATGAGAGATTACAATACTCCGCCTTACTTTGCAGCAATGCGTTTTATGGTGGAAGTATTTCTCTTGAGCTTCTTCATAATGGCATTTGACATCGTTTGGCTTTGATGTGGAGGCAATCGGAATTTTTCTGAGATACACGTTTAATGATGTAATTTGTGTACTCTGATCGGTTACCAGTCTCTGTGTCCTCTTGTGATTTAAATCTTAAAAGTGTAAAGTCTTTCAGTTAATGTTAGGGGTTTTAAGTTTTCAACCACGCGCCCAAAGAAACCGCGACAGGACGTCCCCCGCCAAACAAGCAAGGACACCATACCAAAAAAAAGCAAATCCGTCACCATTCATCCCCAACCCAATATATTGGCATCCTGGCGGTCACAACCGGATTCCCAAACCTTGGATAGCTGCCAGAAATCCTTGATTTTCCAAAACACATCTTCCCGAATACTATGTTGGTCCCTTAGTCCGCACGGTATTCCAATATCCGTTCTTCCCGGAACTTCCTGCTTCGCTTCACATCATCAGAGCTATTTAGAGAACACCTATAATAATTTTCTTAATTTTCTAATATACATTTTAGTCAATTTAATAGATGAATTTCAAAATTATATAATATTTAAATAAATACACTATATATACTATACATACTCTTGGGTATAATTTTCTGATTTAGTATGATCTGTATTTTTTTTATTATAACACTTATTTCATTATAAAGTTAGATTTTAAACAATTAATTTTTAACTCTAATTATTTTCTAAACTACATTTAATTTTAATCTGAACTTTTACTCAAATTATAATTTTTTTAATCTTTAACTTTTCTTAAACATACGCTGTTCCTGAATATATAAACAAAAAACAATATTTCTACATGCCTTTTTTTATAATTGAATGCTATATCATTCAATTTGCCGTCCACTCGTCTTCTCCCCTTACATTATCAGATTCGCTACCGTATCCTGGAGGAAAAGAGGACTGGACTATGTGTTTTCATAGCCATATAGGGCATCAGTGTTGCTCTGATTCATTTTTTCGTGCTCTTTTTCAACACGTGAGATATCACTCATTTCAACTTTGAACCAATTCATTGGTCCTCCGACAAAAACCAGATTATACAAAATAATCCCGTTTGTGTCAAAACTTTGTCCATTAACGATCGTCTCTTCCTAGATCGTACATGGCAACATACATACATTCAAGGCACTATCTTATTAATTAACCTATACCCATATTCCTTAATTTTGCCTTTCTTCATTTATCTATACATTAAATTCCTAACTAATAAACAGTATTTATCTAACCCGCTGCAAAGTCTGCAACCTCATAAATTCTAATTACCCGTTTCTCCTAACTAGCATACTTATTTTTTTTTTTAAATACACATTTGTACTTTCATACTTTATCCCATACACATATATACTACTTCACCAGCAGTTCCGTCGCTTGGCGTTAACGCTCAAGCGCCAAAATTCAGTGCATACACCGCTGTATGTATGTAAGTACATATTTGAAGTTTTTTATTACTTACCCACGACTGTCTTATATTTTATTTTATTTTTTAAATACGTGCAATGAACCCGTTTTTTATTATTCAATACGTACAACAAAAAAAAAATATTTTTCTCTACTGCCTTCATTCGGCAATAGTGCTTAATCAACAGATTTTCATTACGTCAATTTTACTTGCCCGAGTTTAAGCGGCACACTTTTACTGGCATTGACTCTGAAAATCGGCGCTGTGTGTGTTATTTGATACACACACGTACTTGTTTATGTTATTTTTCTTGTGTTTACACTTGTAAAATACTGTTAACACATGAATCTAGGTGTGTGGTCTAACGTGGAATAATTTCAACAAATTATTATGTAGCTTTTTATTTTTGCCCTTAATCGTTACAACTGTTGTAACTGGGCTTCGGATCTCTGCTACTACATACGGACCTATACACACAGGTGAGAATTTGTTTCTCCTAGCCTGATTCTTCATGAGTACCTGATCACCCACGTTCAAAACGACTGGGTTTAGTACCTTGTTATAGGCCTCCCTGGCTACCCGTTTAGCGCAATCCTGATTTTCTCTGACCAACTCGTGCGCTCGCTGTAGCTGATACTTCTGCACTTTATTCGGGTCATCAGCATTGTACACTGGCGCACATTTGCGCCTCAGATTTGCTGGCATGTTAAAAGCAAACCCGTAGAGCGTCCTGAACGGAGTTTGCTTCGTTGATACATGTACCGTATTATTGTGTACATGCATTGCAGTGGTTAACCATTGATCCCAATTCGAGCCGTCTTCCTTGGCAAAACTGCGCAAGTACTCGGCCAGAGGTCGATGACTACGTTCCAATGAGCCATTCGCCTGTGGATGATATGGTGTTATGTGCAACTTCTTGATTCCCAGCATTTTACATGTTTCTGAGAGTAGTTTCGATATAAAATTGGAACCATTGTCGGTTATCAAAACCTTAGGTATGTTGTATCGTGCTATAATTTCATCAAAGAATGCTTTGGCTACCGTACCAGCTTCAACATCGGGTATAGCCACGCACGCCATATACTTTCAGAAATCATCTTGGAACGTCAATATGTATTTATTGCCCGAAACTGTCTCAGGTAAAATACCTACAATATCCATATGAACTTTATCAAAAGGCTGTTTTGGTGTGTCAGCTAACACCATTGGCATCTTTGTTAGCCTTGAACTTTTGTTGGCCTGGCACTTTGGACAACTCTTTATATATTTTTTAATATCCTTTAGCATACCTTTCCATACGTATACTCGCCTAATTTTGTCATGAGTTTTCCAGAATCCCTGGCGTCCATCTAGAGGTGAATCATGGAAACCCTTTAACACAGCCCGGATATCCTTTATATCCTCCAGCCATTCCACACTACTGGCTCCTTGTTCATTAGCAGCGTCACCTGCATTGCTAACATTTCTTGTTGCATCAATTCTATCCTCTTGAATTCTCTCGGCCTTCTCCTTATCTGACCGAGCTTTGGCCCTCGTTTGCACTACTGATACCTTCTGTGCTTGCGGTACTCTGCTGAGTGCATCCGCATTCAGATTCTTTTTCCCAGGTTTGTATATGATTTCAAAATCATACTCAGACAATTTGTGTCTGAACCTGGCTAGCCTAGACGTTTGGTCTTTCAAATTGGCAATGCCTCTCAACGGCTGGTGATCAATATATATTGTTACGAAATTGCCCTCTTGACAATTTACTCTGTTACAAAATTGCCCTCCTGACAATTCCTCTAACTCTCTGTACTCGGACTCGTACCGCTGGATTGTGTAGTAATCAAACAATCGCTGGTTAAATTAAAATAATTAGCTTTATTTAATTATTGCTATTTACACATTTAATATTAGGCTTAAAGTTTACTTAGTTATGATTTGCACTTTATTTAACACTTTATTTAATAAGTAATTTCATCACTTTGCACAATTACAAATACTGCTGCTTTGATTATAATGCTAGATGCACACACTTTTACGGTCTCTGATCTACTGTCTTCGAGTTTGAACAGTCTTGTCGCTTTTATAGTTTTCGAATGGTTGGTGTAGAAACTTCTACGCTATTCTCGTAGTTTCTAGAAGCTTCTATCCTCTTCGACAGAAGTCGAGAATATTCTTTTTGATATTACCGGCAGATGGTTCTTGAATAAACTTTTATTCGAATAGTTCGTATCTTGACTCACAGGGGGCACTCATTCTCCAGATGGGATCCTAAAAGTATGCAATCCCTTTTCACTGAGCTATCACGTTTCACTGCCCTCCGCTTAAACTTGTTCGTCCCGAACAAGGATAGTACTGCAACCTTTATAAGGAGATAGCCTCTCTAAATGAACGACTTTAATTTTGCTATTGACATTTCTCGTCCACTGGATGCGGTATCTAACATCGTTGATCCGATTTATCACCTTATAAGGTCCTTCCCAGTGTGTTTGCAGTTTTGGCGTTAATCCACTTTTCCTTTGTGGATTATGAAGCATAACTAGTTGCCCTTCCTGAAATCCCTTAGAGTTTACTCGTACATCGTATCTCGCTTTCCTTTTATCACTCCTCAGTTGCGTACGATTTCTGCTGTTTCCATGAATTTCATTCAACTGTCCTCGTTTTTTAGGTATACAATTGCTGCATGGAAGTACTGTAGATGACTCTTTAGACCATTCTTTCGCTAGATCGTCGGGTACCTTTTTATTAGCTCGTATCTTGCTTTTCGCGACTCGCGGTTGCCTCTCACAGTTTACAATTGCTGAGATTCTCTGGCACCTTACCTTCTTTTTCTCTATGGTATCAAAGGTATTTGAAATATTCACTACTTTTTCTGGTACGGTCTTATGCTTCCCAACATCTCCACCCATTTTGGCCTGTATAACTGCCTCTGACTTGGGTGCGATCTTTGTCCGTCTCGATACAATGGCTTGTTTAACAACTCCATACTTATCATCACCTATAAATAACGGTATTTCGGTGTTCGCATATTTCAGTACTCGGCTTTTAAAATCTAGTGTGAATCCATTCCGGATCATGAAATCCACACCTAAGATTACTTCATCCACAATATCCGCAACTATAAACTCGTGCTTCACTGTTGTGGTGCCGATAGTGATTTTCCGTGTAACTTTTCCAAGTACCGGTGCATCATCTCCAGTGGCCGTACGCAAACTTATTTCCTGAAGCGGCTCGATTTCCCGAACGAGATCCCTTCTGATTATGGAATGTGATGCTCCCGTATCCAATGTTACCACAACTTTTCTTCCGCTTATTACACTGTTGACAGTTAGGCTGTTATTTTTCCGCGCCATCTGAGAAACGAAGATTCTTGGGCCATCAGTTGTGGGAGACCGTTCATTTCCCGGCTTGACAATCTTTTCCGATTCCCTAATTCGGACTTTGTCTTGCTTTGGCAATCTTACCGGAGCGTGTGTTGCATAATGTTTCCATCTCAACTGACAATCACGAGCCATGTGCCCCACATCACCGCAGGTAAAGCATTTGCCCGTGAAACTTTGTCTGTTCTCGACTCTTATCTGACGGGCTGTGCATTCTGACCGACACACCAATGCTGCTGTCTCTGATAACAAAGCGCTAGCTACTGTCTCCATATATGTAGCTTTCGGATTAGTTATTGCAGAACGCTTTATCTCCGCATCGCGAATGCCATATACAAAGGTGTCCATCATACACCTCTCAGTGATCTCTCCTGGGTAGGCAAGATGAGCCAACCGTTCCACTTCCGCCGCAAACTGTTGTAGAGACTCACCACTCTTCTGTACCCGTGTTCGTAGCTCTACTTGGTACATCTGCTTGCGATGTTCACTACCATACTTGCGCTGAACGGCATTCATCAAGCTTTCATAGCAGTCTCGCTCACTTTCTGAGATAGTTTGAAGCACATCAGCGGCAGCACCTTTCAATGAAACGGTTAATGCAGCCACTTTTTCGCGAGCACTCCAACCATTTGTGCTAGCGGTAGTCTCAAACTGCATTCTGAAGACACTAAATGTTGTGGTTCCATCATAGGTAGGAGGCTTCAGTTTTATTGAGGATAAAGCTGGCATAGGCAATGCACCTTCCTAAAATAGGTGAATTCTTTGCTCTAATTCGTTCTGCTTTTGCTCGTTCGCAATGAATTTTTGTTCTACAGATTTTTCGAACGATTCCTGCCGTGTCTCAATTTCACAAAACTTCCTGTCTACCATCTCGGACATTTCTTTCATCTGCTGTGAGTTTTGTTCCGCTAGTAGAGCAAGTCGTATTTCACTCTGCTGTAACTGTTCTTTAACATCCTCTCTGACAGCTTGAGCATTTTGTTGTAATCGCTCCTGTATCCTCTCATCGACTGCTTGCTTCAGGGTTTCAGCATTTTGTTCTAATTGTTCCTTGACAGCTTGAGAATTTTGTTTAAACTGCTGCTGTATTACCAGGATAAGTGCACTCATGTCAAAGTTACCCGTGCTAGTTTCTGGGGTTGTTTCTTCGTGTCGAGGTGTCGTTGGCTCCTCACATCGGAATTCATGCTCATCGACATCTATACCCTGCTCCTCTAAAGCGTTCTTAGTCTCACCTGCAGCTCCGCTTTAAGCCCTTGTGTTTGCAAATTTAAACGCTCAAGCTCCTTCTTGAGCTGCTCCAATCTCAGTTTTTCGAATTTAACCATTGTTTATTACAGATACACAATCCCACTTCTGACACCAATTGTCACGAAATTGCCCTCTTGACAATTTACTCTGTTACAAAATTGCCCTCCTGACAATTCCTCTAACTCTCTGTACTCGGACTCGTACCGCTGGATTGTGTAGTAATCAAACAATCGCTGGTTAAATTAAAATAATTAGCTTTATTTAATTATTGCTATTTACACATTTAATATTAGGCTTAAAGTTTACTTAGTTATGATTTGCACTTTATTTAACACTTTATTTAATAAGTAATTTCATCACTTTGTACAATTACAAATACTGCTGCTTTGATTATAATGCTAGATGCACACACTTTTACGGTCTCTGATCTACTGTCTTCGAGTTTGAACAGTCTTGTCGCTTTTATAGTTTTCGAATGGTTGGTGTAGAAACTTCTACGCTATTCTCGTAGTTTCTAGAAGCTTCTATCCTCTTCGCCAGAAGTCGAGAATATTCTTTTTGATATTACCGGCAGATGGTTCTTGAATAAACTTTTATTCGAATAGTTCGCATCTTGACTCACAGGGGGCACTCATTCTCCAGATGGGATCCTAAAAGTATGCAATCCCTTTTCACTGAGCTATCACGTTTCAATATCTTAAATGGGGGTCCTAGCAAATATGCCCTAAAATTCTTCGTAGCCCATACAATGGCTAGAAATTCCTTCTCTTCTCCGTGTCGCTAAGCGCTCTGCTTGCGAATGCTATTGGTCGGTCATTACCGACTTCCCCTTGTGACAATACTGCCCCTAATGCTTCATTGCTAGCATCAGTGGTCAACAAAAAAGTTTGCTCAAAGTCGGGGTACGCCAAAATTGGTGGCGAGCTAATTATTTCCTTTAGCCTCTCGAATGCTTGCTGACAGCTTTCTGTCCATTCGAACTTTGCTTCTTTTCGTAGCAACTTATTAATGGGCAAGGCAATTCCGGCTAGTCCTTCCACGAACTTTCTATAATAGTTCACTAGTCCTAGGAATGCTTGCACTTCTTTTCTGTTTCTTGGAACCGCTAAATTTCTAACGCATTCCAATTTCTGCGGGTCAGGCAGAGCTCCTGCCTCTGAGCAACGATGGCCTAAATAAACCACCTCTCTTCGCAAAAATTGACTCTTCTCCGTGTTCAATTTCAAATTGTGTTCTCGTAATTTCTGGAGCACTTTGCACAAGCGTTGCGAATGCTGCTGCAAGTTCTTCCCATAAATTACAATATCATCGAGATACACAAAACAATCTAACCATTGTAAGCCTGTTAGCACATGGTTCATTAGCCGTTGGAAGGTAGCCGGTGCTCCTGTTAATCCAAACGGCATTCTATTAAACTCATAATGGCCTAAACCGGTGCTGAACGCGGTTTTCTGCTTATCTTGGGTATCCACCAGAACTTGGTGGTAGCCACTCGCTAAATCAAGTGTAGAAAAATATCTACTATGCCCCAATTGATCCAGAATTTCCTCTATCCTTGGAATTGGGAACACTTGCTTGATAGTGGCGTCGTTCAATTTCCTAAAATCGACGACCATTCTCCACTTCTTCTGACCCTGAGCACCTCCCTTCTTTGGTACCAAAATTATTGGTGAATTCCAAGGCGAGATACTCGGTGACATTATGTTATCCTTTAACATTCCTTCCACTTGCCTATTTACCTCATCTTTGTGAGCTTGCGGCAATCTGTACTGTTTCTGGTTAATTGGTGCCTGATCCACTCTAGTAGGTATTTCACGCTCTACCTCTGGTGTATATGTCAACTGGTCTCCTTCCAGCAAAAATATGTCATGGAATGACGCACAAATGGCTTCTATTGATGCCTTCTCTTCTGAATTTACGCTTGGGTCTAACTTCAGTGATTCTAGCACTCTCTCCATTCTTTTTCTTATATCAACTTGTTTAATCTGATTTACCGATCTATAATTCGGTTCCTTAAAATTATCATAACTAGTGAACTTAGGCCTAAAATCCTCTTCCATCAGGTAGTCCTTTTCTGAGGCGTTGAGTACGCAAGCGTACACCTTACCCTTGTCAACGTGCGTTATAATTTCTCCCATATATACGCCCTCCGTTAGCTGCTGCTTGTGTAAAACAACAATCCTAAGTTTCGTATTTACATGCATAGTAACTACTCTGGTTGACCTTGCATTTACTACCTCCTTACTATTCTTAACCTTACTCACGGTTCCTTCCTGCCATGACTTTAATGGAAGAGTGAGGATGCTATTCTTATTATTATCGTAAAACGATAACTGCTTCTCAAGCGCATCCAGTATGGTGCGGCCCCAAAGATTATCGCGGACAATTATCCCATCAGCCGGGATACCTTTCCTATCCACTTCCACTGCGTGCACTCTAAAACTCATACCATTAACTCCACTGTGCCCTATTCCGAGCGACCACAATGTCCTAATGCACCCTCCAAACGCTCCGTTAAGCGTTCTTAAGTCCATTTGATTAATGTCTAGCCCCTTCCGTAAAACACTAGATTTTACGAGGCTAGTGTCCGCCCCTGAATCTACTGATAGCACTAGCTTTCCACTAACTGCTTCTTTGCAGGGTATCTCGATGAGGGCATCACCTATCCTGCTCATAGGGAAGCAACCTCCTTTTGTTCCCAATATGGACGTGTATCCATTCCCTAACTCTTCGTGATACTGGAGAACCTCCTGCTCCTCCTTCTCCTGGACTGTAGTTCCTACATTACTAGTCCCACGTACTCCCGGCCTTATTATTACTTCCTTTCTTTTGGCTTTCCAGACTATTGGCCTCGACTGGGCCGCTGGAAGTTTCCCTGGTTCCTTTGTTGGGATTGTCTATCCCTGCATTCCGCTGCCCGATGTCCCATCTGTCCACATGAGAAGCATCTTAACCCCTGTTTGGTGTTGCTTATCCTTTGTTCACTTCTGGAATCCCAGTTTGGTCGCTGCTGACCACTCCCAGTTTTGAAAGGGTTTCCTCGTTGGTTAACTCGGGGACTACTGAAGTTACCCCTGTTGTCCCTCAAGGGTGGAACCGGGCGCCTCGTAGCTGGCTGCCTTCTACTTTGATTCCATTCTGTGTCTCCTTGGCACTGGCTACTTGCCTCATGACCATAAGTTTGGCACTCCATACAGTAGGGCGTATTTTTGCGTGTAACGCATTCATCCCTTGTATGCCCTGGCTTATGACAGAATGAGCAAATGGGTTTCCTTGGCTGGAACCTCTCAACCAGGAATTCTTGGTCTCTTTGTTGCGGAAATTGGCACATTAATCTAGCGACTCCACTTGTGTCTCGCTGATGTACTGGGCCTACCTCTGCAGGAGCATACGTCCAGCAGATTCCACCTGTTGTCGTTCGTTGTTGTATAGCTGCTTCAGCTAAAGAGACCGCTCCCACTAGCTCTATAATTAGCTAAGTCCATATTTACCAGGCCTGCTTTGAACACAGAAATCATAGTCCGTTCTACTTGAGCCCTGTCTGCTGCAACATTTTCGGGAAACTGCCTGTTGGCTTCCATCTCAGCAGCATTCCCCAGAGACTGGAGCCTTGGTCCCCAGGCTCTCACTTCCTCCCCAGGTCTCTGAGTTGATTCCTGAATTTCCCATACAAAACAGTCGAATGACTATTGTTTTAAATATGTCCGATGTGCATATAATTCCGCCAGGGTACTTACTGAGCTATTCACCAGTAAATCAAATGCATCACCTGTGGTTCTTTGCCTAATACACTTTATTAAATGTTCCCCGTCCGCTTCCGGAACACTCTGTTGCGCCAGCTCACAGCCTTCTTTGAAGCGCCGGATCTCAGTTCTCAGGTCATACAACTCGACTCCTGAGAACATGGGCACCAACTTCTCCACCGCATGAGCAACTTGCAGAATGCCCATTTTATTGCTTTGTGTTTTCTCAATTGCTGGTAAAACCATAGCTTTAGTAATCTCTTTGGGAGTCTCCAAATTCTCTTCTCCCAGATCTGAGAGGTAATTGGCCAGTGACGGATTCAAACTAATTAGTCTTCGATCGTTTGTTCGTACAGGCGAAATACTGTCCACAACGGGACTTTGCTGCACTGTTACTGCTTCCGGCTCCTTTGGCGGATATCCCTGATTTTCGTTCTTTATCGGGCTTCCCGGAGAAAAAGGCTCGACACCGATTTCAGATGCGCCAAACAAAAATTCCGCTTGCCTTTCTTCATTAAGTACTAATTTTGGCTTTACCATGCGGCTTATCCCTTCTGGTGTTAATTATTCCGGCCAACGTGCTTCCGGAGGCAATGTCAATACTGTCTGCGTAAATCCAGCTGATGCTGATTTTGATCTCTACCTATTCAGTGAGGTCCTATTGGTCGCCCGTCCTCTTTTTAATTCCGCACACTCCTTTTCCAACAGCGTTGCTGCTTCCTCTGTTTTCGTCAATCTCTGAGAAAGTTCCTTTACCTTCTTCTCAAGATACTCTTTTTGTGCTCTCAAATCGTCTGTTTTCTTATGAAAACTGAATAACTTTTCTTCTGTTCTTCTTTGGATTGCCGTAAAGGCTTGATCCGCTACTTCTAATGGTGACACAGCTCCTCCGGCATTCGCCTGCTTCCACATTTCCTGAGCTTCTTCCCAGCTCGTACTCGCTTCGAACTGGTCAACTATTTTCCCAGTAAACAGTTCCACCTCTGACTGCATTGATTTGAATCTGTTCCTTACTTCCTCGGCTGGCCTAACCAAACTCACAGTTTGTTGTCCTAATTCCTCTAATTCAGAACTAAATGTATCTGCCCATTCGTTGACCAGACTATTTATGTAGTCTGCGTAATTTTCTGCAAACTATTTTCCCTTGCCGTACTCAACTGCGTGAGGCAACAACAGTCCGTGATTATTGTTGAACTCTCTCCCCAGATTTTGCAACTGTGTTATTCGCTTGCGGTAATACACGTTGTCCTTACGTAACCTGCCGTCTTTCTTAAAATTTCGGACCAATTTTTCAATCGCTTCTCCAATTTGCTCCTGCATTAGCAGTAATCCTTGCTCTTCCTTCGTCATATCCCAAATGCCAGAACAGATGGCGTATCCCAATTACAAATAAAAATCCAATTATTGTTAAAACTTGTTGCAATATTTTATTCTATCTTACTTAATGATTCAAAACAGATTTATTAAAAAAAAAACATTCCACCGTAAATTCTATCTTTATATACATATTCTGCTATACTTGTCCTTGACTTCCTCATAGATACTCCTCATATCCAATCACAAACTTTAATACTCCCAAAAATCCTCCCAATTCGCAAAAACCCAAATTGGATTTACAGCAAAAAAAATGACTTGATTCATTCCCGGAAATTTGAATCCATATTTAATAAAAAAAAAAACCCGTAACGTATGCGCCACGTAATAATAGCCTTTAAATGTTTTCTTCAACATTGCTACGCAAATCGTCGTTTCCGAACTTCAAAAACTTTGATGCAACAACACGTGTTGTATGCACCTCTTCACCTTATACCCTAAACTCAAAATGCCAAATATTGAAATCAATCTTTATTTTGATTTCAAACAATATAAATTGAATCATATAAATGTCCCTACCGACAAACAAACACAAATCCCCTATCATAACCGTACGAACCCTATACCGTGGCACGTTCTAACTTTCAATGCCCTTTAGTGGCTCGACTGCAAAACTGTAGCACCTTAAAAGTTTACATAATAAATATTACATATGTAATATTAATTCTAAATAGTCGCACCGCAAAAATATGTGCTTTCTTAAGTAACTTTAACACATGCTAATCACACAGAAAGTGTGGCATCTGTTAGGTGCCGATGATGTGAGACACTACGTGCAGGCAGCTTGATTCTAACTCCCAACAGGTCTGCTGTCTTCTGTATGCCTATATCTACCCCTATCTGCCTTAGTCGGCATCTCAGTCGGCGTCGCAGCCTCTGTCAGCGTCTCTGTAGGCGTCTCAGTCGCTGCCGTTGTCGATTGGGGGGTCTGCTGCCTTCTGTATGCCTATATCTACCCCTATCTGCCTCAGTTGGCATCTCAGTCGGCGTCGCAGCCTCTGTCAGCGTCTCTGTAGGCGTCTCATTTGTTGCCGCTGTCGATTGGGGGGTCTGCTGCCTTCTCTATGCCTATATCTACCCCTATCTGCCTCAGTCGGCGTCTCAGTCGGCATCGCAGCCTCTTGTCAGCGTCTCTGTAGGCATCTCAGTCGCTGTCGATTGGGAGGTCTGCTGCCTTCTGTATGCCTATATCTACCCCTATCTGCCTCAGTCGGCATCTCAGTCGGCGTAGCAGCGTCTATCAGCGTCTCTGTATGTGTCTCAGTTGTTGCCGCGGTCGATTGGAGGGTCTGCTGCCTTCTATATGCCTATAGCTACCCCTATCTGCCTCAGCCGGCGTCTCAATCGGCGTCGCAGCGTCTTGTCAGCGTCTCTGTAGGCATCTCAGTCGCTGCCGCTGTCGATTGGGAGGTCTGCTGCCTTCTCTTTGCCTATATTTACCTCTATCTGCCTCAGTCGGGGTCTTAGTTGGCGTCGCAGCGTCTTGTCAGCGTCTCTGTAGGCATCAGAGTCGCTGCCGTTATCGATTGGTGGGTCTGCTGCCTTCTCTATGCCTCTATCTACCCCTATCTGCCTCAGTCGTCGTCGCAGCCTCTCTCAGGGTCTCTGTAAGCGTCTCAGTCGCTGCCGCTGTCGATTGGGTTGTCTGCTGCCTTCTCTATGCCTATGTCTAACCCTCTCTGCCTCAGTCAGCGTCGCAGCCTCTGTCAGCGTCGCAGCCTCTGTCAGCGTCTCTATAGGCGTCTCAGTCGCTGCAGCTGTCGATTGGGGGGTCTGCTGCCTTCTCTATCCCTATATTTACCTCTATCTACCTCAGTTGGCAACTCAGTCGGCGTCGCAGCCTCTATCAGCGTCTCTGTAGGCGTCTCAGTTGCTGCCGCTGTCGATTGGTGGGTCTGCTGCCTTCTCTGTGCCTATATCTACGCCTACCTACCTCAGTCGGCGTCACAGTCGGCTTGGCAGCCTCTGTCAGCGTCTCTTTAGGCGTCTCAGTCGCTGCCGCGTCGATTGGGGGGGGGGGGGGTCTGCTGCCTTCTCAATGCCAATATCTACCCCTATCAGCCTCAGTCGGCATCTCAGTCGGCGTCGCAGCCTCTGCCAGCGTCTCTGTAGGCGTCTCATTTGTTGCCGCTGTCGATTGGGGGGTCTGCTGATTTCTCTATGCCTATGTCTACCCCTCTCTGCCTCAGTCGGCATCTCAGTCGGCGTCTCAGTCTCTGTCAGCGTCTCTGTAAGCGTCTCAGTCGCTGCCGCCGTCGATTGGGGAAGTCTGCTGCCTTCTCTATGCCAATATCTACACCGATCTGCGTCAGTCGGCGTATCAGACTCTATCAGCGTCTCTGTAGGCGTCTCAGTCGCTGCCGCTGTCGATTGGGGTGTCTGCTGCCTTCTGTATGCCTATATGTACCACTACCTACCACAGTCGGCGTCACAGTCGGCTTCGCAGCCTCTGTCAACGTCTCTGTAGGCGTCTCAGTTGTTGCCGCTGTCGATGGGTGGGTCTGCTGCCTTCTCTATGCCTATATCTACCCCTATCTGCCTCAGTCGGCGTCGCAGCCTCTATCAGCGTCTCTGCTGTCGATTGGAGGGTCTGCTGCCTTCTCTATGCCTATATCTACCCCTATCTGACTCAGTCGGCGTCGCTGCCTCTTGTAAGCGTCTCTGTAGGCATCTCAGTCGCTACCGTTGTCGATTGGGGGGTCTGCTGCCTTTTCTATGCCTATGTCTACCCCTATCTGCCTCAGTCGGCGTCTCAGTCGGCATCGCAGCCTCTTGTCAGCGTCTCTGTAGGCATCTCAGTCGCTGCCGTGTTCGATTGGGAGGTCTGCTGCCTTCTCTATGCCTATATTTACCTCTATCTGCCTCAGTTGGGGTCTTACTCGGCGTAGCAGCCTCTGTCAGCGTCTATGTAGGTGTCTCAGTCGCTGCCGCTGTCGATTGGGGGATCTGCTGCCTTCTCTATGCCTATATATACCCCTACCTGCCTCAGTCGGCACCTCAGTCGGCGTCGCAGCCTCTGTCAGCGTCTCTGTAGGCGTCTCATTTGTTGCCGCTGTCGATTGGGGGGTCTGTTGATTTCTCTATGCCTATGTCTACCCCTCTCCGCCTCAGTCGGCATCTCAGTCGGCGTCGCAGCCTTTGTCAGCGTCTCTGTAAGCGTCCCAGTCGCTGCCGCCGTAGATTGGGGGGGTCTGCTGCATTCTCTATGCCAATTTCTACCCATATCTGCCTTAGTCGGCGTCGCAGACTCTGTCAGCGTCTCTATAGGCGTCTCAGTAGCTGCCGCGGTCGATTGGGGTGTCTGCTGCCCCCTGTATGCCTATATCTACCCCTATCTGCCTCAGTCGGCAACTCAGTCGGCGTCGCAGCCTCTATCAGCGTCTCTGTAGGCGTCTCAGTTGTTGCCGCTGTCGATTGGTGGGTCTGCTGCCTTCTATATGCCTATATTTACCCCTACCTACCTCAGTCGGCGTCACAGTCGGCTTCGCAACCTCTGTCAGCGTCTCTGTTGGCGTCTCAGTCGCTGCCGTTGTCGATTGGGGGGTCTGCTGCCTTCTCTAAGCCTATATCTACTCCTATCTGCCTCAGTCAGCGTCTCAGTCTGCGTCGCAGCCTCTTGTCAGCGTCTCTGTAGGCATCTCAGCCGCTGCCGTTGTCGATTGGGGGTCTGCTGCCTTCTCTATGCTTATATCTACCCCTATCTGCCTCAGTCGGCGTTTCAGTCGGCGTCGCAGCCTCTATCAGCGTCTCTGTAGGCGTCTCAGTCGCTGTCGCTGTCGATTGGGGGGTCTGCTGCCTTCTCTATGCCAATATCTACCCCTCTCTGCCTCAGTCGGGGTCTTAGTCGGCGCCGCAGCCTCTGTCAGCGTCTCTGTAGGCGTCTCAGTCGCTGCCGCTGTCGATTGGGGGGTCTGCTGCCTTCTCTATCCCTATATTTACCTCTATCTACCTCAGTCGGCATCTCAGTCGGCGTCGCAGCCTCTATCAGCGTCTCTGTAGACGTCTCAATTGTTGCCGCTGTCGATTGGGGTGTCTGCTGCCTTCTGTGTGCCTATATCTACCCCTATCTGCCTCAGTCGGCGTTACAGTCGGCTTCGCAGCCTCTGTCAGCGTCTCTGTAGGCGTCTCAGTCGCTGCTGCTGTCGATTGGGGGGGGGGGGGGGGGGTCTGCTGCCTTCTCAATGCCAATATCTACAACTATCTGTCTCAGTCGGCATCTCAGTCGGCGTCGCAGCCTCTATCGGCGTCTCTGTATGCGTCTCAGTTGTTGCCGCTATCGACTGGAGGGTCTGCTGCCTTTTCTATGCCTATATCTACCCCTATCTGCCTCAGTCGGCGTCGCAGCCTCCGTCAGCGTCTCTGTAGGCGTCTCAGTCGCTGCCGTTGTCGATTGGGGGGTCTGCTGCCTTCTATATGCCTATATCTACCCCTATCTGCCTCAGTCGGCATCTCAGTCGGCGTCGCAGCCTCTGTCAGCGTCTCTGTGGGCGTCTCATTTGTTGCCGCTGTCGATTGAGAGGTCTGCTGCCTTCTCTATGCCTATGTCTACCCCTCTCTGCCTCAGCCGGCATCTCAGTCGGCGTCGCAGCCTCTGTCAGCGTCGCAGCCTCTGTCAACGTCTCTGTAGGCCTCTCAGTTGTTGCCGCTGTCGATTGGTGGGTCTGCTGCCTTCTCTATGCCTATATCTACGCCTATCTGCCTCAGTCGGCGTCGCAGCCTCTATCAGCGTCTCTGTATGCGTCACAGTTGTTGCCGCTGTCGATTGGGGGTCTGCTGCCTTCTCTCTGCCTATATATATATATGTCTGCTGCCTTCTATTTGCCTATATTTACCCCTACCTACCTCAGTCGGCGTCACAGTCGGCTTCGCAGCCTCTGTCAGCGTCTCTGTTGGGGTCTCAGTCGCTGCCGTTGTCGATTGGGGGGTCTGCTGCCTTCTCTAAGCCTATATCTACTCCTATCTGCCTCAGTCAGCGTCTTAGTCTGCGTCGCAGCCTCTTGTCAGCGTCTCTGTGGGCATCTCAGTCGCTGCCGTTGTCGATTGGGGGGTCTGCTGCCCTCTCTATGTCAATATCTACCCCTATCTGCCTCAGTCGGCGTCGCTGCCTCTCTCAGCGTTTTTGAAGAAGTCTCAGTCGCTGCCGCTGTCGATTGGGGGGTCTGCTGCCTTCTCTATGCTTATATCTACCCCTATCTGCCTCAGTCGGGGTCTTAGTCGGCGTCGCAGCCTCTGTCAGCGTCTCTGTAGGCGTCTCAGTCGCTGCCGCTGTCGATTATTAGGTCTGCTGCCTTCTCTATCCCTATATTTACCTCTGTCTACCTCTGTCGGCATCTCAGTCGGCGTCGCAGCCTCTATCAGCGTCTCTGTAGACGTCTCAATTGTTGCCGCTGTCGATTGGGGTGTCTGCTGCCTTCTGTGTGCCTATATCTACCCCTATCTGCCTCAGTCGGCGTCACAGTCGGCTTCGCAGCCTCTGTCAGCGTCTCTGTAGGCGTCTCAGTCGCTGCTGCTGTCGATTGGGGATGGGGGTGGGGTCTGCTGCCTTCTCAATGCCAATATCTACAACTATCTGTCTCAGTCGGCATCTCAGTCGGCGTCGCAGCCTCTATCGGCGTCTCTGTATGCGTCTCAGTTGTTGCCGCTATCGACTGGAGGGTCTGCTGCCTTTTCTATGCCTATATCTACACCTATCTGCCTCAGTCGGCGTCTCAGTCGGCTCCGCAGCCTCTTGTCAGTGTCTCTGTAGGCGTCTCAGTCGCTGCCGCTGTCGATTGGGGGGTCTGCTGCCTTCTCTATGCCTATATATATCCCTGCCTGCCACAGTCGGGGTCTTAGTCGGCGTCGCAGCCTCTGTCAGCGTCTCTGTAGGCGTCTCAGTCGCTGCCGCTGTCGATTGGGGGGTCTGCTGCCTTCTCTATGCCTATATATACCCCTACCTGCCTCAGTCGGCACCTCAGTCGGCACCTCAGTCGGCGTCGCAGCCTCTGTCAGCGTCTCTGTAGGCGTCTCATTTGTTGCCGCTGTCGATTGGGGTGTCTGATGCCTCCTGTATACCTATATCTACCCCAATCTGCCTCAGTCGGCAACTCAGTCGGTGTCGCAGCCTCTATCAGCGTATCTGTAGGCGTCTCAGTTGTTGCCGCTGTCAATTGGTGGGTCTGCTGCCTTCTGTATGCTTATATCTACCCCTATCTGAATCAATCGGCATCTCAGTCAACGTCGCAGCCTTTATCAGCGTCTCTGTATGCGTCGCAGTTGTTGCCGCTGTCGATTGGGGGGTCTGCTGCCTTCCCTATGCCTATATCTACCCCTATCTGCCTCAGTCGGCGTCACAGTCGGCTTCGCAGCCTCTGTCAGCGTCTCTGTAGGCGTCTCAATTGTTGCCGCTGTCGACTGGAGGGTCTGCTGCCTTCTCTATGTCTATATCTACCCCTTTCTGCCTCAGACGGCGTCTCAGTCGGCGTCTCAGTCGGCGACGCAGCCTCTCTCAGCGTCTCTGTAGGCGTCTCAATTGCTGCCCCTGTCGATTGGGGGGTCTGCTGCCTTCTCTATGCCTATATCTACCCCTATCTGCCTCAGTCGGCGTCACCGTCGGCTTCGCAGCCTCTGTCAGCGTCTCTGTAGGCGTCTCAGTCGCTGTCGCTGTCGATTGGGGGTGTCTGCTGCCTTCTCTATGCCAATATCTACCCGTATCTGCCTCAGCGGCATCTCAGTCGGCGTCGCAGTCTCTATCAGCGTCTCTGTATGCGTCACAATTGTTGCCGCTGTCGACTGGAGGGTCTGCTGCCTTCTCTATGCCTATATCTACCCCTCTCTGCCTCAGTCGGGGTCTTAGTCGGCGTCGCAGCCTCTGTCAGTGTCTCTATAGGCGTCTCAGTCGCTGCCGCTGTCAATTGGGAGGTCTGCTGCTTTCTCTATGCCTATATTTACCTCTATCTGCCTCAGTCGGCATCTCAGTCGGCGTCGCAGACTCTGTCACCGTCGCAAACTCTGTCAGCGTCTCTGTAGGCGTCTCAGTTGTTGCCGCTGTCGATTGGGGTGTCTGCTGCCTTCTGTATGCCTGTATCTACCCGTACCTACATCAGTCGGCGTCACAGTCGGCTTCGCAGCCTCTGTCAACGTATCTGTAGGCGTCTCAGTTGTTGCCGCTGTTGATTGGTGGGTCTGCTGCCTTCTCTATGCCTATATCTATCCCTATCTGCCTCAGTCGGCGTCGCAGCCTCTATCAGCCTCTCTGTATGCGTCTCAGTTGTCTCAGTGCGTCTCAGTCGCTGCCGCTGTCGATTGGGGGGTCTGCTGCCTTCTCTATGCCAATATCTACCCCTCTCTGCCTCAGTCGGGCTCTTAGTCGGCGTCGCAGCCTCTATCAGCGTCTCTGTAGGCGTCTCAGTTGTTGCCGCTGTCGATTGGGTTGTCTGCTGCCTTCTCTATGCCTATCTCTTCCCCTATCTGCCTCAGTCGGCGCCACAGTCGGCTTCGCAGCCTCTCTCAGCGTTTTTGAACAAGTCTCAGTCGCTGCCGCTGTCGATTGGGGGGTCTGCTGCCTTCTCTATGCCTATATCTACCCCTACCTGCCTCAGTGGGCGTCTCAGTCGGCGTCGCAGCCTCTATCAGCGTCTCTGTAGGCGTCTCAGTCGCTGCCACTGTCGATTGGGAGGTCTGCTGCCTTCTCTATTGCCTATATTTACCTCTATCTGCCTCAGTCGGCATCTTAGTCGGCGTCGCAGCCTCTATCAGCGTCTCTGTAGGCGTCTCAGTTGTTGCCGCTGTCGATTGGGTTGTCTGCTGCCTTCTCTATGCCTATCTCTTCCCCTATCTGCCTCAGTCGTCGCCACAGTCGGCTTCGCAGCCTCTCTCAGCGTTTTTGAACAAGTCTCAGTCGCTGCCGCTGTCGATTGGGGGGTCTGCTGCCTTCTCTATGCCTATATCTACCCCTACCTGCCTCAGTGGGCGTCTCAGTCGGCGTCGCAGCCTCTATCAGCGTCTCTGTAGGCGTCTCAGTCGCTGCCACTGTCGATTGGGGGGTCTGCTGCCTTCTCTATGCCAATATCTACCTCTCTCTGCCTCAGTCGGGGTCTTAGTCGGCGTCGCAGCCTCTGTCAGCGTCTCTGTAGGCGCTCAGTCGCTGCCGCTGTCGATTATGATGTCTGCTGCTTTCTTTATGCTTATATTTACCTCTATCTGCCTCAGTCGGCATCTCAGTCGGCGTCGCAGCCTCCGTCAGCGTCGCAGCCTCTGTCAGCGTCTCTGTATGCGTCGCAATTGTTGCCGCTGTCGATTGGAGGGTCTGCTGCCTTCTCTATGCCTATATCTACCCTTATCTGCCACAGACGGCGTCTCAGTCGGCGTCTCAGTCGGCGTCGCAGCCTCTTGTTAGGGTCTCTGTAGGCATCTCAGTCATAGCCGTTGTCGATTGGGGGGTCTGCTGCCTTCTCTATGCCTATATCTACCCCTATCTGCCTCAGTCGGCATCTCAGTCGGCGTCGCAGCCTCTGTCAGCGTCTGTGTAGGCGTATCAGTCGCTGCCGCTGTCGATTGGAGGGTCTGCTGCCTTCTCTATGCCAATATCTACCCCTCTCTGCCTCAGTCGGGGTCTTAGTCGGCGTCGCAGCCTCTGTCAGTGTCTCTGTAGGCGTCTCAGTCGCTGCCGCTGTCGATTGGGAGGTCTGCTGCCTTCTATGCCTATATTTACCTCTATCTGCCTCAGTCGGCATCTCAGTCGGCGTCGCAGCCCCTATCAGCGTCTTTGTAGGCGTCTCAGTTGTTGACGCTGTCGATTGGGTTGTCTGCTGCCTTCTCTATGCCTATCTCTTCCCCTATCTGCCTCAGTCGGCGCCACAGTCGGCTTCGCTGCCTATCTCAGCGTTTTTGAACAAGTCTCAGTCGCTGCCGCTGTCGATTGGGGGGTCTGCTGCCTTCTCTATGCCTATATCTACCCCTATCTGCCTCAGTCGGCGTCTCAGTCGGCGTCTCAGTCGGTGTCGCAGCCAATATCAGCGTCTCTGTAGGCGTCTCAGTCGCTGCCCTGTCGATTGGGGGGTCTGCTGCCTTCTCTATGCCAATATCTACCCCTCTCTGCCTCAGTCGGGGTGTTAGTCGGCGTCGCAGCCTCTGTCAGCGTCTCTGTAGGCGCTCAGTCGCTGCCGCTGTCGATTGGGAGGTCTGCTGCTTTCTTTATGCTTATATTTACCTCTATCTGCCTCATTCGGCACCTCAGTCGGCGTCGCAGCCTCTGCCAGCGTCTCTGTAGGCGTCTTAGTCGCTGCCGGCGTCGATTGGGGTGGTCTGCTGCATTCTCTATGCCAATATCTACCCATATCTGCCTTAGTCGGCGTCGCAGACTCTGTCAGCGTCTCTGTAGGCGTGTCACTCACTGCCGTTGTCGATTGGGGGGTCTGCTGCCTTCTGTATGCCTATATCTACCCCTATCTGCCTCAGTCGGCATCTCAGTCGGCGTCGCAGCCTCTATCAGGGTCTCTGTAGCCGTCTCATTTGTTGCCGCTGTCGATTGGGGGGTCTGCTGCCTTCTCTATGCCTATATCTACCCGTATCTGCCTCAGTCGGCGTCACAGTCGGCTTCGCAGCCTCTGTCAGCGTCTCTGTATGTATCTCAATTGTTGCCGCTATCGATTGGAGGGTCTGCTGCCTTCTCTATGTCTATATCTACCCCTATCTGCCTCAATCGGCGTCTCAGTCGGCGTCGCAGCTTCTGTCAGCGTCTCTGTAGGCGTCCCAGTCGCCGCCGCTGTCGATTGGGAGGTCTGCTACCTTCTCTATGCCTATATTTACCTCTATCTGCCTCAGTCGGCATCTCAGTCGGCGTCGCAGCCTCTATAAGCGTCTCTGTAGGCGTCTCAGTTGTTGCCGCTGTCGATTGGGTTGTCTGCTGCCTTCTCTATGCCTATCTCTTCCCCTATCTGCCTCAGTCGGCGTCACAGTCGGCTTCGCAGCCTCTGTCAACATCTCCGTAGGCGTCGCAGTTGTTGCCGCTGTCGATTGGTGGGTCTGCTGCCTTCTCTATGCCTATATCTATCCCTATCTGCCTCAGTAGGCGTCGCAGCCTCTATCAGCGTCTCTGTATGCGTCTCAGTTGTTGCCGCTGTCGATTGGAGGGTCTGCTGCCTTCTCTATGCCTATATCTACCCCAATCTGCCTCAGTCGGTTTGTCAGTCGGCGTCGCAGCCTTTATCAGCGTCTCTGTATGCGTCTCAGTTGTTGCCGCTGTCAATTGGAGGGTCTGCTGCCTTCTCTATGCCCTATCTGCCTCAGTCGGCGTCTCAGTCGGCGTCGCAGCCTCTTGTCAGTGTCTCTGTAGGAATCTCAGTCGCTGCCGCTGTCGATTGGGAGGTCTGCTGCCTTCTCTATGCCTATATTTACCTCTATCTGCCTCAGAAGGGGTCTTAGTCGGCGTCGCAGCCTCTGTCAGCGTCTCGGTAGGCGTCTCAGTCGCTGCCGTTGTCGATTGGGGGATCTGCTGCCTTCTATATGCCTATATATACCCCTACCTGCCTCAGTCGGCACCTCAGTCGGCGTCGCAAACTCTGTCAATGTCCCTGTAGGCGTCTCAGTCGCTGCCGCTGTCGATTGAGGTGTCTGCTGCCTTCTGTATACCTATATCTACCCCTATCTGCGTCAGTCGGCAACGCAGTCGGCGTCGCAGCCTCTATCAGCGCCTCTGTAGGCGTCTCAGTTGTTGCCGCTGTCGATTGGTGGGTCTGCTGCCTTCTCTATGCCTTTATCTACCCCTACCTACCTCAGTCGGCGTCACAGTCGCCTTCGCAGCCTCTATCAGCGTCTCTGTAGACGTATCAGTCGCTGTCGCTGTCGATTGGGGGTGTCTGCTGCCTTCTCTATGCCAATATCTACCCGTATCTGCCTCAGTCGGCATCTCAGTCGGCGTCGCACTCTCTAACAGCGTCTCTATATGCGTCTCAATTGTTGCCGCTGTCGACTGGAGGGTCTGCTGCCTTCTCTATGCCTATATCTACCCCTATCTGCCTCAGACGGCGTCTCAGTCGGCGTCTCAGTCGGCGTCGCAGCCTCTTGTTAGCGTCTCTGTAGGCATCTCAGTCGCTGCCGTTGTCGATTGGGGGGGTCTGCTGCCTTCTCTAAGCCTATATCTACCCCTATCTGCCTCAGTCGGCATCTCAGTCGGCGTCGCAGCCTCTGTCAGCGTCTCTGTAGGCGTCTCAGTCGCTACCGCTGTCGATTGGGGGGTCTGCTGCCTTCTCTATGCCAATATCTACCCCTCTCTGCCTCAGTCGGGGTCTTAGTCGGCGTCGCAGCCTCTGTCAGCGTCTCTATAGGCGTCTCAGTCGCTGCCGCTGTCGATTGGGAGGTCTGCTGCCTTTTGTATCCCTATATCTACCCCTACCTACATCAGTCGGCGTCACAGTCGGCTTCGCAGCCTCTGTCAATGTATCTGTAGGCGTCTCAGTTGTTGCCGCTGTCGATTGGTGGGTCTGCTGCCTTCTCTATGGCTATATCTATCCCTATCTGCCTCAGTCGGCGTCGCAGCCTCTATCAGCGTCTCTGTATGCGTCTCAGTTGTCTCAGTGCGTCTCAGTCGCTGCCGCTGTCGATTGGGGGGGTCTGCTGCCTTCTCTATGCCAATATCTACCCCTCTATGCCTCAGTCGGGATCTTAGTCGGCTTCGCAGCCTCTGTCAGTATCTCTGCAGACTTCTCAGTCGCTGCCGCTGTCGATTGGGAGGTCTGCTGCCTTCTCTATGCCTATATTTACGTCTATCTGCCTCAGTCGGCATCTTAGTCGGCGTCGCAGCCTCTATCAGCGTCTCTGTAGGCGTCTCAGTTGTTGCCGCTGTCTATTGGGTTGTCTGCTGCCTTCTTTATGCCTATCTCTTCCACTATCTGCCGCAGTCGGCGCCACAGTCGGCTACGCTGTCTCTCTCAGCGTTTTTGAACAAGTCTCAGTCGCTGCCGCTGTCGATTCGGGGGTCTGCTGCCTTCTCTATGCCAATATCTACCCCTCTATGCCTCAGTCGGGGTCTTAGTCGGCGTCGCAGCCTCTGTCAGTGTCTCTGCAGACGTCTCAGTCGCTGCCGCTGTCGATTGGGAGGTCTGCTGCCTTCTCTATGCCTATATTTACCTCTATCTGCCTCAGTCGGCGTCTCAGTCGGCGTCGCAGCCTCTATCAGCGTCTCTGTAGGCGTCTCAGTCGCTGCCGCTGTCGACTGGGGGGTCTGCTGCCTTCTCTATGCCAATATCTACCCCTCTCTGCCTCAGTCGAGGGTTTAGTCGGCGTCGCAGCTTCTGTCAGCGTCTCTGTAGGCGTCCCAGTCGCCGCCGCTGTTGATTGGGAGGTCTGCTACCTTCTCTATGCCTATATTTACCTCTATCTGCCTCAGTCGGCATCTCAGTCGGCGTCGCTGACTCTGTCACCGTCGCAGCCTCTGTCAGCGTCTCTGTAGCCGTCTCAGTCGCTGCCGCTGTCGATTGGGAGGTCTGCTGCCTTCTCTATGCCTATATTTACCTCTATCTGCCTCAGTCGGCGTCTCAGTCGGCGTCGCAGCCTCTATCAGCGTCTCTGTAGGCGTCTCAGTCGCTGCCGCTGTCGACTGGGGGGTCTGCTGCCTTCTCTATGCCAATATCTACCCCTCTCTGCCTCAGTCGAGGTTTTAGTCGGCGTCGCAGCTTCTGTCAGCGTCTCTGTAGGCGTCCCAGTCGCCGCCGCTGTCGATTGGGAGGTCTGCTACCTTCTCTATGCCTATATTCTCCTCTATCTGCCTCAGTCGGCGTCTCAGTCGGCGTCGCAGCCTCTATCAGCGTCTCTGTAGGCGTCTCAGTTGTTGCCGCTGTCGATTGGGTTGTCTGCTGCCTTCTCTATGCCTATCTCTTCGCCTATCTGCCTCAGTCGGCGCCACAGTCGGCTTCGCTGCCTCTCTCAGCGTTTTTGAACAAGTCTCAGTCGCTGCCGCTGTCGATTGGGGGGTCTGCTGCCTTCTCTATGCCTATATTTACCTCTATCTGCCTCAGTCGGCATCTCAGTCAGCGTCGCAGCCTCTGTCAGCGTCTCTGTAGGCGTCTCAGTCGCTGCCGCTGTCGACTGGGGAGTCTGCTGCCTTCTCTATGCCAATATCTACCCCTCTCTGCCTCAATCGGGGTCTTAGTCGGCGTCGCAGCCTCTGTCAGCGTCTCTATAGGCGTCTCAGTCGCTGCCGCTCTCGATTGGGAGGTCTGCTGCTTTCTCTATGCCTATATTTACCTCTATCTGCCTCAGACGGGGTCTTAGTCGGCGTAGCAGCCTCTGTCAGCGTCTCGGTAGGCGTCTCAGTCGCTGCCGTTGTCGATTGGGGGATCTGCTGCCTTCTATATGCCTATATATACCCCTACCTGCCTCAGTCGGCACCTCTGTCGGCGTCGCAAACTCTGTCAATGTCCCTGTAGGCGTCTCAGTTGTTGCCGCTGTCGATTGGTGGGTCTGCTGCCTTCTCTATGCCTTCATCTACCCCTACCTACCTCAGTCGGCGTCACAGTCGCCTTCGCAGCCTCTGTCAGCGTCTCTGTAGACGTCTCAGTCGCTGTCGCTGTCGATTGGGGGTGTCTGCTGCCTTCTCTATGCCAATATCTACCCGTATCTGCCTCAGTCGGCATCTCAGTCGGCGTCGCAGTCTCTATCAGCGTCTCTGTATGCGTCTCAATTGTTGCCGCTGTCGACTGGAGGGTCTGCTGCCTTCTCTATGCCTATATCTACCCCTATCTGCCTCAGACGGCGTCTCAGTCGGCGTCGCAGCCTCTTGTTAGCGTCTCTGTAGGCATCTCAGTCGCTGCCGTTGTCGATTGGGGGGTCTGCTGCCTTCTCTAAGCCTATATCTACCCCTATCTGCCTCAGTCGGCATCTCAGTCGGCGTCGCAGCCTCTGTCAGCGTCTCTGTAGGCGTCTCAGTCGCTACCGCTGTCGATTGGGGGGTCTGCTGCCTTCTCTATGCCAATATCTACCCCTCTCTGCCTCAGTCGGCGTCGCAGCCTCTGTCAGCGTCTCTGTAGGCGTCTCAGTCGCTGCCGCTGTCGATTGGGAGGTCTGCTGCTTTCTCTATGCCTATATTTACCTCTATCTGCCTCATTCGGCATCTCAGTCGGCGTCGCAGACTCTGTCACCGTCGCAGCCTCTGTCAGCGTCTCTGTAGGCGTCTCAGTCGCTGCCGCTGTCGATTGGGGTGTCTGCTGCCTTCTGTATCCCTATATCTACCCCTACCTACATCAGTCGGCGTCACAGTCGGCTTCGCAGCCTCTGTCAACGTATCTGTAGGCGTCTCAGTTGTTGCCGCTGTCGATTGGTGGGTCTGCTGCCTTCTCTATGGCTATATCTATCCCTATCTGCCTCAGTCGGCGTCACAGCCTCTATCAGCGTCTCTGTATGCGTCTCAGTTGTCTCAGTGCGTCTCAGTCGCTGCCGCTGTCGATTGGGGGGTCTGCTGCCTTCTCTATGCCAATATCTACCCCTCTATGCCTCAGTCGGGGTCTTAGTCGGCTTCGCAGCCTCTGTCAGTGTCTCTGCAGACTTCTCAGTCGCTGCCGCTGTCGATTGGGAGGTCTGCTGCCTTCTCTATGCCTATATTTACCTCTATCTGCCTCAGTCGGCATCTTAGTCGGCGTCGCAGCCTCTATCAGCGTCTCTGTAGGCGTCTCAGTTGTTGCCGCTGTCTATTGAGTTGTCTGCTGCCTTCTTTATGCCTATCTCTTCCCCTATCTGCCGCAGTCGGCGCCACAGTCGGCTTCGCTGTCTCTCTCAGCGTTTTTGAACAAGTCTCAGTCGCTGCCGCTGTCGATTGGGGGGTCTGCTGCCTTCTCTATGCCAATATCTACCCCTCTATGCCTCAGTCGGGGTCTTAGTCGGCGTCGCAGCCTCTGTCAGTGTCTCTGCAGACGTCTCAGTCGCTGCCGCTGTCGATTGGGAGGTCTGCTGCCTTCTCTATGCCTATATTTACCTCTATCTGCCTCAGTCGGCGTCTCAGTCGGCGTCGCAGCCTCTGTCAGCGTCTCTGTAGGCGTCTCAGTCGCTGCCGCTGTCGATTGGGGGGTCTGCTGCCTTCTCTATGCCAATATCTACCCCTCTCTGCCTCAGTCGAGGGTTTAGGCGGCGTCGCAGCTTCTGTCAGCGTCTCTGTAGGCGTCCCAGTCGCCGCCGCTGTCGATTGGGAGGTCTGCTGCCTTCTCTATGCCTATATTTACCTCTATCTGCCTCAGTCGGCATCTCAGTCGGCGTCGCAGCCTCTATCAGCGTCTCTGTAGGCGTCTCAGTTGTTGCCGCTGTCGATTGGGTTGTCTGCTGCCTTCTCTATGCCTATCTCTTCCCCTATCTGCCTCAGTCGGCGCCACAGTCGGCTTCGCTGCCTCTCTCAGCGTTTTTGAACAAGTCTCAGTCGCTGCCGCTGTCGATTGGGGGGTCTGCTGCCTTCTCTATGCCTATATTTACCTCTATCTGCCTCAGTCGGCATCTCAGTCGGCGTCGCAGCCTCTGTCAGCGTCTCTGTAGGCGTCTCAGTCGCTGCCGCTGTCGACTGGGGGGTCTGCTGCCTTCTCTATGCCAATATCTACCCCTCTCTGCCTCAGTCGGGGTCTTAGTCGGCGTCGCAGCCTCTGTCAGCGTCTCTATAGGCGTCTCAGTCGCTGCCGCTCTCGATTGGGAGGTCTGCTGCTTTCTCTATGCCTATATTTACTTCTATCTACCTCAGTCGGCATCTCAGTCGGCGTCGCTGACTCTCTCACCGTCGCAGCCTCTGTCAGCGTCTCTGTAGCCGTCTCAGTCGCTGCCGCTGTCGATTGGGGTGTCTGCTGCCTTCTGTATGCCTATATCTACCCCTACCTACATCAGTCGGCGTCACAGTAGGCTTCGCAGCCTCTGTCAACGTCTCTGTAGGCGTCGCAGTTGTTGCCGCTGTCGATTGGTGGGTCTGCTGCCTTCTCTATGCCTATATCTATCCCTATCTGCCTCAGTAGGCGTCGCAGCCTCTATCAGCGTCTCTGTATGCGTCTCAGTTGTTGCCGCTGTCGATTGGAGGGTCTGCTGCCTTCTCTATGCCTATATCTACCCCTATCTACCTCAGTCGGCGTCTCAGTCGGCGTCGCAGCCTCTTGTCAGCGTCTCTGTAGGCATCTCAGTCGCTGCCGTTGTCGATTGGGGGGTCTGCTGCCTTCTGTATGCCTATATCTACCCCTATCTGCCTCAGTCGGTTTGTCAGTCGGCGTCGCAGCCTTTATCAGCGTCTCTGTATGCGTCCCAGTTGTTGCCGCTATCAATTGGAGGGTCTGCTGCCTTCTCTATGCCCTATCTGCCTCAGTCGGCGTCTCAGTCGGCGTCGCAGCCTCTTGTCAGTGTCTCTGTAGGCATCTCAGTCGCTGCCGCTGTCGATTGGGAGGTCTGCTGCCTTCTCTATGCCTATATTTACCTCTATCTGCCTCAGACGGGGTCTTAGTCGGCGTCGCAGCCTCTGTCAGCGTCTCGGTAGGCGTCTCAGTCGCTGCCGTTGTCGATTGGGGGATCTGCTGCCTTCTATATACCTATATATACCCCTACCTGCCTCAGTCGGCACCTCAGTCGGCGTCGCAAACTCTGTAAATGTCCCTGTAGGCGTCTCAGTCGCTGCCGCTGTCGATTGAGGTGTCTGCTGCCTTCTGTATACCTATATCTACCCCTATCTGCGTCAGTCGGCAACTCAGTCGGCGTTGCAGCGCCTCTGTAGGCGTCTCAGTTGTTGCCGCTGTCGATTGGTGGGTCTGCTGCCTTCTCTATGCCTTTATCTACCCCTACCTACCTCAGTCGGCGTCACAGTCGCCTTCGCAGCCTCTGTCAGCGTCTCTGTAGACGTCTCAGTCGCTGTCGCTGTCGATTGGGGGTGTCTGCTGCCTTCTCTATGCCCATATCTACCCGTATCTGCCTCAGTCGGCATCTCAGTCGGCGTCGCAGTCTCTATCAGCGCCTCTGTATGCGTCTCAATTGTTGCCGCTGTCGACTGGAGGGTCTGCTGCCTTCTCTATGCCTATATCTACCCCTATCTGCCTCAGACGGCGTCTCAGTCGGCGTCTCAGTCGGCGTCGCAGCCTCTTGTTAGCGTCTCTGTAGGCATCTCAGTCGCTGCCGTTGTCGATTGGGGGGTCTGCTGCCTTCTCTAAGCCTATATCTATCCCTATCTGCCTCAGTCGGCATCTCAGTCGGCGTCTCAGCCTCTGTCAGCGTCTCTGTAGGCGTCTCAGTCGCTACCGCTGTCGATTGGGTGGTCTGCTGCCTTCTCTATGCCAATATCTACCCCTCTCTGCCTCAGTCGGGGTCTTAGTCGGCGTCGCAGCCTCTGTCAGCGTCTCTATAGGCGTCTCAGTCGCTGCCGCTGTCGATTGGGAGGTCTGCTGCTTTCTCTATGCCTATATTTACCTCTATCTGCCTCCGTCGGCATCTCAGTCGGCGTCGCAGACTCTGTCACCGTCGCAGCCTCTGTCAGCGGCTCTGTAGGCGTCTCAGTCGCTGCCGCTGTCGATTGGGGTGTCTGCTGCCTTCTGTATCCCTATATCTACCCCTACCTACATCAGTCGGCGTCACAGTCGGCTTCGCAGCCTCTGTCAACGTATCTGTAGGCGTCTCAGTTGTTGCCGCTGTCGATTGGTGGGTCTGCTGCCTTCTCTATGGCTATATCTATCCCTATCTGCCTCAGTCGGCGTCGCAGCCTCCATCAGCGTCTCTGTATGCGTCTCAGTTGTCTCAGTGCGTCTCAGTCGCTGCCGCTGTCGATTGGGGGGGTCTGCTGCCTTCTCTATGCCAATATCTACCCCTCTATGCCTCAGTCGGGGTCTTAGTCGGCTTCGCAGCCTCTGTCAGTGTCTCTGCAGACTTCTCAGTCGCTGCAGCTGTCGATTGGGAGGTCTGCTGCCTTCTCTATGCCTATATTTACCTCTATCTGCCTCAGTCGGCATCTTAGTCGGCGTCGCAGCCTCTATCAGCGTCTCTGTAGGCGTCTCAGTTGTTGCCGCTGTCTATTGGGTTGTCTGCTGCCTTCTTTATGCCTATCTCTTCCCCTATCTGCCGCAGTCGGCGCCACAGTCGGCTTCGCTGTCTCTATCAGCGTTTTTGAACAAGTCTCAGTCGCTGCCGCTGTCGATTGGGGGGTCTGCTGCCTTCTCTATGCCAATATCTACCCCTCTATGCCTCAGTCGGGGTCTTAGTCGGCGTAGCAGCCTCTGTCAGTGTCTCTGCAGACGTCTCAGTCGCTGCCGCTGTCGATTGGGAGGTCTGCTGCCTTCTCTATGCCTATATTTACCTCTATCTGCCTCAGTCGGCGTCGCAGCCTCTATAAGCGTCTCTGTAGGCGTCTCAGTCGCTGCCGCTGTCGACTGGGGGGTCTGCTGCCTTCTCTATGCCAATATCTACCCCTCTCTGCCTCAGTCGAGGGTTTAGTCGGCGTCGCAGCTTCTGTCAGCGTCTCTGTAGGCGTCCCAGTCGCCGCCGCTGTCGATTGGGAGGTCTGCTACCTTCTCTATGCCTATATTTACCTCTATCTGCCTCAGTCGGCATCTCAGTCGGCGTCGCAGCCTCTATCAGCGTCTCTGTAGGCGTCTCAGTTGTTGCCGCTGTCGATTGGGTTGTCTGCTGCCTTCTCTATGCCTATCTCTTCCCCTATCTGCCTCAGTCGGCGCCACAGTCGGCTTCGCTGCCTCTCTCAGCGTTTTTGAACAAGTCTCAGTCGCTGCCGCTGTCGATTGGGGGGTCTGCTGCCTTCTCTATGCCTATATTTACCTCTATCTGCCTCAGTCGGCATCCCAGTCGGCGTCGCAGACTCTGTCACCGTCGCAAACTCTGTCAGCGTCTCTGTAGGCGTCTCAGTTGTTGCCGCTGTCGATTGGGGTGTCTGCTGCCTTCTGTATGCCTGTATCTACCCGTACCTACATCAGTCGGCGTCACAGTCGGCTTCGCAGCCTCTGTCAACGTATCTGTAGGCGTCTCAGTTGTTGCCGCTGTTGATTGGTGGGTCTGCTGCCTTCTCTATGCCTATATCTATCCCTATCTGCCTCAGTCGGCGTCGCAGCCTCTATCAGCCTCTCTGTATGCGTCTCAGTTGTCTCAGTGCGTCTCAGTCGCTGCCGCTGTCGATTGGGGGGTCTGCTGCCTTCTCTATGCCAATATCTACCCCTCTCTGCCTCAGTCGGGCTCTTAGTCGGCGTCGCAGCCTCTGTCAGTGTCTCTGTAGGCGTCTCAGTCGCTGCCGCTGTCGATTGGGAGGTCTGCTGCCTTCTCTATGCCTATATTTACCTCTATCTGCCTCAGTCGGCATCTTAGTCGGCGTCGCAGCCTCTATCAGCGTCTCTGTAGGCGTCTCAGTTGTTGCCGCTGTCGATTGGGTTGTCTGCTGCCTTCTCTATGCCTATCTCTTCCCCTATCTGCCTCAGTCGGCGCCACAGTCGGCTTCGCAGCCTCTCTCAGCGTTTTTGAACAAGTCTCAGTCGCTGCCGCTGTCGATTGGGGGGTCTGCTGCCTTCTCTATGCCTATATCTACCCCTACCTGCCTCAGTCGGCGTCTCAGTCGGCGTCGCAGCCTCTATCAGCGTCTCTGTAGGCGTCTCAGTCGCTGCCACTGTCGATTGGGGGGTCTGCTGCCTTCTCTATGCCAATATCTACCTCTCTCTGCCTCAGTCGGGGTCTTAGTCGGCGTCGCAGCCTCTGTCAGCGTCTCTGTAGGCGCTCAGTCGCTGCCGCTGTCGATTATGATGTCTGCTGCTTTCTTTATGCTTATATTTACCTCTATCTGCCTCAGTCGGCATCTCAGTCGGCGTCGCAGCCTCCGTCAGCGTCGCAGCCTCTGTCAGCGTCTCTGTATGCGTCACAATTGTTGCCGCTGTCGATTGGAGGGTCTGCTGCCTTCTCTATGCCTATATCTACCCTTATCTGCCACAGACGGCGTCTCAGTCGGCGTCTCAGTCGGCGTCGCAGCCTCTTGTTAGGGTCTCTGTAGGCATCTCAGTCATAGCCGTTGTCGATTGGGGGGTCTGCTGCCTTCTCTAAGCCTATATCTACCCCTATCTGCCTCAGTCGGCATCTCAGTCGGCGTCGCAGCCTCTGTCAGCGTCTGTGTAGGCGTATCAGTCGCTGCCGCTGTCGATTGGAGGGTCTGCTGCCTTCTCTATGCCAATATCTACCCCTCTCTGCCTCAGTCGGGGTCTTAGTCGGCGTCGCAGCCTCTGTCAGTGTCTCTGTAGGCGTCTCAGTCGCTGCCGCTGTCGATTGGGAGGTCTGCTGCCTTCTATGCCTATATTTACCTCTATCTGCCTCAGTCGGCATCTCAGTCGGCGTCGCAGCCCCTATCAGCGTCTTTGTAGGCGTCTCAGTTGTTGACGCTGTCGATTGGGTTGTCTGCTGCCTTCTCTATGCCTATCTCTTCCCCTATCTGCCTCAGTCGGCGCCACAGTCGGCTTCGCTGCCTATCTCAGCGTTTTTGAACAAGTCTCAGTCGCTGCCGCTGTCGATTGGGGGGTCTGCTGCCTTCTCTATGCCTATATCTACCCCTATCTGCCTCAGTCGGCGTCTCAGTCGGCGTCTCAGTCGGTGTCGCAGCCAATATCAGCGTCTCTGTAGGCGTCTCAGTCGCTGCCCTGTCGATTGGGGGGTCTGCTGCCTTCTCTATGCCAATATCTACCCCTCTCTGCCTCAGTCGGGGTGTTAGTCGGCGTCGCAGCCTCTGTCAGCGTCTCTGTAGGCGCTCAGTCGCTGCCGCTGTCGATTGGGAGGTCTGCTGCTTTCTTTATGCTTATATTTACCTCTATCTGCCTCATTCGGCACCTCAGTCGGCGTCGCAGCCTCTGCCAGCGTCTCTGTAGGCGTCTTAGTCGCTGCCGGCGTCGATTGGGGGGGTCTGCTGCATTCTCTATGCCAATATCTACCCATATCTGCCTTAGTCGGCGTCGCAGACTCTGTCAGCGTCTCTGTAGGCGTGTCACTCACTGCCGTTGTCGATTGGGGGGTCTGCTGCCTTCTGTATGCCTATATCTACCCCTATCTGCCTCAGTCGGCATCTCAGTCGGCGTCGCAGCCTCTATCAGGGTCTCTGTAGCCGTCTCATTTGTTGCCGCTGTCGATTGGGGGGTCTGCTGCCTTCTCTATGCCTATATCTACCCGTATCTGCCTCAGTCGGCGTCACAGTCGGCTTCGCAGCCTCTGTCAGCGTCTCTGTATGTGTCTCAATTGTTGCCGCTATCGATTGGAGGGTCTGCTGCCTTCTCTATGTCTATATCTACCCCTATCTGCCTCAATCGGCGTCTCAGTCGGCGTCGCAGCTTCTGTCAGCGTCTCTGTAGGCGTCCCAGTCGCCGCCGCTGTCGATTGGGAGGTCTGCTACCTTCTCTATGCCTATATTTACCTCTATCTGCCTCAGTCGGCATCTCAGTCGGCGTCGCAGCCTCTATAAGCGTCTCTGTAGGCGTCTCAGTTGTTGCCGCTGTCGATTGGGTTGTCTGCTGCCTTCTCTATGCCTATCTCTTCCCCTATCTGCCTCAGTCGGCGTCACAGTCGGCTTCGCAGCCTCTGTCAACGTCTCCGTAGGCGTCGCAGTTTTTGCCGCTGTCGATTGGTGGGTCTGCTGCCTTCTCTATGCCTATATCTATCCCTATCTGCCTCAGTAGGCGTCGCAGCCTCTATCAGCGTCTCTGTATGCGTCTCAGTTGTTGCCGCTGTCGATTGGAGGGTCTGCTGCCTTCTCTATGCCTATATCTACCCCTATCTGCCTCAGTCGGTTTGTCAGTCGGCGTCGCAGCCTTTATCAGCGTCTCTGTATGCGTCTCAGTTGTTGCCGCTGTCAATTGGAGAGTCTGCTGCCTTCTCTATGCCCTATCTGCCTCAGTCGGCGTCTCAGTCGGCGTCGCAGCCTCTTGTCAGTGTCTCTGTAGGAATCTCAGTCGCTGCCGCTGTCGATTGGGAGGTCTGCTGCCTTCTCTATGCCTATATTTACCCCTACCTGCCTCAGTCGGCACCTCAGTCGGCGTCGCAAACTCTGTCAATGTCCCTGTAGGCGTCTCAGTCGCTGCCGCTGTCGATTGAGGTGTCTGCTGCCTTCTGTATACCTATATCTACCCCTATCTGCGTCAGTCGGCAACGCAGTCGGCGTCGCAGCCTCTATCAGCGCCTCTGTAGGCGTCTCAGTTGTTGCCGCTGTCGATTGGTGGGTCTGCTGCCTTCTCTATGCCTTTATCTACCCCTACCTACCTCAGTCGGCGTCACAGTCGCCTTCGCAGCCTCTATCAGCGTCTCTGTAGACGTATCAGTCGCTGTCGCTGTCGATTGGGGGTGTCTGCTGCCTTCTCTATGCCAATATCTACCCGTATCTGCCTCAGTCGGCATCTCAGTCGGCGTCGCACTCTCTAACAGCGTCTCTGTATGCGTCTCAATTGTTGCCGCTGTCGACTGGAGGGTCTGCTGCCTTCTCTATGCCTATATCTACCCCTATCTGCCTCAGACGGCGTCTCAGTCGGCGTCTCAGTCGGCGTCGCAGCCTCTTGTTAGCGTCTCTGTAGGCATCTCAGTCGCTGCCGTTGTCGATTGGGGGGGTCTGCTGCCTTCTCTAAGCCTATATCTACCCCTATCTGCCTCAGTCGGCATCTCAGTCGGCGTCGCAGCCTCTGTCAGCGTCTCTGTAGGCGTCTCAGTCGCTACCGCTGTCGATTGGGGGGTCTGCTGCCTTCTCTATGCCAATATCTACCCCTCTCTGCCTCAGTCGGGGTCTTAGTCGGCGTCGCAGCCTCTGTCAGCGTCTCTATAGGCGTCTCAGTCGCTGCCGCTGTCGATTGGGAGGTCTGCTGCCTTTTGTATCCCTATATCTACCCCTACCTACATCAGTCGGCGTCACAGTCGGCTTCGCAGCCTCTGTCAATGTATCTGTAGGCGTCTCAGTTGTTGCCGCTGTCGATTGGTGGGTCTGCTGCCTTCTCTATGGCTATATCTATCCCTATCTGCCTCAGTCGGCGTCGCAGCCTCTATCAGCGTCTCTGTATGCGTCTCAGTTGTCTCAGTGCGTCTCAGTCGCTGCCGCTGTCGATTGGGGGGGTCTGCTGCCTTCTCTATGCCAATATCTACCCCTCTATGCCTCAGTCGGGATCTTAGTCGGCTTCGCAGCCTCTGTCAGTATCTCCGCAGACTTCTCAGTCGCTGCCGCTGTCGATTGGGAGGTCTGCTGCCTTCTCTATGCCTATATTTACGTCTATCTGCCTCAGTCGGCATCTTAGTCGGCGTCGCAGCCTCTATCAGCGTCTCTGTAGGCGTCTCAGTTGTTGCCGCTGTCTATTGGGTTGTCTGCTGCCTTCTTTATGCCTATCTCTTCCCCTATCTGCCGCAGTCGGCGCCACAGTCGGCTACGCTGTCTCTCTCAGCGTTTTTGAACAAGTCTCAGTCGCTGCCGCTGTCGATTCGGGGGTCTGCTGCCTTCTCTATGCCAATATCTACCCCTCTATGCCTCAGTCGGGGTCTTAGTCGGCGTCGCAGCCTCTGTCAGTGTCTCTGCAGACGTCTCAGTCGCTGCCGCTGTCGATTGGGAGGTCTGCTGCCTTCTCTATGCCTATATTTACCTCTATCTGCCTCAGTCGGCGTCTCAGTCGGCGTCGCAGCCTCTATCAGCGTCTCTGTAGGCGTCTCAGTCGCTGCCGCTGTCGACTGGGGGGTCTGCTGCCTTCTCTATGCCAATATCTACCCCTCTCTGCCTCAGTCGAGGGTTTAGTCGGCGTCGCAGCTTCTGTCAGCGTCTCTGTAGGCGTCCCAGTCGCCGCCGCTGTCGATTGGGAGGTCTGCTACCTTCTCTATGCCTATATTTACCTCTATCTGCCTCAGTCGGCATCTCAGTCGGCGTCGCTGACTCTGTCACCGTCGCAGCCTCTGTCAGCGTCTCTGTAGCCGTCTCAGTCGCTGCCGCTGTCGATTGGGAGGTCTGCTGCCTTCTCTATGCCTATATTTACCTCTATCTGCCTCAGTCGGCGTCTCAGTCGGCGTCGCAGCCTCTATCAGCGTCTCTGTAGGCGTCTCAGTCGCTGCCGCTGTCGACTGGGGGGTCTGCTGCCTTCTCTATGCCAATATCTACCCCTCTCTGCCTCAGTCGAGGGTTTAGTCGGCGTCGCAGCTTCTGTCAGCGTCTCTGTAGGCGTCCCAGTCGCCGCCGCTGTCGATTGGGAGGTCTGCTGCCTTCTCTATGCCTATATCTACCTCTATCTGCCTCAGTCGGCGTCTCAGTCGGCGTCGCAGCCTCTATCAGCGTCTCTGTAGGCGTCTCAGTTGTTGCCGCTGTCGATTGGGTTGTCTGCTGCCTTCTCTATGCCTATCTCTTCGCCTATCTGCCTCAGTCGGCGCCACAGTCGGCTTCGCTGCCTCTCTCAGCGTTTTTGAACAAGTCTCAGTCGCTGCCGCTGTCGATTGGGGGGTCTGCTGCCTTCTCTATGCCTATATTTACCTCTATCTGCCTCAGTCGGCATCTCAGTCAGCGTCGCAGCCTCTGTCAGCGTCTCTGTAGGCGTCTCAGTCGCTGCCGCTGTCGACTGGGGAGTCTGCTGCCTTCTCTATGCCAATATCTACCCCTCTCTGCCTCAATCGGGGTCTTAGTCGGCGTCGCAGCCTCTGTCAGCGTCTCTATAGGCGTCTCAGTCGCTGCCGCTCTCGATTGGGAGGTCTGCTGCTTTCTCTATGCCTATATTTACCTCTATCTGCCTCAGACGGGGTCTTAGTCGGCGTAGCAGCCTCTGTCAGCGTCTCGGTAGGCGTCTCAGTCGCTGCCGTTGTCGATTGGGGGATCTGCTGCCTTCTATATGCCTATATATACCCCTACCTGCCTCAGTCGGCACCTCTGTCGGCGTCGCAAACTCTGTCAATGTCCCTGTAGGCGTCTCAGTCGCTGCCGCTGTCGATTGAGGTGTCTGCTGCCTTCTGTATACCTATATCTACCCCTATCTGCGTCAGTCGGCAACTCAGTCGGCGTCGCAGCCTCTATCAGCGCCTCTGTAGGCGTCTCAGTTGTTGCCGCTGTCGATTGGTGGGTCTGCTGCCTTCTCTATGCCTTTATCTACCCCTACCTACCTCAGTCGGCGTCACAGTCGCCTTCGCAGCCTCTGTCAGCGTCTCTGTAGACGTCTCAGTCGCTGTCGCTGTCGATTGGGGGTGTCTGCTGCCTTCTCTATGCCAATATCTACCCGTATCTGCCTCAGTCGGCATCTCAGTCGGCGTCGCAGTCTCTATCAGCGTCTCTGTATGCGTCTCAATTGTTGCCGCTGTCGACTGGAGGGTCTGCTGCCTTCTCTATGCCTATATCTACCCCTATCTGCCTCAGACGGCGTCTCAGTCGGCGTCGCAGCCTCTTGTTAGCGTCTCTGTAGGCATCTCAGTCGCTACCGCTGTCGATTGGGGGGTCTGCTGCCTTCTCTATGCCAATATCTACCCCTCTCTGCCTCAGTCGGGGTCTTAGTCGGCGTCGCAGCCTCTGTCACCGTCGCAGCCTCTGTCAGCGTCTCTGTAGGCGTCTCAGTCGCTGCCGCTGTCGATTGGGGTGTCTGCTGCCTTCTGTATCCCTATATCTACCCCTACCTACATCAGTCGGCGTCACAGTCGGCTTCGCAGCCTCTGTCAACGTATCTGTAGGCGTCTCAGTTGTTGCCGCTGTCGATTGGTGGGTCTGCTGCCTTCTCTATGGCTATATCTATCCCTATCTGCCTCAGTCGGCGTCACAGCCTCTATCAGCGTCTCTGTATGCGTCTCAGTTGTCTCAGTGCGTCTCAGTCGCTGCCGCTGTCGATTGGGGGGGTCTGCTGCCTTCTCTATGCCAATATCTACCCCTCTATGCCTCAGTCGGGGTCTTAGTCGGCTTCGCAGCCTCTGTCAGTGTCTCTGCAGACTTCTCAGTCGCTGCCGCTGTCGATTGGGAGGTCTGCTGCCTTCTCTATGCCTATATTTACCTCTATCTGCCTCAGTCGGCATCTTAGTCGGCGTCGCAGCCTCTATCAGCGTCTCTGTAGGCGTCTCAGTTGTTGCCGCTGTCTATTGAGTTGTCTGCTGCCTTCTTTATGCCTATCTCTTCCCCTATCTGCCGCAGTCGGCGCCACAGTCGGCTTCGCTGTCTCTCTCAGCGTTTTTGAACAAGTCTCAGTCGCTGCCGCTGTCGATTGGGGGGTCTGCTGCCTTCTCTATGCCAATATCTACCCCTCTCTGCCTCAGTCGGGGTCTTAGTCGGCGTCGCAGCCTCTGTCAGTGTCTCTGCAGACGTCTCAGTCGCTGCCGCTGTCGATTGGGAGGTCTGCTGCCTTCTCTATGCCTATATTTACCTCTATCTGCCTCAGTCGGCGTCTCAGTCGGCGTCGCAGCCTCTATCAGCGTCTCTGTAGGCGTCTCAGTCGCTGCCGCTGTCGACTGGGGGGTCTGCTGCCTTCTCTATGCCAATATCTACCCCTCTCTGCCTCAGTCGAGGGTTTAGGCGGCGTCGCAGCTTCTGTCAGCGTCTCTGTAGGCGTCCCAGTCGCCGCCGCTGTCGATTGGGAGGTCTGCTACCTTCTCTATGCCTATATTTACCTCTATCTGCCTCAGTCGGCATCTCAGTCGGCGTCGCAGCCTCTATCAGCGTCTCTGTAGGCGTCTCAGTTGTTGCCGCTGTCGATTGGGTTGTCTGCTGCCTTCTCTATGCCTATCTCTTCCCCTATCTGCCTCAGTCGGCGCCACAGTCGGCTTCGCTGCCTCTCTCAGCGTTTTTGAACAAGTCTCAGTCGCTGCCGCTGTCGATTGGGGGGTCTGCTGCCTTCTCTATGCCTATATTTACCTCTATCTGCCTCAGTCGGCATCTCAGTCGGCGTCGCAGCCTCTGTCAGCGTCTCTGTAGGCGTCTGAGTCGCTGCCGCTGTCGACTGGGGGGTCTGCTGCCTTCTCTATGCCAATATCTACCCCTCTCTGCCTCAGTCGGGGTCTTAGTCGGCGTCGCAGCCTCTGTCAGCGTCTCTATAGGCGTCTCAGTCGCTGCCGCTCTCGATTGGGAGGTCTGCTGCTTTCTCTATGCCTATATTTACCTCTATCTACCTCAGTCGGCATCTCAGTCGGCGTCGCTGACTCTCTCACCGTCGCAGCCTCTGTCAGCGTCTCTGTAGCCGTCTCAGTCGCTGCCGCTGTCGATTGGGGTGTCTGCTGCCTTCTGTATGCCTATATCTACCCCTACCTACATCAGTCGGCGTCACAGTCGGCTTCGCAGCCTCTGTCAACGTCTCTGTAGGCGTCGCAGTTGTTGCCGCTGTCGATTGGTGGGTCTGCTGCCTTCTCTATGCCTATATCTATCCCTATCTGCCTCAGTAGGCGTCGCAGCCTCTATCAGCGTCTCTGTATGCGTCTCAGTTGTTGCCGCTGTCGATTGGAGGGTCTGCTGCCTTCTCTATGCCTATATCTACCCCTATCTACCTCAGTCGGCGTCTCAGTCGGCGTCGCAGCCTCTTGTCAGCGTCTCTGTAGGCATCTCAGTCGCTGCCGTTGTCGATTGGGGGGTCTGCTGCCTTCTGTATGCCTATATCTACCCCTATCTGCCTCAGTCGGTTTGTCAGTCGGCGTCGCAGCCTTTATCAGCGTCTCTGTATGCGTCCCAGTTGTTGCCGCTATCAATTGGAGGGTCTGCTGCCTTCTCTATGCCCTATCTGCCTCAGTCGGCGTCTCAGTCGGCGTCGCAGCCTCTATCAGCGCCTCTGTAGGCGTCTCAGTTGTTGCCGCTGTCGATTGGTGGGTCTGCTGCCTTCTCTATGCCTTTATCTACCCCTACCTACCTCAGTCGGCGTCACAGTCGCCTTCGCAGCCTCTGTCAGCGTCTCTGTAGACGTCTCAGTCGCTGTCGCTGTCGATTGGGGGTGTCTGCTGCCTTCTCTATGCCAATATCTACCCGTATCTGCCTCAGTCGGCATCTCAGTCGGCGTCGCAGTCTCTATCAGCGTCTCTGTATGCGTCTCAATTGTTGCCGCTGTCGACTGGAGGGTCTGCTGCCTTCTCTATGCCTATATCTACCCCTATCTGCCTCAGACGGCGTCTCAGTCGGCGTCGCAGCCTCTTGTTAGCGTCTCTGTAGGCATCTCAGTCGCTGCCGTTGTCGATTGGGGGGTCTGCTGCCTTCTCTAAGCCTATATCTACCCCTATCTGCCTCAGTCGGCATCTCAGTCGGCGTCGCAGCCTCTGTCAGCGTCTCTGTAGGCGTCTCAGTCGCTACCGCTGTCGATTGGGGGGTCTGCTGCCTTCTCTATGCCAATATCTACCCCTCTCTGCCTCAGTCGGGGTCTTAGTCGGCGTCGCAGCCTCTGTCAGCGTCTCTATAGGCGTCTCAGTCGCTGCCGCTGTCGATTGGGAGGTCTGCTGCTTTCTCTATGCCTATATTTACCTCTATCTGCCTCATTCGGCATCTCAGTCGGCGTCGCAGACTCTGTCACCGTCGCAGCCTCTGTCAGCGTCTCTGTAGGCGTCTCAGTCGCTGCCGCTGTCGATTGGGGTGTCTGCTGCCTTCTGTATCCCTATATCTACCCCTACCTACATCAGTCGGCGTCACAGTCGGCTTCGCAGCCTCTGTCAACGTATCTGTAGGCGTCTCAGTTGTTGCCGCTGTCGATTGGTGGGTCTGCTGCCTTCTCTATGGCTATATCTATCCCTATCTGCCTCAGTCGGCGTCACACCCTCTATCAGCGTCTCTGTATGCGTCTCAGTTGTCTCAGTGCGTCTCAGTCGCTGCCGCTGTCGATTGGGGGGGTCTGCTGCCTTCTCTATGCCAATATCTACCCCTCTATGCCTCAGTCGGGGTCTTAGTCGGCTTCGCAGCCTCTGTCAGTGTCTCTGCAGACTTCTCAGTCGCTGCCGCTGTCGATTGGGAGGTCTGCTGCCTTCTCTATGCCTATATTTACCTCTATCTGCCTCAGTCGGCATCTTAGTCGGCGTCGCAGCCTCTATCAGCGTCTCTGTAGGCGTCTCAGTTGTTGCCGCTGTCTATTGAGTTGTCTGCTGCCTTCTTTATGCCTATCTCTTCCCCTATCTGCCGCAGTCGGCGCCACAGTCGGCTTCGCTGTCTCTCTCAGCGTTTTTGAACAAGTCTCAGTCGCTGCCGCTGTCGATTGGGGGGTCTGCTGCCTTCTCTATGCCAATATCTACCCCTCTATGCCTCAGTCGGGGTCTTAGTCGGCGTCGCAGCCTCTGTCAGTGTCTCTGCAGACGTCTCAGTCGCTGCCGCTGTCGATGGGGTGGTCTGCTGCCTTCTCTATGCCTATATTTACCTCTATCTGCCTCAGTCGGCGTCTCAGTCGGCGTCGCAGCCTCTATCAGCGTCTCTGTAGGCGTCTCAGTCGCTGCCGCTGTCGACTGGGGGGTCTGCTGCCTTCTCTATGCCAATATCTACCCCTCTCTGCCTCAGTCGAGGGTTTAGGCGGCGTCGCAGCTTCTGTCAGCGTCTCTGTAGGCGTCCCAGTCGCCGCCGCTGTCGATTGGGAGGTCTGCTACCTTCTCTATGCCTATATTTACCTCTATCTGCCTCAGTCCGCATCTCAGTCGGCGTCGCAGCCTCTATCAGCGTCTCTGTAGGCGTCTCAGTTGTTGCCGCTGTCGATTGGGGGGTCTGCTGCCTTCTCTATGCCTATATTTACCTCTATCTGCCTCAGTCGGCATCTCAGTCGGCGTCGCAGCCTCTGTCAGCGTCTCTGTAGGCGTCTGAGTCGCTGCCGCTGTCGACTGGGGGGTCTGCTGCCTTCTCTATGCCAATATCTACCCCTCTCTGCCTCAGTCGGGGTCTTAGTCGGCGTCGCAGCCTCTGTCAGCGTCTCTATAGGCGTCTCAGTCGCTGCCGCTCTCGATTGGGAGGTCTGCTGCTTTCTCTATGCCTATATTTACCTCTATCTACCTCAGTCGGCATCTCAGTCGGCGTCGCTGACTCTCTCACCGTCGCAGCCTCTGTCAGCGTCTCTGTAGCCGTCTCAGTCGCTGCCGCTGTCGATTGGGGTGTCTGCTGCCTTCTGTATGCCTATATCTACCCCTACCTACATCAGTCGGCGTCACAGTCGGCTTCGCAGCCTCTGTCAACGTCTCTGTAGGCGTCGCAGTTGTTGCCGCTGTCGATTGGTGGGTCTGCTGCCTTCTCTATGCCTATATCTATCCCTATCTGCCTCAGTAGGCGTCGCAGCCTCTATCAGCGTCTCTGTATGCGTCTCAGTTGTTGCCGCTGTCGATTGGAGGGTCTGCTGCCTTCTCTATGCCTATATCTACCCCTATCTACCTCAGTCGGCGTCTCAGTCGGCGTCGCAGCCTCTTGTCAGCGTCTCTGTAGGCATCTCAGTCGCTGCCGTTGTCGATTGGGGGGTCTGCTGCCTTCTGTATGCCTATATCTACCCCTATCTGCCTCAGTCGGTTTGTCAGTCGGCGTCGCAGCCTTTATCAGCGTCTCTGTATGCGTCCCAGTTGTTGCCGCTATCAATTGGAGGGTCTGCTGCCTTCTCTATGCCCTATCTGCCTCAGTCGGCGTCTCAGTCGGCGTCGCAGCCTCTTGTCAGTGTCTCTGTAGGCATCTCAGTCGCTGCCGCTGTCGATTGGGAGGTCTGCTGCCTTCTCTATGCCTATATTTACCTCTATCTGCCTCAGATGGGGTCTTAGTCGGCGTCGCAGCCTCTGTCAGCGTCTCGGTAGGCGTCTCAGTCGCTGCCGTTGTCGATTGGGGGATCTGCTGCCTTCTATATGCCTATATATACCTTTACCTGCCTCAGTCGGCACCTCAGTCGGCGTCGCAAACTCTGTAAATGTCCCTGTAGGCGTCTCAGTCGCTGCCGCTGTCGATTGAGGTGTCTGCTGCCTTCTGTATACCTATATCTACCCCTATCTGCGTCAGTCGGCAACTCAGTCGGCGTTGCAGCGCCTCTGTAGGCGTCTCAGTTGTTGCCGCTGTCGATTGGTGGGTCTGCTGCCTTCTCTATGCCTTTATCTACCCCTACCTACCTCAGTCGGCGTCACAGTCGCCTTCGCAGCCTCTGTCAGCGTCTCTGTAGACGTCTCAGTCGCTGTCGCTGTCGATTGGGGGTGTCTGCTGCCTTCTCTATGCCCATATCTACCCGTATCTGCCTCAGTCGGCATCTCAGTCGGCGTCGCAGTCTCTATCAGCGCCTCTGTATGCGTCTCAATTGTTGCCGCTGTCGACTGGAGGGTCTGCTGCCTTCTCTATGCCTATATCTACCCCTATCTGCCTCAGACGGCGTCTCAGTCGGCGTCTCAGTCGGCGTCGCAGCCTCTTGTTAGCGTCTCTGTAGGCATCTCAGTCGCTGCCGTTGTCGATTGGGGGGTCTGCTGCCTTCTCTAAGCCTATATCTACCCCTATCTGCCTCAGTCGGCATCTCAGTCGGCGTCTCAGCCTCTGTCAGCGTCTCTGTAGGCGTCTCAGTCGCTACCGCTGTCGATTGGGTGGTCTGCTGCCTTCTCTATGCCAATATCTACCCCTCTCTGCCTCAGTCGGGGTCTTAGTCGGCGTCGCAGCCTCTGTCAGCGTCTCTATAGGCGTCTCAGTCGCTGCCGCTGTCGATTGGGAGGTCTGCTACCTTCTCTATGCCTATATTTACCTCTATCTGCCTCAGTCGGCATCTCAGTCGGCGTCGCAGCCTCTATAAGCGTCTCTGTAGGCGTCTCAGTTGTTGCCGCTGTCGATTGGGTTGTCTGCTGCCTTCTCTATGCCTATCTCTTCCCCTATCTGCCTCAGTCGGCGTCACAGTCGGCTTCGCAGCCTCTGTCAACGTCTCCGTAGGCGTCGCAGTTTTTGCCGCTGTCGATTGGTGGGTCTGCTGCCTTCTCTATGCCTATATCTATCCCTATCTGCCTCAGTAGGCGTCGCAGCCTCTATCAGCGTCTCTGTATGCGTCTCAGTTGTTGCCGCTGTCGATTGGAGGGTCTGCTGCCTTCTCTATGCCTATATCTACCCCTATCTGCCTCAGTCGGTTTGTCAGTCGGCGTCGCAGCCTTTATCAGCGTCTCTGTATGCGTCTCAGTTGTTGCCGCTGTCAATTGGAGGGTCTGCTGCCTTCTCTATGCCCTATCTGCCTCAGTCGGCGTCTCAGTCGGCGTCGCAGCCTCTTGTCAGTGTCTCTGTAGGAATCTCAGTCGCTGCCGCTGTCGATTGGGAGGTCTGCTGCCTTCTCTATGCCTATATTTACCTCTATCTGCCTCAGACGGGGTCTTAGTCGGCGTCGCAGCCTCTGTCAGCGTCTCGGTAGGCGTCTCAGTCGCTGCCGTTGTCGATTGGGGGATCTGCTGCCTTCTATATGCCTATATATACCCCTACCTGCCTTAGTCGGCACCTCAGTCGGCGTCGCAAACTCTGTCAATGTCCCTGTAGGCGTCTCAGTCGCTGCCGCTGTCGATTGAGGTGTCTGCTGCCTTCTGTATACCTATATCTACCCCTATCTGCGTCAGTCGGCAACGCAGTCGGCGTCGCAGCCTCTATCAGCGCCTCTGTAGGCGTCTCAGTTGTTGCCGCTGTCGATTGGTGGGTCTGCTGCCTTCTCTATGCCTTTATCTACCCCTACCTACCTCAGTCGGCGTCACAGTCGCCTTCGCAGCCTCTATCAGCGTCTCTGTAGACGTATCAGTCGCTGTCGCTGTCGATTGGGGGTGTCTGCTGCCTTCTCTATGCCAATATCTACCCGTATCTGCCTCAGTCGGCATCTCAGTCGGCGTCGCACTCTCTAACAGCGTCTCTGTATGCGTCTCAATTGTTTCCGCTGTCGACTGGAGGGTCTGCTGCCTTCTCTATGCCTATATCTACCCCTATCTGCCTCAGACGGCGTCTCAGTCGGCGTCTCAGTCGGCGTCGCAGCCTCTTGTTAGCGTCTCTGTAGGCATCTCAGTCGCTGCCGTTGTCGATTGGGGGGGTCTGCTGCCTTCTCTAAGCCTATATCTACCCCTATCTGCCTCAGTCGGCATCTCAGTCGGCGTCGCAGCCTCTGTCAGCGTCTCTGTAGGCGTCTCAGTCGCTACCGCTGTCGATTGGGGGGTCTGCTGCCTTCTCTATGCCAATATGTACCCCTCTCTGCCTCAGTCGGGGTCTTAGTCGGCGTCGCAGCCTCTGTCAGCGTCTCTATAGGCGTCTCAGTCGCTGCCGCTGTCGATTGGGAGGTCTGCTGCCTTTTGTATCCCTATATCTACCCCTACCTACATCAGTCGGCGTCACAGTCGGCTTCGCAGCCTCTGTCAATGTATCTGTAGGCGTCTCAGTTGTTGCCGCTGTCGATTGGTGGGTCTGCTGCCTTCTCTATGGCTATATCTATCCCTATCTGCCTCAGTCGGCGTCGCAGCCTCTATCAGCGTCTCTGTATGCGTCTCAGTTGTCTCAGTGCGTCTCAGTCGCTGCCGCTGTCGATTGGGGGGGTCTGCTGCCTTCTCTATGCCAATATCTACCCCTCTATGCCTCAGTCGGGATCTTAGTCGGCTTCGCAGCCTCTGTCAGTATCTCTGCAGACTTCTCAGTCGCTGCCGCTGTCGATTGGGAGGTCTGCTGCCTTCTCTATGCCTATATTTACGTCTATCTGCCTCAGTCGGCATCTTAGTCGGCGTCGCAGCCTCTATCAGCGTCTCTGTAGGCGTCTCAGTTGTTGCCGCTGTCTATTGGGTTGTCTGCTGCCTTCTTTATGCCTATCTCTTCCCCTATCTGCCGCAGTCGGCGCCACAGTCGGCTACGCTGTCTCTCTCAGCGTTTTTGAACAAGTCTCAGTCGCTGCCGCTGTCGATTCGGGGGTCTGCTGCCTTCTCTATGCCAATATCTACCCCTCTATGCCTCAGTCGGGGTCTTAGTCGGCGTCGCAGCCTCTGTCAGTGTCTCTGCAGACGTCTCAGTCGCTGCCGCTGTCGATGGGGTGGTCTGCTGCCATCTCTATGCCTATATTTACCTCTATCTGCCTCAGTCGGCGTCTCAGTCGGCGTCGCAGCCTCTATCAGCGTCTCTGTAGGCGTCTCAGTCGCTGCCGCTGTCGACTGGGGGGTCTGCTGCCTTCTCTATGCCAATATCTACCCCTCTCTGCCTCAGTCGAGGGTTTAGTCGGCGTCGCAGCTTCTGTCAGCGTCTCTGTAGGCGTCCCAGTCGCCGCCGCTGTCGATTGGGAGGTCTGCTACCTTCTCTATGCCTATATTTACCTCTATCTGCCTCAGTCGGCATCTCAGTCGGCGTCGCTGACTCTGTCACCGTCGCAGCCTCTGTCAGCGTCTCTGTAGCCGTCTCAGTCGCTGCCGCTGTCGATTGGGAGGTCTGCTGCCTTCTCTATGCCTATATTTACCTCTATCTGCCTCAGTCGGCGTCTCAGTCGGCGTCGCAGCCTCTATCAGCGTCTCTGTAGGCGTCTCAGTCGCTGCCGCTGTCGACTGGGGGGTCTGCTGCCTTCTCTATGCCAATATCTACCCCTCTCTGCCTCAGTCGAGGGTTTAGTCGGCGTCGCAGCTTCTGTCAGCGTCTCTGTAGGCGTCCCAGTCGCCGCCGCTGTCGATTGGGAGGTCTGCTGCCTTCTCTATGCCTATATTCTCCTCTATCTGCCTCAGTCGGCGTCTCAGTCGGCGTCGCAGCCTCTATCAGCGTCTCTGTAGGCGTCTCAGTTGTTGCCGCTGTCGATTGGGTTGTCTGCTGCCTTCTCTATGCCTATCTCTTCGCCTATCTGCCTCAGTCGGCGCCACAGTCGGCTTCGCTGCCTCTCTCAGCGTTTTTGAACAAGTCTCAGTCGCTGCCGCTGTCGATTGGGGGGTCTGCTGCCTTCTCTATGCCTATATTTACCTCTATCTGCCTCAGTCGGCATCTCAGTCAGCGTCGCAGCCTCTGTCAGCGTCTCTGTAGGCGTCTCAGTCGCTGCCGCTGTCGACTGGGGAGTCTGCTGCCTTCTCTATGCCAATATCTACCCCTCTCTGCCTCAATCGGGGTCTTAGTCGGCGTCGCAGCCTCTGTCAGCGTCTCTATAGGCGTCTCAGTCGCTGCCGCTCTCGATTGGGAGGTCTGCTGCTTTCTCTATGCCTATATTTACCTCTATCTGCCTCAGACGGGGTCTTAGTCGGCGTAGCAGCCTCTGTCAGCGTCTCGGTAGGCGTCTCAGTCGCTGCCGTTGTCGATTGGGGGATCTGCTGCCTTCTATATGCCTATATATACCCCTACCTGCCTCAGTCCGCACCTCTGTCGGCGTCGCAAACTCTGTCAATGTCCCTGTAGGCGTCTCAGTCGCTGCCGCTGTCGATTGAGGTGTCTGCTGCCTTCTGTATACCTATATCTACCCCTATCTGCGTCAGTCGGCAACTCAGTCGGCGTCGCAGCCTCTATCAGCGCCTCTGTAGGCGTCTCAGTTGTTGCCGCTGTCGATTGGTGGGTCTGCTGCCTTCTCTATGCCTTTATCTACCCCTATCTGCCTCAGACGGCGTCTCAGTCGGCGTCGCAGCCTCTTGTTAGCGTCTCTGTAGGCATCTCAGTCGCTGCCGTTGTCGATTGGGGGGTCTGCTGCCTTCTCTAAGCCTATATCTACCCCTATCTGCCTCAGTCGGCATCTCAGTCGGCGTCTCAGCCTCTGTCAGCGTCTCTGTAGGCGTCTCAGTCGCTACCGCTGTCGATTGGGTGGTCTGCTGCCTTCTCTATGCCAATATCTACCCCTCTCTGCCTCAGTCGGGGTCTTAGTCGGCGTCGCAGCCTCTGTCAGCGTCTATATAGGCGTCTCAGTCGCTGCCGCTGTCGATTGGGAGGTCTGCTGCTTTCTCTATGCCTATATTTACCTCTATCTGCCTCCGTCGGCATCTCAGTCGGCGTCGCAGACTCTGTCACCGTCGCAGCCTCTGTCAGCGGCTCTGTAGGCGTCTCAGTCGCTGCTGCTGTCGATTGGGGTGTCTGCTGCCTTCTGTATCCCTATATCTACCCCTACCTACATCAGTCGGCGTCACAGTCGGCTTCGCAGCCTCTGTCAACGTATCTGTAGGCGTCTCAGTTGTTGCCGCTGTCGATTGGTGGGTCTGCTGCCTTCTCTATGGCTATATCTATCCCTATCTGCCTCAGTCGGCGTCGCAGCCTCCATCAGCGTCTCTGTATGCGTCTCAGTTGTCTCAGTGCGTCTCAGTCGCTGCCGCTGTCGATTGGGGGGGTCTGCTGCCTTCTCTATGCCAATATCTACCCCTCTATGCCTCAGTCGGGGTCTTAGTCGGCTTCGCAGCCTCTGTCAGTGTCTCTGCAGACTTCTCAGTCGCTGCCGCTGTCGATTGGGAGGTCTGCTGCCTTCTCTATGCCTATATTTACCTCTATCTGCCTCAGTCGGCATCTTAGTCGGCGTCGCAGCCTCTATCAGCGTCTCTGTAGGCGTCTCAGTTGTTGCCGCTGTCTATTGGGTTGTCTGCTGCCTTCTTTATGCCTATCTCTTCCCCTATCTGCCGCAGTCGGCGCCACAGTCGGCTTCGCTGTCTCTATCAGCGTTTTTGAACAAGTCTCAGTCGCTGCCGCTGTCGATTGGGGGGTCTGCTGCCTTCTCTATGCCAATATCTACCCCTCTATGCCTCAGTCGGGGTCTTAGTCGGCGTCGCAGCCTCTGTCAGTGTCTCTGCAGACGTCTCAGTCGCTGCCGCTGTCGATTGGGAGGTCTGCTGCCTTCTCTATGCCTATATTTACCTCTATCTGCCTCAGTCGGCGTCGCAGCCTCTATAAGCGTCTCTGTAGGCGTCTCAGTCGCTGCCGCTGTCGACTGGGGGGTCTGCTGCCTTCTCTATGCCAATATCTACCCCTCTCTGCCTCAGTCGAGGGTTTAGTCGGCGTCGCAGCTTCTGTCAGCGTCTCTGTAGGCGTCCCAGTCGCCGCCGCTGTCGATTGGGAGGTCTGCTACCTTCTCTATGCCTATATTTACCTCTATCTGCCTCAGTCGGCATCTCAGTCGGCGTCGCAGCCTCTATCAGCGTCTCTGTAGGCGTCTCAGTTGTTGCCGCTGTCGATTGGGTTGTCTGCTGCCTTCTCTATGCCTATCTCTTCCCCTATCTGCCTCAGTCGGCGCCACAGTCGGCTTCGCTGCCTCTCTCAGCGTTTTTGAACAAGTCTCAGTCGCTGCCGCTGTCGATTGGGGGGTCTGCTGCCTTCTCTATGCCTATATTTACCTCTATCTGCCTCAGTCGGCATCCCAGTCGGCGTCGCAGCCTCTGTCAGCGTCTCTGTAAGCGTCTCAGTCGCTGCCGCTGTCGACTGGGGGGTCTGCTGCCTTCTCTATGCCAATATCTACCCCTCTCTGCCGCAGTCGGGGTCTTAGTCGGCGTCGCAGCCTCTGTCAGCGTCTCTATAGGCGTCTCAGTCGCTGCCGCTCTCGATTGGGAGGTCTGCTGCTTTCTCTATGCCTATATTTACCTCTATCTACCTCAGTCGGCATCTCAGTCGGCGTCGCTGACTCTGTCACCGTCGCAGCCTCTGTCAGCATCTCTGTAGCCGTCTCAGTCGCTGCCGCTGTCGATTGGGGTGTCTGCTGCCTTCTGTATGCCTATATCTACCCCTACCTACATCAGTCGGCGTCACAGTCGGCTTCGCAGCCTCTGTCAACGTCTCTGTAGGCGTCGCAGTTGTTGCCACTGTCGATTGGTGGGTCTGCTGCCTTCTCTATGCCTATATCTATCCCTATCTGCCTCAGTAGGCGTCGCAGCCTCTATCAGCGTCTCTGTATGCGTCTCAGTTGTTGCCGCTGTCGATTAGAGGGTCTGCTGCCTTCTCTATGCCTATATCTACCCCTATCTACCTCAGTCGGCATCTCAGTCGGCGTCGCAGCCTCTTGTCAGCGTCTCTGTAGGCATCTCAGTCGCTGCCGTTGTCGATTGGGGGGTCTGCTGCCTTCTGTATGCCTATATCTACCCCTATCTGCCTCAGTCGGTTTGTCAGTCGGCGTCGCAGCCTTTATCAGCGTCTCTGTATGCGTCCCAGTTGTTGCCGCTGTCAATTGGAGGGTCTTCTGCCTTCTCTATGCACTATCTGCCTCAGTCGGCGTCGCAGCCTCTTGTCAGTGTCTCTGTAGGCATCTCAGTCGCTGCCGCTGTCGATTGGGAGGTCTGCTGCCTTCTCTATGCCTATATCTATCCCTATCTGCCTCAGTAGGCGTCGCAGCCTCTATCAGCGTCTCTGTATGCGTCTCAGTTGTTGCCGCTGTCGATTGGAGGGTCTGCTGCCTTCTCTATGCCTATATCTACCCCTATCTACCTCAGTCGGCGTCTCAGTCGGCGTCGCAGACTCTTGTCAGCGTCTCTGTAGGCATCTCAGTCGCTGCCGTTGTCGATTGGGGGGTCTGCTGCCTTCTGTATGCCTATATCTACCCCTATCTGCCTCAGTCGGTTTGTCAGTCGGCGTCGCAGCCTTTATCAGCGTCTCTGTATGCGTCCCAGTTGTTGCCGCTGTCAATTGGAGGGTCTGCTGCCTTCTCTATGCCCTATCTGCCTCAGTCGGCGTCTCAGTCGGCGTCGCAGCCTCTTGTCAGTGTCTCTGTAGGCATCTCAGTCGCTACCGCTGTCGATTGGGAGGTCTGCTGCCTTCTCTATGCCTATATTTACCTCTATCTGCCTCAGACGGGGTCTTAGTCGGCGTCGCAGCCTCTGTCAGCGTCTCGGTAGGCGTCTCAGTCGCTGCCGTTGTCGATTGGGGGATCTGCTGCCTTCTATATGCCTATATATACCCCTACCTGCCTCAGTCGGCACCTCAGTCGGCGTCGCAAACTCTGTAAATGTCCCTGTAGGCGTCTCAGTCGCTGCCGCTGTCGATTGAGGTGTCTGCTGCCTTCTCTAAGCCTATATCTACCCCTATCTGCCTCAGTCGGCATCTCAGTCGGCGTCGCAGCCTCTGTCAGCGTCTCTGTAGGCGTCGCAGTTGTTGCCGCTGTCGATTGGTGGGTCTGCTGCCTTCTCTATGCCTATATCTATCCCTATCTGCCTCAGTAGGCGTCGCAGCCTCTATCAGCGTCTCTGTATGCGTCTCAGTTGTTGCCGCTGTCGATTGGAGGGTCTGCTGCCTTCTCTATACCTATATCTACCCCTATCTGCGTCAGTCGGCAACTCAGTCGGCGTCGCAGCCTCTATCAGCGCCTCTGTAGGCGTCTCAGTTGTTGCCGCTGTCGATTGGTGGGTCTGCTGCCTTCTCTATGCCTTTATCTACCCCTACCTACCTCAGTCGGCGTCACAGTCGCCTTCGCAGCCTCTGTCAGCGTCTCGGTAGACGTCTCAGTCGCTGTCGCTGTCGATTGGGGGTGTCTGCTGCCTTCTCTATGCCCATATCTACCCGTATCTGCCTCAGTCGGCATCTCAGTCGGCGTCGCAGTCTCTATCAGCGTCTCTGTATGCGTCTCAATTGTTGCCGCTGTCGACTGGAGGGTCTGCTGCCTTCTCTATGCCTATATCTACCCCTATCTGCCTCAGACGGCGTCTCAGTCGGCGTCTCAGTCGGCGTCGCAGCCTCTTGTTAGCGTCTCTGTAGGCATCTCAGTCGCTGCCGTTGTCGATTGGGGGGTCTGCTGCCTTCTCTAAGCCTATATCTACCCCTATCTGCCTCAGTCGGCATCTCAGTCGGCGTCGCAGCATCTGTCAGCGTCTCTGTAGGCGTCTCAGTCGCTACCGCTGTCGATTGGGGGGTCTGCTGCCTTCTCTATGCCAATATCTACCCCTCTCTGCCTCAGTCGGGGTCTTAGTCGGCGTCGCAGCCTCTGTCAGCGTCTCTATAGGCGTCTCAGTCGCTGCCGCTGTCGATTGGGAGGTGTGCTGCTTTCTCTATGCCTATATTTACCTCTATCTGCCTCCGTTGGCATCTCAGTCGGCGTCGCAGACTCTGTCACCGTCGCAGCCTCTGTCAGCGGCTCTGTAGGCGTCTCAGTCGCTGCCGCTGTCGATTGGGGTGTCTGCTGCCTTCTGTATCCCTATATCTACCCCTACCTACATCAGTCGGCGTCACAGTCGGCTTCGCAGCCTCTGTCAACGTATCTGTAGGCGTCTCAGTTGTTGCCGCTGTCTATTGGTGGGTCTGCTGCCTTCTCTATGGCTATATCTATCCCTATCTGCCTCAGTCGGCGTCGCAGCCTCTATCAGCGTCTCTGTATGCGTCTCAGTTGTCTCAGTGCGTCTCAGTCGCTGCCGCTGTCGATTGGGGGGGTCTGCTGCCTTCTCTATGCCAATATCTACCCCTCTATGCCTCAGTCGGGGTCTTAGTCGGCTTCGCTGTCTCTATCAGCGTTTTTGAACAAGTCTCAGTCGCTGCCGCTGTCGATTGGGGGGTCTGCTGCCTTCTCTATGCCAATATCTACCCCTCTATGCCTCAGTCGGGGTCTTAGTCGGCGTCGCAGCCTCTGTCAGTGTCTCTGCAGACGTCTCAGTCGCTGCCGCTGTCGATTGGGAGGTTTGCTGCCTTCTCTATGCCTATATTTACCTCTATCTGCCTCAGTCGGCGTCGCAGCCTCTATAAGCGTCTCTGTAGGCGTCTCAGTCGCTGCCGTTGTCGACTGGGGGGTCTGCTGCCTTCTCTATGCCAATATCTACCCCTCTCTGCCTCAGTCGAGGGTTTAGTCGGCGTCGCAGCTTTTGTCAGCGTCTCTGTAGGCGTCCCAGTCGCCGCCGCTGTCGATTGGGAGGTCTGCTACCTTCTCTATGCCTATATTTACCTCTATCTGCCTCAGTCGGCATCTCAGTCGGCGTCGCAGCCTCTATCAGCGTCTCTGTAGGCGTCTCAGTTGTTGCCGCTGTCGATTGGGTTGTCTGCTGCCTTCTGCCGCTGTCGATTGGGGTGTCTGCTGCCTTCTGTATGCCTATCTCTACCCCTACCTACATCAGTCGGCGTCACAGTCGGCTTCGCAGCCTCTGTCAACGTCTCTGTAGGCGTCGCAGTTGTTGCCGCTGTCGATTGGTGGGTCTGCTGCCTTCTCTATGCCTATATCTATCCCTATCTGCCTCAGTAGGCGTCGCAGCCTCTATCAGCGTCTCTGTATGCGTCTCAGTTGTTGCCGCTGTCGATTAGAGGGTCTGCTGCCTTCTCTATGCACTATCTGCCTCAGTCGGCGTCTCAGTCGGCGTCGCAGCCTCTTGTCAGCGTCTCTGTAGGCATCTCAGTCGCTGCCGTTGTCGATTGGGGGGTCTGCTGCCTTCTGTATGCCTATATCTACCCCTATCTGCCTCAGTCGGTTTGTCAGTCGGCGTCGCAGCCTTTATCAGCGTCTCTGTATGCGTCCCAGTTGTTGCCGCTGTCAATTGGAGGGTCTGCTGCCTTCTCTATGCACTATCTGCCTCAGTCGGCGTCTCAGTCGGCGTCGCAGCCTCTTGTCAGTGTCTCTGTAGGCATCTCAGTCACTGCCGCTGTCGATTGGGAGGTCTGCTGCCTTCTCTATGCCTATATTTACCTCTATCTGCCTCAGACGGGGTCTTAGTCGGCGTCGCAGCCTCTGTCAGCGTCTCGGTAGGCGTCTCAGTCGCTGATGTTGTCGATTGGGGGATCTGCTGCCTTCTATATGCCTATATATACCCCTACCTGCCTCAGTCGGCACCTCAGTCGGCGTCGCAAACTCTGTCAATGTCCCTGTAGGCATCTCAGTCGCTGCCGCTGTCGATTGAGGTGTCTGCTGCCTTCTGTATACCTATATCTACCCCTATCTGCGTCAGTCGGCAACTCAGTCGGCGTCGCAGCCTCTATCAGCGCCTCTGTAGGCGTCTCAGTTGTTGCCGCTGTCGATTGGTGGGTCTGCTGCCTTCTCTATGCCTTTATCTACCCCTACCTACCTCAGTCGGCGTCACAGTCGCCTTCGCAGCCTCTGTCAGCGTCTCTGTAGACGTCTCAGTCGCTGTCGCTGTCGATTGGGGGTGTCTGCTGCCTTCTCTATGCCAATATCTACCCGTATCAGCCTCAGTCGGCATCTGAGTCGGCGTCGCAGTCTCTATCAGCGTCTCTGTATGCGTCTCAATTGTTGCCGCTGTCGACTGGAGGGTCTGCTGCCTTCTCTATGCCTATATCTACCCCTATCTGCCTCAGACGGCGTCTCAGTCGGCGTCTCAGTCGTCGTCGCAGCCTCTTGTTAGCGTCTCTGTAGGCATCTCAGTCGCTGCCGTTGTCGATTGGGGGGTCTGCTGCCTTCTCTAAGCCTATATCTACCCCTATCTGCCTCAGTCGGCATCTCAGTCGGCGTCGCAGCCTCTGTTAGCGTCTCTGTAGGCGTCTCAGTCGCTACCGCTGTCGATTGGGGGGTCTGCTGCCTTCTCTATGTCAATATCTACCCCTCTCTGCCTCAGACGGCGTCTCAGTCGGCGTCTCAGTCGTCGTCGCAGCCTCTGTCAGCGTCTCTATAGGCATCTCAGTCGCTGCCGTTGTCGATTGGGGGGTCTGCTGCCTTCTCTAAGCCTATATCTACCCCTATCTGCCTCAGTCGGCATCTCAGTCGGCGTCGCAGCCTCTGTTAGCGTCTCTGTAGGCGTCTCAGTCGCTACCGCTGTCGACTGGAGGGTCTGCTGCCTTCTCTATGCCTATATCTACCCCTATCTGCCTCAGACGGCGTCTCAGTCGGCGTCTCAGTCGTCGTCGCAGCCTCTGTCAGCGTCTCTATAGGCGTCTCAGTCGCTGCCGCTGTCGATTGGGAGGTCTGCTGCTTTCTCTATGCCTATATTTACCTCTATCTGCCTCAGTCGGCATCTCAGTCGGCGTCGCAGACTCTGTCACCGTCGCAGCCTCTGTCAGCGTCTCTGTAGGCGTCTCAGTCGCTGCCGCTGTCGATTGGGGAGTCTGCTGTTTTCTGTATCCCTATATCTACCCCTACCTACATCAGTCGGCGTCACAGTCGGCTTCGCAGCCTCTGTCAACGTATCTGTAGGCGTCTCAGTTGTTGCCGCTGTCGATTGGTGGGTCTGCTGCCTTCTCTATGGCTATATCTATCCCTATCTGCCTCAGTCGGCATCGCAGCCTCTATCAGCGTCTCTGTATGCGTCTCAGTTGTCTCAGTGCGTCTCAGTCGCTGCCGCTGTCGATTGAGGGGTCTGCTGCCTTCTCTATGCCAATATCTACCCCTCTATGCCTCAGTCGGGGTCTTAGTCGGCTTCGCAGCCTCTGTCAGTGTCTCTGCAGACTTCTCAGTCGCTGCCGCTGTCGATTGGGAGGTCTGCTGCCTTCTCTATGCCTATATTTACCTCTATCTGCCTCAGTCGGCATCTTAGTCGGCGTCGCAGCCTCTATCAGCGTCTCTGTAGGCGTCTCAGTTGTTGCCGCTGTCTATTGGGTTGTCTGCTGCCTTCTTTATGCCTATCTCTTCCCCTATCTGCCTCAGTCGGCGCCACAGTCGGCTTCGCTGTCTCTCTCAGCGTTTTTTAACAAGTCTCAGTCGCTGCCGCTGTCGATTGGGGGGTCTGCTGCCTTCTCTATGCCAATATCTACCTTTCTATGCCTCAGTCGGGGTCTTAGTCGGCGTCGCAGCCTCTGTCAGTGTCTCTGCAGACGTCTCAGTCGCTGCCGCTGTCGATTGGGAGGTCTGCTGCCTTCTGTATGCCTATATTTACCTCTATCTGCCTCAGTCGGCGTCTCAGTCGGCGTCGCAGCCTCTATCAGCGTCTCTGTAGGCGTCTCAGTCGCTGCCACTGTCGATTATGGGGTCTGCTGAATTCTCTATGCCAATATCTACCTCTCTCTGCCTCTGTCGGGATCTTTGTCGGCGTTGCAGCCTCTGTCAGCGTCTCTGTAGGCGCTCAGTCGCTGCCGCTGTCGATTGGGATGTCTGCTGCTTTCTTTATGCTTATATTTACCTCTATCTGCCTCAGTCGGCATCTCAGTCGGCGTCGCAGCCTCCGTCAGCGTCGCAGCCTCCGTCAGCGTCGCAGCCTCTGTCAGCGTCTCTGTATGCGTCTCAATTGTTGCCGCTGTCGATTGGAGGGTCTGCTGCCTTCTCTATGCCTATATCTACCCCTATCTGCCTCAGACGGCGTCTCAGTCGGCGTCTCAGTCGGCGTCGCAACCTCTTGTTAGCGTCTCTGTAGGCGTCTCAGTCGCTGCCGCTGTCGATTGGGAGGTCTGCTAACTTCTCTATGCCTATATTTACCTCTATCTGCCTCAGTCGGCATCTCAGTCGGCGTCGCAGCCTCTATCAGCGTCTTTGCAGGCGTCTCAGTTGTTGCCGCTGTCGATTGGGTTGTCTGCTGCCTTCTTTATGCCTATCTCTTCCCCTATCTGCCTCAGTCGGCGCCACAGTCGGCTTCGCTGCCTCTCTCAGCGTTTTTGAACAAGTCTCAGTCGCTGCCGCTGTCGATTGGGGGGTCTGCTGCCTTCTCTATGCCTATATATACCCCTACCTGCCTCATTCGGCACCTCAGTCGGCGTCGCAGCCTCTGTCAGCATCTCTGTAGGCGTCTCATTAAATGCCGCTGTCGATTCAGTGGTCTGCTGCCTTCTCTATGCCTATGTCGACCCCTCTCTGCCTCAGTCGGCATCGCAGCCTCTGTCAGCGTCTCTGTAGACGTCTTAGTCGCTGCCGCCGTCGATTGGGGGGGGGGTCTGCTGCATTCTCTATGCCAATATCTACCCATATCTGCCTTAGTTGGCGTCGCAGACTCTGTCAGCGTCTCTGTAGGCATCTCAGTCACTGCCGTTGTCGATTGGGGGGTCTGCTGCCTTCTGTATGCCTATATCTACCCCTATCTGCCTCAGTCGGCATCTCAGTCGGCGTCGCAGCCTCTATTAGGGTCTCTGTATGCGTCTCAGTTGTTGCCGCTGTCGATTGGGGGGTCTGCTGAC